>CM041016.1:22569627-23769627 GCA_022984855.1 Dimocarpus longan
CACCCCCTATCGATATTAGTACCCTTGATTTACGAAAATATCGACTGAAATATCGGGAATATCGTGGATATTTTAAACTATGCTTATATCTGTTTTTCATTTCCCTTCTTGACTACAGTTAAGACATCGGTCCGGGTATGCAGCTTGCGTCCAAACATGTCAGCCAAACAGTGACAAGTAAGTTTCAAAAATATATATATATAGACAAAATCATACGTCGATTGAAAAAAGAAAATATCATACAACGTTAAGTTTTTATTGCCGTGGATAGGGGTGACAATTTGGAACCCGACACGACGGATCGACACGAAACCGATACGATAATTACGGGTTAGGGTTGAACGTAAACGGGTTGGGTAAATTAACGGGTCAACCCGTTAACTAATCGTGTCGGGTTCGTGTCGGTTAATTCGTGTCACGGGTTGACCCGTTAAATGAGGGTAAAAATGTAATTTGATATTAGAGGGCATTCATGTAATTTTTACATGAGGCATATATACACTCTTCATTATGTCCAAACCCTACACTGCTACCATTTGTTACAGCCGCCCCCACCGCTCCACTCCACCAGGCACCAGTCCACTGTCCACCTCCACAGCCGCTGCAACTGCTTCCGCCTAGCGTCTCGTTTGGTCATCGCCACGTCGATCACCTTCGGTCGTCGCCACGAGTCTGCTTTGGTCACCGCACTACATCACCTTCGTCACCCATCGTCTCCTTCTGTCGCCGTCACATCTCCTTCCGTAGATCGTCTCCTTCGGGTCGCCGCCACTCCGATCTCAGTCGGTCGCTACGCCACTACTCATCCGAACCCCGATCTCCTTCAGTCGCACCCCGATCTCCTTCAGTTGCGGCCACCCATCTCCTTTGGTCGCAGCGCCGTATCTCCGTCGTTACCCATCGTCTCCTTCGTCACCCAGCCACGCCGATCTGCTTCGTGACCCAGCCACGCCGCACCCCACACTATTTCTTCATCTCGGTTCATCAGCTTCGTCACCCGTTTTAGTTTTGATTTTCGATTTTTGATTTTTGATTGTGATATTGAAACTGTTTAGTGGAGATGTGTGAAAACTATGATTGTGTTGATTTTTGAAATGCAATACTATGATGCAATGCAATACTTTGAACATGATTAACAGTTTAACACTAACATTAAACTATATAGTTAATTTTTTTTTTCGATTCTTGATAGTTGATGGTTAACAATCAAGAACAATCAATTCTTGATGTATAAATGAATAATTTACTAATTAGTTAACTTTTAATTATTATTTTTTGATAGGTGTAGTTCGGGGGATGCAATCAACAACACATGTTGTTGTTATTATATTATGAAGGACTGTAATCTATTTTTTATGTTGTTGTGTTTTTTTTTTTTTTTTAAATATGAAGGATTATATTTATAAATATGTTTTTATAATCATTTGTATTTTTATGGTTTAGATTGTATTTGTGGAGGATTATATTTGTGGATGATTGTATTTTTTAGGTTTTATGTATTTTTATTTTAATTTTGTTTTTTTATTATATCTATATTAAAATTTAAATCTATTAACTATTGTCAAACGGGTCATTAATCGTGTCAGCTTAACGGGTCATTAAACGTGTCGACTAACGGGTCATTATTCGTGTCAGTTAAACGGGTTGATAACGTGTCGGTTTAACGGGTCATTAACGGATTGATAAACAACTCGTAAATAAAACAGGTTATCAGGTCGTTTTCGTGTCGACCCATTATGAATCGTATCGTGTTCGTGTTGGAGGGGTTCAACCCGTTTACTTATCGTGTCGTGTTCGGGTCGTGTAAAAAATTATCGTGTCGTGTTTGGGTCGTGTCCAACCCGATCCGTCAACCCGAATTGCTATCCCTAGCCGTGGACTACCTTTTCGGAGGACGAGAGCGTCAGTCAGTGTCAGTAAAACCCACACGTAAGTGACGCGATACCTACATGTTACAGTTCGTAAGTGATGCGATACCTGCATGTTACAGCGTCCCAGTGTAACATGTAGGTATCGCATGGCCGACAAACAAACATGTTTGCAGTGTGCTCTGGTGTGCATTTTCTGGACTTGTGAAAACTTATGTTAATTTACTAATCTATCATATGATGTCACTCACATATCACCTTCTAACATAGTTTAATAATGGAAAGAAATTTAAATTCAATTGAGTATGCATATATATATATTCTAGTGAGGAATTTTTATAATACACACACTGTAAATATCAGTATAGAAATCTAACTAATTTCATGAATTTTGATGTGATTTTGTGTATGAATAATAAAAAGAATTAAATAAATTTTCAAAAAATTTGAATTTTTTTTTGTAAAGTTATGAACTATTTTTCTCAACTTTTTTATAGATAAAATATTCAAAAAATGGGAAAATATAGTTAAGAAATCCGGAAAATTTTTAAATTTATTTTAAATGTATATTTTAATTATTTTAGATTCCATACAAAATATGTTATCAAAATTTATAAAATATCATGAAACTTCATCAAAGATGCTTATTATATTAAACTAAGGGAATTATCTTGGAATTTTATTAAAGATACTTATTGTATTAAAGTAAGAGGGTCTCATGGGAAAATAATTCTATGTCTGTGCGTCTCAAATTTCTTCCCATTTACTCTTGATTTTTTCCTGCTCTTGAACTACAACCAGCAACGTCAAAGGAGAACGTGCCAATTTAAACTGGGACGAGCTTGGATTTGGTGTAGTTCCGACAGATTATATGTATGTTATGAATTGCTCTAAAGAAGAGAATAGCTTTTCAAAAGGAGCTCTGGTTCGGTTTGGAAACATGGAGATGAGCCCTTCTTCAGGAATTTTAAACTTTAACTTTCCAAAAACAATCTAACAAAGAGAAAGGTGTGGACAATATTTCCAGATTAAATCAAATAAAAGCAATCAACATTATTTAGTGAATACAATGTTTCCAGATTAAATCAAATGAAAAGCACAAGTAATAGTGGCCAAAGCAACAAATTAAATATGCAACAAACAACTTATACAAAGATAGCACTCTTAAGGCAATTGCACAAAGAAGCAATTCCCCATTGAGTACATACGAGCTGCACATGGAAAACACACAGTTGATCGTTTCCTTCAGTCAGCTTTGGCAGCATTTAACTAGTCTTACGATCACCACAATGCAAGACATCATAAAAGTTTATGTGAAGAGATATTATTAAAAGAACATAAAGAATCTAATTAAATAAAAGAAATGAGTCAGAAATAAGAATCAGATTACATCCTTGCAGACAAAATTACAGGAAATCCTGAGATAGATTATCAGAAACAAGAGAGACAGATTACCGGAATTTTGCGATTACATCCTAGCTTGCATAGCGCTGCATTGGATATTATTTTCTCTTTCTTAACGCTGAGAAGGCCCTCATGATTATTTTGATATGTCTTAAAAAGTTGTTGACTAGTAACATATTTGAGAGAAGAGTCACCAAGTGTCTCTAGTGATTCTAGATGGAAGCTCTCTTGGCAGTTTTTAGTTGTGATAGCTTACAATACCTACAATGACAAAACAAATTGAGTTAGCATACAATTTTTATCATATAATATCGTAGGTGCATGCATGCTTATGAAAGATGTTTTGGCCTATGTTAAACATTCCTTTTTACTGTGACCTTCTCTAGCTAATCTCCAATCTCTAATCAAATATGTTGGCGTGTTGGCATAATTACATCATGATATTTTGCATGTGCCACATAAATAGTGTTTCATCTAACTCCGAAGCTAACTTTTAGTGGTAAGTAACTTTCAAATCATCTTCCATAAATGAGTAATTAATCCTATTTTCTATGTTTTCATGCATGTGAACATTTGGCATAAGTATAAATTAATCATTACAGATAAGTCATTCCTTTAATAAGTATAATCATCGTTACACAATTTGTATTTAGTTTAAAATCAAATACCTTAGTGGTCGGTATAACAACTTTTGGCATAAGCATCTTCTTCAAGTTCACAGCTAGGAGCAAAGATAGAATTGAAGTCGATGCATAATTGATGGAACAAATGTAAACGTATATATTGTACTGAGTGATATAGGAGTCATGATGACATGACATAGTTCAGGAGGCAATTCAACTGATACATTACTTGGTTCTGCAAAGACACACAAAAGATTAAGTTATCTACATGCAAAACATACAATTTAGACAACTCGAGGCAAAGCTGCAAAATGCATTTGATAAACCATTTCAACCATGCTTCTTCATTTTTCTCTAAGAGGCAAACGAAAGCGAACAAACCATACCTTTTGTCTTCTGCTGTCTGCATCTGTTAAGGTAATTCTTTACGTGGAAAAGACGTCTCCCATTCAGTAATGAGTCCTGATCAGAACACAATTCTATGCCATGCCTATAAAATAGCATGAGATTAAGGTAAACATCAATATGTGATCTCTATGTTAATGTGGTATGAAAGACAGTTACATATATGCTACATATAATTGGTACATACCGTGTTTTGTAGTACTGCTTGTATGTTATAACACCTCCATCCTTTAGATTAAGATGTGAATTCGCATTTAAATGTTTTAAAATACCATTGACACAATAGATGTAGCCATTGTGAGGCGTATACACCAAAGAATTCTGAATCATGCAACTACCTAACACACCACTTCTGGACTTAACAGTACGAGTATTAGTGTTCAAAGGGCAGTTCACATGTTCCAAAACATTGTTATTAGAAGGCATCACAGAAACAATAGTTTCCCAGTCTATCCATTGTTTGTGTGAGCCAGTTGATGGGGGCCATTTCCATGAGGTAATTGATGGGAGTAGAAGATAATCGATCTCATGATTATTCTCCCGTTGAATGCCATCCAAAACCTCGGTCAAATTATTGATACTATGCTCCATAAGTGCTCTAAAAAGTGTAATTTGAAACCTCCTACAAGCTAGTACCTGAAACATAAAAACAAAACAAACCATAAGAGAAATTAGGACCTATCTAAAGTAATATAATTGGGACATTTGGATAAATTAAACCAGTAGACAAATTTATAGATTTTTTGTCATGAAGATTGCCTTCAAATTGAATCCTCTATGCCAAACTAACAATCTACAATCTAAAAACTTACAGTTGGTTTCCAATGCCACTAGTACACAATTACGACGAACTCACATTGCTTCAAATATTACATACTACTTGTACTATCTCTACTTTCAAGATAAAAGTTAACCCATTAATAATCAAACTAGCAAGTTATCTGCTTCACATATATAGTCTAACTCATGGCCATATACTATTACTCTTTGTGTATGTTTGGTAGAGATTGTCTACCGACTAAAGGAACTTTGTTAATCTCCAAGCTGCTTCTTTTTTTAATTTTTAATTTTTTTATTTCATTTTATTATTTTATTTATCATTTGGTTTCTATCCCGGTAGAATTATTAGACAATTAAAGAAGCTTAAGTACATAGAGTAAAAGATGTTTAAATTTTGAGTTTTTTCAAGTTATCTTCTATAAAGTAATTTTAAGAAACATTAATATATCAAAAGTATCTCACCATATTTTATTAATTACACTCAACTTTTTTCAATAAAAAAACTTTAATAAACTTATCAACCTTAATTTTTATATATCCTTTTTAATAAATTCACTTTTTAAAAACTCTTTTAAAATTAAATAACTAGGTGGATTACATGATCAACAAACTTTTTTTTTTTTTTCGAAATGGGTTAAAAGAAAAAAAAAACTCTAGATTGGCAATCAAATGACTCACAAAATTCTAAAATATCTCTACCATACCTAGCCTTCATACAAGTTACTATAGTTACAAATATTAGTTTAGAATGGTTTTAATTGCAACAAACCTGTGAAGGATTAAGTTGAATATCTCCAACATTCTTCTGACTAATCGACAATCTCCCTCGATCAACTTCCATATCAAAATTTAAATTTTTGATATCAGATTCAAGTTCAGTCCTCACGGCAAGCACAATATCTTGTACTGGAATATCGCGCCCAAAGTTCTGTTTCATTTCAATTAGGTAACAGTAGTACAATGTATTGGTTTGTTGTGGACACTGATTGACTACTTCATTAGGGATGTACACAGGATGGTCATCATTACAAAGTTCATTCCCTAAAAATCAAATATTCACATAAAGAAAGTTAATTAAAGACAAAAACTTTGGCGTATTTATTGGAGGAATTAGAATTAGCGAAGTGATATAACCTTCAAACCGATTACATAATACTCTTAATGTAGGCAGAGGAAGGTTGTGTAACAAATTACCAAATTTTTGTTGAGCCTCTTCAGCTTCAATATCAGGTTGGAGATTATCTGTTAAAGCACCACTTGCATGAAGTTTCTTGCACGCTTCAAGACATGCTATCCGTTTTATATTTTTAATGTTTCCCTGTACACAAATACTTTCTAAAGGGCAGCTCTTGGGAAGATAAAGTGTGCAAGTTTGCATTTCCTTGTTGACAACAAACCTTGGAGCCGGTTTGAAGTAGCTAAAAGAAAACATAGGAATATGAGAAACTGCATTAAGTTGTAGTACAAACATAAAATAGGATAAACAACTTATAATTTAAAAACATACATAATGAACTTTGTAACATTTTCAGTACAAATGACTAACCCATCAGAAGGAAGTCGTGAGCAATACTTGTATATCAAATTGACACTTGAATTAAGAGTCACAATTGCTCCAGTGCTTTCAACTTGATAAAAACCTTCCTCATCTATATTACTTTCCACAGGCAAGCAATCAAGTAAAGCAAGGCGTAGTGATTCCTTTCTCATTATATTTCCACTGTCAAGATAGTCATTAAGACGAGAAAGTGTAGCAACATCCCCACTGCAATTCATCAATCAAAAAGAGATTGAAAAAGGGTAAATCAATCTTCTTAAGACAGTGAAATAAATTTTAAGTAGGTAATATTTAGCAACTTTTCAGAAATTTGTTAGATACTTTTGTCAATTATTGGGTTTTTATATTTTTGGGTCAAGTTAATATCTGTTGTGCGCAGCGGAAATTAAACAAATACACAATTACTAATACTAGCTATTAAATATAAATAACAAATAAAGCAGAAAAATAAATGCAAAGCGAAAAAGGAAAGAACACACCGGAATTTATGTGGTTCGGTATAAAACCTACGTCTACGGGCGCTGCTGAAAACTTTCACTAACTCCAAAGAAAAATATTACAAAATCTAGGCAAAATCCCAAAACCCAGAAACAAATGGGGAGAAAACAAGAATAATACAAATATATGGATTTTTTACAATTCTTGTTTAGGATACAAAACCAATTAGTTAAAGAACTTATTTATAGCCCACTAAAACTCCCACCATATTACATTCTTTAGATGTGGGATTCTCAAAACTTCCACCACATTATATTATTTAGATGTGAGATTCTCAAAACTCCCATTATATTCTTCAGATATGGGATTTTCAAGCATAGCTAATTAAGCCAAAAAAACAACAAATCTCTACCTTGGCGTATTAGTCTTCAGCAATGCCTTCATATGCGTCTTTTTAAATTTTCAAAATATTGATCAAGTCCAAACAATGGTTGAACTTGATTGCTGTCACCACTTTGGTCATCATATCCGCAGGATTATCAGCAGTCCCAATTTTCTGTAAGAGAATTGACCCTTCACTCAAAATTTTTCGCACAAAGTGATATCAGACATCAATATATATGGACAAGTATTTTAGCATGATCATTTAATTATTTAGTGAACAAAGAATTAAACCTGCACTTTTTGTCTGCACGTAAGCCATATTCGGTATGTACAACATGAATTCAGTAACGGACCCACGTTTAGGTTCAATTGGGGCACGTACCTCATTTTAAATGCGAAGAAAAACTTATTTCATATTAATTTCATTTTATTAAAAAAAAATTATATTTGTATACATATATAATTATAAGCTCAGTGTATTTCATTATACTTTTTTAATAACTATTTCATTTTTATGCACCAGCAATAACATTATATCTCTAGGAATTCTTATTCTTTTATCAAATCATTAGATTCCTTGTGAGTGTTTGTGTAAATACTATTTTTTTTTTTGGTTTGACAAACTTCTAATCAATAAACCTTAAAACCTCATACTAATTTAAAATTGGTAATAGTTTAGTATGTTTCAATTTTTTCCATCTCACTCTTTTTTTTTTCTTCTTTTTTTTTACAAATTTTACTTAAATCATCTGTAAAACTTAATATAGTAATTAGAAGAAAATAAATTAAAAGACAAAGAATTATGTATTCTTCATGCCACTTAATAAAATAAGATATTAAATCTTGTTGAGAGAATTTGTAGCAGTTTTTTTTTTTTTTATTGGTTTGTTTATTTATTTTTAAAAATATTTTAATGACAATTAGAGTGTAATGTTATCTAAGTCCATTGATTAGGTGGCTATTTGTTTCAATTTGATATTAACTTTCCCATACAATCATTCGAAAAATATTATGTATATTATTCTATGATGTTGTCTACTGGACCTTGTAGTTAATATTAGCAGTAGATAGGACTGGTAGGGACCCCAACTTGAAATAGAATAGTTTAATTCAACTTACTTGATAAGTATAATTAATAGGTATTCACATATCAATAAAAAATATTTACATCATAGGTTGGATCCTAAAATTATTGTATCATATTTTATTACAATGGCTCTTCTTATCTAAATTTTTGAATCTATCACTAGTTAAAAAATGGATCACACTACCTTTAAACCATGCCACATGAGCCATCCTCACCTAAGATGTAGACCATCACCGAACTAATTCAACCTAATTGCTTTCATATATTTCCAATCAAGGAGAGTAGATCCCCATCACCCCCCACTGTTTTTTTTTTTTTTTTCCCCCTTTCTTTTTCTCTTCATATGACAGATTTGGAGGTAAAATTAGGGATTATTGGAAGACCTGAAGGCCTATAGAAGAGAAGATGATCAAATTCTTCTGTTCAGGTCAGAATTGAATGCCCTGCGCATGAAGATTGGTGCAGAGAGAATGTGCATGCCTCCACCAACTGTAGACCAATTTGTCAATGCTATTATGCAAACTGTCGATGCTAACAAGCATTGGGTAATAATCTTCAGTCTCAACCATTATACATATACATGATACAAAGTTTAGTCATTAGATCAATGTATTTTGAATGAAATATATAAATCGTAATAATTTTTGGTATGTGCATAGGTACCTCCTCCAGGGAAGGGATCTATGTATATTAGGCCATTGCTATTGGGAAATGGACAAGGTCTAGGCGTTGGACCAGCCTCCGCATACACCTTTATCATATATGCTTCTCCTGTGGGCAATTACCACAAGGTGCTCATTCTCCTTTTGTTTTTCAATAAACAAAGGACTTTTTTTTTTTCTTCTTTAAATGAAATACCAAAAATATTCTACAACACATGGTTTATTTACATAATAGGGTACCTTGAATTTGGTTGTTGAGGAAAAGCTTTATCGAGCTACTCCTGGTGGAACTGGAGGCATCAAAGCCATCGTCAACTATGCATCGGTAAACATATATATTAAAATATATATCACATTTGTTGTTTGGTCATTACAATATTTACAATCACAGTGATTGTTACAAAGCATTATTATTAAATATTGAGTATATAACATTAGTCTTAATTACAAAAATCGTGCACTGGCTGTAGATTTTCAAAGCAATAACTGAGGCAAAGGCCAAAGGGTTCTCTGATGTGTTATTTTTAGATGCCAAGACTGGAAAAAACCTAGAGCAGGCTTCTACAAGCAATATTTTTGTTGTCAAGGTCTGATTGAAGTATAATATACTAGTTGAAGAAAGTTCTAATTTATTTGATTTTACCATCAAGTTATCAACTGGATATTGAGTATTTTGAAACAATAATTTCAGGGAAACGTCATCTCAACTCCAGCAACTAATGGAACTATTCTTCCTGGAATCACTCGAAAAAGCACCATTGAAGTTGCTCATGTTTTGGGTTACCAGGTGACACTCATACTCTCTCTCAATGGAATTTTATCATTTTTTTTTTAAATGTGAACAAATATTAGATATCTTATTTTAATAATTGAGTTTTAGTTAGTCTATTATGCAAGGGGTCTTAGAATTTTCCTTTTTTTTTTTTTAATTAATATCCATAATATCCTGAGATTATATATTAAAATTTAAGATAATCGATAAATATATATAAAAAGGAAGAAGAAAGAGAGATAAATGAATACATGAAAAAGAGACAAATGAAATACATTCATTGATTAATTGTGGCTTTCATTTCAATTTTTTAGGAGTTAATTGTGCTTCAATTTTGTTCAGGTCGAGGAGCGTGCTGTTCCTGTAAAGGAGTTGTTTGAGGCTGATGAAGTTTTCCTGACAGGAACTGCTATGGTTATTAATTCTGCTAATGGCATAACCTATCAGCGTAGAAGGTATTGAATAATGCACGCTGGTGATAAATAATATTTGATTATTTTATTAATTGGATAAAGTTATCTATTAATAACAATATTGAAATATTATTTAGCAGTAGCTCTTATAACTAATTCAAGGGTTGTTATTGATTGGTAATTTTATCTAACCAGTAAGTTAACAAAACCAAATAAATTATTAACAATCTCTTATTCTTGATCTAATTGGTTATAAAATTATGGAATTGCTAGTTTTCTTTCCATTCTCGTGGTCAGTATTTTGGGGCCTGCCTAAACTTATAAACAATCTCGATGTAGGATTGAATACAAAAGAGGAGCAGATTCTGTGGCCCATAACATATACAAAATGCTGACAGGCATTCAAACTGGTCGTATCGAGGACAAAATGGGATGGACCCTGGAGCTAAAATGAGATTCTCTGCCCTTATAAACTATAATACTTTAATTAGAATATGTTTTGATGAGTTACTACATTTCTTTTGTAGATTAGACAGAAGATGGTTATGTTAATAAATCATGTACGTGAGAATTCTGTTTTTCATATATATACATATATATATATATATATATGGAGCACAGGATCGACGGGTCCTAAAAGTTATATAAATTTTTATGAAGTTGTTGACCTTTAGATATAAATGAGATAGATGTCTAATTTACACTCATCCTTAATTATATATACATTTATACATTCAAAATAAATATGTATTTTTTTCGCTCTCTTTTAATACATTCTCTTTCCTCTTTCATTATTCATAAAACAATCAACTAATTAATTGGTTTTTCTCTTTATTCTCTCCTTCTTTCTATATATATATATATTCTAAGTATGGAATCTATTCTCAACCTTTCCAACCATTCGTCACAACAAAATTAATAAATCATTAGCCTCATAATAACCTTTTAGGTGATCAACGTTTTTCAGGTTGATTTTGATGTGATATCATGGCATCTTCAAATTGGACCAAAGAACTTAATCCTTTCCACAATTGTGATGCTTCTTGAAAACAAATTGATCAAGCCAGCACATAAATTAATAAATAATTATTTTTATTAAAAAGAAAAGAAAGTATTTCTGAAATTGGAATAGGGACCAAAGGCCACCAATTATTAAATATGATTTATTGTTAATTTTTAAAGCATATTTTGTTTAATTAAATCTTCAGAAAACAAAAAAGAAGATTTAGGGACTGAAAGAGAATTATAACTTGTGTTTAGATTAGGCGGGGAATTGTGGACGCTTTATTTAGTTCATTATTTGTGACATTTTAATGAATTTATCGATCTACTTTCCCAGCATAAGTATTGATGCAATTCTATACTATAATTCATATGATTTTGTTGCTATACATCATCTATATGATTATAGCAAAAAAGATTATCATTTTTTTTTTTAAATATTATTCTTTTTAAATCGTTAAACTTAAATATATTAATTATATTTTTTTCTTTCAAGGTATTAATTATTAACAATTATATCATAGCCAAATCATATTTCTACTATAAACTTAATTTATAGTAAAAAATTACTCTAAAAAAGTTGATTATTTTATTAATAATGAAAGAGAAAAAAAATATATTAAAAGAAGGGAGAGAAAAGAACGTATATTTATTTTGGATGTATGAATGTATATAGAATTAAGTATATGAGTACATCTTAATCATCCATTTTATTCAAATTCAAAGGTCAACAATTTATGCAAGAAATTGTGTAATTTTTATGGACTATTGGTTCTACCCCTGTATCACAATGATAGGACCCACCAAAAGTTTGTGAGGATATACTTATATATATATATATATATATATTATATTTGTCTGTGTGTGCACGCAAATTATATGTATGTTTTTTTTTTTTTCTCAAATAATTTTAATCAATGTCATAGCCTATGATTGTTGGATATTTTCAACCTCCAACGTGTAGCATTTATCAAATTTTACTGATTTGATGAACAATAACACTTAGAAAAAATAATAAAAATTAAATGACTTTGAACCTTTTCTATTTGGGCCACCGTTTATTGTATTGGGGCTCACGTGATTATTTCTTAGCCCATTCGCTTTATAAAATATAATTTTACAAAACTAGTTTACAATGAATAAAATTTCTAAGGTGTAGAAAATAATATTTTTCTTAATTATTAAGAATTTAGAGATAAGGCATAACTCAAACATTTATCTTTTGAGGTGAATGTGAGAAAAAAAAATGTCTCAACTTTTATAACGTTCTTATTTTTCTTGAATTAAAAACCTTACACAAAGGGATTTGAAAAGAAGATAAAATAATTCTTAAAAAAAAAAGGAAAAGAAGATAATTAAGGGGTACTTTCATTTTTGTTTAAAGATTGGATAGTCATTAAAACCTCAAACCTAAATGATATGTTTGTACATTATTTTTTCATCTCTCTTAATTAATTTTTCCTTGTTTGCTTTTATATATAAAATTATATGAAAATAAGTCATTTGACATATACATCCTTATCTATATTCGTAGTTATATATTTTTTATTTAATATGATACAGATAACTACAAACAAATATTTTACTCAAAAAAAAAAAAATAATAACTACAAACAAATACTTTAAACTAATTTCATATAAATGTTGGTAAGATTTTTTTGGGTCTCATGATTAAGATATGATAAATAATGATATAGAATTTTTTTTTTTCTTAACATAAAAATAAATTTTTTTAAAAACTTTGCATTCAAAATTTAATATCTATACCCATTTACGAACTCATTTAATTAAATTCACACCCTATTCATCGTGGCTAGAAATCCACGGGTTCACAAACGGAATTGCGAACCATATTTGCTTTTATGTCATCAGCTAGGTGCTCACAAACCTGTGAACCACTTGACGTGTCATCAGCTGGCTGCTCACAAACAGGTGTGTGAACCATGCCAGGTTTTTTTATGCTCAACACTTGATTCTCATGCTGCTGGCCAAAATAATTTCAACAGTGGACCCCGTGCCTAAATTTAATTGTTTAAATGTGTATATACTGTTTTTATTTTATTTGCTTTCATAGTTTTAGAAAGAATACAGTAGTTTGATGTATTATTCTTATATAACTGATTTGATATATCAAATTCAAGATTTTCTATTTAGTTTTAGAGATTTTCAAACGATATTCCAGTACTTTCGGATGAATTTAAAAATTGAGCTTAACATAATTAACTGTATGTTGAATGGGTGATGGAATTGACGATTAAGAATTAGGATTTATATGATGATAAAATGTATATTAAATAGGTGTAAAAAGTAATTTTGTTTAATTTATTTACATTATTTTTCTTTTAAGTAATTTTTTGAATATTTTAATAATTAAAAAATTATTAAAACATCTCAAGAATGTACCATTTTTATTTTTATAAGTTATATTATTGAATTATCATACCTATAGGGAGATATGAAGGAGACAATGAGCAAACAAATTATAGAGAATAACATGCAAAAAGAGAATGATATATTAGTAAAACCATATAAATTCTCATTTTTATTAGGATAAATTTTCCATTCCAACAAAAATTTAATTTTCAATTTAGGTATGAGGTTCCCGTAATTTAATTTTATAAATTTTAATAAAGATAAAAATTCAAAAATTATAAATTAAATTTTCTTTTCCATAATTCTGAATAGACAAAGTTGCCCTAAAGGTAATAGTTTAACACTTGATGGAAGAGAAATCATGCATGTAATTAAAAAAATAAAAAAAAAAACTCCCATGTGGCGCGACATCCCTGTCCTGCTTTCTAGAAAAAAGAGGGACAAAGTTTGAGCATTATAACCTATAAAGCGTGGGTAATTTTTTTACTTAATGTGGTAGACCTTTTCCGCTTCTGGGAGTAATATTCTAGGCCATATATTAAAGTCTCATCTCAACTATATCCCAATAGTTGTTTGACCTAACATCAGAAAATAAAAATAAATAAATAGATAAACGAGAAAAGAAACTCAACATGTTTATAAAAGAGATAATCTCAATTTCTCCATTGTTGTTTGATTTAATCACTAATTACCTCTTATAGTTTAAAGAAATCTCACATTCCCTCTTCTGTTAATAAAAAAAAGATTTTGACCAAAGAAGTATACGAAAAGATCAAACTAGTCCTGAATCATAAAAAAAGTTGAGAAAACAAAAATAATTTATTAAAAAAATTTAATCTCTATGATAGATGACAGATATTCATTTTAATTTTTTTTTTTAAAAAAAAAAAAAAAACTTAAAATGAAAAAAAATTGAAGCACACATTTCTAAACTGAAAACCAAAAAAAATCATCTTCATCGACTCTTACACTCAACCCAAACCAACCCCAATTCATCTTCTTCATATAGTTCATCATCTTAAACTATCACCAACGCCTAAACCAAACTCAAATCAAATCCAGTTCATCATCTTTAACCATCATCAATGCCTAAACCATCATCAACCCTCAAACACCAACAATCTCTCTTCTTTCTTCCACCATGAACCACCATCAACAAATTATCAACATCATCAATATCAACATAATTTTTTAAAACAAATTTAAAAAAAAAAAATGAAAAATAAAAAAATTGGGTTTCAAATTAAAAAAAAAAAAAGTGAAAAATCTTCTTTTTCATTTTCATCCATGAACACCAAATCAGCAACAAAAAACAATCATATTGCATTTGAAAAAAAAATGAAAAAAATAATATCCAAATTCATCACCTTATTCTCAAAAAAGTGAGAAAAAAAAAAACTGAAAAAAATGCAAACATTAGCTTTCCTTTGTCGGAGAGCAGGAGTTCTTTGGCAAAGGAGATGCAATGGTCTCCTTCTTGATGCCACTCTTGAAAATGGGAGAAGAAGATGTCTTCCATGTTGATCTCTAGTTTTTGACAAAGAAGAAGAAGAAAAATAAGATAGAAGAAGTAAATGGATATGAGATGATCAAATGGAAGAAAATGAAAGAAAAAGAATAGATTTTTTTTTTATTTAAAAAAAAAAAAAAAGACAATCTGTTTTCATTTTTTTATGTTATTTAATAAATTTTTTTATATTTTATTTTCATATCCACTATCCATCATTATTTTTTATTGATAGACGGTAGAGATTATATTAATTTTTTTAAAAAAATATTTTAAATTAACTATTATTATTTTATATTTTATTTTACTTGATAATTTTGTCCTTCCACGTTAATGATCAAACATTAATTTCTAATCTCCAAGTTGACGGCTGAGAATTTTTTAGATATCTTGATGAGTTTTTTTCGGATATTTTGATGAACTACAGATATTTTTTGGACATATCTACAAATGACAAGGGTATATTAACTATTTCTCAAAATAAGGAGGGATTTTGGTGATTTGATCTTACTATGCAAGAGAAAAAGTGGGATTATCCAGTTATAAAATCATAGTTCGCATCCAGCTCAACATGTAGCCATAAAGTGTTGCAGCTTGACTCCAAATCACTATCTTTTTCTCTTTAGACAAACGCCAGCACACAATGAGCATGTCTCGACAAGCTGGTCATGATCAGCAAGTTTCCGCACCAACCGTGAATAGGTAATTTTGATATTTGAAACTTCAATGTTTTTGTTATCAATTTTCTCGTCTTTGCTTTGCAAATTCTATTCCTTTTTCTTTCAATTTTAATGTTTGTAATGAAAGCAGTACAAATGGTAAAAAGGAATTATATGCAAATGTCAACTGGGATGAGTAGGGGTGGGCACGGGTCGGTTTTCCCTAAAACCGACATAGATCGATCTTCAGACCGAAAGCTTTTAACGTGACCTTATAAATAGAACACCCAAAAGCTTTTAACAAATTATCATTTGAACACTTAAATCAACATGTAAATGAAAAGTTTACTTACACGGTTTTGACCCCAAAAAAACAATAACAAAGCTTAATTAAAAAGGAAAAAAAAAAATTTGATTCTCTATATCAGCAAGTTAGAAAATTCTACCAAAAGATATGATATTACTGGTCCAGCCAGGTAAAAGAAGTCCATATCTTTTCGACACAAAATATCTCACGTTTTGCTTCTGAAATTTTGCAACAATCAATATAAATTTATTCTTTCTGTATTCAATAATCGTGAAAGAACAACTAAAATTATCACATGTAAATTTGTATTTGAGCTATTTCCATAAATATAAATTTAATAAACACAAATGTTAAGCCAAGTTCTCTTACCTCTTTCCAACACCTCCCGTACCATCCCGCGTCCCAGGGATTCCGCACTGCCAAATGCGCTGGTTAGAGAAAATAATGTTAAGTGCTTCATAAACTCAACTGTGAAATAACAACATATTAAAATAATAATATATACCAACCTGCAACAGGCTTCTAATGAAAAGGGTAGATATTCCCACGCCATAGATGTCAACTCAAAACGTAAAAACGCGAAAAACCAATCTTCAGTCACCATCCCAAGGCATGAGAGATGAGAGTGAGAGAGTGAGGTTTATTCAGACGAGAGATGTTGTTGTGTGTTTGGTCGTTTGGAAAAGAGGGTGTTTTGGGTTGGTGTCTCTGGTAAGATCTACTATGTTGTACAATATGAAGTAGAGTGACCGGAGAGAAAAAGAGAAGGAAAAAATCAACGTGTCTGACTTAGAGAGAGAGATGGGGGGGAGAGAGAGAGCAGTTAGTTTGCAGAGAGAAGAGGTGAACTTGAGTGGGTTGGATTGACAATTTCATCTTCTTGTTGGTGTGCGATCACTTTTGAACGGGGTCCTAACCCACTCAAGTTCACCTCTTCTCTCTGCAAACTAACTGCTCTCTCTCTCTCTAAGTCAGACACGCTGATTTTTTCCTTCTCTTTTTCTCTCCGATCACTCTACTTCACATTGTACAACATAGGAGATCTTATCAGAGACACCAACCCAAAACACCCTCTTTTCCAAACGACCAAACACACAACAACATCTCTCGTCTGAATAAACCTCACTCTCTCACTCTCATCTCTCATGCCTCGGGATGGTGACTGAAGATTGGTTCCTCGCGTTTTTACGTTTTTAGTTGTCATCTATGACGTGGGAATATCTACACTTTTCATTAGAAGCCTGCTGCAGGTTGGTATATATTATTATTTTAATATGTTGTTATTTCATAGTTGAGTTTATGAAGCACTTAACATTATTTTCTCTAACCAGTGCATTTGGCAGTGCGAAATCCCTGGGACGCGGTATGGTACGGGAGGTGTTGGAAATAGGTAAGAGAACTTGGCTTAACATTTGCGTTTATTAAATTTATGTTTATAGAAACAGCTCAAATACAAATTTACATGTGATAATTTTAGTTGTTCTTTCACGATTATTGAATACAGAAAGAATAAATTTATATTGAATGTTCCAAAATTTCAGAAGCAAAACGTGAGATATTTTGTGTCGGAAAGATATGGACTTCTCTTACCTTGGACCAGTAATATCATATCTTTTTGGTAGAATTTTCTAACTTGCTGATATAGAAAATCGTTTTTTTTTTTTTTTTTCCTTTTTAATTAAGCTCTGTTATTGTTTTTTTTTTAATCAAAACCGTATAAGTAAACTTTTCATTTACATGTTGATTTAAGTGTTCAAATGATAATTTGTTAAAAGCTTTTGGGTATTCTATTTATAAGGTCACTCAACAAATCACTTTCTGCCCACTGACATGCACTCACTTATCTCGCTTCAGCTCAGTTCTCATTTACCTCACTGCCTCCATTATTTTTCACCGATCTGTATCTCTAACCTATCTGCTCGCCGATTTGCCTCATCTTTTCCTTCTCTTCCTTTGCCTAATTATTTCATAAGGATTTTATATTATTTATATTGGGGCCTCCTAAATCTTAAGTACATAATTTTATTCTTTATATAAATTATTATAGACTCTAATAAACTGGCTATATGTTGTAGTTTCTACTGATGGTGATGAGTCTAGTATGACCATATGCAGACGGTTCAAATTATTATTCAACGTTGTTGCTCCTGGTGAAAATGTGAGAAGTCAGCTAGGTAGGATGCTTTTCATTTACATATATTACTGCTATGATTAAACTCTGCTGTTGACAGAATTTATAACAACCGCAGTTCCTGTGCAGAAAACTTCCTCAGCATCAAACAATTCATCTACTGGTATTTCACGTTCCTCAACCTTAATCAACTCCACATAAATTGTTATAAGAAATTAAACACAAGTTAACATTAAAAATCAAAGCTTTTCTATTGACATTATCTGAATATCTCATAGCAGAGTATATTACCTGGTAACCCAAACCACAGGCAATCTCAAGGATGCTTTTTCTAGTGATTCCAGGCAGAACAGTTCCTTTGGTTGATGGAGTTGAAATCACGTTACCCTGGAAAACAATCAAACATTAGGATTCTGCTGCTACAGTACTGAAGATGAAACTTTATATCAAAACAAAATAAGTAATTTTAGCTTTTAAAGTACTAATTCTAGTGTGTACACATATACAAGGACAGTATTGAAAAACATAAGTTTTAAATTACAAAATATTTATAGTGTATAAGAAAAGCTCACTTGCAACATTGAAATCCATAAATTTAATATAAATGTACCAATGTTAATACTTTAACATGTTCCATGTTTTTATGAGTAATGTTACCTTGAGAAGAAAAATATTACTTGTAGAGGCCTCCTCGGTGTATTTTTCAGTTATGGCATCAAGGAACAAAACATCAGAGAATCCTTTGGACTTTGCTTTGGTAATTGCTTTGTAAGTCTACAGCCATGAAAATTAAATACACATTAAAAAATTCTAAGTAATTTATTAACACTCAAAACATTGAACGATGTGTAGAGCCAGGGCAGTAACCATGATCGCTTAGTTTTCATATAGGTCAGCTCCTGCTAATGCAGTTTGAATGAAGGTAAACTTTAAGGGCCTGATCTCTTGAGGATTATAGCTAGAATTTAAGTGCATGTAATGGATTCAATTTTTCGTAACAACCTCCCTTACAAGTTACAAGGGGACTCTCGACAGATTTGAAGAGATTTCGAGGGAAGAGTGAAGACCTTAAAAAAAATCTAAGTTATACCTTAGAGTAGGTAAATTGAAATTACTATGCTAAGATATTGTGAATTGATATAGAAATTGTATGCTTACTGAAGAATAATAATTGATAGATTTGATGCCTCCAGTTCCACCAGGAGCAGCCCAATGAAGCTTTTCCTCAACAATCAAATTCAGGACACCCTGCATATTAATAAAATAAATCCAACGTAAATGAGTACATTGGTTCTTTATTAAAAAATAATAATAATATGCCAAAGAGTACCTTGTAATAGGTGCCCACAGGGGAAGCATGTACAAGAAATGTATATGAAGTTGCCGGTCCAACACCCAGTGTAGCTCCACTTCCCATTAGCAAAGGCCTAAGATACAATGATCCCCTTCCTGGAGGAGGTACCTATTGAATTCAAACACCCAATTTGCGAGAAATATTTGGGAATTATATACAAATATAAACTATTTTATACAAAAATTATGTACAAACAACCAGCACCTGAAACGCACCATAACTATTTAAGGTAATAGCATAAAGGACTACAAGGTGCTGGTAGTAGAGAGGTAGTTACCCAATGCTTGTTGGCGTTGACAGTTTGCTTTACAGCATCAACGAATCGGTCTACAGTAGCTGAGGGCATGCACATTCTCTCTGCATCCATTTTCATGCGCCACGCGTTCTCTTCTGACCTGAATAGTTGAATAACCCCATCTTTTCTTCTGTGCGCCTTCAGACCTTCAAATAATCCCTAGATATATATACAACAAAATCGATCATATACAGTAAAACTTAAGCAGTTTTACTACTGTACTAATTTTTATAAAATGCTGAATCCCAATTTTATTAACATCCAAACTCAAAAATTTCAGTCATTAGATTAATTTAAAAATTAATAATTTAGTGTGTTGGATTTTGAAGTCTAAATTAATAACATTGCACTAAGATTTTTGAGTGTGAGATAGAAAATTAAGGATTCTACTGGGAAGCGATACTGCACTAAAACAATGTCAGAATTCAAAGGTAACGTATTGTGATGAATGTGGAAGTCCACTTGTATAGTTAAGCCAAAAATGAAATAATGCATATATATACACCTGTCCATAGTTTAAAATTCCCGATGAAGGGTTGATCTCCAGGTTCCCGAAATGAGTGAGAGTACCTTGTGAAAAAGTCTCACCATTGGAGCAATTCATTACGTACATGTAATCTGTTGGGGTTAGTGAAAATCCAAGCTCATCCCCAGTGGTGGGTAACGACAGAACACTTGGTGAGGGTAGTGGGTAGTTAGTAACGGTGGTAGTGGTGGGTAACGACAGAAGACTTGGTGGGGGTAGTTAGCGAGACGGACTTGGGTTTTTGTTAGTTTTGCATTGGACCTCACCCATTGACAGGTTCAAACCGATATAAGCCGACCCGAAGCAAACCGACCCGAACCCGGTCTTCAGACCAAAGTCGGTTTGCTTGGTCCTTCAGGAAACACGATTTGCACAAAGAGACCCAATACAAAACTCAAACAAAAACCCCAGCCCGTCGCTAACTACCCCACAATCTCTTCTGTCATTACCCACCACTACCCCCACCAGCTCACCAAAGCCCGTTACTAACTACCCCACCACCAGCTCACCAGTAACTCACCCCGACCACCGACCAGTTCCCTTTTTCTCTTCGTCTCTTTCCATCCCCAATCTCCATCTTCTTCTCTCTCTAAATCACCAACCCGTAACCATTAGCATCATCACTGATTCACCATCCATCATCAGTCATCACCAACGAGTAGCATCCCTCTGCTTCTTCTTCTTCTATCTCTACATCATCGCCAGTGGAAGAGATCGATGTTAATCTCCTTCCGTAGAAGAGATCGGCGTCGATCTCCTCCGATCCGAGCAAGATAACAAAAACAAAACTTAACCCACAGATTCAAGACAGCGGCAACACAAGAAACTAAGGGTCTTACACGAGATGAAAGGAAGGAGATGTAAACGGTCTTACACTGTAAACACAAGACCGTTTACAGTGACCGCAAGAAAGGAAGGAGATGAAAGAAGGTGGTGAGGACAGAGAGAGAAAAGAAGTGGCTGAGGCCTGAGAGAGAAAAGGAAAGAGAGAGGAGAAAAAAATACATACAGAGATGAGAATGATGAATGATGCGGCAGCTAGGGTAAGTGTGAGAGAGGATTGGCTTTTATATGTAAAAGTCAGTTTTCGGGTCGGGTCGGCTTATTAGATCTGAAACCGAACCGAGACCGATTTAAATCGGTTTAATCTTTTTAATCCGAACCGATCCGAATAACTAATATAACCCGTTATTTCGTTCTATTCGGGTCGGTCCAGTCCGGGTCGGTCCCAATTTTTTGCCCACCCCTAAATTGAAGGGCATGGAGTCCAAGAGGACCAAGACCAAGAGTCAGTGGCTGTACACTTACGGATCACGGGGCCACAAAATAAATATGAGTTAACCACGTGAGGAGAGTGCCTACCTACCACTGCTGTGAAATCTTTGACCTCTACATGTATCGATTAAAGTTCATTAATATTTTTAATTTTTCTTACTTTTCAAACTTTTTTTTTAAAAATTCTTATTTATGAAACTTACATAAATTGACGTATAAATAATAACAAACTTACATCTATTTATCAACGTGAGTTGTATATATATAACATATTTTATAATAAGATAACATTAAGTCCAACAAGGTGGTGAATAAAATCGATTTATAAACTTCTTTCTTTTTTTTTTCCTTTTTATCCTCGGATAGTGAATCCCATTAACAAAATTTATAAAAGTAGGGAGTGGAATTAGTCGACTGAATTTGAGAGCAGGGAAAGAAAATTAATCCAATACACCAAAATAATCCCAACTCAACAAGAAATAACAAACCCATTTTGTCAATGGTTGCTGGCGCCGTTGGTTTGCGCCAGCCACCAACCATGCCTCCTTTGTCAGAGGCATGGTTCGACACCCCTCTCCCGCACAAATCCAAATTCTCATGTACTCTAATACTATACTAATATAATATAATATAATATCCTAATACTTATAAATATAGTCCTCGGTCTCCCACCCTTGTGTGTGGGTTGATCTCCCACCTTTGTGTGGGTTTCCCTCCCTGCCTCCGTGCGGGTTTCCCTCCCTGCCTCCGTGCGGGTGGTTCTCTCCCTCTTGGGAGTGTTGTCATCCGGGTCGTGTCACTAGTGTCCTATCTTGGTTGGTCCCGGTCTTCCCTGAGCCTGTCCCAGTTACAGTTTCTGTACTCAAAAAAAAAAAAAAAAAACAAATTTTAAATCTCATCATCCAATAAATCAAATCTGAAGCATTAATCACACTCTGACATCATTTATTACGTGTCCCCGTCTATCATCAAAAATAACTTTTCCATTTCTTTCTACTATTTTTACACGCTTCCCACCAATTCTCTTTATCAATATATCCAAAGTTTCAAATAATGTGATCCCCACCGTTTGCAGGCCAGATTACTTCATCATCATCATCGAGTACTATGGACGGTCCTGATCAATTTTTTTTTTTTAAATACAAGTAATTCTCAATCTCGTAAAATCTTTCATGTGGACATTAGTAGGTTGAATTAATAAATTAGACCTTTAAGATTCATCGAGAATTCCAAAATATTGATTTCATCACAACCATTAACTAATCTTGCCCAAAATATTGTTATGGGTACTGCACTTCAATCAATTATACATATAATTATGGTGACGGATCACTAGAAACAAAAGAAAAATTATATATATAAAAAGGGGTGGGATGTTTGGAAGTGCAGAACACTAAGAACAAAATACTAGAAAAATTAAATTGATTGATGGAAGATGGGGGGCATGGACTACGAGAAACAAAAAAAAAGAAAAATCGATGGATGCAACAACAAATAAATAAATGGGAAACAATAAAATAATCAAACCTGAATTAATCAATCAAAACTCTATACTATCTGATACGGTCCTCGTACGTAAATATACAATACATATAATCAAATTAAAATATAACTTCAAAAAAGGATTAAAACAGATTATTAAAAAAAAAAGAGTAAACTGTTAATTATATGTCAATTTAAAACTAAAGTTATAAAGAATTTTTACTTAATGATTAAAACTCAATCAAGAACCAAAATTATAAAAGAATGATATTGACGTCACTCTCAAAAAAGAGATAAGATGAGTCTACAAATATGTTGCATATACATTTATTTTGATACAATTTCAAAAATAAAATTTTCACAAGTATAAATTAAAAGTCATCTTTTTTCAATGTAAATGTTAAATTTTATTGCTAAACATAGAAGTTATTTTATTACAAGTGTAATACTAGAGTGTTAACAAGTTCTACTCATAAAAGGTTACACTCAAATTCATAGCAGTAAATTTGCTAATATTTTTATTTTTTTTCTTAAAAATATTATAATTAATTAGAAATTTAGAGAGAAGAATATAACTCGAATCTATAGATTTCATGATACAAGTATAAGAGAATATGATTGGATGAACCTTATCTTGTTTCAATATATGAGTTTAGTAATATGTTATTTATCACATCATCATGTGATCTATACAAGGCTAACAATTCATATACTTTAATTAATTAGACATGAATTAGATGATATATTTGGAAATTTTAGATCAAAGAAAAATTCACTAACATTTACTATAGCTAGGATAAAAATACAAATACAACTAGTTTGATTTATAAATTTATTAAAACATCTATTATTATTTTAAAAATTACAATAAAGCTTTCAAACACAAATTAGAATTCCTCTTTTATTTAACTTTTGTATGATCCATCATAATCTTTTCATGTTGATGAAATTAACATTAGATGATTCAATATATATTTAATTGTTATACAATATATATATATATATAAAAAAAAAAAAGTGAGTAATAAAATAATATTACTATTGTAAACAAACACTTCCTAAATCACAAAAAACATGAGAGAATCTCTAGATGAAACTCATCATTCAAAATAGGGGTGGGTATCTTCAACCCAACCCGACAAACCCAACCCAACCCGACTATTTTTTATTGGGTTGGGTTGGGTTAATTCTTAAAAAAATTAAGATGGGTTGGGTTGGGTTGGGTTGAAAATTAAATTGGATTGGGTTGGGTTGAAAAATTTTCAACCCAACCCAACCCGAACCCGACAAACGTCTATCCCTAATTCTAAATCTAAGGTTTTCTCTTCTTTCTAAAAGAACACTTGTTAGGGATGATGATTAAGGATAACTTTTATGATGAAATAAATATTTTATTTATAATTATTAAATATTTATTTATACTTATTTTATTTGTAATCAAATTGCTAAGACTATAAGAGTTATAGATTAGATCTTTTGTACTTTTATGGCAAATTAAATTCAATTCGATCAACCCAACCCAACCTGACTAGTACTGGGTTGGAATAGGTTAGATTGAAGAATTTATTGATTTGTTTATTATGATAATGTTAAATGTGTAATGTTATATATTATTAATATTTTGTTCTTCTATTTATATAGAGATTGGAGTGAGCATACCATTGGATCCATAAAAAATAATGTGAATCGATTATTTTTCATGCTATTAAGATAATTATTTTAAATAAAAACTTTATATTTTACTTACATATGTTTGTTCTTTTATGATTTGCAAAAGTTGAAAACATGTTAGTTAGTTACACTTTGGGTTGATTTACATGTTTTGTTTGATGTTAGATGTGGCATGCAGTTGATACTTTGGAAGCTATCAATTTGACGTAATTTTTTATGGTTTTTTAAGCTTGTGAGGACTTTAATGAGCAAACAAGTTGTGTTGACGGACTCTATTAGGATTATTGTCTTAATTTTTATTTTGTTATTTTTGTATCTTTTTGTGGTGAATTAAATTTTTTTTCTTTTTTAATTATGTAGTGGCTTAAATTTTTATTTGTATTAAATCTATTATGTAATCAACGAGAATGTTTTATATTTGAACAAGTTGATTAATATGAATGTTTTGTATTTCAACAAGATACCAACCCGATCAACTTAACCTAACCCAACCCGATAATTATTGGGTTGGGTTGGGTTGGGTTAAAGAATTAATTGGGTTGGGTTGGGTTGAAGGATTTTCAACCCAACCCACGTTGGGTTGAAGGCTTTTCAACCCAACCCAACCCGAACCCGAAAACGCCCACCCCTAATTCAAAATTAATGCATGATGGAGGAAATGGAAGGACCAAAGTCAAAATGTGGAGTCAAATAGAGATTTTAATGGGATTTGACTGGGATTAATACCTAAATATTTTCATGTTTCAAACCAACCCCATATTAAAGCATTCCATTATAGTACACTAGCTATTAACCCGAAAAGGAAAAGGAATAAAATTTTTTTGTTCACTTTTTTAATGAAAATACATTTTTGGAAAGGTTGTGACTTATATTCTTTGGTGGCCCCCAGTGTCTTCTCATTAAAATTATATCTGCAACTAATTTATTAGGTAGTTGTTGTAAAATAACAATTAAAGAGGAAGTCTTTGTTGTTGGCGTCACCAAACCCCTATGCCTCAAAGTTCATACTCCATCCGATAAATCCAAATCTATATATAATATAATAATATAATAATAATAATAATAATAGGTATCTTACCGTTATGTATGAATTGATCTTTTATTCTTACGTGAGTTTCTCTCATTTTTGCGTAAGTGGATTTATCTTAATTAGGAGCAGTCACTCGGGTCGTGTCATTAATGTCCTATCCCGATTTATCCACCATTATGTGTGGATTGATCTTCCACTTTTATGCGAGTTTCCTCCTACCTTCGTGTGGATCGATTTCTCTCAATTGGGAGTAGTCACCCAGACTGTATCATTAGTGTCCTATCTTGATTGGTCCCGACAGTCATCTAAATCCGTTCCAGTTATAATCCTTGTGCTAAAAAAAAAAAATGAAAGATGAAAAATATATACAATTATATATATATTAAAAAAAAAAAACACATATAATCTCAGTATTATCAATGTTTTGGTTCTATTAATGTTAGATTAGTATTTAAAAAAAAAATCTTTGGAATTTTAAATAAAAGATAGAAAATAACTACCAGAATTTCTTCACCATGATTAAAATATGTTTATCTATGTAGTCATATTGGCTATGATGGTTTGAGCTTTCCAATGCACCATGATTAAAAGAAGAGACGGGCCTATTTAATGCTTCATTGTCCATTTTTAGTTTGGCACACATGCACTGGTCGTCTATTGATTATCATTAATTGTTTCACTGAGCAATCAAATTTCAACTACTCCTCCCACTGTAATAAACGCTCGTCAATTACTGAAACCCAAAAACCAAATCAACTCAAACAATTACTGAAACCAAAAACCAAAAATCAAACATCAAACAAATCACCAAATCAAAAACTAAAAACCTAGAAACCATCTCTTCTTTCATTTCTCAAGTGAACCCGGAAACTAGAGAAGATGGGTGGATGTTAGGGATGATGATAAGATATCCACCCTCTTAAAAGAATTTTTTTTCAATTTTTTCTTTTAATTTTTTTAAAAATGACCTCCACCATCCATCAACGTGATGGGATATGGAGATCTCACAATAAATTTTGAAAAAATTATTAATATTTTTCTTTATTTTTTAATTAATTTTTAAATAAAGTTTTATTAATTTTAATTTTTAGAGGTAGACGATAAAGATTTTTTTTTTCAAATTTTTTTAACTATTAATTTTTACATATAATATTAATTTTTCATTTAACAGTAACGGTCAAATCAAAATTTTTAATGTTAATTTTAACGGTAGAATTTTTTTTTGTCTATTTTCATATACCTTAGGGGTTTTTTTTTTTTTATCTATTTTACAAATTAATAAAATATTTTTAATGATTTGTGAAAATATTGGGTTTTTTTTTTTTTACTATTTATATCAAATTACATAAGGAAAATTAAAATTATCCCTAATATTTATTCTCTACAAAGTAATAAGTAGTCTGCTATCTGCATTGGTTTTCATTTTTCGTGAATTATTACTCCCCTGTGCATACCATTTTATAAGCACTCCCTTAACTTTACAATATCATAATATCCTCATTATTTTAGTAAAAAAACAATTATGTCCTCATGTTTAATTGTTGATTTTTTAAAAAAAGAAAAAAAAATCTGAAAATGAAATTCAAAATATAAATTCTAATAATAAAAATTCAAAATAAAATACCATTATTTATGTACATTTAGATGTAACTAAAAAGGGGGTCACTACACTGAGTTTTTGACGGTTGGCAGCTACATTTTCTTTAATTACAGCTCACACATTTGTCAATAGTATAAATAAAGCAGGACTACAGAATAGGAAAGCTTTGTTTTCTTCTCTCTCTCTTTCTCACATTTCGCTTTCATTTTTAATTTTTCTCTTACTTTTTTCCGCTTTTGGGGTGATTCGTTTTTGTCTTTTCAATCTCCCTCCCTTTTTTTATGGCATTTTGGGCTTCTCTTTGTTTTGTCCTTTTAATTTTTTCAACTTAGTCACTGACCACCAAATATACATGAGTGATTGGTGACTAGTTATTCACGTGGAGCGGAGTGGATTGGTTACAACGTGGGCGGCATATATATAACATATTTTAATAAGATAACAGTTAGTCCAACACGGTGGTCAATAAAAAATCAATTTATAAATTTACTTCCTCTTTTTATTTTCATCCACAGATATTAATGATATATTTACTTCATAAATTAAGAAATATAAAAAATGAGATTGATTGATAATATTTATTTATTTAAAATTTATTTCGTAATAGAAATAAAAATGTGAACCCCACTAGTGGAATGAGAATCTCATTCTTCTAACCCACTTGAAAATCTCATTCTTATTCCCTTTGTTAAAATGAAAAGCCCCTTATACTTTTTTTCAAAAAATAAAAAAAAAATTATTTTATTTGATGTTAAAAAAAAAAAAACTGTATATTATAATAAAAAAACTGCACGTCATTGGTTTTTCATCACCAATTTATTAATTATTATAACGGATCAATAAAATAATATACAATTTTTTTTATTATAATATGTAGTTTTTTATTTTTATTTGATATTAAAAAATTGTATATTATAATAAAAAACTGCACATTAAATTAATAGACTATTAAAATAATATGACCTTTTTTTTATTATATAATATGCGATTTTATATTTGATATTAAAAATAACATATCAAAATAAAAAACTACACATTATTATAATTAATTTATAATTTTAATTAAGAATATTTTTATAACTTATAATTAATTCATTCCGATTCCAAAACATAATAAACAGCTCAATTGAAATATTACCGATTTCGATTCCTGCAATTGAAATAAATAATTTATAGTGATTTCAATATTTAATTTTGATTTTAAATCATTTCGATTCCAAATCATTTCAATTTCTATTTTGATTATTTTAAATGAAGTAAATATACTATGAGTCTCATTAACAAAATTTATAAAAGCGAGGGGTGGAGTTAGTCGGCTAGATTTGAGAGCAGGAAAAAAAATTAATCCAATACACCAAAATAATCCCACCTGAACAAGAAATAATAAACTCATTTTGAATCTCATCCTCCAACAAATCAAATCTGAAGCATTAATCACACTCCGACATCATTTATTGCATGTCTGAATTGTATTTTTTCAACCCACAGTATGTGTTTCTCCCCAGCTATCTCATCTACTTCATCAAGCTCTTAAACCAAAATAACTTTTCTATTTCTTTTTACTATTTTCATACACTCCCAATAACTCTCTTTATCAATATATCCAAAGTTCCAAACAATGTGATCCTCGCCATTTGCATTTTAGATCACTCCATCATCATCATCATCAGGAAGAACTATGGACAGTTCTGATCAAATCATGACGCACCCCTAAACTGTGATAGATCGTATATAGGTTAAAAAGTACCGCCTCCTGAGTCCATAACGAATGTAATAGTTATCGAGTAGAATGTTGATAGGAATTAAATGAAGCTTTAATATGACATTAATGAGTGTAATGGTTAAAAGAGAGTGACCGCACACCTAACTTGTATTGTGATTGGAACTCAGAACAATCAACCAACTTTCCATATGTTGAGTTTTGCTCTGTGAAGCAAACTTGTTGGTGTTAGTACGAGCATGGGAGGGTGGTTTTGGTTGGAATAAATTACTGGTGGAAAATTGGTTGGAATTTAGTAGGGTAGTATGACCAACTTTTGTGGTGAAGAAAAATTTTTCTTACAGATGGAAAGTTGGTTGGCTTAATGAGAGAATTTTTCTTACAAAGAGATATATTTTTTTTTGGTGATTGAACGCTCAATGAACCTGTCGCTACCTAATTTCGTCTAATTAGTAAGTGAACCATTGCCCTTACGAAGGGTTACTTGCTTGATTACCCCACAGATTAGGACACTCTTGTCTTGGCTGTGGTGGCGGTACTCAAAAGTGGGATCATGGGTGCAATAAAATGGCAGTACTACAAGCCCTCTCACTTTTCATGTTTAACTACCTTATAATATAGTATTAATTAAAGAGCAATGTAATGGACATTGAAATTGCATTCTGGTTGACTAGAACAAGTCTTGAGTCATGCTTTTGCTACATCAAGATTTTATTGGCTAATGAAGCCTGTGCTACAAACCACGAATTGTGGCAGCCAAAGCTATTTATACGAGCTGCACCAGTCGGTTTCAAAATAGATGACTAATTACGAAAATAATTTATTTTAATAAATCAGTAAAAAATTATTTAATATTTTGAAACATCAAGGCTATGTATGTATCCAATAATTAATTTTAATAAATCAATAAAAATTGGGTTTGTAATAACCCACGTGGAGTGGAGTGGTTACCAACCACTTACTCTCGGGGGGAGGGGAAATATGAGGACTGAGCGTTGCAAAAATTTTGATACTTGACCTGTACAAAAGATTTTTTTATTAAAATATGCAATAAGGCCTTTTCTAATCTCCACTTCATAGCAAATACGAACCTAATAATGGGTTTTCTTAATCCTGTGATTTTGGACGGTGGGATATTAAGGCCTTTTCTAATCTCCACTTCATAGCAAATACAATTTCGTTTCGTGCATCAGGGACAACAATTTGTTAAAACTAACTTATTTCTCCTGTTACCCAATTTTAAAGTAACCTTATTTTAATTAAATATAATGAGAGAATAAACTTTTGTTTATAATAATTTTAAAGATTTCCCATATCGGATCCAATTTAGATTATAGATATTCATTTCATTTTTTAAATAGATCATCTTTATTTATTGTTAAATCAGACCTTAGGTAGGGATATAAAATCATGTCATTTAATATGTATTAAACCCAAAACCGAAAGTGTTTTTATATATTTTTCGTTAATTATACTTTTAATAATTTACATTGTTGATAGACTTATACTTCAGCTTAATATATATATATATTTTTGGGACAGTTTAAAATTAGTTAATTCTCTTAAATTATATTTGTAATATTAGAATGATTTAACTTTTCTATTTAACAATATTTGGTTCATCATGAGATAGCTAGAACATAATGTACATCATGATAGTGATTTTGATTTGTGATGTCATTTTCCTTACTGCCTAAGTTGCCGTGAAGGCTAGGTGGACTGCACATCTACTCCCTAGTTTGGTGGCCCACATGGGCTTACATATTGGCTTCCCGAATCCCGAGCCAAAACTATATTTTTTTATATTTTTAATAATATTAGAAATTGTTTAACGTATTTTATTTACAATCATATTAAAAGGTTAATTTTTTAATATTAATTAAAATAAAATATTATTTTTTTAGTACGGAGGAGGGAGTGGAATTCAAAGACAACTTATTTAAATAATTTTAATTATATTTATAAAATAGTTTAAATTTTTATTTAAAAATTAATTTAATTATTGCAAATAGTAATTAATCTCACATTATCAAACACAAAATATAATTATTTTTTATTCAATCCAATATCAACCCAAATAAGAAATAATACTGCTTTTGGTTTAATAACAATGCACAAAACATAACACAATACTAATTTGATTTAATATAATCTCATGATAATAATTCTAACTAATCTCACTCACCAAACGCAATTTAAAGGTTTTATTTTCTCACATTCAAAGAGTTTGCCAATCTTTTGTATAAATTACTACCAGAATATTGCACTAATCAAAGTTCATTAATATTTTTATTTTTTCTTACTTCTGAAACATTTTTTTTGAAAATTCTTATTTCTTGAACTTACATAAATTGACGTATAAATAATAACAAACTTACATCTACCGATCAACATGGGCCGTATATATATAGCATATTTTAATAAGACAACATTAAGTCCAATAAAGTGGTGAATAAAAAATCAATTTATAAACTTACTTTTTTTTTTTTTTTTTTTTAATTCTCGGATACTGAGTCCCATTAACAAAAATTTATAAAAGTAGGGAGTGGAGTTAGTCGACTCGGTTCGAGATTAGGGAAAAAAATTAATCCAATTCACCAAAATAATCCCACCTAAACGAGAAATAATAAATTTTGTTTAAGTGGTTAAGTGTACAGGTTGAACAGTAAATAATTGGTTCGAAATCGAGAGTGATACAGTGAATGAAACCTATTGCATCCAAAATTTTTAAATAAATAATATATCACTTTCACAATTAAAAAATAGAAAGTCCTCATACAAATTATAAGGCAAATGTTCAAAATATCAAACCCCCGAGAAGAAAATAATTAAAAGGGCATCTAATTACATTTAACTACCACTCTACAGCTAGTTTCCAAATCCACTTGGTGGGACATCATATATATATATTTTTTAATAATTAATTTGACTCCCATAAAAAAACAGCAACACACCCAAACTTACTATCTGCTTCTCTCTCGCCATTTTCTCTTTCTGTGTAGCAGAGTCTCAACTAAATACCCTTTACAAAAGCATCAATCCACCCTTATCATCATCTCCTCGCGATCATTAGACCAACCCGCCTCATCCTGGATCGGACTAGGTCTAAACCTAACGAGGGTACATCTTCAAATGTTGCTCCTCTGCTTTTTTTTTTTTTTTTCTGGGTCTTTCGATTTCTCATTTCTCTGCTTTATTTTGATTTTTGTTTTCTGATCTAGGGCATCGACTGCCAAAACAACTCTATCTCTCTCTCCATCAGAACATCGACTTTTTTTTTTTTTTTTTTTTTTTTTTTTTTTTTTAAACTAAGGTTTCTCAAGTACGCGAAGAACTTTCAAGTCTCAAGACTGGTCGTAAGTGCATGACTTTTTTATATCTATATGTCGTTTTTAAGTAAATATGGTTGTGGTTGACTTCGTTTGACATTTTTTTCTTTTTTTTTGTTGATTGCATTTTTAAATATCTTCTGTTTGGACTTGTTAAATATTGCATAACTTTTGTTGATTGTGTTTGTTTGGGATTTACAGGTATAGGCTATCATTTCCTCACTTAGCATTGATAGAAACAAGCACTCCATAGCAGTGGAATGGGATGTGTTGGGAAAAAAAAGGTAAGAGAGATAATGAGAGGAATGGCTCATGCTTGACAATATGCTCATTTCTTCTCTCTGTGGATTTTCTTCACTAACTTTATTAATCCATATATTTTGTGATCGGTTTCAATACATTTTAGTCTTTCATTTTTTGGGGAAAATAGTTCCATTACTTGCACGCACAACATATGCTTAATAGAAACAGAAGTATTGAGAATCAGATTCTTTTTGTTTTGTTTTGTTTTGTTTTGTATTTTTTTTTTTTCAAATTTAAATCCCATATATATAAGTTACAAGTTATTTGTTTATTTATTTTTTAAAAAAAGTTTCTACTTTTTAGTGGAAATAAAAAAACTCGTGATTGATGAATGGTGGTATAATTGAGTGATAAACCATGATCCCACTTAGTTTGTTGTCTCAAGGTTGTGAGTTCCTTTCACTTACCCCATTTTAATGAGCACTTACACTCTCACTTTTAGTGGTTGCTCTCTCCCGTTTTAGGGAGCAGATCCCAAATACCATATTTCAAAGTTATATCACAGTTGATCCAATATATCCTAAACAATGTACCATTTAAAAAAAAAAATTGTGATTTGGTCAACGTCAGATTTTAAAAAATATTTCCTCTTAGTTTAATACTAGTTTTGGCTGCACGTGCAAGCCACTTCATCTTCACTGCTACTTGGTAAATTATAATCATCATCTCTATTCCCTTCATTTCGATTGTTTCAGTTCATCATCCTCATTGTCATAGAAAGATCCATGCTTAGGATTGTGCTGCAAAAAGTCCAAGAATGTTTGCAAGTGTATTAGCATATATTAAATCAAATGCATATTCAATTTCAATATTATAGAAGTTGAAGGAAAGTTTTAACATTCAAGTAATTGATTGCAAATAAAGCAAAATTAAAACTAAAACTTATATTCAACCATTTAAGTTGTTACAATAGATACAAATTTAATTTTATTTCCACTATCAAGATTTAATGATATGGTAAGTCATAAGGAGGAAGGCTCACCTGGGTTGGTGGCGTATATAATTTTAGTTGCAAAGCCTTGGAATCCTATTCTATGGAGAATTCTTGAGCTACGTCTTGCAATAACTTAGTCTTGCAATATTCGTGTCAGACGTCGGATTCAACCTCTCAATAATCTATAAATATACGATTATGAATCCAAATGCAAAACAAACAAACAAAAAAAAAGGAAAAATACTAATGTAAAGTCTTCAAAATCCTAAACCACATAAAAAGTACGAATGTAGCATACAAAAATCAACATTTGAAATGCATCAATAATCATCATTTTCTTTTTCAACATAAGGACTCCAAACAGACATTAAAATCAAAAATTTTACTAGACATATTTCTAAACCTCAATCAACATCACTATTAAACAAAATATAAACAAAAGGAACAACAAAATTCTAACATAAAACATTCCTCAACATTATCTACACCAAATAGATAAGCTCCAAACCAACCTCACGATCTACTGCCTTTACTGTTACGTATGACCTTAAACATCACAACTACCTCCACAACTAAGAAACAACCTCCCAAAAGAGTTTCAAAAGAGAAAGAAGAAGAAACAACCTAAAAAAAAAAAAGAAAAAGCCATCAATATCACCTGTTTCACCTAAAAGACTCCAAACACTGTTAACTCAACACCCAACAAACTCACATAAAATACCAAATGCAGACCCAAATCAAAATAACAACAAATCCTTAGTCATTATCTTTTTCATTAAAAAAAAAAAAAAGAACCATCATACAAGAAAGTGAATGGAGAATCAACAAGTTAACATCATTGATCGTTCTTACCAAAAAGTGAAAACCCTAAAAAACTATAAAATATTATCGAAACATTTTTTTAAAAAAAAAAAAAAAAAAGCTAAAACTCTTAATGAAACGACATCAAAACCTCAAAACTATACTAAATTGTTTTAAAAAAAAACACAAATGAAGAACCAAAACAAATGAGCAAGGCTTCATACTATTAGATATTCAAAGTCTCATTATTAGATATAAAATCAAAAGTCAATAATTAAAAAAATAATAATAATTCAAGCTCTTTGTTTCATCTCTTTCTCGCTCTCACTATTATTAAAAATATTATATCATAATGACATAGTAATTAGCATGCCTTGTAATTGAGTCTCACTAGATAAACAAAAAGAACTTGTGGAAAAGACACAGTCATGGCAATACATAAACCTTCAAATTTAATAGTGTTAAGACAATCAAATAAATGTCAATATCTGTAAACTGGAAATCTTCCTTACAAGCTATGCCTAGTCTGGAGAATAACCTTTGGAGCCATCCAATGTAGTGTACCGTTCATTGACTTGGCACTATTCATTGTTTAAAAGGCGAGGCGAGGTAGTGATCGCCTCAGCACTGCCTTAAGGTTGAGGCAAAGGTGAGGCGTGAAAAACAAAATAAAGGGAAAAGAGAGAGAGAGAGAGAGAGAGAGTATTGACCGGATTTCAAAAAATTGAGCGAGCACAAGAGAGATAGAGAAAGGTTAGACGTGTTGCATTGTGGCGAGATTAGGAAGTTGAGAATTTTTTTTTTTTTTTTTTTGTTGATCAGAAATGTGAGGTTGTTTTTTCTAACATAAAAAGTCTGAGAATTTGTTGTTATCGGTATTTGGTTTTTGACTTTTAAATGGTATGAAAATATCTAGAATTCTCTACAATTTTCCTACTATTGAATCACATATAGGCCTACTGTTGGATCATATATGGGCGTAAGTCAGGGACTAAATAACTTTGTTTATCTCCACCAAACCACACCTTAAGGTCTTTAAAAAAAAAAAAAAAAAAAAAACCCACCTTAATGTTTAATCAATTAATTAATAAATAAACTAACATCCAAAATTTAACTATGATTTATAGAACTGTGTTAGCTAATATTATCTAAGTAATCTAACATATAAAATTCTCCAAAAGAAAAAAAAAAATCTAAAATTTCTAGAATGCTCATATTATCAAAGAAAACTAATAATTAATAAGTAAATGGTAGATGATTTATCAAGGTAAATTAATATCCAAAAATTCTAAAATATTTATATTATCACCTATAAATATGATTTACATATCCATTTATAAGTAAACTAATATCCAAATTTAAAAATTAGAACATTATTGAATTAGTTTTTTGATACTTATGTCTTTAATATTGGTTCTTACTATCTTTTTCAATGTCATGAAGGAGTTTGTAAATTATTAAAAAAAAAAAAAAAATTCATCAATTCAAATTGAGGCGACTACCTCGCCTCATAGAGGCTTGATATTCTCACTTCGTCTTTCTCTTTTTAAAACATTGGCACTATTTATTATAGCCTATGACAATGTTAAAACCTGAAATGCATGCAAAATCTATAAGGGCAAACAAAATTTTCTTTCGTAACTTAAAAAACAAATAAAATAAAATCATACCAGCTTTACAACTTAATTTCTTGGATGCACCAAAGTCAGTAAGCTTAATGCACCCTTTATTATCAACAAGAATGTTTGCTTCCTGAATCAAACATGCCCATTGTTAAATCAAGCTAGAGACAGATGTATAAAAGTCTCTCTTTAGAAGAACTAAATAAAATTACCTTAATGTCCCTAAGCATAACTCCATTCATGTGAAGATACTCTAGTCTCAATAATAACTGTTTTGTATAGATTCTAATAACATGTTAATCAAACAGAACCCACTTTAGCATTCCAAAGTACCTAGATTCTAAAATTGAAAAACTAACAATCGATTATCACTTACAGACTCAGGGAAGGATCCAAATTTCCCTAATAGCAACGATATAGATCACTAGAAACAAATTCCAACAATATATTCAATGATTCATTCTCTCTTATAGTTCCCAAATATCTCTAAATAACAAAATTTAGACAAAAACAATCACACATCATCCAAATACAATCAAATCTACAACAAAATTGAATATACCATTACTCACAATAATGTTTGGATGCGTAAGATTCTTTAATGGTTTCACTTCTATTTCACCAAAAAAAAAAAAAAAAGTCAGTTCTTCATTGAGTTCTTGAATGTGAGCCTAATATGTAAAGATTTAGATACAAATTAGTAAAACTCAAAAACACACTTCAAAGTTAAAGTCGGATACTGTTAAATGAACTTGATTGAAAATTAATTTTTTTCAGAAAAAAAAAAAAAAAAAATCTCTTGCGTTTTCTCTTTTAAGCAATGTTGGCTACAATTAAAACCTTTAATCACAGCAAACAAATAAACAATTAAAAGAATCCAAAAACAAACCAATAAACGTAGTTAGTTAAAATCACTGAATTTTTTGACGACGAGAAGCTCTTCAAAGTCCAGATTCATTCCCATATACACTCTCCCAAACGTGCCACACCCGATCAACTCACCTTTCCTCAACTGGATAGGTGACTCATCGATTTTAGGAATCAATGGCAAAGCTAGCACTTAGGTTTGGAGAACAGATCGATTTTTGATTTCAAAACAACCTTAACTTAACATTCTCGATTCTTCCCATTTTTATATATAATATAATTCGAGCTCTTCAGAAAGACCATGACTTGATCTCATTCAGTCCTAAGCATGAAGCTTTTCCGCTCATGTTATGCTTTCTCTATGTTGGTGTCCTCAGTCGCTGCCTTTCGTTGTGTGAAGACAAATTATGTAAGGATAAAAAATCTCCTAAAACCCATAACCCACCAACTCCACATCATTACCATACACCCAGTATGGTTGATTCAATCACTCTATCAGTTATCAATTACAATGTCACTAAATTACTTATCTACCCTTTCATTTTCAAACAAACATCAAGGGCAAAAATGTCATTTCACTTTCAAACAAATTGTAGGGTGTGAAATTCTGTCACTATTCACCAACACTTTTCCCATTTTTTTATATATAGTTAATAAAGATTCAAAGAAATAGAGAATGAAGAGAATTTTAATACATGGATGAAATAATAAGTTAAAATAAAAGCTTTACTTAGTATACATCAGGGTAAAACGATAATAAGAAGAATCAAATAATCAACCATTTAAAGTAATTCAAGATGTGTTGTATCAGACTTGATATCCAGGATTTTTTTAATAGTAAATCATTTAACCCCAACAGATTTTTTCATGTCCAGTGTAATCATGCATCTGAATAACTAACCCAAGCCAAAAAGGAGAAAAAAAAAAGGAAAAGAAAACTGCATTGTCATCTGAGTCTTCTACTTGTATAACATTGAACTCCAGATCATTAAGACTTTTAAGGTACACTCTACAAGGATCAATACTAACAACCACAGCCTATAAAAGAAGTACTCAATTAGAACTATGGACAAACTTATCCATGATTTTTATATCAGATCAACCATTTAGTTTTGAACAATAAATAAAAGTAGAAAACATAAGACTACTCATTAACTAAAACATTTATTACCCCCAATATTAGTTAACACACTTTCATCGACAGGTTTACATAAGAAATGAAAACCAAAGATGTACTCAAACTGAGATTACTAAAAAATATTGTATCAAATTTTCCCGTATTCCACTATCAAACCAAGTTTTTTGGTATATGCATATCTTCCTCTATTAACATGTTCTCAATCGACCAGCTTGAAACTCAAGTTATGCACTAAAGCAGCAACACTTTAAGAGACTGATTAGAACAACAAATAATGCATTAAAAAATGAATAAATTTATCACAACATATCTGAGCAAATTAATAAATTGTAGGGTATGAAAATGTCGACAATTAGACAAGGAATTACCTGAGTTCCATAAACTCTAGATATCTATTCTAAGCTACTTTTTCCAGTCTTTAATTAGACAAGGAATTACTTAAGGTCCATAAACTCTATACATCTGTTTAAGATACTCTTTCTAGTATTCACCTAAAAAATTACCACAACTATTATTAGGGACACAAATTCATATATTTATAATCATATGAGCCCCAAAATTGTCAAAGTAAAGAGATAATGGAAACTTGTTGCATATTCTGGTTTTTATACATTCTTCTGCTACATAAATTGCATCACTTCCAATAAAAATCATATTAGCTCCAAATCTTATCACTTGTAAAACAAGAATTATAATTTTTAATGACAACAGCTCTCTATAAGTTATGACATAAACAATTGTCAATATAAATCCCAAAATCTAAATATTAAAAAACTCAAAATTTAACATAAATGATTACATTAACAATCAACTAAAAAAAATAACATATTTTTCTATAGAACCCACGATCATATATTTAAGAAATATAAATCCTAAAATCTGAATGTAAGAAAAAAATCATGATTTAATATAAATAATTATACGAATAATTTCTACACAAATGACAGAAGAATAATCATCAAACTTAACTAACATGTGAAGAATTGATAGGGTTTATTTGCATTTTTTGATTAAAAAAAAAAAAAAATCAAGAACTAACAGGATATTTCATATTTGAGACATTGAATAAAGCTAAAAAAGAAAAAGTGAAAACACACCTGGTGGTTGTTTGGAAAGACAAAAGGTGTTTGTGTATTGATTTAGTTATCTTCATGTAAACCCAAAAATTGTAGAGTCTTACTACTAAAATCAACAGTAGTGATTGCCATGAGAAGAAAGAATGAGACCACAGGCATATTTTAGTAGTGATTTAGAATAAGCCCCAAAAAAGAACTTACCTTGATAAGATGAAGTCTTAAGAAGCCTCTGGATAAGATTCCTATTAGAGAAAGAGAAGAAAATGTAAAAATAATAAGAAAAGAAAAGAGAGCCATAAAAATTTGATGAAAAAATAAAGCCAAACATAATATCTTAAGGAAGTGGAATGAGAAAGAGAGAGGTATCAGAAAGAGGCCATCTATCCATTCATCGTCACAAAGAGGTCATCCATCTATCCATTGCTTTTTTTAATTTTCAATTTTTATTTTATTATTATTATTATTTTTTGGGGATCATATCTAGAATCTCATCGAGAAAGGTAAATATCTAACCAGCTAACTCTCTCTCTCTCTCCTTTCTTTTTTTTTTCTTCTACTTCTTTCATCTTTCCCTTATGGTGTTTGTCGACAAGCCATTCTATCTCTTTCTTCATTTCATTTTTTTGGTGGCACACATCATCTCTTCACGTAGCCGTTTCTTCTTATTCTTCTTCTTCGCAATAGGTTACACCATTTCATTCTTCTTATTCTTCTTCTTTCGTAGTAAATCAAAACCCATTTTGCAGATCCTCTTCTTCTTCTTCTTTTCATGTAACAAATCAAAGTCTCATTTTGTCGGTCACCGTACTCCTTTGCCGTTGGTCTACCCTTATCGCATGTTTAATGTTGGTTTTGTTAGTTTTGTAGGTCCTCTTCTTATCTTTCTGTTCTTTTGTTATTTTGTTGCATGTCAGTTTGCAGTAGTTTTGTTGAATGTTGATTGTTGATTGTTGAATGCTTGAATGTTGAAAATTGATTGTTGCTTATTGTTGGTAAAAAACCCCACTATCAATTTAGGAGAGATTGTTGTTGTTGTTGTTTTTTTTTTTTTTTTTTTAATTCTTTTATATTCTATTATATTTGTATTTGTTAGTGTTTATTATAGAGCTAGAATTGAAGTAGCCAAGAACTCTACAATTCTAGCTCTCTAGAAAAACTATGACTTGACCTCACTCAACCCTAAGCATGAAACTTTTCTATTAGTGTTCTGCTAGCGTTGTGCTTTCTCTGTGTTGGTGTCTTCAGTCGTTACCTCTCTCTCTCTTTGTGAAGACCATTCATTGACATTATCGCCACATATTGGTATGGTCGATTCAACCACTTTTTCGAGTATCAATTATAATATCACTAAATTATTTCTCTACCCTTTCATTTTCAAAGGAATATCAACAGTAAAAAAGAAATTTCATTTTGAAATAAATTTTTAGGGTCTAGAATTTGATACTGTTCATGATTCCTCATCTTATTTTTTATATAGTTAATAATGTCACTAAATTACTTCTCTACCCTTTCATTTTCTAAGGATCATCAAGGGGAAAAAACAAATTTTCTTGTCAAATAATTTTTAGGGTCTAGAATTTGATACTATACATAATTTCTCATCCCATTTTTTATGTAGTTAATAGAAACAGAAATAGATATGGTGCCAGAAGGAAGGGAATATAATATTGTAGCGGATTTGCACCTTTGGCATTGAATTTGTCTTGCTGTTAGAGCACTGCCCTCTATCCGAAATAAAGGCAAATTTGTGCTAAGCATAAGTGTGCAAATATTTCAATCTTCACGTTACATGTGCTAATAATCCACACACACGCCCCCTAAGGTATAAATGTCATAACCACGATTTATTTTACTTTGATGACAAGCTACTCAAATTCCACCATAGTGTTGAATGTGAGGGTTCCAACTTCTACCATTGCTTGGAATGTGATTGGAATATTCATCTTGAATGTATTCCTCTACCAAGTAACGAGAAACATATAAGTCATGACTGCTATCTTACTCTTATGGATTCAATTAAAGAATATAAACATTTGGAATATCGTTGTGTTGCCATATTTGTGAGGAGATAGGGAATCCCAATACCATATTTATTGTTGCGAGGAATGCAAGTATAATGCTCATATACAGTGCGTGATCTCGGAGGTAAGTTTATGTTTATATCCATTAAATCGATTGCAAATAGGAGATCATTTATGTCTATATACAATCAGTTGTGCATCATGACATGAATTAAGAACACACATTGTTTTCCAAACAGTAGATTTTTGCTCTTAGGATGACACTTCACTAGAGACATACTTGGAAGCCAAATGCAAAGATGAAGTGGGGGAACATAATAATAGAGAAGACAAGAGTGATGATGAATTGTTTTGCTCTGCTGCAGAGGAAATTAAGAGTGGGACGTAAGTCACTATTTCAATAAATAAATTTCTTCCCTGTTGAGTAATAATTTCCCATGTAGAAAAGTACATATATATTTTTAAATGATACAATATTTGCATTGCTTTGATGTTTGATGCCAGTATATATATATATATTTAAATAATATCATATTTGCATTGCTTTGATGTTTGATGCCGGTATCTGGATCAAGTGGTGGGAGATCTTGAGGTAGAGATTGGAAAATTAACAACAAAGTTAGTAGGGCTAACAGCAGAGTTAGACTCCAAAGAAAGGAAGAGGTCAGACGAATGATACTTGACAGGATACCAAGCTTAAATTTCAAATTCTTCAAGGCCTCCAGCTTGGCAGCACGCTTGAAAGAAGAGCCCTAGGCCTGTGTAGGGGGAGTGACCGCCGGGGCCCATTAGTTTTGGGCCTAAATTTCTTTGTTTTTCTTTATTAAAGTGAGAAATAATACCCTATATTAAAATATAAAAATAAATTAATTATTGTATTTTTATTTTTACTGATTTATTTCCAGCAGCTTTTGAAGATAATGAAAATTCATTAATTATGTTGGTTACAACTTTTCTTTAAACCCGTTGCTATTATTCATTGTGATGACCTCCCATCTTTATTAGATTCATGAAACTCATCAAACCTTCCTAACGCCATACCCTATCAATACTTGAATCATTAGAAATATATAGACATTCAAGTCTCAATCATGGTTCCACACGAAATCATCAACCCTCCATAAATGAAAGTTAGGTTAATTAATGGGTGTAAAGCACTTTCCTCTTCCATTTCTCTCTCACCAAAAATCAATGAAATTCTCAGCATCTTTCACCATAGAATCTTAAAAACAATAAACAAGGTACTTAAATAGGTCGAGACTAAGTAAAAATAATTGCAGAAAGACTATTTTTGGTATTAAATGGGGTGTATGTTTAGATTATATATTTTGAAAAAAGAAAATTTTTACTTTATTACGTGGAGCAATACCAACTATCAATACAAATAACTTAACCAGAGTGAAGGAGAACTAAGAAAGGAAAGAAACCATAAAAAACCTAAGAAAATGGCGAATCCAATCCGGGAAAGCAGGAAGATATTGCTTGAGTGAAATATAAGAGATGTCTTTGCTTTTATAAAATTAACCCCAAATTTAATGTAATTTAAAAAATGAAAAATATAAAGAATCAAGTAACCAACTAGCATGCGCTTTTTGGCTTTACACAAGGGACATTCCTTCTCTCTTCTTCTCTTCTGTTAGGGTTTTACCTAATCAATCATAACCTAATTCGGAAAGTAAGTTCACCATGAGGGACTTTATGATTTGGTTATTAAGTATGATAAAAGTAACTGTAATTAAAATCATCACACATGACAGTATATATAATGTATTCAAAACTTGAAAAGCAGTTAAACAAATGCACAAAACATACCCGGTTTCAGCAAAAAATTGATATGGATCTCTAGTTATTCAACTGAGATCGGATTTCAATCACGAAAATGGAAGGAAACCTCAATTTATAGTATTGTTTGCCTTGCCCCTCTTTCTATGTTTTCCCGACAACCTTTTGCTCTCCGCTTTTAGTTTTTTTGCTCTCTATTTTTGATGTGTTTCTTATGCAAAACTTAATTCCTCATGCACAACCACATTGCTTGGCATTTTATGGAGCAATTAACTACTCTTAATTGCCAAGAACAATTGCTTCATTTAAACTTAAGTAACTGCTTTAATAATTACTTAAACTGATCCAAAAATTATTTGAATCCTAGGTTTTGGGTTTGGGTCATCTTAGGTGGACTTGACCTAATACCCAGTTAACCCAACATCTCACACTTACATAAGAAGAGTCAAACAGAACTAACAGAGAAAATACTGTTGACTCATTTATAATAAAAGTACAGGCATTCATATAGGCAACCATACCGTGTGACCTATGAATAACAATATATGTGATAAGATTTATTTTTCAAATCTCAATTGTGCTTCTATACAATAGATTATCAATTTGTTCATTATTATATCCTAGATTTAATAGAATTTTATTTGTTCAAGCATATTCGATCTCTTTAACACAACATACTTAATTCTTTAATATTTCATATAATTACAATTGTGATTCCAAATCACAATTCGTTGACATGTAAATATATAAAAAATAAAATTAATTGAATATTTCTATCTCACTTTCGTCTCTTGGTCAACAAAAATGATTGACATCATAGAAATGTCTCATAGGCCGTATTATCATGATTATAGAAAACACATTAATGATACAAGCATCACTCCGTTACTTTGAGACAAAGTAAATAGTTAACGAGGACATAGGTAGAAGTTTCTACAAACTTCAATAGAACTTGCACAATAAGGAATTAGAGATAAATTCACTTATTTTTCATGTCGGTCATAATAAGCACACGTGGTATGAAACGTATGTTACAGTAAATCTTGCACCTCAATAGAGATGCGTATGTCAATTATATTCAGATTATTCACTATACAGATCTTAGTTCATATGCTCTTATAACGTCTAACTTGAGTTTCTAAAAGGCTCGCTTTCTAAGCACCTCTTTTTAAGAAACTCACATATGGCTTCTCATGGCTTGTCATCCTAGCAACCAAAGCGACTGTACATGTAAGAATACCAATCTCTAATCTGATGACATATTTTATATAATTCAAGTGAAATGAATATGTGCTAGTATTATATAATAAATCTAATGTATTTATTCACAAATGGATATAGTTCAAAGTGACAATTACAACATTATAATCTACGTTGACCTAAAGACTTAGCATGTGACTTAAAAACATCTCTCGTTACAACTTTTGTAAGCGAGTCAGCAACCTTCTTATGCGTAGATATATATTTGATCATTTCATTTTTCTTTGTCACTATATTTGTGACAAAATTATATTTAGTCTCTATATGCTTCGATTTACTATGATATTTTGCATATTTGGTATAAACAATGATTGCTTGACTATCACAATAAATGGTAACTGGCTTCTCCACATCCATTTCTAAAATCAGATTTCCTGAAAATCTTTTAAGCCATACTGCTTCTAGAACTGCTGTTGAACATACTATAAATTCAGCTCCCATGATGGATAACACAATGCATGATTATTTCTTGCTATTCTAAGAGATTGCACCTTAGCTGAGCAAAAATGCATAACTTGAAGTAGATTTTCACTCATCTAAGTCACCTCCCCAATCTGCATTTGTATACCCAACCAGACACAAATTACCGCCTTAGTAGTAAAGAGAGTAGTTTGCGGTCCCCTTTAGCTATGTTAATATTCTTTTCACAGCGATCTAATGTTTCCGATTAGGATTGGATTGATATCTATTAACTAGTCTAATTGCATAGCAGATATCAGGTCTTATAGACATCATAGCGTACATGAGACTTCCGATAGCATTGGAGTAAGGAACTCTTTACATTTTCTCACACTTTTGTGGAGTCTTTGGGCACATTTCGAGACTAAGAGTTTGTCATTTCGAAATGGGAATATCTATAGGTTTACAATCAGCCATATAAAATCGTTCGAGGATTTTTTTTAATATAAGGCTCTTGTGATAAAGCTAGGATCTTCCTTGAATGATCTCTTTTGATCTTAAATCCTAAAATATAGGTATCTTTTCCCACCTCTTTCATCTCGAAAGTTGAAGATAATCATTCCTTTATAGTCATCATAAACTCCTTATCATTTCTGGCTAACAAAATATCGTCCACGTATAAAGACAAAATTATGAATTTATCTTTTACCCGTTTGACATACACATAATGGTCTTCTTTAGTCATTTAGAATCCATAGGATATTACTGCCTCATGAAAACGAAGGTACCATTGTCTGGAGGATTGTTTCAGACCATAAATAGATCTTTTGAGCTTACAAACATTTTGCTCTTGACCTTTTGAAATGAAATTCATTGGCCGTTCCATGTAAATTTCTTCCTCCAGTTCTCCATTGAGGAAAGCTGTCTTTACATCCATTTGATGCAATTCCAAATCCATGTGTGCAACGATAGCTAATATAAAATGAATTGAAGCAAACTTTATCATAGGAGAAAAGGTTTCTTCATAATCTATACCCTCATGTTAAGTATATCCTTTTGCTACTAATTTTGCCTTATTCCTTTCTATTGAGCCGTTTGCCCTACGCTTGATACGGAGAACCCATTTGTTTCCAATGACTTTCTGATTAGGTGGTAAGTCAACCAAGTCCTAAACGTGGTTACTTTTCATTGACTTCATCTCTTCTTGCATAGCCTTAATCGAAAATTCTTTAACAGGTGAGTTGAGAACCTCATTTACATTCTTTGGCTCATCATTATCATGAGAAGCAAGTATAAAAACTTCTCCTTCGATCTCAATTGACGACGAGGAACAGCTTTACGGTCGCTTCTACGAGTTGATAATTTCGAAGGTACTATTTCATTAGTTCCTATGCTCCTACTTGGAACAAATAAAGGAGCACTTCCAATAGCTTTATCACTCCTATTAAAGATAGAGTATTCAGACAACTCTCTTTCTACCTTTAGTTGAGTGTTCGAATTCATAACATCATGAGATTTACTCAATTCGTAAAATTGAAAATCTTTTTCAACTTCACCTTTGTTAGAAAATTCATTCTCTAAAAAATTCACATCACGTGACTCCAATTCAGTTACGCTTCCATATGAATTTTCTTCTATGAATACATATCCTTTAGAGTGCTCAGAGTATATAATAAAGATACATTTCTTTCCTTTAGCACCCAACTTTCTATATTTACTGGACAAGTTATGTACATATCCTGCGCACCCTCAAGTAGCATATGGGTGAGATCAGGTTTCCTATTTGTCCATAATTCATAGGGTGTGGAAGATATTGACTTGGTAGGGACCCTATTCAGAATATATGTAGCTGTTAGTAGTGCATCTCCCCAGTAAGTTACTGGGAGATTTGCTTGTGCCATCATAGATCTTACCATCTCTAATAAAGTTATATTCCTTCTTTTTGCTACACCATTTTGTTGCGGTGTCTTAAGAATGGTCAATTATCTAACAATACCTTTCTCTTAACATAATATCTCAAATTGTTCTGAGAGTTATTCTCATCCTCAATTAGTTCGTAGGACTTTAATAGTTCTATCTAACTGATTCTTTATAATGTTTAGATATAATCTAAAGCAATCTAATGCTTCAGATTTATGGGAGATTAAATAAACATGACCATAACGAGTGTAATCATCTATGAAAGTTATAAAATATGAAGCACCACTTTTAGCTTTAACATTCATAGGTCCACGAATATCAGAATGAATTAATTGTAATGGATTTTCAGCTTTAATTCCTTTTTCAAATGGTTTTCTTGTTTTTCCTACTAGATAATTGTCACATATAAGCAAATCTATCTTATAGAGGGAATTAAAAAATCCCTTTTTCGCCAATCTATTCATTCGATCCTCACCTATATGCTCTAGTCTAGCATGCCAAGTATTAACATCGACATTTGTAATGTCAGAAGAAGCAATTAATGAAAAACAACTATTATCATCACAATAACCGTTCATTTCAGTATTTAATACAATAAAACCATATAATAAATATTCAGTGCCAATCCTAACAGAATCCAAATAAATATCCATACAGTCATCATGAAAGTTTAAAACATATCCTAATTTAAGAAGTACTGGTATAGAAACCAAATTTCATCGAATATTTGGAGCAAATAATACATCATGGAGATACAGTACTTGGCCTCCAAACAAAACAAGCTTACAAGTGTCAATACCCTTCACCTCAACACGTGAGTTATTCCTTACATATATCCATCTTGATCCTTGACTTATTTGATGATACTCCATAAATGCTCCTCGATCTTTTGCTACATGATAGGTTGCTCCTGAGTCTATAATCCACAGAGGATGAGATTCAATAAGTAATACTAAGCCAGAAACATAAGCATGATTAGATGTGTCAGAGTAATATTTATCTTTTCCTTCTTTTGCTCAGTACATTCACAAGCAAAATGACCCAACTGACTGCAATTGAAACAAATCATTTTGACTTTCTCTTTCCTTGCCTCAACGCGTTTGCCCTTCTTGTGCTTTCCGATCCCATTCTTCTTAAATTGGAATTTACATTCCATTTCTTGAAGTTCTCTTTCCATCTCTTGCGCTTAAAGCCTAAACCTTTGTGCTTACTTGATTTAACCATGTAAAGCTGACCGAAAGCCTTAGCCGCTTCTAACCGCTCATCTTCCAATTCAACATGACATGCAATGTCATCAAATGTCTTGATGTTATCATTATGAGTTATGTTGATTTTCATATTTTTCCAGCTAGAGGGAAGAGACCAAATCATAGCCTATACTTGTTGCTCGTCGGTAAGATTATGCCCAGCAGTTTTGAGCTCACGAATCATGTTTGACATCTCCCTAAAATGCTGTCCCATAGTATGATTTTGGCACTTCCGATAGGTGTCAAACTAAATGGTTAGTCTCCTCAACTTAATGGTTGAAATACCACTATATTTGTCTTTTAAAGCCATCCACATGTCTAGGACAGTTTTATAATCTTCATACATATACATGAGATCATTATTAATACTGCTCAGGATCGTAATCCGAGCAATGTTATTCTTCTTTTTCCAAGTCTGATTGACAGGCTCATATCCCCAGGCAGCCTGCCGGCAACCCCACAGTCGCCCTCTGGCTATCATCTGGTCCAACCGAAGAGTTTCCATGGAGCTAAGCAGTTCCCTTGACTCTAAATTCGTTTAATCCTTTCATAAATATATAAATAAAAGAGTGGATTACATGGATTTTTTTTTTTTTTTTATCAAACGGACAGAGTTTTGTTTGTTTTTTCAGACTTTCCAAATTTTCAAAACCTGCATAAAAACACTTCTATAATTTTCAAACACATTCTCAACTTCCAATAAGGCCTCCGGCCCATTTCTACAAATCAATCCACAACCCAATCACAATTTCAATAAAATTATTATAAAAATCAATTCACAATATTTCAGGATTAAAATATTAATAATTTTTTTTTCTAAAATTATGTCCACCGTCCATCATGTGGGCATAATTAAGAAATTAAAAAATTAAAAAAAAGCCTAAAAACGCAGAAACTCTCTCCCTCTCTCTACTTCTCTCTCTCTTCCTTTCTCTCTTCCTCTCTTCTTCTATCTTCTACTCTCGGTGGTGAATTTCCATCAATGGAGACCTAACCGACAATGGAAACCTAGACGTTGGGTTTCAAACTTCTGGGTTTCCGTCATGATTCGTAAATATGGTCGTATTAGGCCGTATATACGTTGATACGACCGTATCAGCTCTGGAATACACAGATATGGGCTTATCTCACTCATATGTATTTTTTTCTGTATAAAGGGTACTGGTACGTGCATAGACGATCGTACCGTACGCATACGCCCGTATATGACATTATAGGGTAGGGGAAAAACGGGAAAAAAATTACATAAAAGCACTACTACCTTAAAACTCTCCCATTTTCTGCCCTAAATCCTGATCGGCTGCATCTCTTCCAAACCCTTTTCTTACTTTCCAAACCTTCTCCTTACCAACGCCAAAGCTTCCTTTTTCGGCCAGTCGGCGATCAAAGCTTCCATTTTCGACGATCGAAGCTTTCATTTTCGGCGACCAAAGCTTCCACTTCCAGCAACAGCGCAACGCAGACTGATGAAGAAATGGAAAAGAAGAAGAGAAAATGGTTGAGAGAGAAGTAACTTGAGAGGAGGAAAACTAATCAGAGAAGAAGAGAAATGGGTGATAAGTTTTTTTATTTTCAAAACTGATAAACTGATGAAGAAAAAAGTGAGAAAGTTAGCATGGGGGAAATGAATGGATGAGACCCCTCGTTTTTTGTGTTTTAATATACTAAATTTTTTATAACTTTTTTTTAATATTATATTCCATGAATTCCTACAAAAAATCAAAATTAACTTTTTACTTATTTAATATAATTAAGTAAACATTAAAATTTTAAAAATTTTAAAAATTAAGTAAAATAAAAAATAAATATTTATTTAATACAAAATAAATTTTAAAAAATTTTAAAAATGTAAGTAAATAGTGTTTTTAAAAAATAAATATTAAAAATTTAGTTTTTTTTTTTTTTTTAACTATTTGTCGTATATACATTCCATATAATGCGTATCATTTGTATCGTACCATACCAAAACGGGGTCCGTACCATATTGTACCACGTATTTACGAACTTTAATTTTCGTAAATGGAATTCTAGAAGTTTCTAGGTTTTCAGGAGTTCAGAAAACCCAGAAGTTTCTTAGGTTTCCTTACCAGAAACCCAGAAAACTTCTAGGCTTCCAAGCCTTATTATTATTATTATTTTATGTTGTTGTGTTTAATATTGTTGTTGGGGTTTGGTAATGATGATGTTGTTGTTGTGTTTAATGATATTGTTTAAGGTTGGTAATTTGGAATCTGACACGATGAGTTGACACGAAACCAACACAATTATTACGGGTTAGAGTTGAGCATAAATAGGTTGGGTAAATAAACCGATTAATCTATCCAACCTGTTTATTAATCGTGTTGGATTCGTGTTTTCTTAAACGAATAACAGGTTGAGCCGTTTAACATGAGTAAAAAATTAATTTCATATTAGAAGGGTATTTATATAATTTTAGTGGTAGGTATATATATATATATATATGTTTTGGATTGCATTTGTAGATTTAAAAGGTCTTGTATATCTTTATTTTATTTTTGTTTTTTATTAGATCTATATTAAAATTTAAATGTATTAAATATGATTAAATGAGTTATAAATAGGTCATTAAATGTGTCAGTTAAATGATGGGTATCTGAGATGCTCTCTTTTCTCCTATTGGCTTTGTTAGTCCTTCTTTGTCATCCTTCTGCTCTTTTTTGGACTCTTCCAATCAAACATAATGACAAATAAAGAAACAATTAAGAGTCAAAATATTCATCAAAATAACTACACCTAAGTTCTGTAAATATGTTGCAGTTTGATCCCTGGAAGTTTGAGCCGAAGACACAATATAAACTTTGTTTACATAATTGCATTTTAGTGATGACTTATGACTTTTGTTATTTGCCTAAGGTAGAAAACTTAATTATTGACTTAGTTTTTAGTTGAACTTTGATGATGATTTTTGTTGTTTGCCTAGAATACTTAGTTGTGGAACTTTGATGATGATAATGATTTTGATTATAATTAATGATTAGATGTTTATTTTATTAAATTTTATCTTATTACCAAACCTCCAAGATAAGTCAATGCTCCCTCTCCCCAAAGACTAGCACTACAACTACATTTTTTATTTTTAGAAGAGGTAAGATTTTATAATACTGCTTGTACACACAATATTTGAGTGAACATCAGTGATTATGAGAACATGTCGTTACTTTCGAAAAAAAAAAAAAAAGTTACTTATATGATCAGACAGTGATAGAATTCGAGAGCTTTATAGTCTTTCTTCAACTTGGGTTTAAAGGGCTTTCAACGATCCTTCTTGTTGTTGTCCTAACAAAGACATTGCTCAAATGTTGAAGGATTGAATCTATTTTTTAAGATCAGAACAGCTACTAAAAACCTTAACAACTTAAAATCTATTAATGCAAAAGTAAAAACTCAACCATCTACATCACGGGATGCTATCAAATTCAAAACTCAATCTTGACCTCTTATTTCTCTTATTAAACATTGAAAAATATACATTTTAGATTCTGATGTCTATACACTGTTGTAGATAGCTATAACACATACGAAACGTTGCTTTAAAGAAAAAATTCAACTTTTGCATGTTCGAAGGACTACCAAACTACCAATACCATATCTTGAAATTAGTGGAAAAACATCTATACTCTTCGAATGTGCATATAGGATTGTGAATGATAAAACACCTCAAACCCTCTCTCAGTTTTCAAACTCCTCTACTTTACAATACTATTTTTTCATCAACCAACTAAATTAATCTAAATCAAATTCAACAACAAAACGAAAAGTTATTCAAAATCCAAACCCTCACTAAAACCCTCATTAAACTCAAAAACCCACATAAACTCCAAAACTCCACCAAGGAATTCTTCTATAAAACTCAAAACAAAAACAAAAAACGATATACAAGACCACTACTTCCAAAACTCAAAATAATAATATTAATATATATATTTTTTTGCTATTATTTTTAAAATCAATGGTGATTTGATCATATTTTCAATTTTAGGGATAAAATAATAATAACTTCTTTTTTTTTAAATAATGTTAAGGTTTTCATATTTTTAATCCAAATTTATATTAAAATAATATGACATATGAATTATCAATATTTTATCAATTATCACATCATCTCATAATTTATAAAATATTAATAATTCATATGTTACATCATTTGGACAAAATATTTGAAAAACTAGCATTATATTTTTTTAGTAATTTTATACTATCCAAAAATTTACCACAATTCATTATCTAAATGATATGATAAACTTATGTGTAATTACTACATCACTAATATATCATCTCAAAATTAATATGGTAACTACAAATTAGTTTATTATATTATTTAGGTAAATTTTTTAAGTAAATTTTTCAAAAGTGTAGTATTATTTGTTTATTTTATTACAATAATGTAAATGTCAACTATATCTTTTCTAACTTTTATTTTCTAATTGGTATTTTTTTTTTTTTAATTTGAGAATAATGAATTAAATTCAGAAAAAACTATTAACATCTGATATCTTTAGGATAAAGGTAAGATTTGAATCCTTATCCTCTGAAAATAAAGAAAATCATTCAATCATTTCTACTAGAATGATGGGATGAACTTCTCAAAAGGGTATGAACTACCATCTCTAAAGAATTTGATTTATAATGTTTCATTATGGGTTTACTGGATTTTATTATTTAACTTTTAATGCTTCATTGTGCACTAATGATTTGGTTGATGGGTGAAGTATCCGAGACTAAATGATAATGAGACAGTGACGGTGTGCCCTACAGTGCTATCTTTAAATAAAGCACCATTATTTCTTATTTCTTATTTGGGATAAGAAATAAAAAATAATGATAAAAGTGTTCTTTCAATATTTAGGATGATAAGGACATTGAATTATTTGATTGGGCCCCATTTCACGTGCCTCGCTCTTACTTAGCCCTACTACACGAGTCACTTTGAATCCACATTAACTCCCATAGCAGATGACAATTGTTCTTGAGAATTGCAATTTGGCTGCAAGACTCAAGACTTGAACTGCTAGTTTCAAACTTTATGTTGTTTGGTTTTTCACTTTTTTGTTTTATAATTATATTGCAGAATTTATATTCTTTGATTCTTTTTTTTAGTTTATGTTATTGCAATTTCAATCTATATATATATATATATATATATATATATATATATATATCAAAATTCTATTAAATTATGATGAAATTAGCACTTTGACGATCTATTATAACTTTTGATCAAAATATTAACTTTTTAAAAAGAAAAATATTTATCAACCATTTATTGATTAAAAAAGTTAAATAGTAATTATTTAAATTAAAAATGTTAAATTTTTAACAATAATAAAAAATTCAAATTTAATTTTAAAATAAATTAAAAATAATAATTAAATTTAAAAGTAAGGAGCTCACTAGGTGTGGGGTCCGGGATTTGCCTATACTGGGGTCCCCTCGGGCTGGCCCAGGTTTGCCCCGCGAGCCCACTCACTAGGTACTGTTCCCTCCCCTAGGGACTTTCTCTCGCCTCCCCCACCTCTCGAACCTGGCACCAGGGGCTTAATACCAAATTCTTAGAGAAGTGGGTACCAATTGAGCCACTGGCACAAGAAAAACAGCAAAAGCTTGCTGTTGCAGTGAGCAGACTGCCGGCTGTCTGTTGGGCTATCCATATGCTGTTGGGCTGCTTTGGGCAGTCCACATGCTGTCCACATGCAGTTGGGGCAGTCCACATGCTGTCCACATGCAGTTGGGGCAGTCCACATGCAGCTGGGCTATTTTGGGCAGTCAACATGTTGTCCAACAATAGCTGGGCTGTTTTCAAGCAGCCCATATTTGGTCCAATTTCGTTTTTCTCGAATTTTGGGTTTCCGTTTTCGATCGTAAAAAATTCTCCATTCCTTTTGGATAATTTTTATTGGGTTTAAGAATCAAGAAACAAACTTCTAGCCCAATCCATTTGATGGATATTCTTAATTGTTAAATTGGATTTAATTTTGAGCCCAAGTGAGACCATGAAAACTATGAAGACTACAAGTGAAGGTCAAGGAATGTCTTGGTTAATTTTTGTAATCTTGAAAAATTAGTTTTAGGTTATTAAAACCAAAGAAACAGGTCAATCACGTGTTATTTATTAAAATTATTTATCATATGATGATTGAATAATTTGTTGTTAACATGATCATACATAAAATATGTCATATAGAATAAAGAGTGCTTACTCATTGTTTTATAACATGACATACATGTATGTATTATTATTTATTTTTTCCTATTAAATAGTTTATTAGATAAAATAGAGATAATAATACATAGAATACTAATTCCATAATTTGTTAGGATCGCTTTTCAACCAGGTATGTTCCTGAATATGTCATTGAGATGGAACTTCCAAGATCAGTATCTATTTTCAATTTCTTTTTTTGTTTTTTTAATTATAATAACTTCATATATCTTTGGGAAAAATCTAAAATCCCCCCTAAAATGAAAAATATTGTCAGTTCACCCCAAGTTTTAAAAATATTAGCCAAAAAACCCCCTACCATCTACCCAAAAGTGGTTTCCGTCCCAATGTTAGTGGTTTTGTAACAAAACCGTGCAAAGACGAATATGCCCTCTTACTATATTGAAAAATTAAAAAATAAAAAAATTACTCAATTACCAAATAAAAAAATTGAAAAACTAAAATTAAAATTAAAGGAAAAAAAAATTGAAATAATGGAAAACAAAAAAAGAAATCTCCACCCATCAACATTAATTTAAAAACAAAAATAATAGAAAATAATTTATTTTCATACTTTATAAAATATATTAAATTTTTTAAAAATAAAAAATAGATGTATCTCCACCGTCCATCTTGAGATGGACGGTGGACATCAAAAGAACAAAAAAACCTTAAAAAAAAAAATAAAACCATGAATCGAGATTCAACATCTCATCTTCAACCTCTCATCGTGACAAACTTCCTACAATGCAACTCCCAGATTCTCACCAAAACAGATGGAGTGGGTTCGACCATTCCGTGAGAATCTCAAAGGAGTGGCTGATATCAAATTCAAGTGAGTTATGTTGGGTTTTAATTGATTTTATCTTATGAAAAGCTGAAATGGAATAAATTGTTGTGTAGAGTTTTATGTGTGATGTGTGTGCCATGAATCAAGTGGAAAAGAATGGGTATTTGTGTGATGTTCTGTCGGCAGTAAGTGTGTGTGTGTGTGTGTGGCTTGTGTTTTGTTTAAATAAATAAGGATTAATTGATTATTAAGTGTATAAGTGCATGATGAAAGACGAATGTGTGTTGGAATCGAAAGAAAATCGCGTATTGAGTTATTCGTGTGATTTCGACAAAAGTAAAGACAGCTGCATGTAAGTGGAATTTGTGTGATTTTAAGTTGATTTTAAGGTCCTAAGTATGTGCTTGAATATGTATTTGAGGGTGATTAAGTCATAGATAAAAAAATTACATTGTATAGAATGCGTGAAACGCTCAATGATAGTTGTTTGAATAATAACGTGCGAGCTGTCTTCTTTTTATTTTCTTTCAATTTGGTGGTTTCAAGTGTGTATTTAAATGTGTTTGGACATGAAAATTTCACGGAAATGAATGGTATTAAGATAAGGGCATGTAACGGAAAGAATATGGGTTAATTAGTTTAAGAGATTGTTAAGGAAAATTATATTGTCATTAGAGTTGTGATTGAAGAGAATTTTAAATAACTTGGTGATTAAATTTTAGGTGAATTGGAAACTCTTCGAACGGAAACGGAGACGTGCAGGAAGTGAAGGAGGTTCTTTGAATCGAAAGTGAACGGACGGAAATAAGTTGTGATTGAAAAACTAGATATATATATATATGTTTCGTTTAAATATATATTTGTATATATATGTTTCTTTTAAGTATATATTGGTATATATATATTTTATATATGTTTATGGATTGATTATAATTGTTTCGATTATATAAATGTTTTACGTTTTGATATCAAGTTTAAGGAAAAATAATAAAGTGTTAAGGTTTGGATTTTAAGAAAAATCTTAACAAATCAAATGTTTATGGAAAGTATAAAAGAAATAGTTTTAGTTTTCAAATGAAATATTGTTTATAAAAGGATTTTTTAGCCGATGGTTACCCTAAACCCATTATGACTGAAATGACTGGATAATCGGTCGAGATACTTTAGATGTGTAAAGGTATGGGTAAAGAAATAGGTTACTAACTAAGGGAAGGGATAGAAATTATAGGGTTGCCTTTACACATTATAAAGTATTCTTATGACTGTTACCCTGCGCAGGACGTGATTTATCCACAGCGTAGTGGTTTTATGACTGGAAATGGATTGTCCCGCCACCGTCACTTTTAGGTTGGTTGGTGAATTATTCCCTGGGTTCCATTGGTAGTGATGGTATATTTATGATTGATATAATTGATAAATGAAATGAAATGTTTTATATATTTATGTAAATGTGATATTGAAAGGTATTTTGTTATTAAACTGCACACTCACTGAGCTATTTATAGCTCACTTTTTCAAATGTTTTAATAAAATTTTCAGGAACTGAGACTAGGGAGCAGTCTGAGCATCCTCCAGGGCAGTCGTAGGCGGCCTACTTATAGACGACGACAACTTGAAAATGTATATAATTTTTGGGTTGTAAATATGTCATATTATGGTTTTGATACTTGCATCATTATTTTTGTATTGTATATACATAGATGCATAATTAAATGCTGAACTATGAGGGCTTTGATCCTCTGTAGATGATTGAGGTACATAGGCGTTTGGGAGTACCCAAACTCAAGCCTAAAATATTTCAAAAAATATTTTGAATTGTACATAATGCATATGTTTTTCTTTATGGATGAAAATGATTTTACTGAAAGTTTTTAATTATTCTTGTGATTAAATTGTGATGGACCTGAGGTCCTGAAACAGTGTAGTGGAGAAAATGAATGAATTTTTGAAGTGTTTATGATTTTATTTGCAGGTTTTGTAAAATTGGGATGTCCGAAAAACAGAGGAAACTTTATCTGTTTTTCTGTAAAATTTTCATTGAATAAATGGTTTATTGGTTTTAATAAAAAAAAAAATTTCCCACCACATTTTCTGTTAGTTGACGAAAAGAATAAATGTTTTAATCGGGTTCGCTCCACGAATTCCTAAGTTCATTGATTAAAGGAAAGGTTTTCGGAATCCGTTGAAGTGCAGGGAGGGCTTCCCACGAATTCAAGAGGTTAAATCCGGGTTGGGTCCCTTCATAATCCATCACCACTCAACACATTACTGTCACCCACCGCCATCGTTACCCGTTACCATCGTCTCAAACCCTTGGTCTCTGATCTTGAAAACATACCTCAATGGCGATCAAAAACAGAGTCATAAATTTGGTCGATGGGTTGGATCGACCAAGATGAGGAGGCATATAAGTGCAAATTTGCAGTTGATGAGTTTGAAACGAAGAGGCAATCGTCTACGGTGGCATCCACAAGGGAGCTGCAATCGACGAGGTAGTTGTCGATTAGAGAGAAGGGGAGAGAGAAGACATGGAGGAACAGACGAGAGAGTGACAAGAAGACATGGATGATCATGATGGAGCTGGTCGTGAACTGGTGATGATGGGTGTTGGGGGCTGATTCGGGCATGAGTGAGAGAGGTGTGGGGGGCTAACGGGGGAGTTTGGGCGTGTGGACATTGAGGCAACTAATGAGGTCTCCAAATAGAGAGAGAATAGGCGGCTAACAGCTGTACCCATCTTTCCAATAGATGCGTAATTACCTATTTACCCTTCCATCTAACAGTTCTGTTAATTTTTGGATGACAATTACTCTTTGACTCGTTGACTCTGACGGTTGGGGTTTTTTGACTAATAATTTCAAAACCAGGGGCTGTTTGATGTTATTTTTCATGCTAGGGGGTAAAATAATAATATCCCTATATCTTTTGATGAATTGTGCTGAGACTTCATGGTTATCCTACAAAAAAAATTTGTAGTCAGTACTTGTTTTTTCCTCTCATTTTCTCTATCTTTAGAGTGTTGGTTTGATTTTGTCTATATATATTCACTTTTCTTCCCCTCTCATTTGCTCTGGCTTTGGAGTGTTGGTTTGCATCAAAATAATAAATTCTCGGTTTTATGTTCAATACAGGCAAATTTTCTCATTTTTAAACTAATAAAAAAATTAATCATATCATTTTCTTGTTGATATTCACAAGAAACTCCTCCTAAAATTTATTAAAAATAATCAGAAACTTTTTTTACGTTATCAAATTTGACAAGAACCGCCCATATATCCAAGGTAGGCTTTCTTTTTTTTTTTTTCCCCTCTCTTATTTTGACAAGTTTAATTAGAAGCTGCCATTTTACCTATATTTAACCCAGAAAGAATGTATGGTAGTTATTATTATCATCTTTTTACTTAATTTGAGGTTGAGAATTAGAGTTCTAGACTAATAGTAGCCCAACATGCAATGCATGTGCCCAACTATATCCAATTGGAAAATAAACCCGCCGTTATTTTTTCATTCTTCAAAAAAAAGATTAATTAGTAGCTGTTTTTGTCACGCTAATACAGTAATATGTTTCGACTGGAATTATCGATATCGACGGAAATTTACGTAAAATTTACGGAAAGTACGGAAATTTAGTTAAAAACATAATATTTTTTAATGAAACTTTTGGTAATGTTAAAATAATCATTTCTACAACAAAAAATCATATTATATTTAAAAATATATATATATTCTATCTAAAAAGTAACAACTAAAAGGTATAAATATAGATATAATATATAGAGGAAATATATGAAAATATAAAAAGTTTCTATTAAAACTTTTCAATTAATTTGCATCACATAAATCATGTAAATTTTAAAACTAAAATGAAGTCCTAGGTGGTTCATAGATTGTATAGCTAGCATATAGATTTATACAATACTGATACCATGACATATAATTTGAATGATTTTGAATATAATCACGAACATGCCATGAATAAGCTTATTGATTTCTTCCCACCATCTGTCCATGATAGGAAATTGTGTGTAAGGATCATTGGAGATCTCAAAACTTATATGACCATCATCACTAGACTTTAAACTCATAGATTCAAAAGTAGTTGAAATGTTATCTTCATTGGATGATGACATCCCTAACTGCATTTGATGGATTCTCCTTGTATAATCCTTACTAATAGCCCCTATGTCTAGACCCGCAGCTCTACACCCATGGTCTTCATCTTGTGTGCAATAAGTGTATTGTTCTTCACAAGTAAATGGGCTCAATGACAAACCTATATCAGTATCATTTCTTTGAGTAAAAGCATAATTATTTTCTCCATTGTTATCATCATCATCATCATTATTATCGTCGTCATTATCACCATCATTAGCACCATTATCTTCATTATGAATTCCATCACTAGCAAGGGCTTAGGAGTTTTTGTTTTTAAAATAGAATAACAATTATGAGATGTTTGAGCTTGACTACAAAATGGAATATAATAATGAGATTCCTGATGAAAATGAGATTATTCACGTGGGTTGAAAACTTATTTTATTTAGGGTTTTGTTGAAAACTAACCCATTTTTGATAACTCATTTGAAAAATAATCTTTATTGTTTTAATCTTCGCACAATGTCTTTTTTTGGACGAAAATGCCCTTGACCCATCATTTTTTATCGGTCACTCTTTCTACCAAACGATCTGGTTGAGAATCCCAACCTCGAAGTTGAGATCCCAATCTACATCCCAACTTCGAAGTTGAAAATCCCAACCTCGAGGTAGAGAATCTCAACCTTGATAAAACATCCAAGTTCACATTCTCAACCTTCAGGTTGGGAATCCAAACTTTTAAGTTGGGAATCCCAACTTCTAGGTTGGGAGTCCTAATCTTGATTCAAATCTACATTCGAAATCTCAACCTTAGGGTTGAGATTCCCAATCTGGATGTTAAATCAAGATTGAGAATCCCAACTTAAAGGTTGGGGCTCCCAATATAGAGGTTGAGACGCCTAATTTTAAGGTTAGGAATCCCAACAGTGATTCAAATTATTATCATTTTATTAAGGGTATTTTTGTCCACCCAATATATTTTTTATAACAATAAAATAAGAAATGTTATTTTAGATATTGTTCTTACCAAATGAGTCTTTTTTGTAATTATTCCTTTTATTTATTTAATAAAAACTTAACAAATTCTTATTGGGAAAACTTAAATTTCACTTTTATTTTATGAAAATTTAACCGATATTTCCAGGATATTTCACGGATATTCTAAGGATATTTCCGAAAATTTCCTCGATATTTTGTAAAATTTGTACTATAAGCTCACGGAAAAGATATTTTATATTTCCGGATATTTCCAGGATATTTTGACGGATAGGAGATTACACCCCCTATCGATATCGGTACCCTTGATTTACGGAAATATCGACGAAAATATCGGGAATATCGCGGATATTTTAAACTATGCTTATATCTGTTTTTCATTTCCCTTCTTGACTACAGTTAAGACATCGGTCCGGGTATGCAGCTTGCGTCCAAACATGTCAGCCAAACAGTGACAAGTAAGTTTCAAAAATATATATATAGATCGATTGAAAAAAGAAAATATCATACGACGTCAAGTTTTTATTGCCTTGGACTACCTTTTCGGAGGACGAGAACGTCAGTCAGTGTCAGTAAAACCCACACGTAAGTGACGCGATACCTACATGTTACAGTACGTAAGTGATGCGATACCTACATGTTACAGTGTCCCAGTGTAACATGTAGGTATCGCATGGCCGACAAACAAACATGTTTGCAGTGTGCTCTGGTGTGCATTTTCTGGACTTGTGAAAACTTATGTTAATTTACTAATGTATTATATGATGTCACTCACATATCACCTTCTAACATAGTTTAATAATGGAAAGAAATTATACATTAAATTCAATTGAGTATGCATATATATATATATATATATTCTAGTGAGGAATTTTTATAATACACACACTGTAAATATCACTATAGAAATCTAACTAATTTCATGAATTTTGATGTGGTTTTGTGTATGAATAATAAAAAGAATTAAATAAATTTTCAAAAAATTTGAATTTTTTTTTAAAGTTATGAACTATTTTTCTCAACTTTTTTATAGATAAAATATTCAAAAAATGGGAAAATATAGTTAAGAAATCCGGAAAATTTTTAAATTTATTTTAAATGTATATTTTAATTATTTTCGATTCCATACAAAATATGTTATCAAAATTTATAAAATATCATGAAACTTCATCAAAGATGCTTATTATATTAAACTAAGGGAATTATCTTGGAATTTTATTAAAGATACTTATTGTATTAAAGTAAGAGGGTCTCATGGGAAAATAATTCTATGTCTGTGCGTCTCAAATTTCTTCCCATTTACTCTTGATTTTTTCCTGCTCTTGAACTACAACCAGCAACGTCAAAGGAGAACGTGCCAATTTAAACTGGGACGAGCTTGGATTTGGTGTAGTTCCGACAGATTATATGTATGTTATGAATTACTCTAAAGAAGAGAATAGCTTTTCAAAAGGAGCTCTGGTTCGGTTTGGAAACATGGAGATGAGCCCTTCTTCAGGAATTTTAAACTATGGACAGGTATTTTAGCATGATCATTTAATTATTTAGTGAACAAAGAATTAAACCTGCATTTTTTGTCTGCACATAAGCCATATTCGGTATGTACAACATGAATTCAGTAACGGACCCACGTTTAGGTTCAATTGGGGCACGCACCTCATTTTAAATGCGAAGAAAAACTTATTTCATATTAATTTCATTTTATTAAAAAAAAATTATATTTGTATACATATATAATTATAAGATCAGTGTATTTCATTATACTTTTTTAATAACTATTTCATTTTTATGCACCAGCAATAACATTATATCTCTAGGAATTCTTATTCTTTTATCAAATCATTAGATTCCTTGTGAGTGTTTGTGTAAATAGTATTTTTTTTTTTTTTAGTTTGACAAACTTCTAATCAATAAACCTTAAAACCTCATACTAATTTAAAATTGGTAATAGTTTAGTATGTTTCAATTTTTTCCATCTCACTCTTTTTTTATTTTTTTTTATTTTACAAATTTTACTTAAATCATCTGTAAAACTTAATATAGTAATTAGAAGAAAATAAATTAAAAGAAAAAGAATTATGTATTCTTCATGCCACTTATATAAAATAAGATATTAAATCTTGTTGAGAGAATTTGTAGCAGTTTTTTTTTTTTTATTGGTTTGTTTATTTATTTTTAAAAATATTTTAATTACAATTAGAGTGTAATGTTATCTAAGTCCATTGATTAGGTGGCTATTTGTTTCAATTTGATATTAACTTTCCTATACAATCATTCGAAAAATATTATGTATATTATTCTATGATGTTGTCTACTGGACCTTGTAGTTAATATTAGCAGTAGATAGGACTGGTAGGGACCCCAACTTGAAATAGAATAGTTTAATTCAACTTACTTGATAAGTATAATTAATAGGCATTCACATATCAATAAAAAATATTTACATCATAGGTTGGATCCTAATATTATTGTATCATATTTTATTACAATGGCGCTTCTTATCTAAATTTTTGAATCTATCACTAGTTAAAAAATGGATCACACTACCTTTAAACCATGCCACATGAGCCATCCTGACCATCACCGAACTAATTCAACCTAATTGCTTTCATATATTTCCAATCAAGGAGAGTAGATCCCCATCACCCCCCACTTTTTTTTTTTCCCCTTTCTTTTTCTCTTCATATGACAGATTTGGAGGTAAAATTAGGGATTATTGGAAGGCCTGAAGGCGTATAGAAGAGAAGATGATCAAATTCTTCTGTTCAGGCCAAAATTGAATGCCCTACGCATGAAGATTGGTGCAGAGAGAATGTGCATGCCTCCACCAACTGTAGACCAATTTGTCGATGCTATTATGCAAACTGTCGATGCTAACAAGCATTGGGTAATAATCTTCAGTCTCAACCATTATACATGTACATGATACAAAGTTTAGTCATTAGATCAATATATTTTGAAAGAAATATATAAATCGTAATAATTTTTGGTATGTGCATAGGTACCTCCTCCAGGGAAGGGATCTATGTATATTAGGCCATTGCTATTGGGAAATGGACAAGGTCTAGGCGTTGGACCAGCCTCCGCATATACCTTTATCACATATGCTTCTCCTGTGGGCAATTACCACAAGGTGCTCATTCTCCTTTTGTTTTTCAATAAACAAAGGACTTTTTTTTTTCTTTAAATGAAATACCAAAAATATTCTACAACACATGGTTTATTTACATAATAGGGTACCTTGAATTTGGTTGTTGAGGAAAAGCTTTATCGAGCTACTCCTGGTGGAACTGGAGGCATCAAAGCCATCGTCAACTATGCATCGGTAAACATATATATTAAAATATATATCACATTTGTTGTTTGGTCATTACAATATTTACAATCACAGTGATTGTTACAAAGCATTATTATTAAATATTGAGTATATAACATTAGTCTTAATTACAAAAATCGTGCACTGGCTGTAGATTTTCAAAGCAATAACTGAGGCAAAGGCCAAAGGGTTCTCCGATGTGTTATTTTTAGATGCCAAGACTGGAAAAAACCTAGAGGAGGCTTCTACAAGCAATATTTTTGTTGTCAAGGTCTGATTGAAGTATAATATACTAGTTGAAGAAAGTTCTAATTTATTTGATTTTACCATCAAGTTATCAACTGGATATTGAGTATTTTGAAACAATAGTTTCAGGGAAACGTCATCTCAACTCCAGCAACTAATGGAACTATTCTTCCTGGAATCACTCGAAAAAGCACCATTGAAGTTGCTCATGTTTTGGGTTACCAGGTGACACTCATACTCTCTCTCAATGGAATTTTATCATTTTTTTTTTTTAAATGTGAACAAATATTAGATATCTTATTTTAATAATTGAGTTTTAGTTAGTCTATTATGCAAGCGGTCTTAGAATTTTCTTTTTCTTTTTTAACTAATATCCATTACTTACTTTTATTGTTCGGTAGTGTTAATTCATATCCTGAGATTATATATTAAAATTTAAGATAATCGATAAATATATATAAAAAGGAAGGAAAAGAGGAAAAAGAGACAAATGAAATACATTCATTGATTAATTGTGGCTTTCATTTCAATTTTTTAGGAGTTAATTGTGCTTCAATTTTGTTCAAGTCGAGGAGCGTGCTGTTCCTATAAAGGAGTTGTTTGAGGCTGATGAAGTTTTCCTGAGAGGAACTGCTATGGTTATTAATTTTGCTAATAGCATAACCTATCAGCGTAGAAGGTATTGAATAATGCACGTTGATGATAAATAATATTTGATTATTTCATTGATTGGATAAAATTATCTATAATAACAATATTGAAATATTATTTAACAGTAGCTCTTATAACTAATTCAAGGGTTGTTATTGATTGGTAATTTTACCTAACCAGTAAGTTAACAAAACCAAATAAATTATTAAAAATCTCTTATTCTTGATCTAATTGATTATAAAATTATGGAATTGCTAGTTTTCTTTCCATTATCGTGGTCAGTATTTTGGGGCCTGCCTAAACTTATAAACAATCTCGATGCAGGATTGAATACAAAAAAGGAGCAGATTCTGTGGCCCATAACATATACAAAATGCTGACAGGAATTCAAACTGGTCGTATTGAGGACAAAATGGGATGGACCCTGGAGCTAAAATGAGATTCTCTGCCCTTATAAACTATAATACTTTAATTAGAATATGTTTTGATGAGTTACTACATTTCTTTTGTAAATTAGACAGAAGATGGTTATGTTAATAAATCATGTACGTGAGAATTCTGTTTTTCATAGATATACATATATATATATATATATATATGGAGCACAGGATCGACGTGTCCTAAAAGTTATATAAATTCTTATGAAGTTGTTGACCTTTAGATATAAATGAGATAGATATCTAATTTACACTCATATCCTTAATTATATATACATTTATACATTCAAAATAAATATGTATTTTTTTCGCTCTCTCTTTTAATACATTCTCTTTCCTCTTTCATTATTCATAAAACAATCAACTAATTAATTAGTTTTTCTCTTTATTCTCTCCTTCTTTATATATATATATATATATATATATATATATTCTGAGTATGGAATTTATTCTCAATCTTTCCAACCATTCATCACAACAAAATTAATAAATCATTAGCCTCATAATAACCTTTTAGGTGATCAACGTTTTTCAGGTTGATTTTGATGTGATATCATGGCATCTTCAAATTGGACCAAAGAACTTAATCCTTTTCGCAATTGCATGTGATGCTTCTTGAAAACAAATTGATCAAGCCAGCACATAAATTAATAAATAATTCTTTTTATTAAAAAGAAAAGAAAGTATTTCTGAAATTGGAATAGGGACCAAAGGCCACCAATTATTAAATATGATTTATTGTTAATTTTTAAAGCATATTTTGTTTAATTAAATCTTCAGAAAACAAAAAAGAAGATTTAGGGACTAAAAGAGAATTAATTCATATGTTTTTGTTGCTATACATCATCTATATGATTATAGCAAAAAAGATTATCATTGTTTTTTAAATATTATTCTTTTTAAATCGTTAAACTTAAATATATTAATTATATTTTTTCTTTCAAGGTATTAATTATTAACAATGATATCTATAAATTTAATTTATAGTAAAAAATTACTCTAAAAAAGTTGATTATTTTATTAATAATGAAAGAGAAAAAAAAAATATATTAAAAGAAGGGAGAGAAAAGAACATATATTTATTTTGGATGTATAAATGTATATAGAATTAAGTATATGAGTGCATCTTAATCATCCATTTTATTCAAATTCAAAGGTCAACAATTTATGTAAGAAATTGTGTAATTTTTATGGACTATTGATTCTACCCCTGTATCACAATGATAGGACCCACCAAAAGTTTGTGGGGATATACTTATATATATATGCACACAAATTATATGTATGTTTTTTTTTTTCCTCAAATAATTTTAATCAATGTCATAGCCTATGATTGTTGGATATTTTCAACCTCCAACGTGTAGCATTTATCAAATTTTACTGATTTGATGAACAATAACATTTAGAAAAAATAATAAAAATTAAATGACTTTGCACCTTTTCTATTTGGGCCCCCGTTTATTGTATCGGGGCTCACGTGATTATTTCTTAGCCCATTCGCTTTATAAAATATAATTTTACAAAACTAGTTTACAATGAATAAAATTTCCAAGGTGTAGAAAATAATATTTTCTTAATTATTAAGAATTTAGAGATAAGGCATAACTCAAACCATTTATCTTTTGAGGTCAATGTGAGAAAAAAAATGTCTCAACTTTTATAACGTTCTTATTTTTCTTGAATTAAAAACCTTACACAAAGGGTTTTGAAAAGAAGATAAAATAATTCCATTTAAAAAAAAAAATTAAAAAAAAAGGAAAAGAAGATAATTAAGGGGTACTTTTATTTTTGTTAAAGATTGGATAGTCATTAAAACCTCAAACCTAAATGGTATGTTTGTACATTATTTTTTCATCTCTCTTAATTAATTTTTCCTTGTTTGCTTTTATATATAAAATTATATGAAAATAAGTGATTTGACATATACATCCTTATCTATAGTCATAGTTATATATTTTCTATTTAATATGATACAGATAACTACAAACAAATATTTTACTCAAAAAAAAAAAAAAAAAAACTACAAACAGATACTTTAAACTAATTTCATATAAATGTTGGTAAGATTTTTTTTTTTTTGTCTCATGATTAAGATATGATAAATAATGATATAGAATTTTTTTTTTCTTAACATAGAAATAAAATTTTTAAAAAACTTTACATTCAAAATTTAATATCCGTACCCATTTATGAACCCATTTAATTAAATTCACACCCTATTCATTGTGGCTAGAAATCCACGGGTTCACAAACGGAATTGCCATCCATATTTGCTTTTATGTCATCAGCTAGGTGCTCACAAACCTGTGAAACACTTGATGTGTCATCAGCTGGCTGCTCACAAATAGGTGTGTGAACTATGCCAGGTTTTTTCATGCTCAACACTTGATTCTCATGCTGCTGGCCAAAATAATTTCAACAGTGGACCCCGTGCCTAAATTTAATTGTTTAAATGTGTATATACTGTTTTTATTTTATTTGCTTTCATAGTTTTAGAAAGAATGCAGTAGTTTGATGTATTATTCTTAAATAACTGATATTTGATATATCAAATTCAAGATTTTCTATTTAGTTTTAGAGATTTTCAAACGATATTCCAGCACTTTCGGATGAATTTAAAAATTGAGCTTAAGATAATTAACTGTATGTTGAATGGGTAATGGAATTGACGATTAAGAATTAGGATTTATATGATGATAAAATGTATACTAAATAGGTGTAAAAAGTAATTTTGTTTAATTTATTTACATTATTTATCTTTTAAGTAATTTTTTGAATATTTTAATAATTAAAAATTATTAAAACATCTCAAGAATGTACAATTTTTATTTTTATAAGTTATATTATTGAATTATCATACCTATAGGGAGATATGAAGGAGACGATGAGCACAAAAATTATAGAGAATAACATGCAAAAAGAGAATGATATTTTAGTAAAACCATATAAATTCTCCTTTTTATTAGGATAAATTTCCCATTCCAACAAAAATTTAATTTTCAATTTAGGTATGAGGTTCACGTAATTTAATTCTATAAATTTTAGTAAAGATAAAAATTCAAAAATTATAAATTAAATTTTCTTTTCCATAAGTCTGAATAGACAAAGTTGCCCTAGAGGTAATAGTTTAACACTTGATGGAAGAGAAATCATGCATGTAATTAAAAAATAAAAAATATTCCCATGTGGCGCGGCATCTCTGTCCTGCTTTCTAGAAAAAAGAGGGACAAAGTTTGAGCATTATAACATACAAAATGTGGATAATTTTTTTACTTAATGTGAGTAGACATTTGCTGCTTCTGGGAGTAATATTCTAGACCATGCATTAAAATCCCATCTCAACTACATCCCAATAGTTGTCTGACCTAACATCAAAAAATAAAAATAAATAAATAGATAAGCGAAAAAGGAAGCTCAACATGTTTATAAAAGTGATAATCTCAATTTCTCCCTTGTTTGATTAATCACTAATTATTCCTTACAGTTTGAAGAAATCTCACGTTCCCTCTTTTGTTAACTCTGTTAATAAAAAGAAGATTTTGACCATGGAAGTATACGAAAAGATCAAACTAGTCCTGAATCATATAAAAAGCTGAGAAAACAAAAATAATTTATTAAAAAAAAATTAATCTCTATGATAGATGATAGAGATTCATTTTAATTTTTTTTAAAAAAAAACTTAAAATGAAAAAAAAATTGAAGCACACATTTCTAAGCCAAAAACCAAAAAATTTCATCTTCATCAACTCCTACACTCAACCCAAACCAACCCCAATTCATCTTCTTCACCTAGTTCATCATCTTGAACTATCACCAACGCCTAAACCAAACTCAAAGCAAATCCAGTTCATCATCTTTAACCATCATCAACCCTCAAACACCAACAATCTCTCTTCTTTCTTCCACCATGAACCACCATTAACAAATTATCAACATCATCAATATCAACATAATTTTTTAAAACAAATTTTAAAAAAAAATTGAAAAATAAAAAAATTGGGTTTCAAATTAAAAAAAAAAAAGTGAAAAATCTTCTTTTTTATTTTCATCCATGAACACCAAATCAACAACAACAAAAAATCATATTGCATTTGAAAAAAAAATGAAAAAAATAATATCCAAATTCATCACCTTATTCTCAAAAAAGTGAGAAAAAAAAAAAAAACTAATAAAAATGCAAACATTAGGTCTCCTTTGTCGGAGAGCAAGAGTTCTTTGGGAAAGGAGACGCAATGGTCTCCTTTCCGATGCCACTCTTGAAAATGGGAGAAGAAGAAGATGTCCTCCATGTTGATCTCTAGTTTTTGACGAAAAAGAAGAAGAAAAAGAAGATAGAAGAAGCAAATGGACATGGGATGATCAAATGGAAGAAAATGAATGAAAAATAATAGATTTTTTTTTTTTTTTATTTAAAACAAAAACAATCTGTTTTAATTTTTTTTATGTTATTTAATAAATTTTTTTATTTTTTATTTTCATATCCACTGTCCATCATTATTTTCTATTGATGGGTGGTAGAGATGATATTATTTTTTTTTTAAAAAAAATATTTTAATTTAATTAACTAATTAACTATTATTATTTTATATTTTATTTTACTTGATAACTTTGTCCTTCCACGTCGATGATCAAACATTAATTTCTAATCTCCAAGTTGACAGCAGAGAGTTTTTTGGATACTTTGATGAGTTTTTTTTAGATATTTTGATGAACTACAGATATTTTTTGGATATATCAACAAATGATATTTTTTGCATTATTTCATTTTTGGTTTAACTATACAAGTGGACTTCCACATTCATCACAATATGTTACCTTTGAATTCTGACATTGTTTTAGTGCAGTATCGCTTCCCAGTGTAGAATCCTTAATTTTCTATCTCACACTCAAAAATCTTAGTGCAATGTTATTGATTTAGACTTCAAAATCCAACACACTAAATTATTAATTTTTAAATTAATCTAATGACTGAAATTTTTGAGTTTGGATGTTAATAAAATTGGGACTTCAGCATCTTATAAAAATTAGTACAGTAGTAAAACTGCTTAAGTTTTACTATATATGATCGATTTTGTTGTATATATATCTAGGGATTATTTGAAGGTCTGAAGGCGTACAAAAGAAAAGATGGGGTTATTCAACTATTCAGGCCAGAAGAGAACGCGTGGCGCATGAAAATGGGTGCAGAGAGAATGTGCATGCCCTCACCTACTGTAGACCAATTCGTTGATGCTGTAAAGCAAAGTGTCAACGCCAACAAGCATTGGGTAACTACCTCTCTACTACCAGCACCTTGTAGTCCTTTATGCTATTACCTTAATAGTTATGGTGCGTTTCAGGTGCTGGTTGTTTGTACATTATTTTTGTATAAAATAGTTTATATTTGTATATAATTCCCAAATATTTCTCGCAAATTGGGTGTTTGAATTCAATAGGTACCTCCTCCAGGAAGGGGATCATTGTATCTTAGGCCTTTGCTAATGGGAAGTGGAGCTACACTGGGTGTTGGACCGGCAACTTCATATACATTTCTTGTATATGCTTCTCCTGTGGGCAACTATTACAAGGTACTCTTTGGCATATTATTATTATTTTTTAATAAAGAACCAATGTACTCATTTACGTTGGATTTATTTTATTAATATGCAGGGTGTCCTGAATTTGATTGTTGAGGAAAAGCTTCATTGGGCTGCGCCTGGTGGAACTGGAGGCATCAAATCTATCAATAACTATTCTTCAGTAAGCATACAATTTCTATATCAATTCACAATATCTTAGCATAGTAATTTCAATTTACCTACTCTAAGGTATAACTTAGATTTTTTTTTAAGGTCTTCACTCTTCCCTCGAAATCTCTTCAAATCTGTCGAGAGTCCCCTTGTAAGGGAGGTTGTTACGAAAAATTGAATCCATTACATGCACTTAAATTCTAGCTATAATCCTCAAGAGATCAGGCCCTTAAAGTTTACCTTCATTCAAATTGCATTAGCAGGAGCTGACATATATGAAAACTAAGCGATCATGGTTATTACCCTGGCTCTACACATCGTTCAATGTTTGAGTGTTAATAAATTACTTAGAACTTTTTAATGTGTATTTAATTTTCATGGCTGTAGACTTACAAAGCAATTACCAAAGCAAAGTCCAAAGGATTCTCTGATGTTTTGTTCCTTGATGCCGTAACTGAAAAATACATCGAGGAGGCTTCTACAAGTAATATTTTTCTTCTCAAGGTAACATTACTCATAAAAACATGGAACATGTTAAGGTATTAATATTGGTACATTTATATTAAATTTATGGATTTCAATGTTGCAAGTGAGCTTTTCTTATACACTATAAATATTTTGTAATTTAAAACTTATGTTTTTCAATACTGTCCTTGTATATGTGTACACACCAGAATTAGTACTTTAAAAGCTAAAATTACTTCTTTTGTTTTGATATAAAGTTTCATCTTCAGTACTGTAGCAGCAGATTCCTAATGTTTGATTGTTTTCCAGGGTAACGTGATTTCAACTCCATCAACCAAAGGAACTGTTCTGCCCGGAATCACTAGAAAAAGCATCATTGAGATTGCCTGTGGTTTGGGTTACCAGGTAATATACTCTGCTATGAGATACTCAGATAATGTAAATAGAAAAGCTTTGATTTTTAATGTTAACTTGTGTTTAATTTCTTATAACAATTTATGTGGAGTTGATTAAGGTTGAGGAACGTGAAATACCAGTAGATGAATTGTTTGATGCTGAGGAAGTTTTCTGCACAGGAACTGCGGTTGTTATAAATTCTGTCAACAGCATAACCTATCAGGGCAAAAGGTATGCAAAAGCTAGCATATGTCATATATGTTATTTACTGATTAAAGTGTATATACATATATATATTTTATAAAGTATGTTAACGTGTGTTATTGTGTGTGATTGATTTGAAGTTACGAAAATTCTATCTTACTGATATATATATGTGTGTGTGTGTGTGTGAGTATTGATTTCGTGTGGATGCAGAAGCGAATACAAAATAGGAACAAACACCATAGCTGGACAGCTATGTGAAATGCTAACAGGAATCCAAACCGGCCTTGTTGAAGACAAGATGGGATGGACCATGGAGCTTATTTGAACTCCTGCTGTGTGTTACAACAGCAAACAAATATTATAATAATCCTTTCAGGTTTTTCTTTATAACATCTTTAGTTGATGAACCATGAGATGAAATAAGATTTTCCAGTAATGGCTGAGGATTTTACGATTATCAATCTTCTTTTATTATTTATATCTGTTTTTGATTTGTTTTCATGTGTTGTCCTGCTGTTGAGTGTTAGATTTGTTCACACCATATGAGGTGATTTACATGGACTCTTGTTGATATGAGAAACAGCTTGACGATTGTAATCACTAGTCAATAATAAATAATAAGGAGATGAAAATAAATTTTAACCATAAGTTCTTCCTTCTTAATAAAAATTATTATTATTATTATTATTATTAACCGTAATTTTTTGACAAATAATAGGTTTTTTCTTTTTTATTTACATATCGGATTTCTAATTAATATTGCAACTAAGATCTTCTAAACTAAATCTTAACTGAAAATATTCGGGTTCCTCAAATTAGAAAACGAACTGAATTAAAATAAAAGAATAAAACTCGGATCAAAATTTGGTTTGTTGGCTTAAGTCTAGTTCTTTTATCCACCCAAGTTAATACGGGAAAAGAATACAAATTTATAATTAAAAAATAAAACATAAGGGATTAATGGCTCAATGTGTATAGTGTATACACATTTAGACTACTTCACAAATACAAATTTATAATTAAAAAATAAAACATAAGGGATTAATGGCTCAATGTGTATGGTGTATACACATTTAGACTACTTCACAAATCTTGTGCCAAACAGCAACAACTTTGAACAATCACAGGCACAGTAATTTTTGATTTCATAGGCAATGTGAGGTTCATTGGTTCCAACTTCCAAAAGGCCTTTTCAGGAGCATCTAAACTAGTCTAAAATCTAGGTTTTTCTGCATCCGATTCTTCAGTTATTGAAGAAACATTAATTCAATTAGATTTTGTTTTGTCTCTCTCTTTTGGTTCACCATTAAAAGTTAGATGCTCCCACTAATATGTGAGATTTTTCCCCCACTCCTTGTGGACTGTCCCCCCCACTTTTTGTAAGTCAATCTCTTCCATTGCTTCGAGCTGATCATTTGATCGTGTTAGAATACCTATCGTTGTTGGTCTCAATTGTACCCTAGACTAGTTCCATGAAGGAAAAGCAACAATTGTTTTTATAAAAAATATGAATTTTGCGGAACACTGAGTTTTAAAAATTTTTAGAATACTCAATAAACCCTAGATCCATAAAACAATGAAATAAAATAATACAAGATAAAATAAAAATCAGATTTTTACCTTATGTATTGATCTCTGTGGATTGCTCACCACCTAGCCTTCCTCGATATGACTCTACACCAAGAAACTAGTGAGTGGGCACAGTTATATAGTATTGTGCTCACTTTCTTTTGATTTCTTTTCTAAAAAGAATCAACAATATATATAAGAAGTGGGTTTATGATTTTGGTTATGCTAAAAGAAAACTTTTTCTCTTCTTTTCAAAGAACGTAAAGTAAAACCAAAATATAACTTCTGTGTTTTGAAAAGAAAACTATTTCTTTTCTATTTATAGGCAACTAATTAGGGTTTTAATTAATCAAATTAACATTAAACCCCAAATTTGTTAAAATTAAACTTTTGCCTCATATAACATAACTAATTCAAAATTAATTCATGTTATATTTTACAATTAAACATGTGACCTATAATTAATTCATAATTAATTTATACCCCGTCACAACTGAGAATCAAATTCAAAACCTCTTATAAAATTAATTAAATAATTATTAATTCATAATTAATAATTAACTAATTAATTATCAAATAATTTGAATAATCAATATCATTCAAATATTAAGTGAACACAAATGTTGCTATTTGCGTAACAATTATAATTGGACAGTCCAATTACAATATTCTATATACAAGTTTCTTATAGTGAAATGAGCTATCAAGGGGACCCGATGGACCTACAATTTTGAGCTCCAATAATATCGAAATTATTAATTAAACTCTTTAATTAATAATTTACTATTATTAATCTTAGAGTTACTCCACTAAAAACCTAAGATTGCACTCTCAAAATTGTAGATGTTTTTATACAATCTGAAATTTTCAGTGTCCATTGATTTAATCACTACATATGATTTGACCCTCCACAAATAGTTCATAATTAAAGCTAGGTCAAAATATCCGTTTTACCCCTCTAATTATTTCTTAATCCTTAAGTACCATTGATTCTCTAATGAACAATATATTCATAACAACTTATGAATTTATCTTTCCATTTTCATATGAATGGAAAGTTGAGCGCTCATATTGTTCAAGACCTGAATCAACCCTTAAGGGAACTACTTCTCTACTTCTCGCAAGAAGGAGTGGATTTCACTATCGTGTAGAACGTTCCCAGCTACTTACAAATCATATCCCCAAAGTACGAAGTTATTGACCGGACATCTACACCGATCTCACCCATGTAAATCAAAGGATATAACTCAACAAGCAGGAGTCCATAATACACTCAGGATTAAGATCAATTCATATATGATCATCTGGTTGATAAATATAAATCTCTGAGTTTAACGGATATTAATAAGAGAATTATGTTTATCGTGGTCCAGTCCTATATAATCTTTATTATATAAGATGCCTCCATTTCCATGTCACTACATGAATAGTCTCGGATAAAACTATCGTACCGAATACAAAATGGACCGCAACTGTAGATTTACCACAAATAAAGTATCCAGCTTTATTTGTTTTCTACGGACTTTTAAGATTATTTATTTCAAATTAAATCCGCCTGTATATAACACTTATATACTTAATTTGAAATTACATTAGTAATCAAGGATGTTTCTCATGATATATACAATTTTTGTAAAATATATAAATTGAATAAAATGCATACTTTATTATTTATAAAACCGTTTACATTATTACAAGCTCTTAGGGCATAAAACCCAATATTCCAATCATTAAAAAAAAAAAAAGTTAGATGCTTTTAACGTGTAGTTGTTACAAGAAATGAGATCGAACAGAAGTTAGACTAGTAGTCTAACTTGCATTTGTTGGTTAATTTCGTTGCATGTGATTGCACCCAAACCCCCATGTAGCCAACTAACTCCTCTCTGGGTGGACAAATTTGTCCTGCCACACACAGTGAGAGATATACATACATATATATATATACATATATATATACACACACATACATTAATTTCATTTCATTGTGTTAGACAAAATTTTCCTTTCATTTATCTTTTTCTTTTTCTTTGATGATTTTTTTATTTTAAATGTTCTGAATTTTTTTGAAATAATTTAAATGTTCTTAAATTATTTAATTATTTATAGCTAAAATATGGAATTGATTTAATATATTTTATTAAAACATTTTAAAAAGTAATCTACTTTAAAAAGTAATTTTATTTTATCATATTAATTTAATATAATTTATAATAATAATTTTCATATTACTCAAAATATTAGACACAATTATATTTTATTCTATCACATATTACACCAAATAGAAAATAATACTATTTTTAATCACATCTTTATTGCACAAAGCATATTATTTTATTTTAATTCAGTCCCACACATTAATGAGACATTGTAGAGTTGTTTTGACTTGTCAACTAATTATTTTTTATCTCTTCCACACACACAAAAAAAAAAAAAAAAGAAAAAAGAAAGAAAAATTCTAATTATTCCTACTTGTGATTTTTCTTTACAATGAAGCATGAATTATATTACTGAAGATATAGATTTGGTAGATGAAATGAGATTTCAAATCTTAAACCTACCAAATCATATGTTTGGTCTTGAGAAGAGAAAGGATATTTCTCTCCCCGGGCCCACCTCTATTTCTTGTTAAGGGGGAATGGATGGCACATTTCCAACTCCTAATTGATAGGAATGACGGAATTTCTTTTTTTTTTTTCTTTTTTGTCCCGATGATTTGTTTATTCTAAAATATATAAATTATTTATTATAATAAATATGTTTAATATAATTAATTAAAAATATTTTTATGAGATTGATAATTTAAACATCAATTAGTAAATAAAATTTATTCTTCTTTATAATTATTTTTTTAATTTTTTATATTGAATATATTCAAAAATTAATTTAATTTAATCTAATATATAAATATATATATATTCGTTCATTTCAATCCAGTCTAATCTCAACTGTATCAAACATATTACAACACTAATTCAATCTAATTCTATCACATCTAATCTTGCGCATCAAATGGAATCTCAAAGGTAAGATTTTTTCTTCTCTAACTAGGTATAGTTTTCATTTTATTTTTAAAAATAAATTCTTTCTAACCATCTAGACTCAAATGCTTTGCTCACGATTTTTTTTTTTTTTTTAATTTAAATTTTTATTTTTTGAAATCTTATTTTTATGAGTTTTACCAACCACTAAAATATACCAAATCACAAATGAATCATGAAAAACTAGTTTTAGGATTACTGGTCATGTTTGAAATAAGTATCTTTCCAATAACCGAATGGATACATCATTTGAAGAGAGTTATATTGTTTATACAAGTATTTTGACATGTTATTTGAAAGTATTGAGCACTCTGTTAAGGTTTTGGAGGCAACTAAAAGAAACACACGAAGCTAATTGAGCATTTGTCATTGAATTTTGTTTTCCGTCAAGTCATCCAGAATATCATTTCAATACCAAGTGATAGTTTGTTAAATATTTGTGTGCAATTTTTTAATTTTTAAGATTGTATTTGTTAATCTTGTGTTAATCTTTAAATTCGGGAAGTTAGAACGAATGTTTATATTGTTTATATACGTATAATCCTATAGAAACTTAAAAATATTTTTGAAGAATATATTTTATTAGATTATTAAAAATTAAAAAATTGACAAGTACAAAAATTGTACATTAATATGTATTAGTACTTTTTCTTAAAATTTAATTAAAAAAGAAATGGCAATAGGAAGAAAGAAATAAGTGACTTCTATTAGACATGGAAAAGACTGAAGGGAGAATATTTGTGGCTGATTGCTTTGTCCACTCATATTCAATTTTACTGTCAGAAACTTGAACTTATGTGTTGAATTATTAGAATTGTTTTTGCTTTGATGACCCTCAGAAGTTTGTCCAGAATCTGAGAAAGTTGTATAATTTTTGGCTTTGTAAATTTGGAGTTAGCAAAATATTCTTGAATCAGTCAGCAACTTGATCTCACTTGATTCAACAGCAGGCAGTGATTCCATCATTAACAGGAAGCATTGGGGCCAGCCGCAAGAGCCTTGTTACGTACTTCCTCATTGGATTGGAGTCTCAGGCTGTGCCACCATTGCGCCTAATTGGGTTGGTGATCAAGAATACACTGAACCAGCTGGATAATGATTGGGGTGAATTCCTGTTATGTGCCTAATTATTCTTCCATTGTTCGTATTAATGAAACTCTTAAATTATAAAAAACAATAAAATTAATAAACCGCATGAGAATAAATCTGAATACAAATAATTCGTACATCAACTTTTGTCCTTAATATTGTTCAGATGTGTTACGAACAAATCGTTCCAACTATCTGCAAGTCCTGGCAAGCACCAATGCATGCAATCATCATGTTTCTTTCCACCGGCTGTTGAGGGATGAGCATCTGCTCTGAACTCACTCTTACGCGAAATGTCCAAAATACTAAAATCAGACCCCTTCAGGGCCCCATGCAGGTGCTGATTCACCCACCGTTCTTCCACATTTGTTCCATTATTTTTCAGTGAGAAGATTTCTTCAACCTGAAAGTGATGCAAGGAATTAAAACTACTAACCTTAATAATAGAGTGTAACAGAATTGAAACAAGGCACGAACATTTATAACAGAACTCAGGTATTGATTCATTCTACAGTAGTATACAAGTTGTGTTCCAATTAGCAGATTTATATTGTTCAATCAGAGACCATAATATGTGACTCACTTCCTCTGACGACAAAGGCTGATGCCTTTGACAAGAACCACCCTGATCCCAGTCACCTCCTTCAAAATGTCTTGGAGACTGCGTACGACAGACTTTGATTGCACCTGGACGTGCAGTTTTGTCCACAAAATGTATCTGTCATCGAATCACAAATACTATAAGAGAAAATAGACATAGCCCTATGTTAAGATACCCAAGAGTCATTACTCCCACTAATATATTTGATCCTGTCAGGAGTGGTCATTTTTAGTATCAAGCTGGCTATACCCAAATGTTAACTCATGCTAGAGCATGTAGGATCATGAAGGGCTTTGACAGCAGTTAGAGGAAGTATTTCTAATGAGTTATTCTAAATTGGGACATATAAAAGAGAATACATGAGACTGATGACATTTTAACAGAGTTTTGTCATGAGAAGGGCTTTCACAATGGTTAAGAGGAAGTATTTCAAATGAGTTATGCAAAATTGGGAAATACCAAAAGTAGACAAGATTGATAACATATTAACATAATGTCGTTATCAAAAGGGCTTTGACAACAGTTAGAGAAAGAATTTCTAACGAGTTATGCATATGCAAAATTGGGAAATATCAAAAGAAGTAGCCGAGACTGATCACTTTTCAACAGAATTTGGTCATCGGACACATGTTTACTTTGGGTAAGTGACTTTCTCTTTTTTTCCTTTTTCCAGAGGGTAAACACGGATTAGCCACTGTCATCCCATTCTAAATTGCTTTGAAGATTATGCCACCCAGATTCTTCAATAAGTGAGATTTGAATGTTGTTGAGTATTATAACATTGTATGCATGTAAAAAGTAAAAAATCTCAAATTGAAAGCTAGTAGATAGCCAGTTCCTACGAAGACTTCACTATGTAAGATTATGATGACCTATAAGAACTAACTAAAACAGAAGACTTCACTATGTAAGATTATGATGACCTATAAGAACTAACTAAAACAGAACAATTCAATAACATACTGTGTGCTTTAAAACGTCCTTCAGACCAACATCAGGAGGAACAGGAGGGATTACAGGCTGATCCTTCTTAAAGAAAAGCATGGGTGATTTTACAGGGTCAAATTTTGAAGGAGCCCACCACCTATCAACAAAAGCAAATTTGGTTAGCAAATCAGTTGTGCAATATGAATTGTTCTTAATAAGAGCAAGAACAAGAACAAAATATGAGATTAGCATAAACAGGAAAAGGGTGCATGTTGTCCATAACGGCATAACCTATATCAATTGCTTTTCAATATCAAGCGGATCATCTCATTCAGCAAAACACAGGCAATATACCACACAATACTTCCAAGTAGAGCCAAAAACTTGAAACAAAACGCAAAAGTGCCAATCACTATAATATGATTAATATCCCAGAAAGTGAAGGCCACCCATCAACTTTGGTACTCTAAACTGTTACACAAGTAGATTCTACAACCATGGTTACGAGCTCCCTTGACAAAGCTTTCGCAAACATGTTCTTAATTGCTACCACCATTTACAAAAACATAAAATGCAACATCAATATCCCGGGGGACAACAGCCAATGATATTACAAACAAAAATAAGTTTACAAATGTCCTGTGTTGAAAATTAAAATATCATGGAAGCTTGGTGCCTTTGCCCACGTGCCTTCTGGAACATCAATATCTACTCTGTAGCCCTCTTTAAATCCAAGAGCTTCCAACTCACCACCATTAGGATTTGCTGACCACCTGCATTACAAGAAGAACAGGCATAAGTTAAATGCAACACGAACATCAAAAGCCTTTGTACTTGATAATGAATCATGAACCAAATGAACTTAACTACAAATTGCTTAAATCCATAATCCAATAACACATAATTTACGAATATCTGTGCAATCTCAAACACATGTATTAGTTTCCTCAACAAACGCTTTAACAAACCATATTTCACTGTCATTACCTACCTACTCATCCTACTAAGCAAATACTAAACATTGTTAAACAACATAAAAAAATGTGTAGAAACAATGGTCTAGCTTACCTACCATAACGCGCCAAAAGATTGGTCCGATGATAGGCAATAGTTAGGTTATATTGAAGAAATGTAAAGCCGCGATCAGCCCCAGCGGGTCGCCACTTCTTGACTTCCTTGGACACGGTTTTCAGGGTGCAAAACAGCGACACAAACATGTTCCTATTCAAGGAGTCACCCACAAACCCTGCACTGTTGAATACTCATAAGATGTACAAAACAAACAAAACCCAGATGAGAAAATCAATCACCCATTAGTATTATACATACCGATGTTGGTGTGGCTGAAAGTGTGGAGAAAGCGGAGGGGATCGAGAGGTTGGAGAAGACAAGCGTTGGGTTGCCAGCGCCAGTTGGGGATGTGAGGGGCGTTGGATTTGTTATTGAGAAACAGTTCCACCCTTTGAAGATCTCCTTACAAGTGGAGTCGTATCTATGATGGGAACTGAAGTTGGCGTCGTACATCCACTGGCCGTCCGAGTAGTCGCAGGGCTTCGATCTGCGTGGGGGTTGGAAAACATGCTTGCCAGATTCTGAAGAAGAAGAAGAGGAGAAAGATGCTTTGCGGGACCAGGACTCACTTTACGCGCTCTCAGCTCCAATTCGCTCCCCTTCTATATATATATAAAAACAACTACTGAAGCACTATCTCACCTAATCAAGAAAAATTTATTCAAATGTGCTGCTATTCAGAGATGTCGGTATCTAGCAAATATATATATATATATATATATATGTATGTATGTATATATATAGCAAATATAGATGTACATGTATATATTCATCTTTTTTAAGTTTACATTTTCCATTTTCGTTTTCATTATTATTTTGCTTTCTTGGTCCAATTTAATAGTGAAATTCAAGTTCCACAGTGGATATTTCCAAATATGTGCAGGAAATTTTATATCCAAAAATAAAAAATGTGTAGGAAGTTCTTTTTTCCCTCTTATTGCAAAACTCGGTCATATTCTGAATATGAAAATAAATATCGGATTTTAATAGATCTCATTATACCTTTAAGCAAATCAATTTTTAAAAGTAGTTAATTGACAAATAAATTAATCATGCCAAAAATTTCTTTTTATAACTTTCTAAAATAATATAACAATACAACTCAATGTAAAACTAGATCTCTCCCAGCCAGTGTCAATACTGAATGTAATTTGATCTTGTTGAGACAAAACAAAGGGTGAATATATTAAATGATCGTTCAATGTTTATAATCCCAAAGCTTAGTCTCTAAAACTTTCAAGAGAGGAGACCAGCGTTCTTCTTGGACTTGATGGCAAGTGGCTATTTGCATCAAGCCATTAATCTTATATAACAAATTTAGCACCTCAATCATGACATATATTTTATAATATGAGCAATTGATGGGGAGTGAGGGAGATCACAGCTTCAACTCCCCATAATGGTTCGATTAAGCTTCATATGTAGCTCTTAACTTGGACGCGTAGACAGACCATAATGTATAGTTATCTTGAAATTGAGCATATAATATTGTTGCATGTTTCTAATCCAATGGAAAGCATGGTTCCTGCAAAATAATCCTCTCATTCGAACTTAGAGCACAAAGTTCAGAAATTTATGTCAAATATAACAGACAAGTTTAACCCACAGCATTCTCACCATTGTTGAAATCAATCAGAGAGCTACTTGTTTATCTGAATTCTGATCAACTGAAACCAGAGAGAACAAAATTTCAATGTCACTATTTTGAGTAGTAAATTTTATTAACTGAAAACAAGATTTAACTTTGAGTAGAGTACTGAAAAGTTGTAAATCCTGCAAATGAAGAATGTTGTCGAGTCTCCTGTCTTTCTCTCGAGAAAGGCCATGGAGTAGTAAATCCTTAGGGTAGTGAGTCTCTCATATGGAGAGTAGAGTGTGCAAAAACTCCTCGCTATATCAAACTTTCCAATACCCATCTGCATAACGCTCCTACTCTTGACTTCCCCTGTCTCATACAGCAAATATTCTATCCCCTTCCTCCTTTCCCCTCACTTTTCAACCCTCTCTTCTCGGAACTTGAAAAGTATCAGACCCAAACAAATCCTACCCTTCTGTTGTCAACTCAGCCGACTCCCCCCCCAAGAATGTGAACTCTTCAGTTAGAGAACAATATCCGAAAAAGACATTGGGTCTCTTTGGCTCAAATATTCCTCCATCTAATTAAACTCATTGTTCCCTCCTCTCTTTGTCATCCTCCCCAGACTCTTTTTCCCACCCTCAACATCCCTTCCAGCTCTTTTCTACTCCTATCACGACTTACAGCTTTGAGTTACCAAAAGACCAAACCTCTCTTACACTGTCCCCCTTTCCTACCCCCTAGCTCTCAAGCTTCTTATCATGGAAGACATAGCGAAACTATGCCAATCCCTCTCTATAACTGAGGAGGAAGGTCAAGTATGCAACTTAACGGATGCAGCTAAGGGAAGAGGCGAGGAAAACCTGTCACATTGCCTAGTAGGTAAAATCTTAATAGGAAAAAGAGTTAACAGAGAAGCTTTTAAAAGTGTTTTCCAACAGCTGTGGAGTCCATATAGTAGAGTGGAAATTGAAACTGTGGGCGAAAACATATTTGTTTTCCGGTTTGAAGCAGCTGAGGCAAGGGATAAGATTCTAGCCAAAGAGCTTTGGCACTTTGAAAGGCATCTGGTCATACTTGAAAAACCAGAGGGAACGGGTGATGTTTCAAAAATGGTGTTCAATCAGGCAAGCTTCTGGGTCCAAATCCACAACCTTCCTCTACTATGCATGAATCAAGAAGCAGCCAAACAAATAGCAGGAAATTTGGGCAACTTGGTTAAACTCCCCTCAGAACCAAAAGATTGTTGGGGGAGCTTCCTAAGGGTCAAAGTCCGTCTAGATATCACAAAACCCCTAAAGCGATTCATGAAGCTTAATCTGGACAACTCAGGGGAGCTAAAGACGATCACGTTCAGGTATGAAAACCTCTCGACTCACTGTTATGCATGTGGTCTCCTTGGACATTGTCTCTCAGAGTGCCCAAACGAGGAGATTAAGCTAGCAATTATGGAGGGCGCAAATGCTGAATACGGGTCCTGGTTACGAGCACCCCTCCCAGACAAACAGAAACCCCAATTACCAAGCAAACATCCATCCAGTCCAAAAGGAAGAAGAGAGGAAAGACAGGGCACGGTAAAACTGGTCAGCCAGGAACAACACACAACTCAAAAGCTATTACCTCCTCCTTTATCAAAAAAAGCTCACAAGAAAGCAAATAAAAACACAAATGTGGAAGCAACAAAGACAAAAACCCTGGAGATAGGAGAACAGTCTCTGAAAAAGGTTAAAGAGAAAATAAACACGATCCCTAAGAATCCGCAACTTCAGATTGGAAAAGCTGTAGAGGATCAAACTTTGGAAAGAGATAACGACAAATCTGACCGGAACCCCTCTAGCCAAACTGCGGAGACGGAAACCAGGCAACTTGAATCCCAATGTACCTTCACAGTAGGCCTTTCTCCTATCTCTGGAAACCTTCATCCCACTAAACCAGAACCCCCATTACCATCAATAGGGTTAACATGCCCGCATATCAGCCCCTCATCAAATCACCCCAGCTCTAAACCTTCCCCGTCTACATCCCGTAAATGGAAACAAGAAGCACGAAACCAAAAAACCAAAACCCCATCAAAAAAACTCCTGAGCCCCAGGCTCACACTCTTGCAACCATACAAGACCACCAAATATCAAGCCATGAAAAAATCTCCCAAGCCCCGGAAACCCCCCAAAATGAGCCCACCAAAAAACAATCACTCCCCCCCCACCAGTCCTATGGAAGTAGAAACCGAAGGTCCTAGCAAAGCCAAAGCAGGAACCAAAAGGAAAAAACTCTCCTTTCCAGAGGACACCATTGCTCTGAAGAAGATTAAAGATGAAGCATCATACCCAACCTACAGCAAAACGGTGGAGCCTGCACTGCAGGCCCGCCGAGCACAATGATAGGCGTCTGCTGGAATGTTCGAGGGCTGGGGAACCCTCGAACATTGGTGGCCCTAAAAAGGGTATTGAAAAAATCTTCCCCAAGCTTGGTTTTCTTATCAGAAACCAAGTTAAAAGGCAAGCGGGCAACAGATATAAAATTGAAACTGGGCTTCCAAGGGTGTTTTCAGGTGGATTCTAAAGGCAAAAGTGGTGGAATCCTATTACTATGGCATGAGGACCTGGACGTAAAAGTCATGTCTTTCTCCCAAGGACATATAGATGCAAGAATCAGAATGGAATCTGGTATGTACTGGCGGTTCACTAGTTTCTATGGCAACCCAATCGAAGGACAAAGAAACAACTCTTGGGAACTCATGAAAAGGCTGAGCAAGTTGGACACACTGCCATGGATATGCGGTGGGGACTTTAACGAAATCCTTCGCCCATCAGAAAAATGTGGAGGCTCTGAAAAGAATATACAGAGTATGCTCACCTTCAGACAAACAATAGAAGCCTGCAATCTCATCGACTTGGGCTTCTCAGGACCAATCTTCACATGGAATAACATGAGAGACGGGAAGGAAAATATACAGGAGCGTCTCGATAGGTACTTGGCAACCCCAGATTGGTTGGAAATCTTCAACAAAGCAAAAGTGGAACATCTGAGCTTTCTCTCCTCAGACCACAGACCAATCCTATTGAAGCTAGAAGGAGACAGTGCAACACAAAAACCACAAGATAGGGGCTTCAGATTTGAACCTTTTTGGCTTAAGGAGGAAGAATGCAGCAACCTAGTTAACTCTTCTTGGCAAAACAACCCTCTAGCCCTATCTCCCAAAGACCTTAAGATCAAGCTAAGTAGATGTGCCACACAGTTATCTCTTTGGAGCAAGAAAAGATATGGAACAATTGGTAAAACAATTGAAGCAAAACAGCAGGAAATTGACAGAATCTACTTACAATATAGGAGACCAGGGAATATGGAGAAGATAAGAAAGCTGGAATCAGAAATCATCAGTCTCCTCTCAGATGAGGAAATCTATTGGAAACAAAGGGCGCGAGCCGACTGGTTAGCGGCGAGGAGATAAGAACTCCAAATATTTCCATGCCAAAGCTTCTGCAAGAAGGAGGAAAAACACCATATCTCAACTAAAAGATGAGGAGACAGGAACATACCATAATACACAAGAAGGTATAACCAAGCTAATTTGTAAATCCTTCTTTCAAACCTTCCTTTCATCCAATCCCCCCACTCAGGACATCGAAGTTGCCACAGCCTATGTCTCATCGAAGCTCTCAACCTCTGCTAAATCAGCTTTACAGCAACCTTTCTCAAACGAAGAAATCAAGAAAGTGTTGTTCGAGCTTGGACCCACAAAAGCTCCAGGTCAAAATGGTTTTCAACTAATTTTCTATCAAAAATTTTGGCCTACCATGCAAAAAGATTTCACATAGGTATGTCTAAAAGTGCTTAATGGTCAAGCATCAATCCGTGAATTTAATAATATCGATGTGGTGCTCATCCCCAAAGTAAAAGTCCCTGCCTCTCCGAAAGACCTTAGACCTATCAGCCTTTGTAGCACCATCTACAAAACAATCACAAAGGTTCTGACCAATAGACTAAAGCACGCCCTCCCCGAGATCATATCCAAATTCCAATCTGCTTTCGTCCCAGGAAGACAAATTTTTGATAATGTCCTAACAGCCTTTGAGATCATCCATTCAATCACAAAAAGGAAAAAGGGGAAACAAGGTCTAATGGCTCTAAAACTCGACATGAGCAAAGCCTATGACCGTATGGAATGGAAGTTTGTGGAAGCGATCATTCAAAAGATGGAGTTTCCTCAACCGTGGATTAATCTAATCATGGATTGCCTAACTTCCACCAAACTCCATTTCATCATCAACGAAAAACGGACAGGCTCACTAGTACCCTCAAGAGGCTTAAGACAAAGGTGCCCCCTCTCTCCGTACATCTTCATTATGTGTGCTGAGGCTTTTTTAAGACTCATCTCTGCTACCGAAACTAAAACCAATAATCTTGGAATCACCTGTTGTCGAGGCAGCCCTCTGGTTAGTCACTTGTTCTTCGCGGATGATAGTATCCTGTTCAGCAAAGCCTCTCTTGAATGCTGTGACGAGCTGTTGAAGATCCTGAAAATCTACGAAAAAGGATCGGGTCAACAAATCAACATACATAAATCATGCATATCTCTCAGCCCCAATGTAAGCAGTAATCTAAAGAATGAAATCCAGCACAAACTAGGCCTCGCGTCCAACTTAGCTCATGAAAGGTATCTAGGACTTCCAACGCTAATAGGGCGAAACAAGAGGAGAACCTTCGAGACAATTAAAGAAAGAGTGTGGAAGAGGATGCAATCTTAGAGAAGTACACTCTTCTCGACAGGGGGGAAGGAAATTCTCCTAAAAGCAGTGGCATAAGCGATCCCAACGTACACAATGAGTCTTTTCAAGCTCCCTTCCAATCTGTGTAAGGAACTAGGCTCTCTCTGCTCACGTTTCTGGTGGGGTACAAAGGGTGACAGAAGGAGAATCAGCTGGAGGAGCTGGAAAAACCTTTGTCTTCCTAAAGACATGGGCGGTTTAGGCTTCAAAGATCTGTCACTTTTCAACCAAACTCTATTGGCAAAACAAGCATGGAGAATCCTCAAGAACCTTTCCTCTCTTGCAGCAATGATTTTAAAAGCCAAATACTTCGGGAATTCAGAATTTCTAAATGCTAAACCTCGTCAGAGATCTTCACAGGTTTGGCAAAGTCTTCTATGGGGAAGGGAACTCCTCAAATATGGACTGAGAAAGCGCATAGGAGATGGAAAAACTACCCATGCTTTTACAGACCCCTGGTTGCCCCGTCCAATATCCTTCAAACCAATAACAGTGGGGGGGGACACTCAAGTGAAAGTTGAGGAGTTTATAGACCACCAATCTAGGAGCTGGGATGTAGGTAAGCTATCTGAGGCTTTCCTTCCCATCGATAGCGAAATCATCCTTTCAATTCCTTTGGGCCTCAACAAATACAGCGACAGCTGGCTATGGCACTATGACAAGAGGGGAGCCTACACAGTGAAGAGTGGGTATCGAACAGCAGTAAATAAAGCGATTTCAGAATCATCTTCAAATCACTCTTCCCAACAACGTTGGTGGCGTGTTTTCTGGAGCCAGGACATCCTGCCCAAGGTCAAAATCTTTGTTTGGAAATGTCAACAAAATGCACTCCCAACGTTTGTCAACCTTTTTGAAAGAAAGATAACTACGCAATGGAACTGCCAGGCCTGTGAAGACGAAGCCGAAACAGTCCTTCATGCTCTTATCTGTTGTAAACGTGCCAAAGAAGTTTGGTCTTTAACTCCCTTTGATCGCTTGCTACTCCAGGAAGACTACTACTCAATTCAGGATCTTCTCCAAAAAGCTCTCCAAGTCGCTGGAAAAGAAGGCCTGAATAGCTTCTGTGTAATTCTCTGGAGTATCTGGTGGAATAGGAACACCTCTCTTTATGAAGGAAATTTGAAACCTGCTCAGGAACTAGTAAATTGGTCCATTGACTACTTGAAAAATTTTCAAGAAGCAAAGTCAGCTCTATCTCCAAGACCATTACACTCCGTAACTCAACCGTAGGAAACATCTTCTTGGCACCCTCCTCCAGCAAATTGTTTGAAGCTCAACACGGATGTGGCCATAAAACAAGAGCACTCCAAGACAGGTTTGGGAGCTATTATTAGAGACAGTAAGGGCTGGGTGATTGCAGCTCAAGCTAAGCAAGTCTTTGGTAAATTTACAGCAGAAATAGGGGAGTTGCTCGCACTTCGTAAAGATTTATTGCTCGCCAAATCACTAAACCTGCAGATCTGGAGTGCAGAAGTAGATGCAAGCAACGTGGCATCCAGGATCTCCTCTCATGTAATATTGGAAGATGATGCTAGTTGTTTAGTTTCAGACATCAAAAGTTTATGTTCAGAGCTGGGTCAATGCAAATGTAGTTTCATCCCTAGGAAGGGCAATGAGGCTACCCACGTGTTAGCAAACCTGGCGTCGCACTCTGATCAGGAGTTGGTCTAGTTTAATACCAGCCTACTTGATGTTCTTTCTTAAGTTAATATAAGTTTACCTTTTCAAAAAAAAAAAAAAAAAGAAAACAAGATTTATGAATCGATCGAATTGCAATCTTACAACAGAGAAGGTTCAAGGATCAATAGGCAAAAATCCAAAACAATTAATGCAAGTCTAGTAACAACCAACAATCACACAGAGACAGATGCCTGCCAACTACCATAAAACTCCAGTGTAAAATTCTCAGCACATATAATGAAACTACCTACACAACCATTTCTTGCCATCTTAATATACAGATACGCAGACAAATGATAAAGCCTCTGTAAAGGTCTCAAAGTCTACTCTAGTCCAGTATCCAGCTTCCTTCCAACCCACTCCAGCGTAAGATATATAAGATGCCACATCCAATTGTGAATTATATCAAGACATATTTAACCAATAAGAAAAAAAAAAGTAATTACATGTTCTTCTTATAAATATGTGGGTGACATATTACCATATCATTCCCCTACAAGTGAGATAGCATAATCAGGAGTAAATACCAAAAACAGAATACATAAAGGCAGAAGCCAATTCATGTGAACTCACTTGGCCAATAAATATTTGATCAAGAGATCTACCGTGTCATGATTGGTATACAAAACAAGGCTGTGTAATTACTACAAGACAGTTGACATATTTAACATCTTTTTATGTGGATGCAAATTAAACTTTTCTAGATCTGATCTAATTTGCTTAGGTGATTCTAAATTGATGCATGACAATTAACCAAATAGAATTTAATGCCAAACCAAATTGCTATTTTTTTCATAAAAAAAGGAAATTAATGGTAAATTTTATTAATTAATTATAAGGTAATAAGGAGAGAAAACTCATGTCTAATCATCGGTAATTAATTATGATACTTTACTTGATACCTTCATATTGTAATCAAATTTTAAGTCTTATCATAGGAATTTATTAATGCATATGAAAAATTTATTTTCTTATTATTAAAATAAATCTCTCATTATACAGTAGATTTTTGGACTAGTTGAAAAAATATATTATTCAAGGTTAAACAAAATTAATTTTATGGCATAGTAAATTTATACATATTAAAAATGGTTAATTATATAGTTAACCGGATAGCTGAAAGTTGAACACTGTGAAAAGTGAGCACATGAGTATCAATCACCTTTTCTTAATTTGTGTACAATAACAGGATAGCCTACAAATATTTAGAAAATAGACTCATTATCTTGTTTAAAGCCTTGAAAAACGCATCTTGCCGTGATACAACAAAACCATCAAACACAACCTCGAAGACGACATACGGCTAGCTCACTAGTTGCTCGAACTTCCTTGTCACAATCCCACACCACTCACTCACCATTCTCCGACACGTCATACACGCCAAGAAACAAGTGCTTGGCTGAGTGGTTGTGCACTAGCACATGGCACCGACGACACTACCTATGTTCCCACAGTTGACAGTCGTCGTAGACGACTATTGACGTAATAGGAAAACTGACTTGGAAATGTGCCGAACCACTCAGGGAAGGTGTGGGTGGGTTCTGTGCTAAGTGGTGGTGAACATATGCCAAAACAGTGACGCCAATTATGGTTCCATAAGGTCAATAACTTTCAGCTAAAACTACGAGCAGGTGAAGAAAAACGTGGTGAGTAAATTGTCCTTTCTACAGCAACCTTGTGTATCCCATTGTTTAAACAATTTCACTTGTATTCAACTGCTTAAAATACATAAGAATCTCTTAAAATTATAGAACAACAAAATTACTTTCATTTCTGTAACTTGTCTGGTTTAAAAGGAAAGGAAGAGTCCAGCGATCTCGCCTGAGAAATATACTTGAATATGCAAGCATAGCAGAAGACAAACCCTGAGATTGTTACTATAGAAGGACTTGCACGCTTCTGTGAGCACAAAGGGCAGAATGTTCTATCAGGTGGTGGTGGAATACCCTCTTTGGCTACCTGCTTAAATAATAAATTGAACTTGTTATTTTATCATAAAACCAAATTTCTTTTTCTCTTCAATTTTCAGCTTTGCCTTGTTAGGCCTTTAAGAAATAGCTACTATTTTATAAAGGACATAACATCTAATGCAGGTTAATCACACTCACATTAAAGAAGAATACTGCTGCAATCAAGCCAGTCTGTGCCTAGTCTAGTACTGCATATGTACACCTAAGTAATGCTCCTTGTATTGCCTGTAAACTTTTATTATGCCACATCAATATACCAGAATCTCAGAATAATTTCATATGCATTATAACATTTTTCAGTATGCGCAGACAGGTTCAGTGTATAAAAGTGTAAGAAAAATCACCAACTATACAAAGAAATTGAAATTATACCTTCAACCACAGAGGGCCATGCAGACTCTCATGTTCACGATTTTGTATCTTTGAAATTCTAGAAGAATTATCCATCTACCTTCACATCAAAAAGGTGAAGTAAAAAGAATTGAGATATATACTGATATAAGAAAAGTTTTAATCCTTTTTATTAAAAATGAGGATTAGATTCTAACATCGAACAAAAAATCATTAATGACTTATAATTCAGAACAGTTGTAGCTACATTTATTACCAGCTCTTATCGTGTGGCTCAACAAATATGAATCCCAAGTATATGCAATCCCAAAGAATAAAATCCAGTAGCATCCAGCAGATATAAAGAAAGGACTCTGTGGTGCTTTTCTAACCCAGAACAGCAACTCCCATCACTGGAATTTAGTTGAGTATCATCCTTCTTCATTGTTATTCTCACCACTCTCCTTCGCAAACCATATAGAGATCCAGAAAAAGAGGGATCTGAAGAAGCATGTCATCAAAAAAAGAGATGGTAACTGAAACCATTTAACAAACTAAAAGCACAATTCTTCAATGATAACTGAAAGTGATATATGTGAGGTCTCAGCATAAACAGGAACAATATGTACAGAATGGAAATTGATACCCCAAAACAGAATTTGTCAGAGAAAATTTTGACTTTTGAAAAGACTTTATGGGTACTCTGGAGTGTTCCAGGAAAGGCATCACAAGGACTTTAAAAAATACAACATGAACCCTGAAATACTATACGCATCACCAGAAAAAGAAGTCTCAACTCACTACAATGCCAACGACATTATAACATCAAATCTTCATCCACCACCACAAAGCACAAAAAATTTCTTATTACGTCAAGAGAACTGTTTGATTATTTGAGCTACCTCAATTACAGAGTCCAAAACCACAAGTACAGATGCATTTGGGAAGCAAGTCAACAATAAAATTTCTCTTAGGACAGATCACACAATCCATAAAAAGGGAGTCAGTTTCACACCAAGAAACTGAAGAGCAAACGGAGACGGACCTTTATTCCGCAAACTATGGGTTTCAAGAATCAGCATAAGCAAAGCTAAGAATTCATCTTCATAGTGTAAAATCTTATGTAAAATTGTCTCCTTAATGCCAACACCTGCAGTATTCGACATAAAAGTCCAATAAATTAATAGGTTGAGGCAAAACCAACAATCAACCTAAACAATAATAGACAACAACGGGGCTGCCAGTTTATTAATGAAGCAAGCACATTTAAAGCACATCATTAAGTACCCATACAAATAAGCTAAAAATCAAAACGATACAGCACAAACACACATAAAGCAAGTAAATGATCAAGCTAATAATTAAAAAAACAAAAAAAAAAAAAAAAAAAAAAATTCAGGGGAGTGGACAAAAAGTTTATCAAGACATGGTCCTGGTAAAAAGTGAGCAATTTTAATGCATTTTGAAGCAAAATTTGCATCAACTTTCACTTCAAAAAACTTTACAATTTGTTTGTTGTTCAGTAAGCGAGTTCAGGTAGGTTCAATTAAGAGTGCAACTATCAAAATTCAGCGAAATAGCAAGCAAAAGCTTGGTCATAACATTGGCTACATCATCAGTACTAGATAAACAACCAATAAACAAATCACAAAGTCATATGACCACTTAAAAAGGGGAAACTTTTCAGTAAGAAAAGTGAAAATCATCATGAAAACTCAACTGGGTATGTGTTGTTTTCACTTGTGATAAACTAGGACAAGAAATTTAAAGGGCATATATGGAGAATCAATTATTCCATAAAAAGTAAGAATAATCTAGTCATCAACAATGCAAATATATACACAGAATAATCTAGTCATCAACAATGCAAATATATACACAGCAAATCCAGCTCCTTCTGCTGCCAGTTTTCACTCCATATTCAATCCCAGATTAAAACAGGTCTTAAATTTAACATTGAAAGGTAAGATTAAATACTAAGTCTTAAAATCTTCAAAGAAAGAAAATACTTATATCACCACTGGTGTATTTTGTCCACATACAATAAAGGTCTCTACTGGTAAAAACTCCAGAGTTTAATCATAGTAGTAATATTTGTAAATGAAAAGCATCCTACCTAGCCAACTTCTCACATTGTCACCAGGAGTAGCAACGTTAATTCTGTAAGTTGTTTATTCTGATGCGGATTTGACTGAAGGTTTTGATGCTTCACTTGTTCTTGCTCGTTCTGTGATAGTGTGGTCAAAATCATCTAGGACAATGACAAGATCCTCAGCAGTTGTGGTTTGTGGGGTCTTATGTTTCCTGCTTGGTCTCTGATAATTTTCTTGTTGTGCGGTGTTGCCTTGACCAGTAGTGGCACCTACTTTGGCAACATTAAACTTGGTGGCATCTAATTTTTAAATAATTTATGAATTATGAATTATGTAAATAATCAAAACATAGATGGTGTTTTAAATTTACATGAACGACATGACACCAAAGAAGGAGATTGAAAACAACTCTTGTCCATGTAGCTTTAGCAAGTATGGCCGATTTTCTTGCAATTCTCTCAAATGATATATACATTAGATAAATTGCAGCCAACTATTGAAGAAGGAAACTACTCGTTGAATAATAATTTGACCCATCTGCATATGGCCATACCAGACTCATCGCCATCAGTAGAAACTACAATATATAGCCAGTTTATTAGAGTCTATAATAATTTATATAAAGAATAAAATTACGTACTTGAGATTTAGGAAGCCCCGATATAAACAATATAAAATCCTTAGGAGATAATTAGGCAAAGGAAGAGGAGGAAAAGACGAGGCAAATCGACGAGGAGATAGTTAAGAGATACAGATCAGTGAAAAATAATGGAGGCAGTGAGGTAGATGAGAACTTAGTTGAAGCGCGATAAGTGAGTGCATGTCAGTGGGTAGTAAGTGATTTGTTGAGTGAATAACGTGACCATATACATAGAACACCCAAAAGCTTTTTAATAAATTATCATTTGAACACTTAAATCAACATATAAATGAAAAGTTTACTTGTACGATTTTGACCCAAAAAAATAATAACAAAGCTTAATTAAAAAGGAAAAAAAAAATCTGATTCTTTATATCAACAGCTTAGAAAATTCTACCAAAAAGATATGATATTACTGGTCCAGCCAGGTAAGAGAAGTCCACATCTTTTCGACACAAAATATCTCACGTTTTGCTTCTGAAATTTTGCAACATTCAATATAAATTTATTCTTTCTGTATTCAATAATCTGAAAGAACAACTAAAATTATCACATACAAATTTGTATTTGAGCTGTTTGCATGAATATAAATTTAATAAACACAAATGTTAAGCCAAGTTCTCTTACCTCTTTCCAACACCGCCCGTACCATACCGCGTCCCAGGGATTCCGCACTGCCAAATGCGCTGGTTAGAGAAAATAATGTTAAGTGCTTCATAAACTCAAATGGGAAATAACAACATATTATAATAATAATATATATCAACCTGCAGCAGGCTTCTAATGAAAAGGGTAGATATTCCCACGCCATAGATGGCTACTAAAAAAGCAAGGAACCAATCTTCAGTCACCATCCCGAGGGATGAGAGATGAGAGTGAAAGGGTGAGGCTTATTCAGACGAGAGATGTTGTGTGTTTGGAAAAGTGGGTGTTTTGAGTTGGTGTCATTGGTAAGATCTCCTATGTTGTACAATGTGAAGTAGAGTGACCAAAGAGAAAAAGAGAAGGAAAAAATTAGTGTCACTTAGAGAGAAAGAGAGAGAGAGAGCAGTTAGTTAACAGAGAGAAGAGGTGAACTTGAGTGGGTTAGGACCCCGCTCAAAAGTGATCGCACACCAACAAGAAGATGAAATTGAAAGGCATGGGATCGAAGAGGACTTTCAAGCTAGGGTTTCTCAAGTACGCGAAGAACTTTCAAGTCTCAAGACTGGTTGTAAGTGCATGACTTTTTTAGATCTATATGTCGTTTTTAAGTAAATATGCTTGTGGTTGACTTAGTTTGACCTTTTTTTTTAGGTTGATTGCGTTTTTAAATATCTTCTGTTTGGACTTGTTAAATATTGCATGACTTTTGTTGATTGTGTTTGTTTGGGATTTACAGGTATAGGCTGTCATTTCCTCACCTAGCATTGATAGAAACAAGCACTCCATAGCAGTGGAATGAGATGTGTTGGAAAGAAAAAAAAGGTAAGAGAACTTGACTTATAATGAGAGGAATGACTCATGCTTGGCAATACGCTCATTTCTTCTCTCTGTGGATTTTCTTCACTAACTTTATTAATCCATATATTTTGTGATCGTTTTCAATACATTTTAGTCTTTCATTTTTTGGGAAAAATAGTTCCATTGCTTGCACGCACTGCACGCACAACATATGCTTAATACAAACAGAAGTATTGAGAATCGGATTCTTTTTGTTTTGTTTTGTTTTGTTTTGTTTTTTTCCCAAATTTAAATCCCATATATATAAGTTACAAGTTATTTGTGTATTTATTTTTTTAAAAAAGTTTCTACTTTTTAGTGGAAATGTACTCTCAATATATATATATTTTGTTCTTTTGACGGTATAGAATAGATCTAACTATTTCTCCCAGGCCTAATTCCTAAATCATACATAAATTAAATTTATATTTTTATACCATTTAATCAACTAATGATGTTTGATCTACATGTACCTAAATTCATTTTGTATTAAATACTTTTGCACTTCAAAGTTCATTAGAATTTATAATTTTGATTGAATTGGAGTTGAAGTTGAATATCACATTACATTATCTCATGTTAAGAAAGTTAAACAAAACTAATAGACTGTTTTCGAGAGAATTGGGCATTAGATCTAACCTACCAATAGTATCAGTTGTACATGCATACATAACAGACTTAAGCTGGAAATAAAACTTCCACAAACATAACTTGGAAATGCATTTAAAAAGAATGTATAGGTAACAGGTATGAACAGTAAATAATTGGTTCGAAATCGAGTGTGATCCAGTGAATGAAACCTGTTGCATCCAAAATTTTTAAATAAATAATATATCACTTTCTCAATTCAAAAAAAGAAAGTCCTGGTACAAATTATAAGGCAAATGTTCAAAATATCAGACCCTCGAGAAGAAAATAATTAAGAGGGCATCTAATTCGATTCAACTACCACTCTATAGCTAGTTTCCAGATCCACTTGGTGGGACATCATATGATTTTTTATTTTTTAATAATTAATTTGACTCCCATAAAAAACAGCGACACACCCAAACCTACTGTCTGCTTCTCTCTCGCCAATTTCTCTTTCTCTGTAGCAGAGTCTCAACTAAATACCCTTTACAAAAGCATCAACCCACCCTTATCATCATCTCCCCACGGTCATCAGACCAACCAGCCTCATCGTGGATCGGACTAGGTCTAAACCTAGCGAGGGTACATCTTCAAATGTTGCTCCTCTGCTTTATTTTTTCATTTTTTTTTTCCGGGTCTTTCGATTTCTCATTTCTCTGCTTTATTTTGATTTTTGTTTTCTGATCTGGGGTTTCTCAGATACATCGATCGCCAAAACAACTCTATCCCTCTCCCCATCAGAACATCCACTTTTTTTTTTTTTTTTCAAGTTTGGGTTTCTCAAGTACGTGAAGAACTTTCAAGTATCAAGACTAGTTGTAAGTGCATGACTTTTTTAGATCTATTTGTCGTTTTTAAGTAAATATGCTTGTGGTTGACTTAGTTTGACTTTTTTTTTTAGGTTGATTGCGTTTTTAAATATCTTCTGCTTGGACTTGTTAAATATTGCATGACTTTTGTTGATTGTGTTTTTTGGGATCTACAGGTATAGGCTGTCATTTCCTCACTTAGCATTGATAGAAACAAGCACTCCATAGCAGTGGAATGAGATGTGTTGAAAAGAAAAAAAAAAAAGGTAAGATAACTTGACTAATAATGAAAGGAATGGGTCATGCTTGGCAATACGCTCCTTTTTTCTTTCTGTGGGTTTTCTTTACTAACTTTGTTAATCCATATATTTTGTAATCGTTTTCAATACATTTTAGTCTTTCATTTTTTGGGAAAAACAGTTCCATTGCTTGCATGCACTGCACGCACAGCATATGCTTAATACAAACAGAAGTATTGACAATCGGATTCTTTTTGTTTTTGTTTTTTTTTTTCAAATTTAAATCCCATATATATAAGTTACAAGTTATTTGTGTATTTATTTTTTAAAAAAAGTTTCTACTTTTTAGTGGAAATGTACTCTCAATATATATATATTTTGTTCTTTTAACGGTATAGAATAGATCTAAATATTTCTCCCTGGCCTCATTCCTAAATCATACATAAATTAAATTTATATTTTTATACCACTTAATCAACTAATGATATTTGATCTACATGTACCTAAATTCATTTTGTATTAAGTACTTTTGCACTTCAAAGTTCATTAGAATTTATAATTTTGATTGAATTGGAGTTGAAGTTGAATATTACATTACATTATCTCATGTTAAGAAAGTTAAACAAAACTAGTAAACTGTTTTAGAGACAATTAGGCATTAGATCTAATCTACCAATCGTATCAGTTGTACATGCATACCTAACAGACTTAAGCTGGAAATAAAGCTTCGACAAATAGAGACAAAACATAACTTGAAAATGCATTTAAAAAGAATGTACAGGTAACAGGTATGAACAGTAAATAATTGGTTCGAAATCGAGTGTGATCTAGTGAATGAAACCTGTTGCAACCAAAATTTTCAAATAAATAATATATCACTTTCGCAATTCAAAAAAAGAAAGTCTTGGTACAAATTATAAGGCAAATGTTCAAAATATCAGACCCCCGATAAGAAAATAATTAAGAGAGCATCTAATTCGATTCAACTACCAGTGTACAGCTAGTTTCCAGATCCACTTGGTGGGACATCATATGATTTTTTATTTTTTTGACTTCCATAAAAAACAGCGACACACCCAAACTTACTGTCTGCTTCTCTCTCACCAATTTCTCTTTCTCTATAGTAGAGTCCCAACTAAATACCCTTTACAAAAGCATCAACCCACCCTTATCATCATCTCCCCACGGTTATCAGACCAACCAGCCTCATCATGGATCGGACTAGGTCTAAGCCTAGCGAGGGTACATCTTCAAATGTTGCTCCTCTACTTTATTTTTTCATTTTTTTCTTCTGGGTCTTTCGATTTCTCATTTCGCTGCTTTATTTTTATTTTTGTTTTCTGATTTGGGGTTTCTCAAGTACATCGACCGCCAAAACAACTCTATCCCTCTCCCTATCAGAACATCCACTTTTTTTTTTTTTTTTTTTTTCAAGTTGGGGTTTCTCAAGTACGCGAAGAACTTTCAAGTATCAAGACTGGTTGTAAGTGCATGACTTTTTTAGATCTATATGTCGTTTTTAAGTAAATATGCTTGTGGTTGACTTAGTTTGACTTTTTTTTTTAGGTTGATTGCATTTTTAAATATCTTCTGCTTGGACTTGTTAAATATTGCATGACTTTTGTTGATTGTGTTTGTTGGGATTTACAGGTATAGACTGTCATTTCCTCACTTAGCATTGATAGAAACAAGCACTCCATAGCAGTGGAATGGGATGTGTTGGAAAGAAAAAAAAGGTAAGAGAACTTGACTTATAATGAGAGGAATGACTCATACTTGGCAATACGCTCCTTTATTTTCTCTGTGGGTTTTCTTTACTAACTTTATTAATCCAAATATTTTGCGATCATTTTCAATATATTTTAGTCTTTCATTTTTTGGGAAAAATAGTTCCATTGCTTGCACGCACTGCACGCACAACATATGCTTAATACAAACAGAAGTATTGAGAACTGGATTCTATTTGTTTTGTTTTGTTTTTTTTTTTTTTTTTCCAAATTTAAATCCCATATATATAAATTACAAGTTATTTGTGTATTTATTTTTTAAAAAAAGTTTCTACTTTTTAGTGGAAATGTACTCTCAATATATATATATTTTTTGTTCTTTTGATGGCATAGAATAGATCTAAATATTTCTCCCTAGCGTCATTCCTAAATCATACATAAATTAAATTTATATTTTTATACTACTTAATCAGCTAATGATATTTGATCTACATGTACCTAAATTCATTTTGTATTAAGTACTTTTGCACTTCAAAGTTCATTAGAATTTATAATTTTGATTGAATTGGAGTTGAAGTTGAATATCACATTACATTATCTCATGTTAAGAAAGTTAAACGAAACTAGTAGACTGTTTTAGAGAGAATTAGGCATTAGATCTAACCTACCAATAGTATCAGTTGTACATGCATACATAACAGACTTAAGCTGGAAATAAAGCTTCGACAAATAGAGACAAAACATAACTTGAAAATGCATTTAAAAAGAATGTACAGGTAACAAGTATGAACAGTAAATAATTGGTTCGAAATCGAGTGTGATCCAGTGAATGAAACCTATTGCATCCAAAATTTTTAAATAAATAATATATCACTTTCACAATTCAAAAAAAGAAAGCCCTGGTACAAATTATAAGGCAAATGTTCAAAATATCAGACTCCCGAGAAGAAAATAATTAAGAGGGCATCTAATTCGATTCAACTACCAGTGTACAGCTAGTTTCCAAATCCACTTGGTGGGACATCATATGATTTTTTAATTTTTTGACTCCCATAAAAAACAGCGACATACCCAAACCTACCGTCTGCTTCTCTCTCGCCAATTTCTCTTTCTCTATAGCAGAGTCTCAACAAAATACCTTTTACAAAAGCATCAACCCACCCTTATCATTATCTCCCCACAGTTATCAGGCCAACCAGTCTCATTGTGGATCGGACTAGGTCTAAACCTAGCGAGGGTACATCTTCACATGTTGCTCCTCTGCTTTATTTTTTCATTTTTTTTTTCCGGGTCTTTCAATTACTCATTTCTCTGTTTTATTTTGATTTTTGTTTTCTAATCTGGGGTTTCTCAGGTACATCGACCGCCAAAACAACTCTATCTCTCTCTCCATCAGAACATCGACTTTTTTTTTTCTTTTTCTTTTCAAGCTGGGGTTTCTCAAGTACGCGAAGAACTTTCAAGTCTCAAGACTGGTTGTAAGTGCATGACTTTTTTAGATCTATATGTCGTTTTTAAGTAAATATGCTTGTGGTTGACTTAGTTTGACTTTTTTTTTTTTTTTTAGGTTGATTGCGTTTTTAAATATCTTCTGTTTGGACTTGTTGAATATTGCATGACTTTTGTTGAATGTGTTTGTTTGGGATTTACAGGTATAGGCTGTCATTTCCTCACTTATTATTGAAACAAGCACTCCGTAGCAGTGGAATGGGATTTGTTGGAAAGAAAAAAAAGGTAAGAGAACTTAACTTATAATGAGAGGAATGGCTCATGCTTGGCAATACGCTCCTTTCTTCTCTCAGTGGGTTTTCTTCACTAACTTTATTAATCCACATATTTTGTGATCGTTTTCAATACATTTTAGTCTTTCATTTTTTGGGAAAAACAATTCCGTTGCTTGCATGCACTGCACGCATAGCATATGCTTAATACAAACAGAAGTACTGAGAATCAGATTCTTTTTGTTTTGTTTTGTTTTTTTTTTTTTTCCAAATTTAAATCCCATATATATAAGTTACAAGTTATTTGTTTTTTTATTTTTTAAAAAAAGTTTATACTTTTTAGTGGAAATGTACTCTCAATATATATATATTTCGTTCTTTTGACGGTATAGAATAGATCTAAATATTTCTCCCAGGCCTCATTCTAAAATCATACATAATTAAATTTATATTTTTATACCACTTAATCAACTAATGATATTTGATCTACATGTACCTAAATTCATTTTGTATTAGGTACTTTTGCACTTCAAAGTTCATTAGAAATTATAATTTTGATTGAATTGGAGTTGAAGTTGAATATCACATTACATTATCTCATATTGAGAAAGTTAAACGAAACTAGTAGACTGTTTTAGAGACAATTAGTCATTAGATCTAACCTACCAATAGTATCAGTTGTATATGCATACATATCAGACTTAAGCTAGAAATAAAGTTTCGACAAATAGAGACAAAACATAACTTGAAAATGCATTTAAAAAGAATGTATAGGTAACAGGTATGAACAGTAAATAATTGGTTCGAAATCGAGTGTGATCATGTGAATGAAACTTGTTGCATCCAAAATTTTTAAATAAATAATATATCACTTTCGCAATTCAAAAAAAGAAAGTCCTGATACAAATTATAAGGCAAATGTTCAAAATATCAGACACCGGAGAAGAAAATAATTAAGAGAGCATCTAATTCGATTCAACTACCACTCTACAGCTAGTTTCCAGATCCACTTGGTGCGACATTATATGATTTTTTATTTTTTTGGCTCCCATAAAAAATAGCCACACACCCAAACCTACTGTCTGCTTCTCTCTCGCAAATTTTTCTTTCTCTGTAGCAGAGTCTCAACTAAATATCCTTTACAAAGTCATCAACCCACCCTTATCATCATCTCCCCACGGTCATCAGACCAACCAGCCTCATCGTGGATCGGACTAGCTCTAAACCTAGCGAGGGTACATCTTCAAATGTTGTTCATCTGCTTTATTTTTTCATTTTTTTTCCAGGTCTTTTGATTTCTCATTTTTCTGCTTTATTTTGATTTTTGTTTTCTGATATGGGGTATCGATCGCCAAAACAACTCTATCTCTCTCTCCATCAGAACATTCACTTTTTATTTTTTTTTCTAGCTAGGGTTTCTCAAGTACGCAAAGAACTTTCAAGTATCAAGACTGGTTGTAAGTGCATGACTCTTTTAGATCTATATGTCGTTTTTAAGTAATTATGCTTGGGGTTGACTTAGTTTGACCTTTTTTTTTTTTAGGTTGATTGTGTTTTTAAATATCTTTTATTTAGACTTGTTAAATATTGCATGACTTTTATTGATTGTGTTTGTTTGGGATTTAGAGGTATAGGCTGTCATTTTCTCAGTTAGCATTGATAGAAACGAGCACTCCATAGCAGTGGAATGAGATGTGTTGGAAAGAAAAAAAAGGTATGAGAACTTGACTTATAATGAGAGGAATGGCTCATGCTTGGCAATACGCTCCTTTCTTCTCTCTGTGGGTTTTCTTCACTATCTTTATTAATCCATAAATTTTGTGATCGTTTTCAATACATTTTAGTTTTTCATTTTTTGGGAAAAACAGTTCCATTGCTTGCACGCACTGCACGCACAACTTATGCTTAATACAAATAAAAGTACTGAGAATCGGATTCTTTTTGTTTTGTCGCTAGTAAGATCTCCTAGGTTGTACAATGTGAAGTAGAGTGACCAGAGAGAAAAAGAGAAGGAAAAAATCAGTGTGTGTCACTTAGAGAGAGAGAGACAGAGAGAGAGCAATCAATTAGCAGAGAGAAGAGGTGAACTTGAGTGGCTTAGGACCCCGCTCAAAAGTGATCGCACACCAATAAGAAGATGAAATTGAAGGGCATGGGATCCCTCTGCTTCTTCTTCTTCTATCTCTACATCATCGCCAGTGGAAGAGATAGATGTCAATCTCCTTCCGTAGAAGAGATCGGCGTTGATCTCCTCCAATCCGAGCAAGTTAACAAAAACAAAACTTAACCCACAGATTCAAGACAGTGGCAACATAAGAAACTAAGGGTCTTACACGACCGTTTACAGTGGCCACAAGAAAGGAAGGAAATGGAAGAAGGTGGTGAGGAGAGAGAGAGAAAAGAAATGGCTGAGGCCTGAGAGAGAAAAGGAAAGAGAGAGGAGAAAAAAATACATACAAAGATGAGAATCATGAGTGACGCGGCAGCTAGGGTAAGTTTGAGAGAGGATTGACTTTTATATGTAAAGAAAACAGAGAAGGAAAAAAAATCAGTGTGTGTGTAACTTAGAGAGAGAGAGAGAGAGAGAAAGCAGCTAGTTTGCAGAGAGAAGAGGTGAATTTGAGTGGGTTAGGACTCGCACAAAAGTAATCGCACACCAACAATAAGTTGATAGGTTAGGACCCCCTCAAAAGAGATAGCACACCAACAAGAAGATGAAATTGAAGGGCATGGGTCCAAGACCGATAGTCAGTGGCTGTACACTTACGGATCACGGGGCCACCAAATAAATATGAGTGGTTGTTAATCACGTGAGGAGGGTGCCTACCTACCACTGCTATGAAATCTTTGACCTCTGCATGTACCAATTAAAGTTCATTAATATTTTTAATTTATCTTACTTCTCAAACTTTTTTTTTTTTTTTGAAAATTCTTATTTCTGAAACTTACATAAATTGAGGTATAAATATGAACAAACTTACATCTACGCATAAATAAGAAAAATAGTTCCATTGCTTGCACGCACTGCACACACAACATATGCTTAATACAAACAGAAGTATTGAGGATCGGATTCTTTTTGTTTTGTTTTGTTTTTTTTTTTCCAAATTTAAATCCCATATATATAAGTTACAAGTTATTTGTGTATTTATTTTTTAAAAAATGTTTCTACTTTTTAGTGGAAATGTACTCTCAATATATATATATTTTGTTCTTTTGACGGTATAGAATAGATCTAAATATTTCCCCCAGGCATAATTCCTAAATCATACATAAATTAAATTTATATTTTTATACCACTTAATCAACTAATGATATTTGATCTACATGTACCTATATTCATTTTGTATTAAATACAGTTAAACAAAACTAATAGACTGTTTTAGAGAGAATTAGGCATTAGATCTAACCTACCTAATAGTATCAGTTGTACATGCATACATAACAGACTTAAGCTGGAAATAAAACTTCCACAAACATAACTTGGAAATGCATTTAAAAAGAATGTATAGGTAATAGGTATGAACAGTAAATAATTGGTTCGAAATCGAGTGTGATCCAGTGAATGAAACCTGTTGCATCCAAAATTTTTAAATAAATAATATATCACTTTCTCAATTCAAAAAAAGAAAGCCCTAGTACAAATTATAAGGCAAATGTTCAAAATATCAAACCCTCGAGAAGAAAATAATTAAGAAGGCATCTAATTCGATTCAACTACCACTCTACAGCTAGTTTCCAGATCCACTTGGTGGGACATCATATGATTTTTTATTTTTTTGACTCCCATAAAAAACAACAACACACCCAAACCTATTGTCTGCTTCTCTCTCACCAATTTCTCTTTCTCTGTAGCAGAGTCCCAACTAAATACCCTTTACAAAAGCATCAACCCACTCTTATCATCATTTTCCCACGGTCATCTGACCAACCAGCCTCATCCTGGATCGAACTAGGTCTAAACCTAGTGAGGTACATCTTCAAATGTTGCTCCTCTACTTTATTTTTTCATTTTTTTTTACGGGTCTTTCGATTTCTCATTTCTCTACTTTATTTTGATTTTTGTTTTCTGATCTGGGGTTTCTCAGGTACATCGACCGCCAAAACAACTCTATCCCTCTCCCCATCAGAACATCCACTTTTTTTTTCTTTTTTTTTTCTATTTTCAGTTTGGGGTTTCTCAAGTACGCGAAGAACTTTCAAGTATCAAGACTGGTTATAAGTGCATGACTTTTTTAGATCTATATGTCGTTTTTAAGTAAATATGCTTGTGGTTGACTTAGTTTGATCTTTTTTTTTAGGTTGATTGCGTTTTTAAATATCTTCTGCTTGGACTTGTTAAATATTGCATGACTTTTGTTGATTGTGTTTGTTGGGATTTACAGGTATAGGCTGTCATTTCCTCACTTAGCATTGATAGAAACAAGCACTCCATAGCAGTGGACTGGGATGTGTTGGAAAGAAAAAAAAAGGTAAGATAACTTGACTAATAATGAAAGGAATGGGTAATGCTTGGCAATACGCTCCTTTCTTCTCTCTGTGGGTTTTGTTTACTAACTTTATTAATCCATATATTTTGGGATTGTTTTCAATACATTTTAGTCTTTCATTTTTTGGGAAAAACAGTTCCATTGCTTGCATGCACTGCACGCACAACATATGCTTAATACAAACAGAAGTACTGACAATCGGATTCTTTTTGTTTTCTTTTTTTTTTTAAATTTAAATCCTATATATATAAGTTACAAGTTATTTGTGTATTTATTTTTTAAAAAAAGTTTCTACTTTTTAGTGGAAATGTACTCTCGATATATATATTTTGTTCTTTTAAAGGAATAGAATAGATCTAAATATTTCTCTCTGGCCTCATTCCTAAATCATACATAAATTAAATTTATATTTTTATACCACTTAATCAACTAATGATATTTGGTCTACATGTACCTAAATTCATTTTGTATTAAGTACTTTTGCACTTCAAAGTTCATTAGAATTTATAATTTTGATTAAATTGGAGTTGAAGTTGAATATCACATTACATTATCTAATGTTAAGAAAGTTAAACAAAACTAGTAGACTGTTTTAGAGACAATTAGGCATTAGATCTAACCTACCAATAGTATATAACAGACTTAAGTTGGAAATAAAACTTCGACAAATAAAGACAAAACATAACTTGGAAATTCATTTAAAAAGAATGTACAGGTAACAGGTATGAACAGTAAATAATTGGTTCGAAATCGAGTGTGATCTAGTGAATGAAACCTGTTGCATCCAAAATTTTTAAATAAATAATATATCACTTTCGTAATTCAAAAAATGGAAGTCCTAGTACAAATTATAAGGCAAATGTTCAAAATATCAGACCCCCGAGAAGAAAATAATTAAGAGAGCATCTAATTCGATTCAACTACCACTCAACAACTAGTTTCCAGATCCACTTGGTGCGACATCATATGATTTTTTATTTTTTTTTTACTCCCATAAAAAATAGCCACACACCCAAACCTACTGTCTGCTTCTCTCTCGCCAATTTTTCTTTCTTTGTAGCAGAGTCTCAACTAAATACCCTTTACAAAGGCATCAACCCACCCTTATCATCATCTCCCCACGGTCATCAGACCAACCAGCCTCATCGTGGATCGAACTAGGTCTATACCTAGCGAGGGTACATCTTCAAGTGTTGCTCATCTGCTTTATTTTTTCATTTTTTTTCCAGGTCTTTTGATTTCTCATTTTTCTGCTTTATTTTGATTTTTGTTTTCGGATATGGGGTTTCTCAGGTACATTGACCGCCAAAACAACTCTATCCCTCTCTCAATCAGAACATCCACTTTTTATTTTTTATTTTTTTTAAGTTACGGTTTCTCAAGTACGCAAAGAACTTTCAAGTATCAAGACTGGTTGTAAGTGCGTGACTATTTTAGATCTAGATGTCGTTTTTAAGTAATTATGCTTGGGGTTGACTTAGTTTGACCTTTTTTTTTTTTAGGTTGATTGTGTTTTTAAATATCTTCTATTTAGACTTGTTAAATATTGCATGACTTTTGTTGATTGTGTTTGTTTGGGATTTACAGGTATAGGCTGTCATTTTCTCAGTTAGCATTGATAGAAACGAGCACTCCATAGCAGTGGAATGAGATGTGTTGGAAAGAAAAAAAAGGTATGAGAACTTGACTTATAATGAGAGGAATGGCTCATGCTTGGCAATACGCTCCTTTCTTCTCTCTGTGGGTTTTCTTCACTATCTTTATTAATCCATATATTTTGTGATCGTTTTCAATACATTTTAGTTTTTCATTTTTTGGGAAAAACAGTTCCATTGCTTGCACGCACTGCACGCACAACTTATGCTTAATACAAATAGAAGTATTGAGAATCGGATTCTTTTTGTTTTGTCGCTAGTAAGATCTCCTAGGTTGTACAATGTGAAGTAGAGTGACCAGAGAGAAAAAGAGAAGGAAAAAATCAGTGTGTGTCACTTAGAGAGAGCACAATCAGTTAGCAGAGAGAAGAGGTGAACTTGAGTGGCTTAGGACCCCGCTCAAAAGTGATCGCACACCAACAAGAAGATGAAATTGAAGGGCATGGGATCCCTCTGCTTCTTCTTCTTCTATCTCTACATCATCGCCAGTGGAAGAGATCGATGTCAATCTCCTTCCGTAGAAGAGATCGGCGTTGATCTCCTCCAATCCGAGCAAGATAACAAAAACAAAACTTAACCCACAGATTCAAGACAGTGGCAGCATAAGAAACTAAGGGTCTTACACGACCGTTTACAGTGGCCACAGGAAAGGAAGGAAATGGAAGAAGGTGGTGAGGAGAGAGAGAGAAAAGAAATGGCTGAGGCTTGAGAGAGAAAAGGAAAGAGAGAGGAGAAAAAAATACATACAAAGATGAGAATGATGAGTGACGCGGCAGCTAGGGTAAGTTTGAGAGAGAATTGACTTTTATATGTAAAGAAAAAAGAGAAGGAAAAAAAATCAGTGTGTGTGTGACTTAGAGAGAGAGAGAGAGAAAGCAGCTAGTTTGCAGAGAGAAGAGGTGAATTTGAGTGGGTTAGGACTCGCACAAAAGTAATCGCACACCATGAATAAGATGATAGGTTAGAACCCCCTCAAAAGAGATAGCACACCAACAAGAAGATGAAATTGAAGGGCATGGGTCCAAGGCCGAGAGTCAGTGGCTGTACATTTACGGATCACGGGGCCACCAAATAAATATGAGTGGTTGTTAATCACGTGAGGAGAGTGCCTACCTACCACTGCTATGAAATCTTTGACCTCTGCATGTACCAATTAAAGTTCATTAATATTTTTAATTTATCTTACTTCTCAAACTTTTTTTTTTTTTTTTGAAAATTCTTATTTCTGAAACTTACATAAATTGAGGTATAAATATGAACAAACTTACATCTACGCATAAATAAGAAAAATAGTTCCATTGCTTGCACGCACTGCACACACAACATATGCTTAATACAAACAGAAGTATTGAGGATCGGATTCTTTTTGTTTTGTTTTGTTTTGTTTTTTTTTTTTCCAAATTTAAATCCCATATATATAAGTTACAAGTTATTTGTGTATTTATTTTTTAAAAAATGTTTCTACTTTTTAGTGGAAATGTACTCTCAATATATATATATTTTGTTCTTTTGACGGTATAGAATAGATCTAAATATTTCCCCCAGGCATAATTCCTAAATCATACATAAATTAAATTTATATTTTTATACCACTTAATCAACTAATGGTATTTGATCTACATGTACCTATATTCATTTTGTATTAAATACTTTTGCACTTCAAAGTTCATTAGAATTTATAATTTTGATTGAATTGGAGTTGAAGTTGAATATCACATTACATTATCTCATGTTAAGAAAGTTAAACAAAACTAATAGACTGTTTTCGAGAGAATTGGGCATTAGATCTAACCTACACAATAGTATCAGTTGTACATGCATACATAACAGACTTAAGCTGGAAATAAAACTTCCACAAACATAACTTGGAAATGCATTTAAAAAGAATGTATAGGTAATAGGTATGAACAGTAAATAATTGGTTCGAAATCGAGTGTGATCCAGTGAATGAAACCTGTTGCATCCAAAATTTTTAAATAAATAATATATCACTTTCTCAATTCAAAAAAAAGAAAGCCCTGGTACAAATTATAAGCCAAATGTTCAAAATATCAAACCCTCGAGAAGAAAATAATTAAGAAGGCATCTAATTCGATTCAACTACCACTCTACAGCTAGTTTCCAGATCCACTTGGTGGGACATCATATGATTTTTTATTTTTTAATAATTAATTGACTCCCATAAAAAACAACGACACACCCAAACCTACTGTCTGCTTCTCTCTCGCCAATTTCTCTTTCTCTGTAGCAGAGTCCCAACTCAATACCCTTTACAAAAGCATCAACCCACCCTTATCATCATTTCCCCACGGTCATCTGACCAACTAGCCTCATCCTGGATCGGACTAGGTCTAAACCTAGTGAGGGTACATCTTCAAATGTTGCTCCTCCGCTTTATTTTTTCATTTTTTTTTCCGGGGCTTTTGATTTCTCATTTCTCTACTTTATTTTGATTTTTTTTTTCTGATCTGGGGTTTCTCAAGTACATCGACCGCCAAAACAACTCTATCCCTCTCCCCATCAGAACATCCACTTTTTTTTTCTTTTTTTTTTTTTTTTCTGTTTTCAGTTTGGGGTTTCTCAAGTACGCGAAGAACTTTCAAGTATCAAGACTGGTTGTAAGTGCATGACTATTTTAGATCTATATGTCGTTTTTAAGTAATTATGCTTGCGGTTGACTTAGTTTGACCTTTTTTTTTTTTAGGTTGATTGTGTTTTTAAATATCTTCTATTTAGACTTGTTAAATATTGCATGACTTTTGTTGATTGTGTTTGTTTGGGATTTACAGGTATAGGCTGTCATTTTCTCACTTAGCATTGATAGAAACGAGCACTCCATAGCAGTGGAATGAGATGTGTTGGAAAGAAAAAAAAGGTATGAGAACTTGACTTATAATGAGAGGAATGACTCATGCTTGGCAATACGCTCCTTTCTTCTCTCTGTGGGTTTTCTTCACTATCTTTATTAATCCATATATTTTGTGATCGTTTTCAATACATTTTAGTTTTTCATTTTTTGGGAAAAACAGTTCCATTGCTGCTTGCACGCACTGCACGCACAACTTATGCTTAATACAAATAGAAGTATTGAGAATCGGATTCTTTTTGTTTTGTCGCTAGTAAGATCTCCTAGGTTGTACAATGTAAAGTAGAGTGACCAGAGAGAAAAAGAGAAGGAAAAAATTAGTGTGTGTCACTTAGAGAGGGAGAGACAGAGACAGAGCAATCAGTTAGCAGAGAGAAGAGGTGAACTTGAGTGGCTTAGGACCCCGCTCAAAAGTGATCGCACACCAACAAGAAGATGAAATTGAAGGGCATGGGATCCCTCTGCTTCTTCTTCTTCTATCTCTACATCATCGCCAGTGGAAGAGATCGATGTCAATCTCCTTCCGTAGAAGAGATCGGCGTTGATCTCCTCCAATCCGAGCAAGATAACAAAAACAAAACTTAACCCACAGATTCAAGACAGTGGCAACATAAGAAACTAAGGGTCTTACACGACCGTTTACAGTGGCCACAAGAAAGGAAGGAAATGGAAGAAGGTGGTGAGGAGAGAGAGAGAAAAGAAATGGCTGAGGCCTGAGAGAGAAAAGGAAAGAGAGAGGAGAAAAATATACATACAAAGATGAGAATGATGAGTGACGCGGCAGCTAGGGTAAGTTTGAGAGAGGATTGACTTTTATATGTAAAGAAAAAAGAGAAGGAAAAAAAATCAGTGTGTGTGTGACTTAGAGAGAGAGAGAGAGAAAGCAGCTAGTTTGCAGAGAGAAGAGGTGAATTTGAGTGGGTTAGGACTCGCACAAAAGTAATCGCACACCAACAATAAGATGATAGGTTAGGACCCCCTCAAAAGAGATAGCACACCAACAAGAAGATGAAATTGAAGGGCATGGGTCCAAGACCGAGAGTCAGTGGCTGTACACTTACGGATCACGGGGCCACCAAATAAATATGAGTGGTTGTTAATCACGTGAGGAGAGTGCCTACCTACCACTACTATGAAATCTTTGACCTCTGCATGTACCAATTAAAGTTCATTAATATTTTTAATTTATCTTACTTCTCAAACTTTTTTTTTTTTTTGTTGAAAATTCTTATTTCTGAAACTTACATAAATTGAGGTATAAATATGAACAAACTTACATCTACGCATAAATAAGAAAAATAGTTCCATTGCTTGCACGCACTGCACACACAACATATGCTTAATACAAACAGAAGTATTGAGGATCGGATTCTTTTTGATTTGTTTTGTTTTGTTTTGTTTTTTTTTCTAAATTTAAATCCCATATATATAAGTTACAAGTTATTTGTGTATTTATTTTTTAAAAAATGTTTCTACTTTTAGTGGAAATGTACTCTCAATATATATATATTTTGTTCTTTTGACGGAATAGAATAGATCTATATATTTCCCCCAGGCATAATTCCTAAATCATACATAAATTAAATTTATATTTTTATACCACTTAATCAACTAATGGTATTTGATCTTCATGTACCTATATTCATTTTGTATTAAATACTTTTGCACTTCAAAGTTCATTAGAATTTATAATTTTGATTGAATTGGAGTTAAAGTTGAATATCACATTACATTATCTCATGTTAAGAAAGTTAAACAAAACTAATAGACTGTTTTCGAGAGAATTGGCATTAGATCTAACCTACCCAATAGTATCAGTTGTACATGCATACATAACAGACTTAAGCTGGAAATAAAACTTCCACAAACATAACTTGGAAATGCATTTAAAAAGAATGTATAGGTAATAGGTATGAACAGTAAATAATTGGTTCGAAATCGAGTGTGATCCAGTGAATGAAACCTGTTGCATCCAAAATTTTTAAATAGATAATATATCACTTTCTCAATTCAAAAAAAAGAAAGCCCTGGTACAAATTATAAGGCAAATGTTCAAAATATCAAACCCTCGAGAAGAAAATAATTAAGAAGGCATTTAATTCGATTCAACTACCACTCTACAGCTAGTTTCCAGATCCACTTGGTGGGACATCATATGATTTTTTATTTTTTTGACTCCCATAAAAAACGACACACCCAAACCTATTGTCTGCTTCTCTCTCACCAATTTCTCTTTCTCTGTAGCAGAGTCCCAACTAAATACCCTTTACAAAAGCATCAACCCACCCTTATCATCATTTCCCCACGGTCATCTGACCAACTAGCCTCATCCTGGATCGGACTAGGTCTAAACCTAGTGAGGGTACATCTTCAAATGTTGCTCCTCCGCTTTATTTTTTCATTTTTTTTTCGGGTCTTTCGATTTCTCATTTCTCTACTTTATTTTGATTTTTGTTTTCTGATCTGGGGTTCTCAGGTACATTGACCGCCAAAACAACTCTATCTCTCTCTCCATCAGAACATCCACTTTTTATTTTTTATTTTTTTCAAGTTACGGTTTCTCAAGTACGCGAAGAACTTTCAAGTATCAAGACTGGTTGTAAGTGCATGACTCTTTTAGATCTATATGTCGTTTTTAAGTAATTATGCTTGCGGTTGACTTAGTTTGACCTTTTTTTTTTTTAGGTTGATTGTGTTTTTAAATATCTTCTATTTAGACTTGTTAAATATTGCATGACTTTTGTTGATTGTGTTTGTTTGGGATTTACAGGTATAGGCTGTCATTTTCTCAGTTAGCATTGATAGAAACGAGCACTCCATAGCAGTGGAATGAGATGTGTTGGAAAGAAAAAAAAGGTATGAGAACTTGACTTATAATGAGAGGAATGGCTCATGCTTGGCAATACGCTCCTTTCTTCTCTCTGTGGGTTTTCTTCACTATCTTTATTAATCCATATATTTTGTGATCGTTTTCAATACATTTTAGTTTTTCATTTTTTGGGAAAAACAGTTCCATTGCTGCTTGCACACACTGCACGCACAACTTATGCTTAATACAAATAGAAGTATTGAGAATCGGATTCTTTTTGTTTTGTCGCTAGTAAGATCTCCTAGGTTGTACAATGTGAAGTAGAGTGACCAGAGAGAAAAAGAGAAGGAAAAAATCAGTGTGTGTCACTTAGAGAGAGAGAGACAGAGACAGAGCAATCAGTTAGCAGAGAGAAGAGGTGAACTTGAGTGGCTTAGGACCCCGCTCAAAAGTGATCGCACACCAACAAGAAGATGAAATTGAAGGGCATGGGATCCCTCTGCTTCTTCTTCTTCTATCTCTACATCATCGCCAGTGGAAGAGATCGATGTCAATCTCCTTCCGTAGAAGAGATCGGCGTTGATCTCCTCCAATCCGAGCAAGATAACAAAAACAAAACTTAACCCACAGATTCAAGACAGTGGCAACATAAGAAACTAAGGGTCTTACACGACCGTTTACAGTGGCCACAAGAAAGGAAGGAAATGGAAGAAGGTGGTGAGGAGAGAGAGAGAAAAGAAATGGCTGAGGCCTGAGAGAGAAAAGGAAAGAGAGAGGAGAAAAATATACATACAAAGATGAGAATGATGAGTGATGCGGCAGCTAGGGTAAGTTTGAGAGAGGATTGACTTTTATATGTAAAGAAAAAAGAGAAGGGAAAAAAATCAGTGTGTGTGTGACTTAGAGAGAGAGAGAGAGAAAGCAGCTAGTTTGCAGAGAGAAGAGGTGAATTTGAGTGGGTTAGGACTCGCACAAAAGTAATCGCACACCAACAATAAGATGATAGGTTAGGACCCCCTCAAAAGAGATAGCACACCAACAAGAAGATGAAATTGAAGGGCATAGGTCCAAGACCGAGAGTCAGTGGCTGTACACTTACGGATCACGGGGCCACCAAATAAATATGAGTGGTTGTTAATCACGTGAGGAGAGTGCCTACCTACCACTACTATGAAATCTTTGACTTCTGCATGTACCAATTAAAGTTCATTAATATTTTTAATTTATCTTACTTCTCAAACTTTTTTTTTTTTTTTTTGAAAATTCTTATTTCTGAAACTTACATAAATTGAGGTATAAATATGAACAAACTTACATCTACGCATAAATAAGAAAAATAGTTCCATTGCTTGCACGCACTGCACACACAACATATGCTTAATTCAAACAGAAGTATTGAGGATCGGATTCTTTTTGTTTTGTTTTGTTTTGTTTTTTTTTTTTTCCAAATTTAAATCCCATATATATAAGTTACAAGTTATTTGTGTATTTATTTTTTAAAAAATGTTTCTACTTTTTAGTGGAAATGTACTCTCAATATATATATATTTTGTTCTTTTGACGGTATAGAATAGATCTAAATATTTCCCCCAGGCATAATTCCTAAATCATACATAAATTAAATTTATATTTTTATACCACTTAATCAACTAATGGTATTTGATCTACATGTACCTATATTCATTTTGTATTAAATACTTTTGCACTTCAAAGTTCATTAGAATTTATAATTTTGATTGAATTGGAGTTGAAGTTGAATATCACATTACATTATCTCATGTTAAGAAAGTTAAACAAAACTAATAGACTGTTTTCGAGAGAATTGGGCATTAGATCTAACCTACCCAATAGTATCAGTTGTACATGCATACATAACAGACTTAAGCTGGAAATAAAACTTCCACAAACATAACTTGGAAATGCATTTAAAAAGAATGTATAGGTAATAGGTATGAACAGTAAATAATTGGTTCGAAATCGAGTGTGATCCAGTGAATGAAACCTGTTGCATCCAAAATTTTTAAATAAATAATATATCACTTTCTCAATTCAAAAAAAAGAAAGCCCTGGTACAAATTATAAGGCAAATGTTCAAAATATCAAACCCTCGAGAAGAAAATAATTAAGAAGGCATCTAATTCGATTCAACTACCACTCTACAGCTAGTTTCCAGATCCACTTGGTGGGACATCATATGATTTTTTATTTTTTTGACTCCCATAAAAAACAACGACACACCCAAACCTATTGTCTGCTTCTCTCTCACCAATTTCTCTTTCTCTGTAGCAGAGTCCTAACTAAATACCCTTTACAAAAGCATCAACCCACCCTTATCATCATCTCCCCACAGTCATCAGACCAACTAGCCTCATTGTGGATCGGACTAGGTCTAAACCTAGTGAGGGTACATCTTCAAATGTTGCTCCTCTGCTTTATTTTTTCATTTTTTTCTTCCGGGTCTTTCGATTTCTCATTTCACTGCTTTGTTTTGATTTTTGTTTTCTGATCTGGGGTTTCTCAGGTACATCGACCGCCAAAACAACACTATCCCTCTCCCCATCAGAACATCCACTTTTTTTTTTTCCTTCAAGCTGGGGTTTGTCAAGTACGCGAAGAACTTTCAAGTATCAGGACTGGTTGTAAGTGCATGACTTTTTTAGATCTATATGTCGTTTTTAAGTAAATATGCTTGTGGTTGACTTAGTTTGACTTTTTTTTTTAGGTTGATTGCGTTTTTAAATATTTTCTGCTTGGACTTGTTAAATATTGCATGACTTTTGTTGATTGTGTTTGTTGGGATTTACAGATATAGGCTGTCATTTCCTCACTTAGCATTGATAGAAACAAGCACTCCATAGCAGTGGAATGGGATGTGTTGGAAAGAAAAAAAAAAAAGGTAAGAGAACTTGACTTATAATGAGAGGAATGACTCATGCTTGGCAATACGCTCCTTTCTTCTCTCTGTGGATTTTCTTTACTAACTTTATTAATCCACATATTTTGCGATCATTTTCAATACATTTTAGTTTTTCATTTTTTGGAAAAATAGTTCCATTGCTTGCACGCACTGCACGCACAACATATGCTTAATACAAATAGAAGTATTGAGAACAGGATTCTTTTTGTTTTTTTTTTTTTCCAAATTTAAATCCCATATATATAAGTTACAAGTTATTTGTGTATTTATTGTTTTAAAAAAGTTTCTACTTTTTAGTAGAAATGTACTCTCAATATATATATATATATTTTGTTCTTTTGGCGGTATAGAATAGATCTAAATATTTCTCCCTGGCCTCATTCCTAAATCATACATAAATTAAATTTATATTTTTATACCACTTAATCAACTAATGATATTTGATCTACATGTACCTAAATTCATATTAGAATTTATAATTTTGATTGAATTGGAGTTGAAGTTGAATATCACATTACATTATCTCATGTTAAGAAAGTTAAACGAAACTAGTAGACTGTTTTAGAGAGAATTAGGCATTAGATCTAACCTACCAATAGTATCAGTTGTACATGCATACATAACAGACTTAAGCTGGAAATAAAGCTTCGACAAATAGAGACAAAACATAACTTGGAAATCCATTTAAAAAGAATGTACAGGTAACAGGTATGAACAGTAAATAATTGGTTCGAAATCGAGTGTGATATAGTGAATGAAACCTGTTGCATCCAAAATTTTTAAATAAATAATATATCACTTTCGCAATTCAAAAAAAGAAAATCCTGGTACAAATTATAAGGCAAATGTTCAAAATATCAGACTCCCGAGAAGAAAATAATTAAGAGGGCATCTAATTCGATTCAACTACCAGTGTACAGCTAGTTTCCAAATCCACTTTGTGGGACATCATATGATTTTTTATTTTTTTGACTCGCATAAAAAACAATGACACACCTAAACCTACCGTCTGCTTCTCTCTAGTCAATTACTCTTTCTCTGTACCAGAGTCTCAACTAAATACCTTTTACAAAAGCATCAACCCACCCTTATCATCATCTCCCCACGGTCATCAGACCAACCAGCCTCATCGTGGATCGGACTAGGTCTAAACGTAGCGAGGGTACATCTTCAAATGTTGCTCCTCTGCTTTATTTTTTCATTTTTTTTTCGAGTCTTTCGATTTCTCCTTTCTCTGCTTTATTTTGATTTTTTTTTTCTGATCTGGGGTTTCTCAGGTACATCGACCGCCAAAACAACTCTATCTCTCTCTCCATCAGAACATCAACTTTTTTTTTTTTTTTTTCAAGCTGGGGTTTCTCAAGTACGCGAAGAACTTTCAAGTATCAAGACTGGTTGTAAGTGCATGACTTTTTTAGATCTATATGTCGTTTTTAAGTAAATATGATTGTGGTTAACTTAGTTTGACTTTTTTTTTTTTTTTTATGTTGATTGCGTTTTTAAATATCTTCTGTTTGGACTTGTTAAATATTGCATGACTTTTGTTGATTGTGTTTGTTTGGGATTTACAGGTATAGGCTGTCATTTCCTCACTTAGCATTGATAGAAACAAGCACTCCATAGCAGTGGAATGGGATGTGTTGGAAAGAAAAAAAAGGCAAGAGAACTTGACTTATAATGAGAGGAATGACGCATGCTTGGCAATATGCTCCTTTCTTCTCTCAGTGGGTTTTCTTCATTAACTTTATTAATCCATATATTTTGTGATCGTTTTCAATACATTTTAGTCTTTCATTTTTTAGGAAAAACAATTTCGTTGCTTGCATGCATTGCACGTATAGCATATGCTTAATACAAACAGAAGTATTGAGAATCGAATTCTTTTTGTTTTGTTTTGTTTTGTTTTGTTTTTCCAAATTTAAATCCCATATGTATAAGTTACAAGTTATTTGTTTATTTATTTTTTAAAAAAAGTTTCTACTTTTTAGTGGAAATGTACTCTCAATGTATACATATTTCGTTCTTTTGACGGTATAGAATAGATCTAAATATTTCTCCCTGGCCTCATTCCAAAATCATACATAATTAAATTTATATTCTTATACCACTTAATCAACTAATGATATTTGATCTACATGTACCTAAATTCATTTTGTATTAGGTACTTTTGCACTTCAAAGTTCATTAGAATTTATAATTTTGATTGAATTGGAGTTGAAGTTGAATATCACATTACATTATCTCATGTTAAGAAAGTTAAACGAAACTAGTAGACTGTTTTAGAGACAATTAGGCATTAGATCTAGCCTACCAATAGTATCAGTTGTACATGCATACATAACAGGCTTAAGCTAGAAATAAAGCTTCGACAAATAGAGACAAAACATAACTGGAAAATGCATTTAAAAAGAATGTACAGGTAACAGGTATGAACAGTAAATAATTGGTTCGAAATCGAGTGTGATCATGTGAATGAAACTTGTTGCATCCAAAATTTTTAAATAAATAATATATCACTTTCGCAATTCAAAAAATGGAAGTCCTGGTACAAATTATAAGGCAAATGTTTAAAATATCAGACCCCCGAGAAGAAAATAATTAAGAGAGCATCTAATTCGATTCAACTACCACTCTACAACTAGTTTCCAGATCCACTTGGTGCGACATCATATGATTTTTTATTTTTTTGACTCCCATAAAAAATAGCCACACACCCAAACCCACTATCTGCTTCTCTCTCGCCAATTTTTCTTTCTCTGTAGCAGAGTCTCAACTAAATACCCTTTACAAAGGCATCAACCCACCCTTATCATCATATCCCCACGGTCATCAGACCAACCAGCCTCATCGTGGATCGGACTAGGTTTAAACCTAGTGAGGGTACATCTTCAAGTGTTGCTCATCTGCTTTATTTTTTCATTTTTTTTCCAGGTCTTTTGATTTCTCATTTTTCTGCTTTATTTTGATTTTTGTTTTCTGATATGGGGTTTCTCAGGTACATTGACCGCCAAAACAACTCTATCTCTCTCTCCATCAGAACATCCACTTTTTATTTTTTATTTTTTTCAAGTTACGGTTTCTCAAGTACGCAAAGAACTTTCAAGTATCAAGACTGGTTGTAAGTGCATGACTCTTTTAGATCTATATGTCGTTTTTAAGTAATTATGCTTGCGGTTGACTTAGTTTGACCTTTTTTTTTTTAGGTTGATTGTGTTTTTAAATATCTTCTATTTAGACTTGTTAAATATTGCATGACTTTTGTTGATTGTGTTTGTTTGGGATTTAGAGGTATAGGCTATCATTTTCTCACTTAGCATTGATAGAAACGAGCACTCCATAGCAGTGGAATGAGATGTGTTGGAAAGAAAAAAAAGGTATGAGAACTTGACTTATAATGAGAGGAATGGCTCATGCTTGGCAATACGCTCCTTTCTTCTCTCTGTGGGTTTTATTCACTAACTTTATTAATCAATATATTTTGTGATCGTTTTCAATACAGTTTAGTCTTTCATTTTTTGGGAAAAACAGTTCCATTGCTTGCACGTACTGCACGCACAACTTATGCTTAATACAAATAGAAGTATTGAGAATCGGATTCTTTTTGTTTTGTCGCTAGTAAGATCTCCTAGGTTGTACAATGTGAAGTAGAGTGACCAGAGAGAAAAAGAGAAGGAAAAAATCAGTGTGTGTCACTTAGAGAGAGAGAGACAGAGACAGAGCAATCAGTTAGCAGAGAGAAGAGGTGAACTTGAGTGGCTTAGGACCCCGCTCAAAAGTGATCGCACACCAACAAGAAGATGAAATTGAAGGGCATGGGACCCCTCTGCTTCTTCTTCTTCTATCTCTACATCATTGCCAGTGGAAGAGATCGATGTCAATCTCCTTCCGTAGAAGAGATCAGCGTTGATCTCCTCCAATCCGAGCAAGATAACAAAAACAAAACTTAACCCACAGATTCAAGACAGCGGCAACATAAGAAACTAAGGGTCTTACACGACCGTTTACAGTGGCCGCAAGAAAGGAAGGAGATGGAAGAAGGTAATGAGAAGAGAGAGAGAAAAGAAGTGGCTGAGGCCTGAGAGAGAAAAGGAAAGAGAGAGGAGAAAAAAATGCATACAAAGATGAGAATGATGAGTGACGCGGCAGCTAGGGTAAGTTTGAGAGAGGCTTGGCTTTTATATGTAAAGAAAAAAGAGAAGGAAAAAATCAGTATGTGTGTGACTTAGAGAGAGAGAAAGCAGCTAGTTTGCAGAGAGAAGAGGTGAATTTGAGTGGGTTAGGACTCGCACAAAAGTAATCGCACACCAACAACAAGATGATAGGTTAGGACCCCCTTAAAAGAGATAGCACACCAACGAGAAGATGAAATTGAAGGGCATGGGTCTAAGACCGAGAGTCAGTGGCTGTACACTTACGGATCACGGGGCCACCAAATAAATATGAGTGGTTGTTAACCACATGAGGAGAGTGCCTACCCACCACTGATATGAAATCTTTGACCTCTGCATGTACTAATTAAAGTTCATTAATATTTTTAATTTATCTTACTTTTCAAACTTTTTTTTTTGAAAATTCTTATTTCTGAAACTTACATAAATTGACGTATAAATAAGAACAAACTTACATCTACTTATCAACATGAGTTGCATATATACAACATATTTTATAATAAGATAACATTAAGTCCAACAAGGTGGTGAATAAAATCGATTTATAAACTTACTTTCTTTTTTTTTTTTTTTCTTTTTATCCTGGAATAGTGAATTCCATTGACAAAATTTATAAAAACAAGGAGTGGAGTTAGTCGACTGGATTTGAAAGAGGGAAAGAAAATTATTCCAATACAAGAAAATAATCCCAACTCAACAAGAAATAACAAATCCGTTTTGAATTCAATCATCAAAAATGACTTTTCCATTTCTTTCTACTGTTTTTACACGCTTCCCACCAATTCTCTTTAGCAATATATCCAAAGTTTCAAATAATGTGATCTTCACCATTTGCAGGCCAGATCACTTCATCATTATCATCAAGCACTATGAACAATCCTGATCAATTTTCCTTTTTAAAATACAAGTAATTCTCAACCCCGTAGGATCTTTCATGTGGACATTAGAAGGTTGAATTAATAAATTAGACCTTTAAGATTCATCCAGAATTTCAAAATATTGATTTCATCACAGCCATTAACTTATCTTGCCCAAAATATTGCTGTGGGTACTGCACTTCAATCAATTATATATGTAATTATGGTGACGGATCACTAGAAAGAAAAGAAAAATTGTATATATAAGAAGGGGTGGGATGTTTGGACGTACAGAACGCTAAGAACAAAATACTGGAATAATTAAATTGATTGATGGAAGATGGGGGGCGTGGACTACGAGAAACAGAAGAAAAGAAAAATTGATGGATGCAGCAAAAAGAAAATAAATGGGAAACAATAAAATAATCAAACCTGAATTAATCAATCAAAACTCTATACTATCTTATACGATCCTCGTACGTAAAAATACAATACATATAATCAAATTAGAATATAACTTCAAAAAAAGATTAAAATAGATTATTAACAAAAAAAAAAAGGTAAACTATTAATTATATGTCAATTTAGAACTAAAGTTATAAAAAAATTTTACTTAATGATTAAAACTGAATCAATAACTAAACTTATAAAAGAATGATATTGACGTCACTCTCAGAAAAGAGATAAGATGAGTCTACAAATATGTTGCATATACATTTATTTTGATACAATTTCAAAAATAAAATTTTCACAAGTATAAATTAAAAGTCATATTTTTTCAATGTAAATGTTAAATTTTATTACTAAACACAGAAGTTATTTTGTTACATGTGTAATACTAGAGTGTTAACAAGTTCTACTCATAAAAGGTTACACTCATATTCATAGCAGTAAATTTGCTAATATTTTTATTTTTTTCTTAAAAATATTATAATTGGTTAGAAATTTAGAGAGAAGAATATAACTCGAATCTATAGATTTCATGATTCAAGTATAAGAGAATATGATTAGATGAATCTTACTTGTTTCAAAATATGAGTTTAGTAATATGTTATTTATCACATCATCATGTGATCTATACAAGGCTAACAATTCATATACTTTAATTAATTAGACATGAATTAGATGATATATTTGGAAATTTTAGATCAAAGAAAAATTCACTAACATTTACTATAGCTAGGATAAAAATACAAATACAACTAGTTTGATTTATAAATTTATTAAAACATCTATTATTATTTTAAAAATTACAATAAAGCTTTCGAACACAAATCAGAATTCCTCTTTTATTTAACTTTTGTATGATCCATCATAATCTTTTCATGTTGATGAAATTAACATTAGATGATTCAATATTTTTTTAATTGTTATACAATATATATATATATATAAAAAAAGTGAGTAATAAAATAATATAACTATTGTAAACAAACACTTCCGAAATCACAAAAAGCATGAGAGAGCCTCTAGATGAAACTCATCATTCAAAATTAATGCATGATTGAAGAAATGGAAGGACCAAAGTCAAAATGTGGAGTCAAATAGAGATTTTAATGGGATTTGACTGGGATTAATGCCTAAATATTTTCATGTTTCAAACCAACCCCATATTAAAGCATTCCATTATGGTACACCAGCTATTAACTCGAAAAGGAAAAGGAATAAAAAATTTTTGTTCACTTTTTTAATGAAAATACATTTTTGGAAAGGTTGTGACTTACATTCTTTGGTGGCCCCCAATGTCTTCTCATTAAAATTATATCTACCAAATTGCACGTGATCTAATTTATTAGGTAGTTGTTGTAAAATAACAATTAAAGAGGAAATCTTTGTTGTTGGCGCTAGCAAATCCCTATGCCTCAAAGTTCAATACCCCCGTCCGATGAATCCAAATTATATATAATATAATAATAATAATAATAATAATAATAATAATAGATATCTTACCATTATGTGTGAATTGATCTTTCATCCTTATGTGGGTTTCTCTCACTTCTGTGTAGGTGGATTCTTCTTAATTAGTAGCAGTCACTCGGATCGTGTCATTAGTATTTTATCTCGATTAATCCACCATTACGTGTGGATTGATCTCCCACTTTTATATGAGTTTCCTCCTCGATCCGTGTGGATCGATTTCTCTCAATTGGGAGCAGTCATCCAGACCGTGTTATTAGTGTCCTATCTTGATTGGTCCCGACAGTTATCTGGATCCGTCCAAATTATAGTTCTTGTACCAAAAAAAAAATAAAAGATGAAAAATATACACAATTATATACATATTAAAAAAAAGCACACATAATCTCAGTATTATCAATGTTTTGGTTCTATTAATGTTAGATTAGTATTTAAAAAAAAAAAATCTTTCGAATTTTAAATAAAAGATAGAAAATAACTACCAGAATTTCTTCACCATGATTAAATTATGTTTATCTATGTAGTCATATTGGCTATTATGGTTTGAGCTTTCCAATGCACCATGATTAAAAGAAGAGACAGGCCTCTTTAATGCTTCATTGTCCATTTTTAGTTTGGCACACATGCACTAGTCGCCCATTGATTATCATTAATTGTTTCGCTGAGCAATCAAATTTCAACTACTCCTCCCACTGTAATAAACGCTCGTCAATTACTGAAACCCAAAAACCAAATCAAGTCAAACAATTACTTAAACCAAAAACAACACAATACTAATTTGATTTAATATAATCTCATGATAATAATTCTAACTAATCTCACTCACCAAACGCAATTTAAAGGTTTTATTTTCTCACATTCAAAGAGTTTGCCAATCTTTTATACAAATTACTACCAGAATATTGCACTAATCAAAGTTCATTAATATTTTTATTTTTTCTTACTTCTGAAACATTTTTTTTTGAAAATTCTTATTTCTTGAACTTACATAAATTGACGTATAAATAATAACAAACTTACATCTACCGATCAACATGGGCTGTATATATATAGCATATTTTAATAAGACAACATTAAGTCCAATAAGGTGGTGAATAAAAAATCAATTTATAAACTTACTTTATTTTTTTTTTAATTCTCGGATACTGAGTCCCATTAACAAAAATTTATAAAAGTAGGGAGTGGAGTTAGTCGACTCGGTTTGAGAGTAGGGAAAAAAAATTAATCCAATTCACCAAAACAATCCCACTTGAATGAGAAATAATAAATTTTGTTTAAGTGGTTAAGTGTACAGGTTGAACAGTAAATAATTGGTTCGAAATCAAGAGTGAAGCAGTGAATGAAACCTGTTGCATCCAAAATTTTTAAATAAATAATATATCACTTTTACAATTCAAAAATAGAAAGTCCTCGTACAAATTATAAGACAAATGTTCAAAATATCAAACCCTCGAGAAGAAAATAATTAAGGAGCGTGTATTCAATCATGACTATAAAAAACTTTTATAGACTTCTTTTAATGAATGACTTTTATAGAATTTCATAAACTTTTAATGACTTTACAAATTTATGAAAAGCTTTTAGAGACTTTTGTAAATTCTTTTTAAAAAACTTTCATTAACTTGTAAAGATTGTTATAGACTTCTAAAAAAAATAATATCAAAAACTTTCATAGACTTCTAATAGACTTTCATAGATATTAATAAACTTTCACTAATTAATATAATATTTACTTTATAAGTTAGTAAAATTATATTCATCATGTCGATAATTGATTAACAAATATGATACATAAAATATAAGTATAGTCTATTTCAAAATAATAATAATAAGAGAAGTATAGTCACCTCAACTATATAAACAGATAATTAAAATATCAAATATTTCAAGTATTTTATTATTCAATTTATATATTTTATGAAAAATAAAATCTTTAATGTCCGTTATTGTTAATAATCTCAACATTGTTCTACATATTAGCAGCTATAATAGTCTTTCATTCATTAGCATGCTCTCTTTTTTGTTTTTAAGTTTCAAAAAATGAGTTGAAAAATAAAATCTTTAATGTCCGTTATTATTAATAATCTCAACTAGTAATGATGATTAAGATGAAGAAGATTCATAGATATTAATAAACTTTTATAGATTTTCACTTACTTCTAAAATAAAAATATATTTTTTTAACAAACTTGTGCAAATTATACACTTTATAAGTTATATTTTTAATCTCAATGAAAATATTTTTCTTTTGACATAATGTAAATAAACAGATGGAAAACAACTATCAAAATTAATGTTTTACAAAATTCAAACTGATTAATTTTTTAATATTTTACAAATATTAAAATTGATTATCCTACCCCAAATATTAAATAATCAAAAGTAATATGTATAAAAATTGAAAAAAAAATCACAAGTATAAATATAATTAAATTTAAAATTTTAATTTTCTTAATTAACTACTAGCTAAAAAAAATCAAATATTAATTTTTTTTCCTCTTTTAATTGAAATAGATGTTTTTTTTTTTTTTTTTGTAATATAAAAAATAAAGATTCCATTAATTAATTTCATCAATAAAGTAATGAGATTTTTTATTTATATATTATGAATTCTATTTTCATCATTTATACACAATAAATACTAAACTATTAGTTTATAATATAATTATTAATAATAGTTTTATTGTTTATTATAAGAATAATGAGATGATTTAGATCAATATTCATCTAAATATTTTTTTTTTGTATTGTATTTATATAAATATAAATTATAATATATATATTTTAATTTATTTTGCCAAGATCTAACTCCTCAATTTTGATCTAAACTTTAAATTTTTTACAAAAAAATAAATTGATGCCCTTTGAAAAAGAATGAGTTTAATAAGATTTACAAAGCTAAAAAGCTAACAATTTAAACATAAAAATAAAATATTGACCATTATAATTCACAATAAAATAGGAGTGAAATATATATGTATGTGTGTGTGTATTTTTAAAATAAGTGAAATAGTTTTATTTATAGAAGATTCAAATATAAAAGTAATGGTGATGTTTACTTCTACAGTAAAAAACAAAAGTCTACAAAAGTTTTGAAGGGGAGTGAAGGAGAATTTATGGAGTTTGATTATTATAAATTTAACATAAAAGTATAAAAAAGTCATTAAAATTTTAAATTTTATAAAAGTCATTGACATTTTGAATGTCTCATAACTTTTATAAAGTCTTAAAAAGTTTTAATTGAATACACCTTAACTTTTATAGACTTTGTAAAAATCTTTAAAAGTTTATATTGAATATCTGATGACTTTTGTAGAGTTTTTAAAAGTCTGTATTGAATACACATAAATTTTTAAACTCTATAAAAGTCATTAAAAGTTTAGATTGGATACACCCCCCTAAGAGGACATCTAATTACATTCAACTACTACTCTATAGCTAGTTTCCAGATCCACTTGGTGGGACATCTTATGATTTTTTATTTTTTAATAATTAATTTGACTCCTATAAAAAAACGGCAACACACCCAAACCTACTATCTGCTTCTCTCTCGCCATTTTCTCTTTCTCTATAGCAGAGTCTCAACTAAATATCCTTTACAAAAGCATTAACCCACCCTTATCATCATCTCCCCGCGGTCATCAGATCAACCCGCCTCATCCTGGATCGAACTAGGTCTAAACCTAGCGAGGGTACATCTTCAAATGTTGCTCCTCTGCTTTATTTTTTCATTTTTTTTTTTCTGGGTCTTTCGATTTCTCATTTCTCTGCTTTATTTTGATTTTTGTTTTCTGATCTGGGGTTTCTCAGGTACATCGACCGCCAAAACAACTCTATCTCTCTCTCCATCAGAACATCGATTTTTTTTTTTTCAAGCTGGGGTTTCTCAAGTACGCGAAGAACTTTCAAGTCTCAAGACTGGTTGTAAGTGCATGACTTTTTTAGATCTATATGTCGTTTTTAAGTAAATATGCTTGTGGTTGACTTAGTTTGACCTTTTTTTTTTTTTTTGTTGATTTGAATTTTTAAATATCTTCTGTTTGGACTTGTTAAATATTGCATAACGTTTGTTGATTGTGTTTGTTTGGGATTTACAGGTATAGGCTATCATTTCCTCACTTAGCATTGATAGAAACAAGCACTCCATAGCAGTGGAATGGGATGTGTTGGAAAGAAAAAAGGTAAGAGAGATAATGAGAGGAATGGCTCATGCTTGGCAATATGCTCATTTCTTCTCTCTGTGGATTTTCTTCACTAATTTTATTAATCCATATATTTTGTGATCGGTTTCAATACATTTTAGTCTTTCATTTTTTGGGAAAAATAGTTCCATTACTTGCACGCACAACATATGCTTAATACAAACATAAGTATTGAGAATCGGATTCTTTTTTTTTTTTTTTGCAAATTTAAATCCCATATATATAAGTTACAAGTTATTTGTTTATTTATTTTTTAAAAAAAGTTTCTACTTTTTAGTGGAAATAAAAAAACTCGTGATTGATGAATGGTGGTATAGTTGAGTGATAAACCATGATCCCACTTAGTTTGTTGTCTCAAGGTTGTGAGTTCCTTTCACTTGCCCCATTTTAATGAGCACTTACACTCTCACTTTTAGTGGTTGCTCTCTCCCGTTTTAGGGAGTAGATCCCAAATACCATATCTCAAAGTTATATCACAGTTGATCCAATATATCCTAAACAATGTACCATTTTTTTTTTTAAAAAAATTGTGATTTGGTCAACTTCAGATTTTAAAAAATATTTCCTCTTAGTTTAATACTAGTTTTGGCTGCACGTGCAAGCCACTTCTTCTTCACTGCTACTTGGTAAATTATAATCATCATCTCTATTCGCTTTATTTCGACTGTTTCAGTTCATCATCCTCATTGTCATAGAAAGATCCATGCTTAGGATTGTGCTGCAAAAAGTCCAAGAATGTTTGCAAGTGTATTAGCATATATTAAATCAAATGCATATTCAATTTCAATATTATAGAAGTTGAAGGAAAATTTTAACATTCAAGTAATTGATTGCAAATAAAGCAAAATTAAAACTAAAACTTATATTCAACCATTTAAGTTGTTACAATAGATACAAATTTAATTTTATTTCCACTATCAAGATTTAATGACATGGTAAGTCACAGGGAGGAAGGCTCACCTGGGTTGGTGGCGTATATAATTTTAGTTGCAAAGCCTTGGAATCCTATTCTATGGAGAATTCTTGAGCTACGTCTTGTAATAACTTAGTCTTGCAATATTCGTGTCAGACGTTGGATTCAACCTCTCAATAGTCTATAAATATACGATTATGAATCCAAATGCAAAACAAAAAAAAAAAAAAAAAGAAAAAAAAAAAAGAAAGAAAAAATACTAATGTAAAGTCTTCAAAATCCTAAACCACATAAAAAGTACGAATGTAGCATACAAAAATCAACATTTGAAATGCATCAATAATCATCATTTTCATTTTCAACATAAGGACTCCAAACAAACATTAAAATTAAAAATTTTACTAGACATGCTTCTAAACCTCAATCAACATCACTATTAAACAAAATATAAACAAAAGGAACAACAAAATTCTAACATAAAACATTCCTCAACATTATCTACACCAAATAGATAAGCTCCAAACCAACCTCACGATCTGCTGCCTTTACTGTTACGTATGACCTTAAACATCACAACTACCTCCACAACTAAGAAACAACCTGCCAAAAGAGTTTCGAAAGAGAAAGAAGAAGAAACAACCTAAAAAAAACAAGAAAAAGCCATCAATATCACATGTTTCACCTAAAAGACTCCAAACACTGTTAACTCAACACCCAACAAACTCACATAAAATACCAAATGCAGACCCAAATCAAAATAACAACAAATCCTTAGTCATTATCTTTTTCATTAAAAAAAAAAGAACCATCATACAAGAAAGTGAATGGAGAATCAATAAGTTAACATCATTGATTGTTCTCACCAAAAAGTGAAAACCCTAAAAAACTATAAAATATTATCGAAACATTTAAAAAAAAAAAAAAAAAAAAAAAACTAAAACTCTTAATGAAACGACATCAAAACCTCAAAACTATACTAAATTGTTTAAAAAAAAAAAAACACACAAATGAAGAACCAAAACAAATGAGCAAGGCTTCATACTATTAGATATTCAAACTCTCATTACTTGACCTTGACGTTATACTTCACAACATATAAAATCAAAAGTCAATAATTAAAAAAAATAATAATAATTCAAGCTCTTTGTTTCATCTCTTTCTCGCTCTCACTTTTATTAAAAATATTAGATCATAATGACATAGTAATTAGCATGCCTTGTAATTGAGTCTCACTAGATAAACAAAAAGAACTTGTGGAAAAGACACAGTCATGGCAATACATAAACCTTCAAATTTTAATAGTGTCAAGACAATCAAATAAATGTCAATATCTGTAAACTGGAAATCTTCCTTACAAGCTATGCCATCCAATGTAGTGTACCGTTCATTGACTTGGCAGTATTCATTGTTTAAAAGGCTAGGTGAGGCGTGAAAAACAAAATAAAGGGAAGAGAGAGAGAGAGAGAGAGTATTGACCGGATTTCAAAAAATTGAGCGAGCACAAGAGAGATAGAGAAAGGTTAGACGTGTTGCATTGTGGCGAGATTAGGAATTTGAGAATTGTTTTTTTTTTTTTTTTTGTTGATCAGAAATGTGAGGTTGTTTTTTCTAACCTAAAAAGTCTGAGAATTTGTTGTTATCGGTATTTGGTTTTTGACTTTTAAATGGTATGAAAATATCTAGAATTCTCTACAATTTTCCTACTATTGAATCACATATAGGCCTACTGTTGGATCATATATGGGCCGTAAGTCAGGGACTAAATAACTTTGTTTATCTCCACCAAACCACACCTTAAGGTCTTTCAAAAAAAAAAAAAAAAACCTTAATGTTTAATCAATTAATTAATAAATAAACTAACATCCAAAATTTAACTATGATTTATAGAACTGTGTAAGCTAATATTATCTAAGTAATCTAACATATAAAATTCTCCAAAAGAAAAAAAAAAATCTAAAATTTCTAGAATGCTCATATTATCAAAGAAAACTAATAATTAATAAGTAAATGGTAGATGATTTATCAAGGTAAATTAATATCCAAAAATTCTAAAATATTTATATTATCACCTATAAATATGATTTACATATCCATTTATAAGTAAACTAATATCCAAATTTAAAAATTAGAACATTATTGAATTAGTTTTTTGATACTTATGTCTTTAATATTGGTTCTTACTATCTTTTTCAATGTCATGAAGGAGTTTGTAAATTATTTTAAAAAAAAAATCATCAATTCAAATTGAGGCAACTACCTCGCCTCATCGAGGCTTGATATTCTCACTTCGTCTTTCTCCTTTTAAAACATTGGCACTATTTATTATAGCCTATGACAATGTTAAAACCTGAAATGCATGCAAAATCTATAAGGGCAAACAAAATTTTCTTTCGTAACTTAAAAAACAAATAAAATAAAATCATACCAGCTTTACAACTTAATTTCTTGGATGCACCAAAGTCTGTAAGCTTAATGCACCCTTTATTATCAACAAGAATGTTTGCTTCCTGAATCAAACATGCCCATTGTTAAATCAAGCTAGAGACAGATGTATAAAAGTCTCTCTTTAGAATAACTAAATAAAATTACCTTAATGTCCCTATGCATAACTCCATTCATGTGAAGATACTCTAGTCTCAATAATAACTGTTTTGTATAGATTCTAATAACATGTTAATCAAACAGAACCCACTTTAGCATTCCAAAGTACCTAGATTTTAAAATTGAAAAACTAACAATCGATTATCACTTACAGACTCAGGGAAGGATCCAAATTTCCCTAATAGCAACGATATAGATCACTAGAAACAAATTCCAACAATATATTCAATGATTCATTCTCTCTTGTAGTTCCCAAATATCTCTAAATAACAAAATCTAGACAAAAACAATCACACATCATCCAAATACAATCAAATCTACAACAAAATTGAATATACCATTACTCACAATAATGTTTGGATGCGTAAGATTCTTTAATGGTTTCACTTCTATTTCACCAAAAAAAAAAAAAAAGTCAGTTCTTCATTGAGTTCTTGAATGTGAGCCTAATATGTAAAGATTTAGATACAAATTAGTAAAACTCAAAAACACACTTCAAAGTTAAAGTCGGATACTATTAAATGAACTTGATTGAAAATTAATTTTTTTCAGAAAAAAAAAAAATCTCCTGTGTTTTCTCTTTTAAGCAATGTTGGCTACAATTAAAACCTATAATCACAGCAAACAAATAAACAATTAAAAGAATCCAAAAACAAACCAATAAGCATAGTTAGTTAAAATCACTGAATTGTTTGACGACGAGAAGCTCTTCAAAGTCCAGATTCATTCCCATATACACTCTCCCAAACGTGCCACACCCGATCAACTCACCTTTCCTCAACTGGATAGGTGACTCATCGATTTTAGGAATCAATGGCAAAGCTAGCACTTAGGTTTGGAGAACAGATCGATTTTTGATTTCAAAACAACCTTAACTTAACATTCTCGATTCTTCCCATTTTTATATATAATATAATTCGAGCTCTTCAGAAAGACCATGACTTGATCTCATTCAGTCCCAAGCATGAAGCTTTTCCGCTCATGTTATGCTTTCTGTGTCCTCAGTCGTTGCCTTTCGTTGTGTGAAGACAAATTATGTAAGGATAAAAAATCTCCTAAAACCCATAACCCACCAACTCCACATCATTACCATACACCCAGTATGGTTGATTCAACCACTCTATCAGTTATTAATTACAATGTCACTAAATTACTTATCTACCCTTTCATTTTCAAACAAACATCAAGGGCAAAAATGTCATTTCACTTTCAAACAAATTGTAGGGTGTGAAATTCTGTCACTATTCACCAACACTTTTCCCATTTTTTTATATATAGTTAATAAAGATTCAAAGAAATAGAGAATGAAGAGAATTTTAATACATGGATGAAATAATAAGTTAAAATAAAAGCTTTACTTAGTATACATCAGGGTAAAACGATAATAAGAAGAATCAAATAATCAACTATTTAAAGTAATTCAAGATGTGTTGTATCAGACTTGATATCCAGGATTTTTTTAATAGTAAATCATTTAACCCCAGCAGATTTTTTCATGTCCAGTGTAATCATGCATCTGAATAACTAACCCAAGCCAAAAAGGAGAAAAAAGAAAGGAAAAGAAAACTGCATTGTCATCTGAGTCTTCTACTTGTATAACATTGAACTCCAGATCATTAAGACTTTTAAGGTACACTCTACAAGGATCAATACTAACAACCACAGTCTACAAAAGAAGTACTTGTTGGAAGTCAGTTACAGATTACAAGATTATGTTTCTGCACATACGCAGAGTAAAGAAAAAAAAATAAACAAACAATACAAAAGCAAAACTAAATAACCAATTACATGAAAATACAATAAGCTTCTGAATATAACTTGATGCAGCCGAGGCCTGTAAGAATTACAGTGTCCTTAAAACGAATTCGCGGTGTATTACTTGCGTTCGTCTCCCAGGATACAACGGCTGAAACCGTCCGGCGAACCGAGTTGAATCTGATCTCTATCACACTGGAAGCCTAAACTAGAGTTGAAAGTGTAAGAAACCAAAGAAGATTATTTCTCAAAACTCACTCCCTTTCTTCAACTTGGATGCCAATATAAATCATTCAACTTTTGGGGAATTAACAACTCTCAATTATGGTCATTCTTTTGACCGTTACAATTCTGATTTTAAAATTAGAATTTACTCACCATAAATTAGAATTATATTCTAACAATTATGGTCATTACTCATGGCGGTTACAATTCTGATTTAAAAACAGAATTTAAATGTCTCCATTCAATTCCATCCATGGTTACAAAATTTATTTAAATTAATTTGCCATTAAAATTGATTTGTTAACTGAAAATCATTAAAACATGATTGTTACAATTTTAATTTAAAATCAAAATTTAAACACATCCATTAACTCATAATTCAGTTACAAAATCATTAAAATTTGATTTGTCAACTGAAAATGATTAAAATCAATTAATAACAATTTAATTTAAATTGAAACAAAGAATTTGAATGAAAAACAACCCAAATCCCTTTTCATCTTCCAATATGGGATTAATGACCATTCCTTGCATCAAAGAGTGCAATTTGAGATTCAATTTCTCATTCATTTAATCAACCATGAAAATGATTATTTATGACCATTTTCTAACAATCCCCCACATGAATGAAATTGACAGAGGAAACTATAACACAAGGACACGTATGACTTGGTGATAGAGCTCAACGGTCAAGATCTGCATAGAATAGGTAGGTGTTTACCTTTGAACCTTCCCTTGTGAGAATATATTTAATTTACTAGCTGATCAGTAGACGTGATGTCTTTGAACTGTTCTGCCGTTTGTGTAAATGTTTATATACTCCACACAGATGTCTTCCTAACACAAATCGGTTCTCATTGTTATGTTCGTTTTGGCCATGAACATATGCCTGGTTCTGTGAAAGTTTCTAAAGAATTAAGCCCCCACAATTCTCTTTAGAAGCGGCCCCACTTCTCTTTCACATAGGTGATTTCTTAATTTAGAGTAATCCGCATTACTCCGTTCAGATTCCCGACGCATAAGGATCATTAAAAGCATAATTTTTCCTAACTTTACGGGTATCATTATCTCATCATAGGAATGAACCAGAGGATAACCTTAATATAGTGATACAACCAAGTCTTTACAATTAGGTTGTCCCATTGAACCTAGATCTTGGGATCTGCAGTCACATAGGTTGGGTTTTCCTTTGTATTGACTTATTTTTTCATGGGCTTCAGTCTCATTCCCTTAGATGATTTTTCAACCAACTCTCTATTTAACCCTTTGATTAGCGGATCCGCAATGTTATCCTCTGACCTTACATAGTCAATCGAGATAACTCCAGTTGAGAGTAGTTGTCTCACGGTATTATGTCTACGGCGTATATGTCTAGACTTACCGTTATACATATTGCTCTGTGCCCTTCCTATTGCAGACTGACTATCACAGTGAATGCAAATTGCAGGAACTGGCTTTGGCCACATTGGAATATCCTCTAAAAATTGACGTAACCATTCAGCCTCTTCTCCACATTTATCCAATGCAATGAATTCAGATTCCATTGTGGATCTGGCTATACACGTTTGTTTAGAGGATTTCCATGATACGGCTGCACCTGCTAGTGTGAAAACATATCCACTAGTAGATTTAGAATCCTTCATCTCAGATATCCAGTTTGCATCACTGTATCCTTCTAAAACAGCCGGATATATACCATAGTGCAACCCATAATTACGAGTAAACCGTAAGTATCTTAGTACTTTAACTATTGCTTTCCAATGATTAGCACCTGGATTACTCGTATATCTACTCAGCTTACTAACTGTGTAAGCTATATCTGGTCTTGTACAACTTGTTAAGTACATTAGGCTCCCTATAGCTCTAGAATATTCTAGCTGAGAGACACTCTCTCCTTTATTCTTAGAGAGATGTAAACTCATGTCTATCGGAGTCTTAGACAAACTATAATCATCTTTGTTGAATTTTTGAAGTATTTTGTCTACATAATGTCATTGACTTAAGATAAGCCCATCTGATGTTCTTGAGATTTTTATTCGCAATATTACATCAGCTAATCCCATATCTTTCATATCAAAATTTGAATTCAACATTTTCTTGGTCGTTTTGATCATCCTATCATCACTACCAACAATGAGCATGTCATCAACATAAAGACACAAAATAACATAACCATTTTCTGTGTCCTTAACATAAACACATTTATCACACTCATTGATTTTAAAACCATTTGACATCATTGCATTGTCAAATTTCTCATGCCATTGTTTTGGCGCTTGCTTTAAGCCATATAATGACTTCACCAATTTACAGACTTTCTTCTCATGTCCTGGAGCAGAAAAACCCTCAGGTTGTTGCATATAGATTTCTTTATCTAAATCTTCATTTAAGAAAGCTGTTTTCACATCCATTTGATGTACTTCAAGATTTTGTAAAGCAGCAATAGCAAGTATCATTCTAATTGACGTTATTTTCATTACAAACGAATTCGCGGTGTATTACTTGCGTTCGTCTCCCAGGATACAACGGTTGAAACCGTCCGGCGAACCTAGTTGAATCTGATCTCTATCACACTGGAAGCCTAAACTAGAGTTGAAAGTGTAAGAAACCAAAGAAGATTATTTCTCAAAACTCACTCCCTTTCTTCAACTTGGATGCCAATATAAATCATTCAACTTTTGGGGAATTAACAACTCTCAATTATGGTCATTCTTTTGACCGTTACAATTCTGATTTTAAAATCAGAATTTACTCACCATAAATTAGAATTATATTCTAACAATTATGGTCATTACTCATGGCAGTTACAATTTTGATTTAAAAACAGAATTTAAATGTCTCCATTCAATTCCATCCATGGTTACAAAATTTATTTAAATTAATTTGCCATTAAAATTGATTTGTTAACTGAAAATCATTAAAACATGATTGTTACAATTTTAATTTAAAATCAAAATTTAAACACATCCATTAACTCATAATTCAGTTACAAAATCATTAAAATTTGATTTGTCAACTGAAAATGATTAAAATCAATTAATAACAATTTAATTTAAATTGAAACAAAGAATTTGAATGGAAAACAACCCAAATCCCTTTTCATCTTCCAATATGGGATTAATGACCATTCCTTACATCAAAGAGTGCAATTTGAGATTCAATTTCTCATTCATTTAATCAACCATGAAAATGATTATTTATGACCATTTTCTAACAGTACTCAATTAGAACTATGGACAAACTTATCCATGATTTTTATATCAAATCAACCATTTAGTTTTGAACAATAAATAAAAGTAGAAAACATAAGACTACTCATTAATTAAAACATTTATTACCCCCAATATTAGTTAACACACTTTCATCGACAGGTTTACATATGAAATGAAAACCAAAGATGTACTCAAACTGAGATTATTAAAAAATATTGTATCAAATTTTCCCGTATTCCACTATCAAATCAAGTTTTTTGGTATATGCATATCTTCCTCTATTAACATGTTCTCAATCGACCAGCTTGAAACTCAAGTTATGCACTAAAGCAGCAACACTTTAAGAGACTGATTAGAACAACAAATAATGCATTAAAAAATGAATAAATTTATCACAACATATCTGAACAAATTAATAAATTGTAGGGTATGAAAATGTCAACAATTAGACAAGGAATTACCTGAGTTCCATAAACTCCAGATACTATTCTAAGCTACTTTTTTCAGTCTTTAATTAGACAAGGAATTACTTGAGGTCCATAAACTCTATACATCTATTTTAAGATACTTTTTCTAGTATTCACCTAAAAAATTACCACAACTATTATTAGGGACACAAATCCATATATTTATAATCATATGAGCCCCAAAATTGTCAAAGTAAAGAGATAATGGAAACTTGTTGCATATTCTGGTTTTTATACATTCTTCTGCTACATAAATTGCATCACTTCCAATAAAAATCATATTAGCTCCAAATCTTATCACTTGTAAAACAAGAATTATAATTTTTAATGACAACAGCTCTCTATAAGTTATGACATAAACAATTGTCAATATAAATCCCAAAATCTAAATATTAAAAAACTCAAAATTTAACATAAATGATTACATTAACAATCAACTAAAAAAAATAACATATTTTTCTACAGAACCCACGATCATATATTTAAGAAATATAAATCCTAAAATCTGAATGTAAGAAAAAAATCATGATTTAATATAAATAATTATACGAATAATTTCTACACAAATGACAGAAGAATAATCATCAAACTTAACTAACATGTGAAGAATTGATAGGGTTTATTTGCATTTTCTGTTAAAAAAAAAAAAAAATCAAGAACTAACAGGATATTTCATCTCTGAGACATTAAATAAAGCTAAAAAAGAAAAAGTGAAAACACACCCGGTGGTTGTTTGGAAAGACAAAAGGTGTTTGTGTATTGATTTAGTCATCTTCATGTAAACCCAAAAATTGTAGAGTCTTACTACTAAAATCAACAGTAGTGATTGCCATGAGAAGAAAGAATGAGACCACAGGCATATTTTAGTAGTGATTTAGAATAAGCCCCAAAAAAGAACTTACCTTGATAAGATGAAGTCTTAAGAAGCCTCTGGATAAGATTCCTATTAGAGAAAGAGAAGAAAATGTAAAAATAATAAGAAAAGAAAAGAGAGCCATAAAAATTTGAAGAAAAGATAAAGCCAAACATAATATCTTAAGGAAGTGGAATGAGAAAGAGAGAGGTATCATAAAGAGGCCATCCATCCATTCATCGTCACAAAGAGGTCATCCATCCATCTATTGCTTTTTTTAATTTTCAATTTTTATTTTATTATTATTATTTTTTTTTTGGGATTATATCTAGAATCTAATCGAGAAGGGTAAATATCTAACCAGCTAACCCTCTCTCTCTCTCTCTCTCCTTTTTTTTTTTTTTCTACTTCTTTCATCTTTCCCTTATGGTGTTTGCCGACAAGCCATTCTATCTCTTTCTTCATTTCATTTTTTGGTGGCACACATCATCTCTTCATGTAGCCGTTTCTTTTTCTTCTTCTTCTTCTTCGTCGCAATAGGTTACACCATTTCATTCTTCTTATTCTTCTTCTTTCGTAGTAAATCAAAACCCATTTTGCAGATCTTCTTCTTCTTCTTCTTTTATGTAACAAATCAAAGTCTCATTTTGTCGGTCACCGTACTCCTTTGCCGTTGGTCTACCCTTATCGCATGTTTAATGTTGGTTTTGTTAGTTTTGTAGTTCCTCTTCTTATCTTTATGTTCTTTTGTTATTTTGTTGCATGTCAGTTTGCAGTAGTTTTGTTGAATGTTGATTGTTGATTGTTGAATGCTTGAATGTTGAAAATTGATTGTTGCTTATTGTTGGTAAAAAACCCCACTATCAATTTAGGAGAGATTGTTGTTGTTGTTTTTTTTTTTTTTTTTTTAATTCTTTTATATTCTATTATATTTGTATTTGTTAGTTTTTATTATAGAGCTAGAATTGAAGTAGCCAAGAACTCTACAATTCTAGCTCTCCAGAAAAACTATGACTTGACCTCACTCAACCCTAAGCATAAAACTTTTCTGTTAGTGTTCTGCTAGCGTTGTGCTTTCTCTGTGTTGGTGTCTTCAGTCGTTACCTCTCTCTCTTTGTGAAGACCATTCATTGACATTATCGCCACATATTGGTATGGTCGATTCAACCACTTTTTCGAGTATCAATTATAATATCACTAAATTATTTCTCTACCCTTTTCTTTTCAAATGAATATCAACAGTAAAAAAGAAATTTCATTTTGAAATAAATTTTTAGGGTCTAGAATTTGATACTGTTCATGATTCCTCATCTTATTTTTTATATAGTTAATAATGTCACTAAATTACTTCTCTACCCTTTTATTTTCTAAGGATCATCAAGGGGAAAAAACAAATTTTCTTGTCAAATAATTTTTAGGGTCTAGAATTTGATACTATACATAATTCCTCATCCCATTTTTTATGTAGTTAATAGAAACAGAAATAGATATGGTGCCAGAAGGAAAGGAATATAATATTGTAGCGGATTTGCACCTTTGGCATTGAATTTGTCTTGCTGTTAGAGCACTGCCCTCTATCCGAAATAAAGGCAAATTTGTGCTAAGCATAAGTGTGCAAATATTTCAATCTTCACGTTACATGTGCTAATAATCCACACACACGCCCCCTAAGGCATAAATGTCATAACCACGATTTATTTTACTTTGATGACAAGCTACTCAAATTCCACCATAGTGTTGAATGTGAGGGTTCCAACTTCTACCATTGCTTGGAATGTGATTGGAATATTCATCTTGAATGTATTCCTCTACCAAGTAACGAGAAACATATAAGTCATGACTGCTATCTTACTCTTATGGATTCAATTAAAGAATATAAACATTTGGAATATCGTTGTGTTGCGATATTTGTGAGGAGATAGGGAATCCCAACACCATATCTATTGTTGCGAGGAATGCTAGTATAATGCTTATAGACAGTGCGTGATCTCGGAGGTAAGTTTATGTTTACATCCATTAAATCGATTGCAAATAGGAGATCATTTATGTCTATATACAATCAGTTGTGCATCATGACATGAATTAAGAACACACATTGTTTTCCAAACAGTAGATTTTTGCTCTTAGGATGACACTTCACTAGAGATATTGTCATACTTGGAAGCCAAATGCAAAGATGAAGTGGGGGAACATAATAATAGAGAAGACAAGAGTGATGATGAATTGTTTTGCTCTGCTGCAGAGGAAATTAAGAGTGGGACGTAAGTCACTATTTCAATAAGTAAATTTCTTCCCTGTTGAGTAATAATTTCCCATGTAGAAAAGTATTTTTAAATGATACAATATTTGCATTGCTTTGATGTTTGATGCCAGTATATATATCTATATATATATTTAAATAATATCATATTTGCATTGCTTTGATGTTTGATGCCGGTATCTGGATCAAGTGGTGGGAGATCTTGAGGTAGAGATTGGAAAATTAACAACAAAGTTAGTAGGGCTAACAGCAGAGTTAGACTCCAAAGAAAGGAAGAGGTCAGACGAATGATACTTGACAGGATACCAAGCTTAAATTTCAAATTCTTCAAGGCCTCCAGCTTGGCAGCACGCTTGAAAGAAGGGCCCTAGGCCTGTGTAGGGGGAGTGACCGCCGGGGCCCATTAGTTTTGGGCCTAAATTTCTTTGTTTTTCTTTATTAAAGTGAGAATAATACCCTATATTAAAATATAAAAATAAATGAATTATTGTGTTTTCATTTTTACTGATTTATTTCCAGCAGCTTTTGAAGATAATGAAAATTCATTAATTATGTTGGTTACAACTTTTCTTTAAACCCGTTGCTATTATTCATTGTGATGACCTCCCATCTTTATTAGATTCATGAAACTCATCAAACCTTCCTAACGCCATACCCTACCAATACTTGAATCAATAGAAATATATAGACATTCAAGTCTCAATCATGGTTCCACACGAAATCATCAACCCTCCATAAATGAAAGTCAGGTTAATTAATGGGTGTAAAGCACTTTGCTCTTCCATTTCTCTCTCACCAAAAATCAATGAAATTCTCAGCATCTTTCACCATAGAATCTTAAAAACAATAAACAAGGTACTTAAATAGGTCGAGACTATGTAAAAATAATTGCAGAAAGACTATTTTTGGTAATAAATGGGGTGTATGTTTAGATTATATATTTTGAAAAAAGAAAATAATGGGGTAAACTAATTAAAAGGGATATTTGAGAAGTGCAAATATCGCCACTCGAAAATATATCATTACTTAATCCTAACTCAAAATGCGAGCAAATATTGTCACTCGAAAATATATATTATAACTTTATTTTAGCTCTAATATATTTACTAGGTTTATAGAATACTTGAGTTAAAAAAAAATGTTTATTCATATATGAATATATTTGTCTTATGATATCTTTTTTTTCTTAATGAAATTATTATTTAAATATTAAAAACATAATAAAACAGGTTTTATGATAAATTTAAAAATTATTGATATAAAGGGACCTATTGTTTTAAACAAAAAAAGGGATAAAATCGTCCATTTCCCATTTTACGCTGGATCTTTGAGAAGTCCGGGCTGGCCCTTTCTGTGAAAGTGAACTCTTTTGAGGGCCACTGTATTCACATTTTACACCCCCATTCCATTCAATCCACATTTTACTCCCCATTGGGCCATTAGATCTACAATTCATGGCAATCCACCAATTTAGGAGACTGAAAACTCATGGATTGATGGGATATGTAAGGTGGGATTTGATGGGATGAGATCAGAGGAAAACTCGAAGTCACAAAATGGAAAGGAAATTTTCGTTCTCAGACTCACGTGAGAGAAATATTTTAATGAGGTTAATAACTTTATAAATTAGTAAATAAATTTTATTATTTTTTATAGTTCATTTTATATGTACTATTTATATTTTTAATGATTAATTTATTATATTTTATTTAGATTTAATTGGACATATAAATAAATATTTCACATTCCAACTTGCATGCAAATTTACATCTAACTTGTATAAAGTTTAATTACACTGCTAGTCTATATTAATTATACTATAGTCTCGGTCATAATGTGTCAACTAATTAATTAAAAAGATTCTTTACGATTTAAAATATAAATCGTGATAGAAGGTAGAATATCTAATTATTACTCATTATGTTTTCGTGTTATATACCATATACTTTCTAAAAGTAGATGAGGATTCCCCAAGGAGCCGTTTGATAAATTAGCCAAGGTTTGCAGCATATTAAACTGCTAATCTAGATTTAAAATAAATTTAAGATGTCTTTATTTGTACACGGGGTCATGTGAGTTCACATAACATAGCAGAAAATTTTTACTTTATTACGTGGAGCAATACCAACTATCAATACAAATAACTTAACCAGAGTGAAGGAGAACTAAGAAAGGAAAGAAACCATAAAAAACCTAAGAAAATGGCGAATCCAATCCCGGAAAGCAGGAAGATATTGCTTGAGTGGAATATAAGAGATGTCTTTGCTTTTACAAAATTAACCCCAAATTTAATGTAATTTAAAAAATGAAAAATATAAAGAATCAAGTAACCAACTAGCATGCGCTTTTTAGCTTTACACAAGGGACATTCCTTCTCTCTTCTTCTCTTCTGTTAGGGGTTTTACCTAATCAATCATAACCTAATTCGGAAAGTAAGTTCACCATGAGGGAATTTATGATTTGGTTATTAAGTATGATAAAAGTAACTGTAATTAAAATCATCACACATGACAGTATATATAATGTATTCAAAACTTGAAAAACAGTTAAACAAATGCACAAAACATACCCGGTTTCAGCAAAAAATTGATATAGATCTCTGGTTATTCAACTGAGATCGGATTTCAATCACAAAAATTGAAGGAAACCTCAATTTACAGTATTGTTTGCCTTGCCCCTCTTTCTATGTTTTCCCGACAACCTTTTGCTCTCCGCTTTTAGTTTTTTTGCTCTCTATTTTTTATGTGTTTCTGATGCAAAACTGAATCCTCATGCACAACCACATTGCTTGGCATTTTATGGAGCAATTAACTACTCTTAATTGCCAAGAACAATTGCTTCATTTAAACTTAAGTAACTGCTTTATCAATTACTTAAATTGATCCAAAAATTATTTGAATCCTAGGTTTTGGGCTTGGGTCATCTTAGGTGGACTTGACCTAATACCCAGTTAACCCAATATCTCACACTTACATAAGATGAGCCAAACAGAACTAACAGAGAAAATACTATTGACCCATTTATAATAAAAGTACAGGCATTCATATAGGCAACCATACCGTGTGACCTATGAATAACAATATATGTGATAGGATTTATTTTTCAAATCTCAATTGTGCTTCTATACAATAGATTATCAATTTGTTCATTATTATATCCTAGATTTAATAGAATTTTATTTGTTCAAGCATATTCGATCCCTTTAACACAACATACTTAATTCTTTAATATTTCATATAATTATAATTGTGATTCCAAATCACAATTCGTTGACATGTAAATATATAAAAAATAAAATTAATTGAATATTCCTATCTCACTTTCGTCTCTTGGTCAACAAAAATGATTGACATCATAGAAATGTCTCATAGGCCGTATTATCATGATTATAGAAAACACATTAATGATACAAGCATCACTCCGTTACTTTGAGATAAAGTAAATAGTTAACGAGGATATAGGTAGAAGTTTCTACAAACTTCAATGGAACTTGCACAATGAGGAATTAGAGATAAATTCACTCATTTTTCATATCGGTCATAATAAGCACACGTGGTATGAAACGTATATTACAGTGAATCTTGCACCTCAATAGAGATGCGTATGTCAATTATATTCAGATTATTTACTATACAGATCTTAGTTCATATGCTCTCATAACTTCTAACCTGAGTTTTTAAAAGGCTCGCTTTCTAAGCACCTCTTTTTAAGAAACTCACATCTGGCTTCTTATAATGGTAGAAATACATCACGAGCGATTTTATTATTAATGTTTAGCGTAGAATCTCATCTTGGCTATTGCAAAGACGACATTTCATATATTCTAAGTCCTTGAGAGAATAATCTCCAATTTATTCTTTAAAAATATATGTCTCATCTTGACTTGTCATCCTAGCAACCAAAGCGACTGTACGTGTAAGAATACCAATCTCCAACCTGATGACATATTTTATATAATTCAAGTGAAATGAATATGTGCTAGTATTATATAATAAATCTAATGTATTTATTCACAAATGGATATAGTTCAAAGTGACGATTACAACATTATAATCTACGTTGACTTAAAGACCTAGCATGTGACTTAAAAACATCTCTCGTTACAGCTTTTGTAAGTGAGTTAACAACCTTCTTATGCGTAGATATATATTTGATCATTTCATTTTTCTTTGTCATATATTTGTGACAAAATTATATTTAGTCTCTATATGTTTCGATTTACTATGATATTTTGCATATTTGGTATAAACAATGATTGTTTGACTATCACAATAAATGGTAACGGGCTTCTCCACATCCACTTCTAAAATCAGATTTCCTAAAAATTTTTTAAGCCATACTGCTTCTAGAATTGCTGTTGAACATATTATAAATTCAGCTTCCATAGTGGATAATACAATGCATGACTATTTCTTGCTATTATAAGAGATTGCACCTTAGCTGAGCAAAAAAGCATAACTTGAAGTAGATTTTTACTCATCTAAGTCACCTCCCCAATCTGCATTTGTATACCCAACTAGACGCAAATTACCGCCTTAGTAGTAAAGGGAGTAGTTTGTGGTCCCCTTTAGCTATGTTAATATTCTTTTCACAGTAATCAAATGTTTCCGATTAGGATTGAATTGATATCTATTAACTAGTCTAATTGCATAGCAGATATCAAGTTTTGTAGTCATCATAGCGTACATGAGACTTCCGATAATATTGGAGTAAGGAACTCTTTGCATTTTTTCACACTTTTGTGGAGTCTTTGGGCACATTTCGAGACTAAGAGTTTGTCATTTTAAAATGGGAGTATCTATAGGTTTACAATCAACCATATAAAATCGTTCGAGGATTTTTTTTAATATAAGGCTCTTGTGATAAAGTTAGGATCTTCCTTGAATGATCTTTTTTTATCTTAACTCTTAAAATAAAGGCATCTTTTCCCACCTCTTTCATCTCGAAAGTTGAAGATAGTCATTTCTTTATAGTCATCATAAACTCCTTATCATTTCTGGCTAACAAAATATCGTCCACGTATAAAGATAAAATTATGAATTTGTCTTTTACCCGTTTGACATACACACAATAGTCTTCTTTAGTCATTTAGAATCCATAGGATATTACTGCCTCATGGAAACGAAGGTACCATTGTCTGGAGGTTATTTTAGACCATAAATAGATCTTTTGAGCTTACAAACGTTTTGCTCTTGACCTTTTGAAATGAAATTCATTGGCTGTTCCATGTAAATTTCTTCCTCCAGTTCTCCATTGAGGAAAGCTGTCTTTACATCCATTGGATGCTATTCCAAATCCATATGTGCGACGATAGCTAATATAAAATGAATTGAAGCAAACTTTATCGTAAGAGAGAAGGTTTCTTCATAATCTATACTCTCATGTTGAGTATATCCTTTTACTACTAATTTTACCTTATTCCTTTCTATTGAGCCATTTGCCCTACGCTTGATACGGAGAACCCATTTGTTTCCAATGGCTTTCTGATTAGGTGGTAAGTCAACCAAGTCCCAAACATGGTTACTTTTTATTAACTTCATCTCTTCTTGCATAGCCTTAATAAAAAATTCTTTAACAGGTGAGTTGAGAACCTCATTTACATTCTTTGGCTCATCATTATCATGAGAAGCAAGTATAAAAACTTCTCCTTCGATCTCAATTGATGACGAGGAATAGCTTTACAGTCGCTTCTACGAGTTGATAATTTCGAGGGTACTATTTCATTAGTTCCTATGCTCCTACTTGGAACAAATAAAGGAGCACTTTCAATAGCTTTATCACTCCTACTAAGGATAGAGTATTTAGACAACTCTCTTTCTACCTTTAGTTGAGTGTTCGAATTCATAACATCATGAGATTCACTCAATTCGTAAAATTGAAATCTTTTTCAATTTTATCTCTGTCAAAAAATTCATTCTCTAAGAAATTCACATCACGTGACTCCAATTCAGTTACGCTTCCATCTAAATTTTCTCCAATGAATACATATCCTTTAGAGTGCTCAGAGTATATGATAAAGATACATTTCTTTATTTTAGCACCCAACTTTCCATATTTGCTGGACAAGTTATGTACATATCCTGCGTACCCTCAAAGTTGCATATGGGTGAGATCAGGTTTCCTACTTGTCTATAATTCATAGGGTGTGTGGAAGATATTGACTTGGTAGGGATCCTATTCAGAATATACGTAGCTGTTAGTAGTGCATCTCCCCAGTAAGTTACTGGGAGGTTTGCTTGTGCCATTATAGACCTTACCATCTCTAATAAAGTTATATTCCTTCTTTTTGCTACACTATTTTGTTGCGGTGTCTTAGGAATGGTCAATTATCTAACAATACCTTTCTCTTAACATAATATCTCAAATTGTTCTGAGAGTTATTCTCATCCTCAATTAGTTTGTAGGACTTTAATAGTTCTACCTAACTGATTCTTTACAATGTTTTAGATATAATCTAAAGCAATCTAATGCTTCAGATTTATGGGAGATTAAATAAGCATGACCATAACGAGTGTAATCATCTATGAAAGTTATAAAATATGAAGCACCACTTCTAGCTTTAACATTCATAGGTCCATGAATATCAGAATGAATTAATTGTAATGGATTTTCAGCTTTAATTCCTTTTTCAAATGGTTTTCTTATTGTTTTTCCTACTAGACAATTTTCACATATAGGCAAATCTATCTTATAGAGGGAATTCAAAAATCCCTTTTTGGCCAATCTATTTATTCGATCCTCGCCTATATGCCCTAGTCTAGCATGCCAAGTATTAACATCGACATTTGTAATATCAGAAGAAGCATTAATGAAAAACAACCATTATCATCACAATAACCGTTCATTTCGGTATTTAATACAATAAAATCATCTAATAAATATTCAGTGCCAATCCTAACGGAATCCAAATAAATATCCATACAGTCACCACGAAAATTTAAAACATATCCTAATTTAAGAAGTGCTAGTATAGAAACCAAATTTCGTCGAATATTTGGAGCAAATAATACATCATGGAGATACAGTACTTGGCCTCATAGTTTAAAATATCCACGATATTCCCGATATTTCCGTCGATATTTCCGTAAATCAAGGGTACCGATATCGATAGGGGGTGTAATCTCCTATCCGTCAAAATATCCTGGAAATATCCGGAAATATCCACGATATTTCCATAAAATATCCTTTCCGTGAGTCTGTAGTACAAATTTTACAAAATATCGAGGAAATTTCCGGAAATATCCGTAGAATATCCATGAAATATACTAGAAATATCGGTTAAATTTCCATAAAATAAAAGTGAAATTTAAGTTTTTCAAATAAGAATTTGTTAAGTTTTTATTAAATAAATTAAATGAATAATTACAAAAAAGACTCATTTGGTAAGAACAATCTCTAAAATAATATTTCTTATTTTATTGTTATAAAAAATACATTGGGTGGACAAAAATACCCTTAATAAAATGATAGTAATTTGAATCACTGTTGGGATTCCCAAACCTTAAAGTTAGGCATCTTAACCTCTATATTGGGAGCCCCAACCTTTAAGTTGGGATTCTCAATCTTGATTTAATATCCAGGTTTAAGGTTGAGATTCTGAATGTAGATTTGAATCAAGATTAGGACTTCCAACCTAGAAGTTAGGATTCCAACTTAAAAGTTTGGATTCCCAACCTGAAGGTTGAGAATATGAACTTAGATGTTTTATCAATGTTGAGATTCTCTACCTCGAGGTTGAGATTTCCAACTTCGAAGTTGGGATGTAGATTGAGATCTCAACTTCGAGGTTGAGATTCTCAACCAGATCGTTTGGTAGAAAGAGTGACCGACAAAAAATGATGGGTCAAGGACATTTTCGTCCAAAAAAAGATATTGTGCGAAGATTAAAACAATAAAGATTATTTTTCAAATGAGTTATCAAAAATTGGTTAGTTTTCAACAAAACCCTAAATAAAATAAGTTTTCAACCCACGTGAATAATCTCATTTTCATCAGGAATCTCATTATTATGTTCCATTTTGTAGTCAAGCTCAAACATCTTATAATTGCTATTCTATTTTAAAAACAAAAACTCCTAAGTCCTTGCTAGTGATGGAATTCATAATGAAGATAATGGTGCTGATGATGGTGATGGTGATGATGATGATGATGATGACAATGATGACGATGACAATAATGATGATGATGATAACAATGGAGGAAATAATTATGCTTTTACTCAAAAAAATGATACTGATACAGGTTTGTCATTGAGCCCATTTACTTGTGAAGAACAATACACTCATTGCACACAAGATGAAGACCATAGGTATAGAGCTGCGGGTTAGACATAGGAGCTATTAGTAAGGATTATACAAGGAGAATCCATCAAATGTAGTTAGAGATGTCATCATCCAATGAAGATAATATTTCAACTACTTTTGAATTTATGAGTTTAAGGTCTAGTGATGATGACCATATAAGTTTTGGGATCTCCAATGATCCTTACACACAATTTCCTATCTATGGACAGATGGTGGGAATAAATCAAGAAGTTTATTCATAGCATGTTCGTGATTATATTCAAAATCATTCAAATTATATATCATGATATCAGTATTATATAAATCTAGATGCTAGCTATACAATCTATGAACCACCTAGGACTTCATTTTGGTTTTAAAATTTACATGATTTATGTGATAAAAATTAATTGAAAAGTTTTAATGGAAACTTTTTATATTTTCATATATCTCCTCTATATATTATATCTACATTTATACCTTTTAGTTGTTACTTTTTAGATAGAATATGTTTTTTTTTTTTAAATATAATATGATTTTTGGTTGTAGAAATGATTATTTTAACATTACCAAAAGTTTCATTAAAAAATATTATGTTTTTAACTAAATTTTCGTACTTTCCGTAAATTTTACATAAATTTTCGTCGATATCGATATTTCCGTCGACATTTTCGCCGAATCGTAGTACCGATATTTCCGTTGATATCGATATTTTCAACATTGCTTGGCCTCCAAACAAAACAAGCTTACAAGTGTCAATACTCTTCACCTCAACACGTGAGTTATTCCTTACATATATCCATCTTGATCCTTAACTTATTTGATGATACTCCATAAATGCTCCTCGATCTTTTGTTACATGATAGGTTACCCCTGAGTCTACAATCCACAGAGGATGAGATTCAATAAGTAATACTAAGCCAGAAACATAAGCATGATTAGATGTGTTAGAGTAATATTTACCTTTTCCTTCTTTTGCTCAGTACATTCACAAGCAAAATGGCCTAACTGACTGCAGTTGAAACAAATCATTTTGACTTTCTCTTTCCTTGCCTCAGCGCGTTTGCCCTTCTTGTGCTTTCCGATCCCATTCTTCTTAAACTTGGAATTTACATTCCATTTCTTGAAGTTCTCTTTCCATCTCTATACGGATCTGATTGCAATCTGGCGATGAACCATGTCGAAGAAAATCTGATTCATCACCAGATTCTAGTAGTGCATCAGATCATTCGGTTCATCACCATAATCTGGTGATGAACTAGATCATCGTTGATCTGGTTCATCATCAGATCATTTTTTTATTATTATTTTTATTAATTGTTGTTTTTTAAAATTTTCTTAATTGTTAGTTAATTTTTATTTTTTTTTTAATTTAAACCCAAAAAAAAAGTTAGTAATAAAACCTTATATTTTGAAGGAAATATAAAAAAATATGTTTTTTTTATTAGAGTAATATATATATATATAATCAATTATAATAAAACTAACTTATTTCTCTACCCTCTCTTTAAGAATATAAGTGTTCATTTCAATTATAATAAAATTAAATAAAAATATAGATATTAAATAATATATATACCCTTCAATTGATAAGTTGGATAATTAATTTATAATTCTATGAAAATAAAAATGTTATTTCATTCTCCAACAAATATCAAGAGGGTTTATAATTCTAATATTATTCACCATTCTCATCACACTTGTTATATATAATTAATAGAAATCTACGATTATATATAGTGGTATCATCTAGTTTTGGGCTGACTCAAACTTTTGTCTTTCTTGTTTCTAGCATAATTTTGGGCCTTTAAAGCCTCTTGGGATTTGTATTGGTCTAATCATCTCATGATCGATGGCAGGTCTTAGAAGGAAGTGGCCAAGCAATCTATTTAGCTTCAAGAAAGAAAAATAATTGTGATATAATATTTCAAATTATGTATAATATTTCAAGTTGCTTAAACGTATATAAATATGGTATCAACTTACTTCTTAGATGCAAATTTCCGTGATACCCTTGTTTTTAAGGATTTTAGAATTTCAAAATCATGTTTTCTAACAAAACAATGCATACAATTCACTACCATGATCTACTTTCAAGACAATTCTAATTTGGACAATCATAAATTCCATTGTACAATGTGATAAGTTCATATCCCATTTTAATTAAATTATTTAAAAGTGGCTTAATATAACTTTTAAAGGTGAACCAACCGAGTTTAATTGGTGTTACTTTACGAATAATTACATATCGATGATCTTATTTTAATTTAAAAAAAAAAAAAATTGTAAGGACCAGTAGCATTAAATTGTACCAATCAATTATTTGGATTGAGTAAAGAATTGAAAAGGAAACATGATTGTTTAATTGAAGTAAAAATTCTTTTGACTACAGAAGTAACATAACTTAATACCATTTGTAGCTGTACTGGCAAAAGTGATATATACATATTACTAACTGTATAAGTGTTAAAACGTATAATAGAAGCTGTATTAAGTATTAACATTAAATGTCATCCCCAACATGGATGACACTTTACAAATGACATCTAAAAACTCTGCTGCTACTGTCCTGCCACTTATTTTAAACATTTTACAATGAGCAACAATAATTTTATTTTTCCTTTGAAGGGTTGATATGTCAAATTTTGTAAACATCATTTGATTAAAAATAAATCATTATTATTATTTTTACATAAATTTATATTTACTTCAATATCTACATGTCATACCATGAACAGAAACTTATATTTACTTGCAATATCTATATATTATATCATAAATAGAATAGTCTTAATAGCACATAACAATTCTTACAACAAATTTAAAGATGATAAATAATTTAATTTCATTGTTTTAATTATACGTTCCTAATAATACTAGTTCTATATCATTATAGTTGTCTTTTTCCTTGATGAAATAATAAGCCTTTACATGACTTGATATATATATATAATATATATATTTCTTAAAAAATATATAATATATATATTTCTTAAATCATTCATCTTCTTGACGTGCTCATCAAATACAAATGATCCGAGATCCCAAAAAACAAATTGAGATGGTGGGAGTTCCACAGGAGCATTTATCCGGTCATGCATTCCATATGTATCATTTGACATCACCTGATCAAATGTATTACTAAGCACCGTCAGTGTTTCCTTAGCTTTATATATATATATATATATATATATGTCTCCTATTGAATGACTTATTTATGTCTTTTTCCAGAGTTTCGTTTGAGTTTCAGCATAATGTTTGTGGTAGATAAATACATGCAGAGGGTACTGTTGATGCTGTACTTTTCCTTTCTAAGAAGGTGGTCATTCTTAGATTATCTCCTGCTTTTTCACTGTATCATCAAAATATGTATTACTATAGTAAGAGTTTTAATTCTAGTAATGATAGATTGATAATTGTTTATTGTGAAGCTCTTCTAAATTCTTCAGTGTAAATTATTGTGTATAACAAGTTTAGTCAAAGGCAAACAAACGAATTTACAATATGATAGACATATTGCGGGAGGGAAATATGTGATAGTTGTTGTTTCTTTGTTTGTATTAATTTAGCTCAAATTATTTAAAATCATGATGGATGAAAAAAAATAAAAATCAAAGTCAATTTTGGATTAATTTTTTGCATTACACCTGTGTTATTGTTATTCCAGTTTGTTTCAAATTTTTATGAGAACTTGAAAGGCTCGGCAATGACTATTATCTCTGTAGTCATGATAAGATGAAATCATTTTAATGCATATTCATCCGACAATTATAGTACATATGACATTACACAGTTTCTAATCAATTTAAAAGACTAATCTATTTGAAGATGTTGTGAGTCTTGCGAGTCTTTCTTGTTAATCCATTTCCATTTTGTTTCATATTTATGAGGAATCATGATATCCTCTCTTATCTGATCTCATGACACATTTATATTTATCATGGATTTTCCCAATCTGATCTCATGACACATTTATATTTATCATGGATTTTCCCCATCTATCAGATAAGCATTACGTAATTGGTCTGTATTGATAGTACTTATTAAAAGCAATGGCAAAAGGACCTAATCACATTATCAGGAGGGTGGTTATTGATTGTCATTTATGATTTGTGATATCAGAAGCTCGCTTTCTCAGCTGGGTCAGTTCAGAAGAAGAATCGAAGTCAAATGTTCTGCCTTTTTCTTTGATGAGGTAATTCAATGGGGTTTTTATAGTTTCGTCAATGGGTATGGCTTTCTGATGATAGAGTGAAAATTTAGTTTTTCATTCATTGTGGAAATTCTTTTATGATTATAGCATGAGAAGCTTTACATTGGAACGTCTACTTATAGATGGTTTGCTTTCAAGACGATGAGACTTGTGATAGAGACGTATAACCAGGAATCATCTTTTGGTAATTTGCTAGTGGTTTGTTTCCATTATTAAGTTGCTTGATTAATTCTTCCGTGTCTTCTACTAGTTATCTGAAGCTTCTGTGTTCACTGTTGAAACAAATGAAAAACATTTCTAAGCAAAAAGTGTTCAGAAAGTCTGACCTGAAGATAGACAGTGTCCGGACCATGAAAATTCTGTATGTATTGTGACTGGGAATGAGAATGTGGTGCTCTCAGGGGAGATCCTGAAATGAAGACCGTAATTCAGTGGCTTGCTGCATCTCAAGTAATTGTTCCTCATAAGAATGTTGAAGTCATATGCTGTTGTAGAAATAAATATGCAAAAACATAGGAAAGCATGTTTCTTCTCATATGAGTAATTTCTTAGAAGCATTAAAGACATGATAAAAGTGATACAAGACAGTGCAGTGTGCCAAATACACCCTTATCGAATTACATGAACTTTAAGACAGACATCACACTCTGAAAATAATGTTAAATTAAGCATACTTTGGCCTTGACACTATGTCTATCAACGCTTTGAAATTTTGCACGGAGCTTCCTTGGGGTCCAACGGCCTTTTCCGCTAGTTGTTTGAATTTTCTAACATTTTCCCTCATTTTCTTTCCATTTTCTTGCCACAGAATAAGATCCAGGCTTCTTAGTAATCCCCTTTTGGTGATAATCCCACCTTCCACGCTAACACCAATCTTCCACTCATCCTGTACCATTCTTGCATTAAGCCTTTGGTCCCCAAAAAATGGCCTTATAATCATGGGCACCCCACATTCCATACTCTCCATCAATGAACTCCAGCCACCATGATTTATAAACACTCCTACTGCATTGTGTGCTAAAACATCCAACTGAGGAGCCCATTCTACCACAATTCCATTCAACTTTGTGTTTGGCAAATGTGCTTGTAGATTCTTCTTCAGTGACCATATAAATGGCAGTTTACTGGCTTCCAATGCCTCTGCTACTGCTACAATCTCATTAGAAGACAGCCTTGAGACAGAACCGAACCCAAGATATGCAACCGATGCAGGCTTCTGCCTGTCAAGCCACGGCAGGCAGCCGCTGGTATCAGGAACCGCTGGTGGCGGAGAGATTAGATTGAAGGGACCAACATTGAGAAACTGTTTGAATTTGGTTTTGAGATCATTGTTTATTGTAGAGTCTAATTCTTCAAAGTTGTTTATGACAACTGCATCTCCGTGTGGTAGTTTCAGGCCCATTCGATGTAACATATTGGAAAATACTGATTGCAAGTTTCCAAAGAGGACTCCTTCAGGCAAGTCTCTAATGCACACTTTTGACATTCCTTGAAAGAATTTAAGCTGCTCATCATCTCTTCCTTCAATTCCTGTGTTTACATTTTACAAACATAAACATATAAAACATGGTTCATATTTTCGTGGCACAATCTGATTTTAATAAAATACAAACTTTTGTCTCTAGCAAACTCCAAGCACTTGGAATTCATTACAAAACAAAGCCCGTATTTTATAAGTTTAGGACAGAACTAATAGGATAAATTTAACTCTTTAACATGCATGCATATATCATTAGGTGGGAAATTATACCTTCAAGTCCTATCTTTTCCCTGATAAGATCAGTATAAAAATGAGTCGAGAGTGAGCTAGACCCTGATAACCAACAAGGCACGAAAGGCACCTGCATCTCCTCCGCCATTTCTGCCGTGAACCAAAGGAAACTATCATTAACCAAACAACTCACCTTTCTCTTTGTCTCCACTGCAGCCTTTGCCACTGCCTTCCTCAAGTTCTCAGGAGCCGCCTTCATGAACAACTCAATGTCCTCCTGAGGCTTCCCAAGGAACACATAGCCATCCGGAACACCATTCGAAACGTTATAAGCTTTCACATTGGGAAGGAAGTAGTGTTTGTGTGTAGACAAGAGGGAGTTGTTGGATTCTGCAGTGCTGAAGAATGAGAAATGAGTGTTTGGAGCAGGCTAGGCGGCTGATAATGGAGAGGAGAGGAGCAGCATGTGTGGAGAATGGAAAGGCAAGGACTGCCACATGAGGGTCACTGGCATTGTCAGGCTGGTGCATGGTTGGAGTAGAGTGGTGGTGGATATATGCAGTACATATATATAATCAATATTGAAATGAAAAACTATAACTACTAAAGTGAGGGTTGGCACATTTTATACTTACCTGCACATGTTTTTGTGTATCAAAATTTCATTTCTTATAGAAAAATATGTATCTTGAAGGAATCCTTATTAGATACGAATCAAGTTAAAAGAAAAACAATTGTTGTTTAAAGATTTGTTGGTTTTCTTGTCTATTACATATGTTTCTGTTTGGTTTCTTGACTGTGTCTCATGTTAACATATGTTTTCAAAGAATAGTATCATATTAACGTATATTTTTCAATAGCGTCATGTTAGTGCATGTTTTTGACTGAATATAATAGCTTCAAAGAAGAAAAATTTTTACGTCATTTATTTTTAATTACAATTTCAAACTTGTGTTAAACTTGCCTATACTCTTGACAACAAGGGGACTGGTGGTTGATAGATTTTTTCCAGTTTTTCAAATTGCTACTGGTGGTTGGAATTTTACTCTCATGAACATCAAAGCATGTGACAACCCCCACAGTCACTACAAGAGCTGGACTCTATTGTCAATGTGGTTGAAAATGTGCACAATTATAGAGTTTATCCTTTAAACTCGGGCCATCAACATAAATGCCCAGGTTCTTAGTTTATAAAGCATATTAAAATTGGGCCACACTTGGCTGCTTATCTGGGCTAGGCCACAATTCTGGTAGGCCTGGCCCATACCATTTCACATCTTGGCTCCAATGTTTCACATCACATAACCAGTATTCCTCAACTTGGTTAGATTCAACAACTTTGCAATTCTTCAAGAATCAAAATCAATACTCCCCCAAGTGTTTGCATAGAAGACACTTATGCTAAATAATTCCCACAAAATCCTTTCCGGCAGATATAAGGTGCCCGAAAACAAGCTACTAAAGTACTATATTACATAAACAAATCAAAACATTTTGGTCAGTACATAACCCAATCAAAGAATGATTTAATATTTGTTTTTCAAAAGGTCTTGTCATATAAGTGGCAAAAATGCATGCGATGCTTTCTTTTTTCTTTTCTTTTCTTTTTTTTATTTTTTATTTTTGAAAAACGCAATGCGATACTTTTTGACAAATTCTTTAGCTTCACCAAATCCAAAAAATGAAATAGTGAGACTTACAAAAGTTATTCCAGATGCCTGTTTCGAACACTTGCAGCTCTCCATATCCAATAAATAATAGGGCACCTGTGCAATTCAAAACCAAATATCAGTCAATTTCCAGTATTAACATCCATAAAAAGTTAAAGCATACATAAATATAATTATTTCTCATAGTTTCCTTGGGCTTTAAATATAAATGTCACCCAAAATTAAAAATAAAGGAGCATTTTTTTTAATCCTAATTGCTTCAGTCTTTTCTTGCTCGTATAATTATTTCTAAATATTTTTCACCGTGCCATGCAATTTAAAAATTCCCTCTCCCTTGTCTCAGCTTTTCTGTATGTTATAGGACAGATTAGTCATGTCTTCAGATCCTCTATTTTAAAAATTAAGTAAGTTTTACATCAAAAATTATACTATTTAACCAAAAAATAGGCCACACTTGTTGTAAAGGAAATAGTTAACTTCAATTTAGAAAGACATCAAAAGAAAGTTAATTTAAAAGAAGGTTTGATTTATAATAGCTTTGGTTTTCTTTAATTTTGAAGGGTGTCTTACACTAAAAAAGTGGTAAGATTGACTTTATTGTGATTAAGCATTGACAGATTAAGGTTTATTATAAAACTAGGGATGAGAGAACTGTTAGATGAAACCCATATAGAAAAAAAGCAGGGCACAAAAGATATAAGAACTATAGGTAGAATAAACAGGTACAATTAGAGAGAAACTATTGGTAGATATGACTTAAAAATCCATAATAACTTTATGTTCTATCCATCAGAGCCTCAGATAATACTAGATTACTGGTGTATATATTACAGCAAGCCAGAATTCCTTCAGTGGATGCTAAGAATATGAATGAAAAGGCAAAAACACTAATCTAAATTAACTAAACAAGAACTTAACAGCTCAAGCTTACTCAATTGTGTAACAAAAGGTACTCTTTATGCACATGAACAAAAATTAAACTCTGCTTCTGAATACAAGAATACTAATAAGTAATTAATACATATTACAAATTAAGAAGTAACTTAATCACTTCTTCGGTGGTTACTTAATTTTTGAAAATCTAGCGACCATTGTATCTTTAGAATAAAATACCAAATTAGCTATTATTGGAATTACATAGCAGTAAACTATGAAAATAGGTCACAATACTTTCTATAACCATATGAACGCTACTGCGCCCTCTTTGTTAAAAAAAAAAAATGATAGAAATTCGTAATGTTCCTTGTTTAATTGTAATGATGGTATTCTTAAATTATTAGATATTGGTGCCTCACACACACACACACTATTACAAATAACACTTGCATCAAACCCTCATTCGGTAGGGTAAAGAAAGAACTACTAAAAACATCTTAATGAAAAACTTATAACGTATACATCAATTTATTATATAGAATATCTGACAAAATTAAAATTAACATAAACAAGAGATTGATACCAAATTAAATTAGAATATGACAACGAATTAAATTTGGATACTATCAGTATTAAGCAATGATTTATACTATCTCAACAAACCATTGTACCAACTCACCAAATTGAATTTTCTCCATCATCTTTAGCTCATGGAAAATATGTGCTGCCTTGCATAGATCAACAAAAGCAACAAATTAAATAGTTGCTTTGAAATTATAGTTAAGCATATCTGCATATTCATTTGCTTTAAATTTGGTGTCAACTCACCAAATTCCCTAAGATTTTTTCATATCCATAATTTATAACCTTGTCATAATTGTGCACTGCCTGGGGCAATAAAAGGCGGCACATAGAGAAACAAGTTCATCAATATTCATTTGTTATTTTCTCTGTTTGTAGCCATCACTAGGAAGAAGGTGAAACTGGCCTATATTACCAATGATGCTGTAAGGAAGGCAATCTTCAAGAAAAGAAACAAGAGTCTAATGGAGAAGGTGAGTGAGCTTCGCACCCTTTGTGGCATTGAGGCTTGCACTATTGTTTACAGTCCTTATGATTCTGTGCTTGAGGTCTGGCCTTCTCATGTGGGGGTGCAGAGGGTGGTGTCCAATTTCAAAAGGATGCCTAAAATGGAGCAGAGCAAAACAATGGTGAATCAAAACAACTTTCTCAGGCAAAGGATTGTCAAGGCCAATGAACGGCTAAAGAAACAAAGGAGGGACAACCGCGAAAAGGAGATGACTCAAGTCATGTTCCAATGCCTGATTGGGAGGGACGTGAAGAATTTTGGCATTGTGGACTTGAACGATGTGGGGTGGCTGATCGAGCAACACTTGAAGGATATTGAAAAGAAAATTGAAACATACCATATGGCTGTAGGAGGATCATCATCATCATCATTAGCAGCAACACTACTTCTAATAGCCCTTCAACTAGCACCAACACTAGATCTCGGTGGAGTGAGGTATGTTGGAGAGAGCTCTCAGGCTACGGACCACCAGTAGCAGCAGTGGTTTAGGGAGTTGATGAACCCGCAAGACCAGCAGCAGCAAATGGGGCTTGGTGTGGAAGACATGGTGCTTCCATTTGGAGATACCAACCACAATCCACTCTGGTCCAGTAGCTTTTTCCCTTAATGAACAACTCAATGTCCTCCTGAGGCTCTCCCATGAACACATAGCCATCCGGGACCCCATTTGAGACATTTATAAGCTTTCACATTGGGTAGGAAGAAGTGTTTGTGTGTAGACAAGAGGGAGTTGTTGCAATGCTGAAGAATGAGAAATGAGTGTTTGAATCAAGTTAAAAGAAAAACAATCGTTGTTTAAAGTATGTTTTTGCTTGGTTTCTTCACTGTGTCATGTTAGCACATATTTTTAAAGAATAATGTCATATAAATGTATATTTTTCAATAACAATCATGTTAGTGCATGTTTCTGATCGAATATAATTGACTTTAAAGAAGAAAAAATTTTATTTTATTTAATTTTAATTACAATTTCAAACTTTTGTTAAACTTGCCTATACTCTTGATTATGAGGGTGGTACTGGTGGTTGATAGATTTTTCCAGTTTTTCAAATTGCTACAGGTCGTTGGAATTTTATTCTCATAAACATCAAAGCGTATGACAAGTTACAACCCGCAAGTCATTACCAAAGCTGGGCTACCCAAGGCCCCAATTCCAAATACTCCGGCCTATATTAATTGGATATTATCAAAATACCTTTGAAAATGAAACTAATGTGAAATCATCATTTGTTACGTTAAAAAATAAGGTTCAATTGTATTATTTTTCATTTTAAGAGGTTTTTCAGATTTGTTTTATTAACTTAATCTAGCCCTTACTAATCTATTTCATGGGTGTTCTATTAAAATTTATCTAGATCGAGTAAGCAATCCGAAAAACTATTCTCACTTTATCACTTTAGTAGGAAAGAGGCTTCTGTATGTTTAGGTTTTAATTGAATGAGATGATATTTGAATCCCTACTATCAATGCAGTTGAAAATGTGCATGTTATGGGTAATTTGGCGAACAGGCCCATTAGGCCAGAGGGGATCTACAGTGCGGGCCCGACGGCTCAAATGCTCAGCAATCTGTCATTCTTTCTGATCGCCTTCCAGATAACGTATTTGTTCGTTAGACTAACTCTCCATTCTGTTCGTATCCCGAGTCCTTTGCTAATCATAGCTCTACTCGTGAATAGTGTTAATTGCTCGATCAGTGATATGTTCGTTGTCCTGTATACAATTACGATTAGTTCTATTCGCTCACGTTGATCGCCGTATCTGTTCGCTCAGGCTAGTCGTTGTTTCTGTTCGCTTGAGTTGATCACTATGCTTGCCCGCCAAGGCTGCCTATTATGTCTACTCGCCAAATCTGTCCGCTTAAGTTGTTCAGCGAAAGGTGATCGGCAGAGTCGTTTGGCTTGGGTCTGTTCGTTCAGAATGGTTCTCCTTATCGTTCAGTAGTTTCTGAGCATACTCATGAGCCTGCTCGTTTGTGAAGCCACTCGCCTAATATTACAGCTGGTCGCAAGATTATTGATTCATGATCCATCTCCTAAACCCTCCAAGTATATGTTTCGTCAGAAGCTCATTTGTTTGCCAGCTTAATTGAATATTCTGTCCGCTGGAAAGCCCATCTCAGCCTTGACTCTCAAATCACGAGTCAGCGGAAGCCGAAGACACCATGTAAGATGCAGCTCAAAGCGTGCCATACACGTCATCCCTGCCAAAGACTACAACTAAGATTTTGGTGGCCTCTCATGACCCGTACAGATCAGCCACCTAAAATTGCTCTCGGGCAGACCTCAGAAGTGATAGTTTCGATCACATTTTATGCACTGTTAGCCGCATTGAATGAAATCTCGGTGCATTAAATACGAGTCATCATTGTAATTTCAGTTTACTGTATACTTTTTTTTATTCTATTTCACTATAGCACCTCCCATTTCTTTATAAATAGGGGAGGATTTTCATTGTAGAACGAGGACAATCTTTTGAGTACTGTTATTCTGCTAAAATAGTGACAGAGTAAACAGTGGACATAGGCATCTAATTGGGCCGAACCACTCTAAAATCTTCTGGTGTTTTTTGCTCTTCGCCTCTGATTTCTTCTTTTTGCTTCCTTTTTACTTTACACATTCTATATCAACTATACGAAACTGCAGCTTGGGCTCAAAACAAACCTTATTGACTGAGGATCCAAATCCGGATGTCAACATTTTTGGCGCTAGAGGAAGGGCCCATTGTCAGTTTTGTCACCTTTCGCTTCTTTGCTTTTAGAGCTCGCTCTTTATTCGCCATGGTCAGAGGGAGGATTCCTAGGAACTTTAACGTAACAGACAACCGTCCTGAAGCCTTAGACCAACAACAATACACCATGTCTACTGGAGGGCTACCCGATGCTGGTGTAGGGACATCCAGTATACCTGTGGGAAGGGATGCTCAAAGTATACCTCTTCTTCCTGCTCGTCAGCCTGTACCTAATGCTGCAGATAGGGACGCTATACAGGTGTTACAGTAGTGACAGAAAATACTGAAAACTACGGTGGTGTAGCTATTCAGTAAAGTCAGAACGCTAATTCGGACCCGAGTCCAGCCTCCTCAAGGACCTCTCCAGACCACTCTAGGAAGGGATGCTCCCCGAGGAAGGTGCGCTGAACACCCTAGCATGCACGGTTGAGACGTCAGGAAGTCAGAATGAGAAGGATCAGTTCATTCTTCTAGCATGCATTCCAGTACTCAGCTTTCTCGAGCTCGTGATGAACATCAACCGGGACGAGCTGGCCATAGCCATGATCAACTTCCAGCCCGTAGAGACAGGACTGGACCGGGGCCCAATAATAAAGGACTAGGGGCTCGAGATCATCTATCCCCGAGCAAGCAGGACAGACAATCTACTGTCAGGAGAACCGAAATGCAAGACACGTTAATTGAAGAACTCCTTCAGAGGGTCCGACAACTTGAAGCACGACCCGGAGTACAGGAACAAATAGGCCAAAGCGGAGAGAAGACCTTATTTGCTTCGGAAGTTGAGCTAGAACCGCTTCCTCCAAGATTCAAGGTTCCTAACATCCCTCAGTACAAAGGAAACTTTGACCCCTATGACCATCTGGACGCTTTTAACATTCAGATGGATCTCTAGACGACCAATCCGCTCGTAAAATGTCGTATGTTCCTAGCCACACTTGGGACATCCCGCGGACATGGTTCAGGAAGCTTCCCCCTTATAGCATCAACAGATGGGAAGAATGTCAGCAGAAATTTTTTAATTAATATAAGGCGCTGAAGAGGCAACTCATGCCACCCTATCTTCTTGCTACCATCTACCAACGTCCCGGTGAGTTGCTAAGGGACTATATTAGCAGGTTTAGGCACGAAGTGATAAATATGGAGAATCCAACAGACGATGGGGTACTGACAGCTATCTCGTCAGGTTTGAGAAAAAACGGAAAGTTATACGAGAACATCTATAAATCCCCAGTGAAGGATTTAGGGGAATTTTACGAGCGGACAGAGAAAGGAATCCGGTGGGAAGAAGCAACCAACCCTCAAAAAGTTAGTTCCCAGAAGGATGAAGCTGGTAGTTCCAGTCAAGGGAGGAAGAGGAGCGATAGAGGAAACAACCCCGAAAACCGAAGAGACAGTAATCAGATCGCGAAGAAGGCCAGGGACTGACCTAAACCAGGGGATAACCGGGGGCGAACGCGACCACGATATCAAGGCCCTTTCAATACATACAATGCTTTTTCTGATACCCAAGATAGAATCTTCGCAACCGAGAAGAACATGGAAAATTTTGGGCGACCAGCTCCCATTCAGACTCCTGAAGGGCGAAGAGATAGGAACAAGTTTTATATCACAACGAAATGAGACATAATACCTTAGACTGCTGGGCGCTCAAAGACGATATTAAAGAGATGATTAGAAACGGTCGTCTGAGGGATTATATTGTGAGACCTCCGAGGCGACCATCCCAATAGCAGCGTCCCCACCAGCGCTCACCGGACCCGTCGATCCAAACTCAGCTGAAGCCTGACTCTACCCAAACTCAGCTGAAGTCTGACTCTAACTCAGCTGAAGCCTGACTCTACCCGCCGATCCAAACTCAGTTGAAGCCTGACTTTACCCAAAGGCCTTCAGTTCGAACGATTCATACCATCCATAGGGGGCCCTCGGAAGTGGGAGAGTCCAATAGATCCCAAGAACAGTTCGTGCGCGAAGTGAGGCGTGTCCAGCTTGTAGGTCAGAGAGAGTTAGAAGGACCTGTAAAGAAAGCCAGGAGAGTGTCAGAAGACATTGTGTTCACAGATGAGGACATACGAGATGTCCATCTCCCTCATAACGATGCATTGGTGATTCAGACGCGTATTGGTAACTCGGTGGTCAAGAGGATAATGATTGATACGAGCAGTTCAGTAAATGTGATGTATAAGGGGTGCTATGATCAAATGAAAATTAGTGACGAGCAGCTCAGGCCATCCTCCAAGCCTTTGTATGGGTTCACTAGAGACTCGGTCATTCCTGCTGGACAGATAAAATTACCCCTGACCCTTGGAGATGCCACTCACCAATCCACGGTACTAGTAGATTTTCTCATCATTAACTCTTACTCTGCGTACAACGTGGTGCTGGAAAGACCTGTCATGAATGATCTCGACATGGTCACCTCCACCAAGGCTCTCACGGTAAAATTTTCAACTCCCAACGGGTAGTATGTGTGCGAGGTGAGCAGTCCCTGGCTCGTCGCTGCATGTGGATGCGATAAGAAGAGGAGTTCGGGGGAAAAAAGTGGATATGACCCCGAAACGTGAGCTATAGACGATCACCTCGTCTAGGATTAGCCATGACCTGGATCCTAGTGAATTCGATACATAACAAAATACGAGTCCGGTGGAAGAGCTTGAAGGCGTCCAGGTTAGTGAAGCGAATGCAACAAGATGTCTTAAACTAGGCAAAAACTTGATCCCGGAAGTAAAGGCTCAACTGACAGATTGCCTCAAAGTAAATTTAGATGTGTTCACCTGGAACCATGGGGATATAGTGGGGATCAATCCGAATGTAATGACTCATAAGCTGAACGTCAATCCTCACCACAAGCCGATCTGTTAGAAAATGAGGTAAATGAACCGAGAGAGTTACAAAGCTCTGAAAGAGGAAGTAGACAAGCTTTTGGCCAATAACTTCATCCGAGAAGTTCAGTACCCAGCCTGGATAGCTAACCCCGTATTAGTAAAAAAGAAGAACGGAAAATGGAGGACCTGCATAGACTTCACGGATCTAAACAAAGTTTGTTCGAAAGACAGCTTCCTGCTACCCAGAATCAATCAGTTGATGGATGCAATGGCGGGGCACAAGCTCCTTAGCTTCATGGATGCTTACTTAGGTTATAACCAGATTCCCATGGATCCTGAAGATGAGGAGTGCACATCATTCGCTATAGACTGAGCATTATATTGCTACAAGGTAATGCCATTCGGACTAAAAAATGCAGGGGCGACTTATCAAAGGCTGATGAACAAGATGTTCGAAGATTTTATTGGGAAAACCATGGTTGTGTATGTGGATGACATGTCGTGAAGTCCGAGTAGGCTACCGACCATGTCCAGGACCTCGAGAGAATGTTTCAAATCCTGAGGATATATTGGATGAAACTCAACCCCCTCAAATATGCTTTTAGGGTCTTTTCAGGTAAATTTCTAAGCTTTATAGTAAATAACAAGGGAATCAAAGCCAACCTAGAGAAGATCCAAGCCCCGCTAGACATGAGGTCACCCACCAGTGTGAAGGAGATACAAAGCTTGAACGGTCAAATAGCTGCCCTAAACAGGTTTGCGTCCAAAGCCTCCGACAGATGTGCTCTATTTTTTGAGGTACTGAAGAAAGCCAAGAACTTTAAGTGGACCGAAGAGTGCGAGACCGCATTCCTACAACTGAAAGAGTATATGGGCCAACTGTTGACCAAGCCAAAGGAAGGGGAAACTCTGACAGTTTACCTAAGGGTATCCCAACGCACCCTGAGCGCGGCTCTGACAAGAGAAGAAAGGAATGAAGCTCAGATCCCGGTATACTATGTTAGCAAAGAGTTGGTAGAAGCCGAAATAAGGTATATCCTAATGGAGCTGCTCACTTACTGCTTGGTGATGGTGTCCAGGAAACTGCGTCCTTACTTCCAGATACACTAGATTGAAGTCCTGACAAAATATCCGTTAAAGCAAATCCTCTAGAAACCAAATACGTCCGGCCGACTCATCAAATGGGCCATCGAGATTGCCCAGTTTGATATTGAATTCAAACCAAGACCAGCAATCAAAGGGCAAACATTGGCAGACTTTACTGCTGAGTTTACCAGACCTATAAACGACAAGGCTGAATCTTCTGAAGGTCCGTACTAGGAGTTGTTTGTAGATGGGTCCTCCTGTGAAAGGAGCACAGGGGTTGGAATTCTACTAATCAGCCCAGATGGGAGTAAGTTTCTCTGTGCACTCAAGTTTGGTTTCAGTGCGACTAACAATGAAGTAGAATATGAAGCACTGTTAGCAAGGCTTCGATTAGCCAAGAAGATGCAGGTCGAGCGATTTAGGATATTCAGTGACTCACAGCCAGTGGTCTATCAAATAAGGGGTGAATACCAAGCTAGAGGGTAAAAAATGACAGTCTATCTGTAGAAGGTACAAAAGCTGTTGGGAGCTTTCGAGAAATTCGAGTTGAATCATATTTCGTGCGCCCAGAACTCCCACGCAGATGCATTAGCCTGCCTAGCGACCGCTCAGAACATAGATTATACCGGAAATATACCCGTAGAATTCCTACCAAAGCCAAGCACTGAGTCCGGCATGGAGGTGGTGACTTTGACAGTGGCAGTAGATTCATGGATGAACTCGTTGGTCATTTACCTGCAAGAAGGAAAATTGCCAGAGGATAAGATGGAGGCCTGCCACCTGCACATAAGAGCAGCAAGGTATTGTGTATATGGTGATGTTCTTTATAAAAGGGGCCTCTTAGCCCCCTTACTCAAGTGTATCGACGAACTAGATTGCACCGCGTTGCTAAGGGACATTCATGAGGGACATTGTGGTAATCATTCTAGGGAACTCTCCCTAGCCCAGAAGGCGTTTAGGCAAGGATTCTATTGGCTAACCATGAAACGGGATGTCATCGACCTGGTGAGAAAATGTGATAAATGCCAAAGATTCTCCAAAGTTCCCCGAGCACCACCAACCTATCTCCGGCAGATGATCAGTCTGTGGCCCTTCGTTATCTTGGGCATGGACCTGATCAGGCCTCTCGCAGTAGGCAGAGCGAGATGCAAGTATGCCATTGTAGCAGTTGACTATTTCACGAAATAGGTGGAGGCAAAAGAGCTGGCCGAAATCTCCACGACAAAGGTTAAGAAGTTAATGTGGGACAACATTATTTGCAGGTTTGGTATCCCTCAGCAACTTGTGACAGACAACGGGACTCAGTTCACAAGCGAGCAGTTCCTGGAATTCTGTAGCAGCCTCGGCATTGTTAAGAGCTTCTCAGCAGTAGACCACTCGCAGGCTAACGGTCAGGTGGAAGCGATCAACAAAATCATTAAGCAGATTCTGAAGACCAGGCTTGAAGCTAGAAAAGAAGCATGGGTAGATGAATTGCAGAAGGTGTTGTAGGCCTACCGTACAACTGCTCGCAGCACCACGAGGGAGACCCTCTTCTTAATGGTTTATGGGTCCAAAGCCATGATTCTTGCAGATAAAAAAACCCACTCAAAAAAAAATAATCAAAAGTTCATCTAGGTTCGAACCCAGATAAAGAAAACAAAGAGATGAATCAGACACATCCATACCCACTTAATCCATACCCACACAAACACCACCACAGACCTATCCAAACACCACGCACTCATACTCGCACCACCACACTTCTCTGCAACCAAACACAAACAACCTTAAAAAAAAAAAAAAAAAAAAAAAAGGATCTTTAACCTCCCACATCGACGACGACGAACCCCTTTTGAACCCACACCACTTAGACAATACTTACACTTAATCCATACCCACAAACACCACTATAGACCCATCCAAACACCACACACCCATACTCACACCACCACACTTCTCTACAACCAAACATTAACAACCTATAAAAAAAAAAAAAAAAAAAAAAAACCCAGATCTTCTATCACCCATATCGGCGACGACGAACCCATTTTGAACCCATATCACTCAGACAACACTTACACTTAATCATCACACAAACACCACCATCGACCCATCCAAACACCACAATAGACCCATCATCACCACCACACACCCATACCCTCGTACCATCCAAATAATACCCATCCTGACCTATAAACCTGACAAATTTACCAATCTAACCATATACAGAGAGAGTGAAGGAGATGGCGATCGACTGAGAGAGGAAGAGATAAGACTGATTTGAGTCAGACCTTAAGAGCCAGAGAAAGCACTACAGGCTGAAATGGCGATTGACTTCGACTTTGGGTGCTCCAGATCAAGCTTTGACTTCGATTTAAGAGACCGAAGAAGAAGAAGAAGAAGAGAAGAAGGAAAATAAGAGAGAGAAAGAGAAAGTGACGAACCCAGATATGTTTTCGAAGAAGAGAAGAAGAAGAAAAGGAAGAAGAAGAGAAGGGGAGAGAGAAAGTGACCGTGGCTGACTGTGATTTGTTTTTTTAATTTATTTTTTCAAATTTTTGATGAAATTATTTTATTTAATTGTTTAATTTTTGATACCACACGTGGCACAATCCGAGTGGCTTAACTGAAATTCATTTATGGATTCAACCCTCAATTACCATTTTACCTTTCGATTTCACATAACTGTTAATTTATTAATGAATTTACTATTCCAATTGACAATCGGGCCTTTGTAACTAATAATTTAAAACCGGCGGTGGTTTGATATTATTTTCAATTTCAAAGGGGCAAATTGATAATAACCCTAAAATAAATTTAACTCATAACACTCGATTTTGTTTCTCTTGTCTCAATATCAATATAACTATTCCTTTTTTTTCTTTTGGTCATTTTTCTCGTATCTCACATGCTCAAAAATAATATACTCCTCCACTTTTGTTTTTCCAGTCCTTCTTAAATATATCTATATGACCATCTCAATCATGCTTTCATTTCTACGCTTCTCTTTTGTCCAATTGCTTACATTTATATTTATAAAAATAAATAGAAAACACTTAACAATTCAAAGGGGTTTAGTAAATCGAATAAAAATTGACAATTGGGCCACGATTGGATTTGTACTTACACTTAAATTGGGCCCCTTCTTTATTGATTTTTATCTGGGCTCAATTTATTTTCTAGGTTTATTAGAATTCGGGTCTTATAGTTTTTTTTGTACATTGAAGTTAAATTTATGGTTTATTTGCAAGTATGTAGAGTTCAATTATGCTTTATAGTTTATTTATTGAGATTTTGCAAGTGTGTAGAGTTCAATTATGCTTTATAGTTTATTTATTGAGATTTTGAGTTTAGACTTTTTAGAATCATATGATGATAATATGTATTATATGCGTATATACAACAGGAATAAAGCAATCAACTAACTTTCCATCGTTGAGTTGTTGACTGATCTTAACATTTAATTGGAGAGGGTAGTAATATTAATTCGTTCACATGTTGATAATGTTTAACATGGTAATGTTATAATGCTTTAAAATGATTAAATTTTGTTATGACGATCTGATAGTATTTTATCTTAATGTAAACATTAAATCGAAAATAATATTAAAAGAAAATGAAAGTAATAAAAAAAATAGTGAACACAAGATTTATGTGGTAAAACCCTCCATGTGAGGGAAATATTCACGAACTAAAGCTAAAAGAGTTTCATTAAACCAACAACATTACAATCTCCTTCTAAAATTTTAAGAGAGAATTAGGGAGAAGAGAGCTTTCAAATGAACTTGAGATTTGGGATATGGGATGGTGAACAAATAAATCACAATTGCCTATTTATAGGCAAAACGTGGAGGTGAAAATCAATTAGCTCAATCACTAAGTAGTTGAGGCAATGAAGGTTAAAGAAATTAGCAAGGTGATAATTAATTTACCTCTCATCTACTTATCTCTCATCTAAACCAATTAAATTTGCCATAAAAAATATAGCCAACAAATATGGCTTCATCCTTAACAAATTTCATAGGTTTGTAAAAATTTAAAACAGATTGTTGAATTAGTTTTGCTTTATATGGTAAGAGTCTATTTTGCATTGTGAGGCAAGCTTGTGGAGTTTAGTGCAGGTATTGGATGGTCGGAAGTTGGTTGGAATTTAATAGGGTAGTGTGACCAATTTTTATGGTGAAGTATAATTTTTCTTACAGATGGAAAGTTGGTTGGCTTAATGAGAGAATTTTTTCTACAAATGGAGATTTTTTTTTTTTTTTTTTTTGTGTGGTGCTTATTGAATGCTTAATGAACCTGTCATTACCTAATTTCATCTAATTATTAAGTGAACCATTGCCCTTTCTAAGGCTTGCTTGATTAGGACACAGATCGGTACTCAAAAGTGAGTCCATTTATGGGTGGATTAAAAGTGCAGTGCTACAAGCCCTCTCTCTTTTCATTGATTAATGGTTACACATTGTTTTCATTTTTTTTTTTTTTTTTTTTTTTTTGCGCTTTTTCCGACCTAAAGAGTTTAAATGAAACTAGATATCCTTGATACAATTTCAATAATTTGAGACACAATACATTATTAGCTTCACAATGGTATGCTTCATCCAAATATTCCACTTTTATTAACAAAGTTTATGTATAAAATAAACTCTTATCGAAAGTCAATTAAATAATCTCACTGCATTAAACAATATCTGTAATGTTATAAAATTTTTGGATGATATTATAATAATATATTATTTTGTTTAAGTCGGTCATAACCGACTCAATTTGTCTATATATATGTAAAGCTTCAGTGTTAAAATACACATGCTTCTGCCTTCTTTTTGTGTCTCTACTGAATGCTTTTATTGCCTATACTCTCTCTCTCTCCCCCTTATTACTTTTATTAACCTTTTCTCTCGCCTCTCCTTCTCATATCTCAAATTTTTCGTCCAAATTTTATTACAAATCCTTGGTAATTTCTCTTTAAGCCCCTGATAACTATAACTTTCATTCTATTCATTTATTTTAATCTTATAACACGTTATCAGCACGATCTTGAACCTGAAGTTCTTGATATTCTGACTCTAAATCTAATTGAGAAGTTTGGCTATGCCAACCCAATATATGTACAGCTTTGCCGACTCAATCAATGTACGGCTCTACCGACTCAATTATTACACTAACCTCATTGATAATTTATTATTATTATCATGCATTGTATATCTAACTATTTAACTTTATTTATTTATTGCTATCTAATATATGCACAGTCTTACCTCTATTATTTACTGGTTTTATTATGTATCCCATGCACGGCTATGCCGTCTCAATATATCATTTATATTAACTAATTGCTTAGTTATTTCTTTTTATTTTATGTTTTTCTATTCTCTTTAATTTATAATGTACTAGAACCTGAAGTTATGGATTTGAATCAATGGAATCTGAAGTTCTAAATATATATTGTTAAAACCTGAAGTTATTATTTTTGACCTGAAGTTCTAAAAATATATATGAAATTTTTGGCAACCTGAAGTTTCAGGTATATTCATAAAGAAATTTATCATGCATAAATTTTCTTTGAATATAATATTAATATTATTTATCATTTCGATTATGTCACTAATTGTGATATTTTATGTATATAACCATGTCAAATATCGCAAAACCAGAATTTGCTCTACTGGATATATCAGGAAATAACTATCTTTCATGGATCCTTGATGTAGAGCTGTATCTGCAGTCCAAGGGCTTAGCTGATACTATTAGAGATAATAATGAAACATCTCTACAAGATAAAGCAACTGTAATGATCTTTATCCGACGTCATTTACATGAAAGTCTGAAAACCTAATACTTCACAATTAAAAATCCACTGACTTCATGAAAAAATTTAAGAGACAGGTATGACCATCAGAAAACTGTCGTCTTCCTTAGAGCCCGACATGAGTGGAGTAATTTAAGACTCCAAGATTTCAAATCAGTCGCTGATTATAATTCTACCATGTTTAAGATAACCTCACAGTTGAACTTGTGTGGTGAAATACTAACTGATACAGATCTATTGAAAAAGACATATACTACTTTTCATGCATTTAATGTGCTCCTGCAGCAGCAATATAGAGAACGTAGATTTACAAAATACTCTGAGTTAATCTCATATCTCTTAGTGGCAGAACAAAATAATGAGCTTCTGATGAAAAATCATGAACTCCGCCCAACTGCTGCAGTTGCACTTCTAGAAGCAAATGCTAGCACAAGCAAAGACCGTGGACATGGTAATCATGGTCGTGGTGGGTATAAATTTTCAGGTAATCAAAACCAGAAAAATATCTCTCAAAAGTGAAATGTTTATAATACTAAACATAACAAGGGCAAAAATGTAGAGAAAAATACCCCTAAAAATTATGAAGATGTTTGTTTCAGATGTGGCATGTCTGGGCACTGGTCTAGTACCTGTCGTACAACTAAGCATTTGGTTGATCTGTATCAAGCCTCCGTAAAAGGGAAGAAGTAAAGGGGAAGGAAAAGAAAATTTATACAAATTTTGCAGATCAAGATGATGATCTTATAGACATCACAAGCCTTGACTTATCAGATTTTCTTGATAATGTAGATGGAAAAATGGATTACTAAATTGGTGATGGAGATATCCATACCAATTAAAAAGTTGCCTAGTTAATATAATCGTGTTAACTTTTGTTATGTTGGTACACATTTTTGTAATCTTCTAGAAGTAAGATAATTTACTTTGCTTTATATTTTGTTATCAATGATGTACTAACATATGGTTTATCTAATGAAATTGATTCCTTCACCTTGACACTCTTGAAAATCCATATCACTAAAATTCCACCAGAACTACTAATCGAGGGTAAATAAACCCACTGCTCGAATCTCACATCTCAAACACTTCTAATGATTCTATGATCCATGATTTGCTTCTTTGACTCAATTAGAATCCTTACATCTGAATTAGCTTTTCTAATTGACTCCTTAATCATCCTCCACTTCTTCCAACAACCCAAACCATGAACCTTCCAGCTCAAAATCTTCATAAAAAAATCTTGAGAGCTCTTACTACAATTGAATATTCTTTTTTCATAATTTAATCCCCATTGAAGATTCAACAATTCCCTATTCCCTTTCTTATTTACAGTAGCTTCCAAAACTTGAACTAATTTAATAGGATAAAAAAAGGACAAGTTCATCTTATTTAATAAAAATTTATACTTTTTACTGACTTCTGCATTAGGGAATTCCTTTAATTTTTTAGGTCTATCTAGCATTGGGCTCAGATTTTGCTCTCTGTTAAACAACATCACAAAATTCTTCTTTCTACTGTATTGTAACAGAACACCTTCCCTATTTCCTTTTGCACCAACCTTAGAACTCTTCTCATTAACTAAAACCTCCTTCTGCTCATTAAATAGCTTAGAGAGCTCCTAATCATCATCTTTAAAAGCCCTTACTTGAGGAGTAGCAGCTTCTTTGTGAGTTCTAACTGACTCGCTGTCAAAATCTGAATCATCAACAGAGCTTTTATCAATCAAGTCAATTGTGTTACCTGAGATTTTAGCATCCTCAATCTAGTTTTCCGATCCGAAACTCACTCCAATAACATCATCAACTGATCCAGAGTTTAAGCAATTCATTCTGCACATGGTTTTAAAAGGCATAAGGCGCAAGGTGTAATCGGAGGAATTTGGATTTAAATCATCGCCCTTTCACCTTTTCTTTGATTCATCTTTTTTTTAATCCGGGGGTGATCCCCAATAAACAGGTATGAAAGATATAATTGAAAAGCACGATCAAATTTATGGAAGCATTGGTTTATTGTTGTGCAAAATCGCAAGTGGACGAGCCGAACAAGTAATATAGTGATGAGAGAAGTATCGTCCCACGAGGATTGTTGTTAATTAATGCCCAAAATTAAAATAACTCAATTTTTATTTAGTAGATGAAATTTGAGTGAATGAGTTGCAAACTATGACTAAATTTAATTGCAATTGTAAATAAATAAAAATTAATTCAATGAATAAAAACCCTAAGATTATGATTTCACCATAACTAGTATGTTCCTCCCCTTTGTTTTTTTTAATCAAAAATTAATTACCCGGTTGCTAGTCGAGATTCCCTGAATTATTCACATAACCCCTCCCGAGGTCTAAGGAAAATACCCTATAAAGCTTAACTGCTATGTCCCCATGCAAGTTAAAACATTAATGGATTCATTAAGATTTATGGATTTCTTTTATAGACTACACAAACCATGCAAGTATATTCCTATCCTACATGTAATTTATGACATTAAATACAATGAACTAGACACATAAATCAGCTTCCGCTATCATTATGATTAACAATTCAACTAAATAGTGGCCAATTATTTAGAAGCATTATGAACAGTATTAAATACATCAACCAAGATAGAAAATCCTTAATTGAATTAAACAAAGGTTTAGAACATCAAAGTTAGGCTACATCATAACCTTAGAACACAAATCTACTCCATAATAGAATTTACAAAAACTAAAAGATTAAACATAACAAGAGATAGGAAAACTTAGTGGATTGAAGCTTCATCGTAGAATTTCTTCCTCTGCTTTGCTCCTCCTCTCCAAGCTCTCTCTCTCTTTCTCTAAACTACTTATTGTTTTGGTTTGTGATGGAATGCTTGGAATGGTGATTCTAAGGCCTATTTATAGGTCAAGTTCATATCCAATTATATCATCAATTGCATCATCGTTTCCTAATTTTTCATCATTTTGCATCATCGCTTGCATCATCATTTACCTACCCCATTCAAAGTCAACTTTCAAATTGCATCATCGCTTGCATCATCATTCACCTACCCCATTCAAGTCAACTTCTATTACATCATTGCTTACATCATAATTTTGATTACATCATTCCTTACATCAGCATGACATAATATTTATTTCTAGAATACTCTATATTTAAACCGTGATAATTTCTTTATGCGATCTCCGAATCGAGTAATTCTTGAGGCGATGAACTTGCTGCGAATGATATTCATTTTGTAGCGATGATCTTGTCTCGAACAATATCACTTGGTGGGGTCCACATGCGCTTTTTTAACCAATTTTATTCTAAAAATAAAAATAAAAGAAATATGAAATAATTTACTTAATAATAATAAAAATATCAAGAACTAAACAAGAATTCAAGTTTAAAAAGATAAAATAACTCTATAAAAATAAAGTTATCATTTATACATTCCTCTTAGTCTCAACTCTCGGGATCTTTTTTTTGGCTATCTTTTTTTGTGAACCACCTAAAGTTCCAACTAAAAAAATGAAATAATTTTTCAGCCTTTTCAAGGCGAGGCACACTTTAAAAAAAAAAAAAAAAAAAAATCAAAATATTATAAATTCATCAACAATCAACAATAATAAGATAAAATTTAATAAAATAAACATCTAATCATTAATTATAATCAAAATCATTATCATCATTAAAGTTCAACAACTAAGTATTCTAGGCAAACAACAAAAATCATAATCAAAGTTCAACTAAAAACTAAGTCAATAACTAAGTTTTCTACCTTAGGCAAATAACAAAAGTCATAAGTCATCACCAAAATGCAATTATGTAAACAAAGTTTATATTGTGTCTTCGGCTCAAACTTCCAGGGATCAAACTGCAACATATTTACAAAACTTAGGTGTAGTTATTTTGATGAATATTTTGACTCTTAATTGTTTCTTTATTTGTCATTATGTTTGATTGGAAGAGTCCAAAGAAGAGCAGAAGGATGACAAAGAAGGACTAGCAAAGCCAATAGGAGAAAAGAGAGCATCTCAGATACCCATCATTTAGCTGACACATTTAATAACCCATTTATAACTCATTTAATCATATTTAATACATTTAAATTTTAATATAGATCTAATAAAAAACAAAAATAAAATAAAGATATACAAGACCTTTTAAATCTACAAATGCAATCCAAAACATAAATATATATATAAATATACCTACCACTAAAATTATATAAATACCCTTCTAATATGAAATTATTTTTTTACTCATGTTAAACGGGTCAACCTGTTATTCGTTTAAGAAAACATGAATCCAACACGATTAATAAACAGGTTGGATAGATTAATCGGTTTATTTACCCAACCTATTTATGCTCAACCCTAACCCGTAATAATTGTGTTGGTTTCGTGTCAACTCATCGTGTCAAATTCCAAATTACCAACCTCAAACAATATCATTAAACACAACAACAACATCATCATTATCAAACCCCAACAACAATATTAAACACAACAACATAAAAAATAATAATAATAATAAAGCCGGGAAGCTTAGAAGTTTTCTGAGTTTCTGGTAAGGAAACCCAAGAAACTTCTGGGTTTCCTAAACTCCTGAAAACCTAGAAACTTCTAGGATTCCAGTTACGAAAATCAAAGTTCGTAAATACGTGGTACAATATGGTATGGACACCCTGTTTTGGTACGGTACGATACAAATGATACGCATTATATGGAATGTATATACGATAAATAGTTAAAAAAAATAAATTTTTAATATTTATTTTTTTAAAACACTATTTATTTACATTTTTAAAATTTATTTTGTATTAAATAAATATTTATTTTTTATTTTACTTAATTTTTAAAATTTTAATGTTTACTTAATTATATTAAATAAGTAAAAAGTTAATTTTGATTTTTTGTAGGAATTCATGGAATATAATATTAAAAAAAAAGTTATAAAAAATTTAGTATATTAAAACACAAAAAACGAGGGGTCTCATCCATTCATTTCCCCTATGCTAGCTTTCTCACTTTTTTCTTTATCAGTTTATCAGTTTTGAAAAAAAAAAAAAAAAAAAACTTATCACCCATTTCTCTTCTTCTCTGATTAGTTTTCCTCCTCTTAAGTTACTTCTCTCTCAACCATTTTCTCTTCTTCTTTTCCATTTCTTCATCAGTCTGTGTCGCGCCATCGCTGGAAGTGGAAGCTTTCGTCGCCGGAAATGAAAGCTTCAATCGTCGAAAATGGAAGCTTCGATCGCCGACTGGTCGAAAAAGGAAGCTTTAGCGTCGGTAAGGATAAGGTTTGGAAAGTAAGGAGAGGGTTTGGAAGGGATGTAGTCGATCAGGATTTAGGGCAGAAAATGGGAGAGTTTTAGGGTAGTAGTGATTTTATGTAATTTTTTTCCCGTTTTGCCCCTGCCCTATAATGTCATATACCGGTGTACGCATATGGTACGATCGTATATGGGCGTACCAGTACGCATTATACAGAAAAAAATATATATGAGTGAGATACGCCCATATCTGTGTATTCCAGAGCTGATACGATCGTATCAACGTATATACGACCTGATACGACCGTATTTACGAATCATGACGGAAACCCAGAAGTTTGAAACCCAACGTCTAGGTTTCCATTGTCTGTTAGGTCTCCATCGATGGAAATTCACCACCGATAGTAGAAGATAGAAGAAGAGAGGAAGAGATAAAGGAAGAGAGAGAGAAGTAGAGAGAGGAAGAGAGTTTCTGGGTTTTTAGGCTTTTTTTAATTTTTTTAATTTCTTAATTATGCCCACATGATGGATGGTGGACATAATTTTAGAAAAAAAAATTATTAATATTTTAATCCTGAAATATTGTGAATTGATTTTTATAATAATTTTATTGAAATTGTGATTGGGTTGTGGATTGATTTGTAGAAATGGGCCGGAGGCCCTATTAGAAGTTGAGAATGTGTTTGGAAATTATAGAAGTGTTTTTATGCAGGTTTTGAAAATTTAGAAAGTCTGAAAAAACAAACGGAACTCTGTCCGTTTGATTAAAAAAAAAAAAATCCATGTAACCCACTCTTTTATTTATATATTTATGAAAGGATTAAACGAATTTAGAGTCAAGGGAACTGCTTAGCTCCATGGAAACTCTTCAATTAGACCAGATGATAGCCAGAGGGTGACTGTGGGGTTGCCGGCAGGCTGCCTGGGGATATGAGCCTGTCAATCAGACTTGGAAAAAGAAGAATAACAATGCTCGGATTACGATCCTGAGCAGTATGGATAATGATCTCATGTATATGTATGAAGATCATAAGACTACCCTAGACATGTGGATGGCTTTAAAAGACAAATACAGTGGTATTTCAATCACTAAGCTGAGGAGACTAACCATTTAGTTTGACACCTATAGGAAGCGCCAAAATCATACTATGGGACAACATTTTAGGGAGATGTCAAACATGATTCGTAGCTCAAAACTGCTGGACATAATCTTACCGACGAGCAACAAGTACAGGCTATGATTTGGTCTCTTCCCTCTAGCTGGGAAAATATGAAAATCAACATGACTCATAATGATAACATCAAGACATTTGATGACATTGCATGTCATGTTGAATTGGAATATGAGCGATTAGAAGCGACTAAGGCTTCCGGTCAGCTTTACATGGCTAAATCAAGTAAGCACAAAGGTTTAGGATTCATCACTATATTTAGTTTTATTTATTTATTTATATATATGTATATATATTTTTTGAATTTATTATAATTAACCATATTTTCTATTTATTTTTTAGTTTTTCAAATAGAGTTATTATTTTTTTTCTCCTGAAGATTAATGAATCATAATTTTCCATCCATTTTCAAATATTTTTTTAATTATTTTAATTTGTATTTATTTTCATTTTTTTTTATTTCCAATGTCTATTCATTTCTTTTTTTTTTTAGTAAACATACTGGAATGGTGAAAGTAACTTTTCTTAAGTTTGATCAATATTTGACAACCTGTTCTAAATAAAATGAAGCATATTCTAAAACTAGAGGGACCATTAGAGCTAACAGTGTATTTTCTAAACCGAATGAACCATATGAGTCAAAAATAAAATCACAATAAAAATAAATAAAAAGATTTTTTTTTTTTTTTTTATACAATACATGTTTATACCTATCTACTAAGACCACCTAAGCTAAAACGTCTTTGAGCAGCCTGAATATCTATTCATATTAAGTAAGAAGTCTATCCTCCAATTGGAGGGAACTAAATTGAAAATTGGCTCACATGAAAGACTGAGGAGAAATTGGCTTTTATTGAGGTCGTGGATGCTCGAACTTATGCATTCCTTTCTTTTTGGTACAAAGCCTATCGTGGGAATTGCCACTGGTAATCCAATTTGAAGTAAACAAAAAAATGTTAAAAGGATAATCCTTAAAAATTGCCCGTAATGTGCAAAAATCTTTATTTTTCCACTCTAGTTTAAATTTTCTCAAAATTCTCCCACTGTCATTTTTCTATCAGGAAAATGTTAGGAAAAAATCAAAATGTCAAATTTTCCTTTGATTTAAATAATATTAAAATATAACAATGTATAAATGCCCAAATCAAAATAAATACTATTAAAATATAAAAATATAAAAAATCAAGTAATTAAAATAAATAATATAAAAGCGATCATCTTCATCTTGGAACCATCATCTTCATCTTTAATCATCTTCAACCTGGAACTATCATCTTCATCAACCTTTTCTTCTTCATCATCTTCTCTCTCATTTCTAATCCATTTTTTTGGTCATCAACCTCACCCAATCCAACATCTTCATCATCAGTCAACCTTACCCAATTTATCATAAAAACAAGTCCATCTTAAACCAAAAAATCTCTCACAAAAAAAATAAAAAGAAAAAGCAAACAGATTGGTGGAAACCTAGAACTTGGTCTCTAACAGTAGAGACCGTGGTCTCCACAATTAGGAAACCTGAATGGTCTCTAATGATGGAGACAGAGCCTGTCTGGGATGGTCTCTATATCTAGGATGGAGACAAATGGTCTTCAATGGCGAAGACGAATACCATCTCAGATGGTCTCCATATTTGGTCCATCCCAGTTTTTAATTTTATTTTTTTTTTAAATTTTTAATTTTAATATCATTTAATTAATTAATTAATTATATTATTTATTTTGTTCAATGATGTGTCATTGTTAAAACCACTCATTATTATAATTTTTTAAATTACTTTTTCATCTGCATATCCATTTTTATCGCTAGAGTCAAATGATCAACTAAGTTAACTTAATAAAATCTGTAACTATCAGGAGCATTGTCGTCATTTCACATGTCTTTAGAGGGTATTTTGAGTGTTTTTATTAATATAAGAGAGATTTTAGATAAAAATAAAATCATATGTAACAAGATAAATATTTTTGCAAATTATAATAAGTTTTTGGGATTATCCCAATGTTTTGGGGACTGTCCCAATGTTAAAATATAGGAACATATAAAATAGGGAGCTTTTCATTTGCAGCTCAAATCAAAAAGAAAAATTTATTTTTATTCACTTTTCTATAAAAATTTGTTTTAAACCTCTTAAACAAACTATTTTTATTTTATACCCAAATTTACCAAACAACATTTGAGTTAAAATTTTAAAAACATGGAATTTAAACCTGATATTAAGTTTTATGAGACCATAAAACCCTAATTAAGTTTTGTGGGGCTACAAAACCCGGTGGCTACAAAACTCGAGTTTGTGGGGTTCATGAAACTTATGGTCATAAAACTTGAATCGGGTTTTGTGGCCTCATACAACTTGGTAGTGGGTTTTGTGAACTCACAAAACTCAATAAATTTGGTCGTCGTCGTCGTCATTGTTGCATTTCATCAAAAACTTCAATTTTCCAACAAAATCCAATCAAATCTAATAAAATCTAATCTTAAACATCAATACCTAACATTCAAAATATGAAAAAAAAAAAAAAAAAAAAAAAAAAAAAAACCTCAAAAAGTCACAAAAAAACTCAAAAAATCAACAAAAGAAGCCGAATATCTTATACCATGAGCATTGAGGAAGAGAACAAGATATGTATGAATAATTTGGGTAATTTGGATATAGGTTACAACTAATTTGTTTGAGGGATTAAAATCAAATTTTTTAAAAAAGTGAATAAAAACGAATTTTCCTTTCATAGAATTGTCATTGTATTGTAATTTTCGCTGTAAGGGTGTATTTACTTACTAAATTGGAGAATGAGAATGAAGAATAAGAATGATTGATAACGCTTATTTGCTTTAAAATCATTCTGTAATGAAAATGAAATGGTGGGTCTCATATAAATTTGGCGTTGTAAAATAAGAATCTCATTCCCCTCACCCCACTTGGGAATTTCATTTCCATTCCCCTTTTCAAATTAAAAAGACTTTTATATCTCATATAAATGAGGTTGTGAAACCTTTTTTAAAGTTATTCTTCTATTTTTTTTCCCTTGTTTTGTTCTATAGATTACATGATATGTATTGTTATTAAATAAAATTGATTATTTTTACAATATTGTTGGGTTATATAATAGTTTAGAAATAATCATACAATCAATAACCATAGCGGTTACAATGATAGAGTGTAACATAACACTTTCAAGGAAGGTTTAAAAACAAAAATGAACACTACGTAATATATTCTCATTTGAGTAATAACATAATATTATGAAAGTTTTGTTTAAAAATAATAATAATAATAAAATATAATGTAATTTCGTATATTATAGATAGTTTGGAATTCTTTAAAATGAACAAAAATAAAAGGTAAACTATAGATGCACAATACACTTACAATAATATTATTAAGAAAATTTATTTTTGTTATGGAGTATAAAATATTATTAATCAAGGGCATTTTTATAACTTATAATTAATCAATTTTGATTTCAAAACAAAATAAACATCTTAATGGGAATATCATTAGTTCCGATTCTAATTTTTGCAATTAAAGTAAATAACTTATTCTGATTTCAATACATCATTCCGATTCTAAGTTATTCCAATCTATATCATTTCGATTCCCATTCTGATTCTCGTAATTAAAATAAACGCATCATTCGGATATTTATTTTTGTTAGGGGGTATAAAATAGGGAAATTTATAGTTTTTACCCAAATAAAAGAAAATTTTTGTTTGTATCCAAATTTTTAATAAAATTTGTTTTTGACCTCTCAAACAAATTATTTCCATTGCATACCCAAGATTACGAAAATACCCTTAAATTTCTATTACCCAAATACCCAACATTGAAATTACGAAACTAACATTCTTCTTCCTCACAAAATCCTCCATATTTTCTCTTCTCCATCCTTTTCGATTAATGGTTTTTAAGATTTGATTCACCATTAATACCATATTTTCTCTTCTTCTTCTTTCTCATAATAGCCATTGAAGGTTTTTTTAATATTCAAACTTCATCCATTGAAAGATTAGAAGATTTTTGAAGTATCTGAGTGTCAAAGGTAATGTATATGTTTTTTCGGTTAGTTTTTGGGTTATTTTGTTCATATTTACGTGCTAAAAGACTATAAGAATGTATTGGTTGTGATGGTTTTGGTAATCGTGATCCGTGACAAAAACTGTAAAATCTGTGACGAAATCGATTTTTCATGCACTGAAAAATCGAGTGAAGAGGCCTATCGATTTTTCAGAGACTGAAAAACCAACTGGTTTTTCAAGTTTTTCAGTCTCTGAAAAACTGATAGATGACCTGTGAAAAACCGATACTCTGAAAACCCGAAATTAGCAATTTTTTTAGTGACTGCTATATTTGTGTTTGGAATGCTGTAAATTAAATTTTAATGTTATATGTGTTTAGATATGATTGTTTTATATTTTATTTGATTATATTTGAGTGGAGAATATTGTAAGTGTACAATCAATGCGTTTTAGTGGAGCAAAAAACTGGTTTCAATAATCAAGGTCCAATTAAAAACCTAGTTGAACGCATTGTTAGCATAATTATGATATTTCTTGAGTTATTGATGTTGGGTATTGATTTATAGTGTTAAATTTGATTAGATAAGATTATATTTTGTCATGTTGTCCGATTGAAATGTTTAATTTATTAATAATGTTATATGATTTGAACGTTACAAGAATGGCTCAAGAGACGATTATAATCAATTTTGATGGAGAGTGGAATGAATGTAATTACGTTGGAGGGGAGTCGATCATATGTGGGGTCCCCAAAATAGTAGTTTTTCATCATTAGTGGATGTTGTGTACAGAGAAGCTGGTATTGATAGAAGAAAGTGGGATATCCATATACATTATTTATTATAAAGTGCGACAAGTGGTCAAGTTAAAAAGATACGCATCATTTTCAATCTTGGTGTTGTTGGTTTGATGGCGATGAAAAATATTGATGTTAAAGAGATTTATGTAGATAAGATTGCGAAAGATTTTGGAGTTGAAGTTAGTAAGCATATCGTTCATCTGATTGTCACCGACTCAATACCAAATAAAATGCATGACGAGGCAGATACATCAAGACCTGTAAATCCTCACATAGTTGAAAGTCATTTTTACCTTACTTTAAGTATTAGGAACAATCAGGTTAAGACTGCTGTCACCCCATTTACATCTACAGGAAGTCCCATTTACCCCATTTACATCTACAGGAAGTCCCATTTATGATGTTAATGATGATTATATGAATTATGGTACTGATGATGAAGATTGGGACATAAATGATAATGGTGATGGGATACGAGGATAGTGATAAAGAGGAAACTGAAGATAGTGATAACGAGGAAACTCGATTTGATGATGTTTCTGAAGAAAAAGAAGGGTTTCCAGAAATAAAATTTTCAGGTTTATAATTTGAGAACAATCATTTACAACCATACTGGATTGTTCTTGGTATTAAACTGGGCGACATTGAGGTTGCTTCAAGTGCTATGTCAACCGTCTACCAACGTGGTTCGTTGTATAAGGGAGCATTCTTTAATAGTAAAGAAGAAATGAGTATAGTTATTGAAGAATATGCTCTAAAAGCGAAGTTTGAATATCGGGTTAGACGTTCAGACACAGAGCAATTTGAGGCCAGTTGCAAGGATAACACACGTAGTTTTATAGTTTGTTAGATACATAAAGGGTTGCTCGATGTGGTTTGTGTTGAAGTATGAGACGGAGCACACGTGTCGTTAGATAGTCATGGAATCACATATGAAAAATGTGAAGGCTATTGTCATCGGGAAATTGTATGCAGGAAAGATAGGGAGAGATATTTATACACCTAATCGTTTGATTAGAGAAATGCTGGAGTAGTATGGAGTTCAGATCTTGTATAGCAAAGTTTGGAAGGCTTTATAATAGGCAAAGAAGCATATAGACAAGCAGATGAATCATATCAACACTTTCGTCCTACTTCGAGATGTTAAAGTTAGCAAACCCCAGCACAATGACGACAATTGAGAGAGATGAAAACAGTCGGTTCTTGTATTCCTTCGTTGCACTTGGAGCTTCTATTGAGGGTTTTCGGTCTTATATGAGACCGGTTGTTGCTATTGATGCAACTCATTTGAAAGTTGAATATAAAGAGGTGATTTTTCTCGCTGCATGCAAAGATGGAGAGAAGATGATTTATCCCATCGCTTATGAATTTGCTGATGGAGAGTCAGACTATTTATAGACTTGGTTTTTAAAAAAATTACGATTGGCGATTAGCATGTTAGACGATTTGCTTATTGTATCTGATCGTCATAAAAGCATATCAAATGGGATGAAAACAGCTTTTCCTAAAGTCCCACACGTGTTATATTTTTTTCACCTATGACAAAACCTTAAATGATATTGTAAAAAACGTTCGAATGTGAAAAATACATTTTACAATACAACATATTGTTATGTGCCTGAGGAATGTAACAGAATATTAGAATAAATATGAGCGTTACATCCGAGGACACATGGAACTTTAGTTAAGGCTGGGGTGAGCAGGTGGTCACGAGCACATTGTCCAAAAAGAATATAGGAAATGATGACCACCAACATTGCAGAGTCGGTCAACAAATGTATGATGTAAGCACGCCGTTTGCCAATGACAGTTGTACATGAATATATAAGAAATGTGTTGCAGAGATGGTTTAATAATAGACGTGTTGCTTCTAAGAAGCTGACAACTTATATTACCATCACTGCGTACAATCGTATCATGTTGTCATAAAAGATATATCATCGGAAGATAGTGTACATCTCATTACATAACCGTTCACGTACAGTGTCATACATCATAGCAAAGGAGATGCGATCGTTAATATTCAAGAGCACACATTTACGTATAAGTAATGGAACCTAAATCAGTTGTCATGTGTTCACACATGTGCTATGGCCAGGTATGGTAATTGTACATTGTTGCTTTCAGTTTTTTATACCATATCATGATACTTAAATTTGGGTTTTTTCATATTTGTACAGGTTCAAGAGCGTCGGTTGTGATATACTTTGCAGTCAGTATTATAGCACATAATGGTTAAAAGTTGCATTTGCAAGTCTGATCAATCCAGTTCCTAAATTAGCCAGTTGGAATGTTTCTGCGGAAGTTAAAAGCATGGTTGTACTACCACCCATAGGGAAAAGACAACCAGGTAGGCTAAAGGAGGTTCGGATTCCTTCAGCTGGAGAAGATCGTCGTAGAAAAAAGTGTAGAAGATGTGGTCAAAGGGGGCACAATCGTCTTCGTTGCCCTAACCCCTCTTCTTCTACCAACGAAGGGACAAGCACAGCCATGGATGCGGAAGCTAGCACGAGCACAAATGTTAATGAGAATGCTCCACTGTCCCAAAGATATCGCTTGTGTCATGAGACTGGACAGAACCAACGTCGATGTCCCCTATGATTTCCTACTTCAAATCCAGAAGTGGATAATGATGAAAACAATGAGTAGACATTGGCATTGAACTTCTTTTTTATATATATTTTAACTTTTTTTGTTAAGTTGATATATTATAATCGGATTCATTATTTATTTTAGTTTTTAATGAATAAATGAATGATACGTTCCTTTTTTCGTAATGCATTGTCATTAATATCATAAAATAAGTAAAGATCAGTTAACATGAAATTTAATGAATGAAGTTTAGTACTTGTTAAAATTACTTCTTCAATTACAGGTGAAAAGGAATTGAGACACTGAATCGGTTTTTTAGTGTAAATTAAAAATTGGCATCAGTTTTCCAAGGGCTGTAAAAACCCGATCGATTTTCTATTGACACTGAAAAACCAGCTCCGGTTTTTTAGGTACCATGGAAAATCGATCCTCACTTTTTCCTTCACTATTTTCAGGTACTATGAAACTGATTCAAAAACGGTTTTATACTAGTCTAGAAAACCGAATCGATTTTTCAGTCTCTGTGAAAAACCAAAAACGATTGGTTTTTAACAGTCGTTGAAAAACCCATTTGCATAGTAGAAAACCGATGCAAATTTTTATTGATTGATTTATTGATTTTATTGATTAATACATAAATTTTTATTGATCCAAATTTATTGTACGGACCGATTGAATGATTTATTGATTTTGATGATTGATGTTTTTATTTTTTTTGTACAAACCAATCGAATCATTGATTAGTTGATTGGATTGAAATGTTTATACGTAAAATCATTAAAGTAACAAAATTATTGAAATAAATAATGAACAAATCTTTTATTTTATTTAGGATCTATAATATTTAGGTTGAATCGAACTAATTCTAGTATAATTTAATGTTTGGTGATAGTATTGAAACTAATGAATCCTACCAAAAAGGGTGGGACTGAATAATACTACCATTTCTTTTTAATATATATTTTTTCAGTCCTAGCAATTCAGTCTCTATTTTTTTATGTTATAATTTTATTTAATTCATTATATCTTCAAATATTATTTTGATGCAAATTAATTATTAATAATTTGAATTTTAAAATTATTTTATTTGAATAGAAGTTAATTGAAAACATAAAACATGAAATAAATGATGTCAAAGTGTGATTAAAGCTTCAGATTTGATTTGTTGGAGGATGAGATTCAAAATTGGTTTATTATTTCTTGCTCTGGTGAGATTCAAAATGGGTTCATAACCACTCCACTCAACATGGTTAAGTGGTTACCATGGAGACATGTATATTTGGTGGCCAGTGATTCAGGTTGGAAAAAAAACTGAAAAGGAATTAAAAAAGAAAAACAAAGAGAAGCCCGATACGGAAGGGAAAAAAAAAAAAAAGGAGGGATTACAAAGACAAAAGGAATCACCCCAAAAACAGAAAAAAGTAACAAAAAAGTTAACCTAACCTACCACTCTGTCATCATCCATTCATCATCGTCTGTTACCCTGTTATTATCCCTAACCTACCACTCTATCATCAGTATCTTCAGTCACTCTCTCTCTCAATTGACCACCATCTTTCTCCTTCTTTCTCATTATCCTCTTTTACTCGCTAACTCCCAAAATTCATCTCCCTCACTCTCTCTCTGCTCATTCTCCCTCTCTACTCTTTCGAGTTTTCACATTCTACAACCGGCACGCAAAAGCTCAAATTGAAGTCTGCACATGGCTAATCGGTAAGTTTGATGTAAACTCTTTGATATATATTCCTGTTTGATATTTAGGATTGCTTTGCATATGTTGCTGATGTCTTTGATATATAGCCCTTCACCGACGTCGATGAGTGGTCTTAGGTTGAAAATGGTAAATGACAAATTGTTTTTGTTTAGAAATGGTGCGAAATGGCTCTGTCTGAACTGGTGAAAAATATGGCAAATGTGAGATGGGCTTGGGCTGGGATTTTTCACTAGTTCAGAATTCATAGTGCCAAATCCATTCTATCCATTTTCTTTTTACTGGTAAAAAATATGAAGAGTTCTTTATAACTTTAGTTCTAGATTGACATTTAATGAACAACGGATTCTTTATTTTTTATAAATTGTTTGAATCTTTTTTGAAGTTGTGTTTCAATTTAATCGTGGATATTATATCTTTATATGCAAGATTTGTATAAGTTAGTATCAGAGCTTTGATTGATTAATTCAGTTTTGATTATTTTATTGTTTCCAATTTATTTTCCTTGTGTCGTATCCATCAATTTTTCTTTTCTTTTGTTTCTCAAACTCCACACCTCCCAATCTTCCATCAATCAATCTAATTCTTCTAGTATTTTGTTCTTAGTGTTCTGCACGTCCAAACATCCATCCCTTCTTACAAATATAATTTTTCTTCTATTTCTCGTAAAAATATAATTATATATATAATTGATTGAAGTGCAGTACCCACAGCAATATTTTGGCAAGATAAGTTAACGGCTGGGATGAAATCAATATTTTGGGATTTTCGATGAATCTTAAAGGTCTAATTTATATATTCAGCCTACAAATATCCACATGAAGGATCCTGTGAGGTGAAGAATTACTTGTATTTAAGAATGAAAAACTGATCAGGACCGTCCATAGTGCTTGATGATGATGATGGAGTGATTCAGATTGCAAATGGAGGGGGATCACATTGTTTGAAACTTTGGATATATTTATAAAGAGAGTTGGTAGGAGTGTGTAAAAATAGTAGAAAGAGATGGAAAAATTATTTTGGTTTAGGAGCTTGATAAAGTAGATGGGATAGGTGGGGAGAAACACACACTATGGTGTCAAAGTGTGAGTAATGCTTCAGATTTGATTTTTTGGAGGATGAGATTCAAAATGGGTTTATTATTTCTTGTTCAAGTGAGATTCAAAATCGGTTGGTAACCACTCCACTCCACGTGGTTAAGTGGTTACTAAGCGGGCATGTATATATGGTGGCTAGTGACTCATGTTGGAAAAAAATTGAAAAGAAATTAAAAAAGAAAAACTAAGAGAAACCCAAAACGGAAGGAAAAAGAATAAAACAAAAAAGGAGTGATAAAAAAGACAAAAGGAATCACCCCAAAAAAAAAAAAAAAAAAAAAAAAAAGAGAAAAATTAACCTATCCTACCACTCTGTCATCATTCATTCATCATCGTTTGTTCCCCCGTCATTATCCTTGACCTACCACTTTGTCATCAATATCTTCAGTCACTCTCTCTCTTAACTGACCACCCTCTTTCTCCTTCTGTCTCACTATCTTCTCTTACTCGCTAACTTTCAAAACTCATCTCCCTCACTTTCTCTTTGCTCATTCTCCCTCTCTACTCTTTCTGGTTCTCTCATTCCGCAATCGGTACGCCAAAGTTCAAACCGGAGTTTGCACTAGGCTAATCGATAAGTTATATGTAAACTAATATTTTTGTTTGATATATAGGACTGCTTTGTATGTCTTGTTGATGTCTTTGATATATAGCCCTTCACCGGCATTGGGGAGTGGTCTTGGGCTAATGGTAAATGACAAATGGTTTTTGTTTGGAAATGGTGCAAAATGGCTTAGTCTGAACTGGTGATAAATATGACAAATGTGAGATGGGCTTGCGCTAGGATTTTTCACCAGTTCAAACTTCAAAGTGCCTTAGATATTCTCACAATTTTCTTTTCACTGGTGAAAAATATGAAGAGTTCTTCATAACTTTAGATCTAAATTGACATTTAATGAACAACTTATTCTTTATTTTTTATAAACTATTTTAATCTTTTTTGAAGTTGTGTCTCAATTTAATCGTAGATATTACATCTTTATATACGTGATTTGTATCAGTAAGTATCCGAGCTTTGATTGATTAATTTAGGTTTGATTATTTTATTGTTTCCAATTTATTTCTTTGTGTCGTATCCATCAATTTTTCTTTTCTTTTGTTTCTCATAGTCATCACCTCTCCATCTTCCATCAATCAATTTAATTCTTCTAGTATTTTGTTCTTAGTGTTCTACATGTCCAAACATCCACCCCTTCTTACACATATAATTTTTCTTTTGTTTCTCATGATCCGCGCAACATCCATCACCATAATTATATATATAATTGATTGAATTGCAGTACCCACAACAATATTTTTGACAAGATAAATTAATGGCTATGATGAAATCAATATTTCGGAATTCTCGATGAATCTTAAAGGTCTAATTTATTTATTCAGCCTCCTAATATCCACATTGAATATCCTGTGAGGTCAAGAATTACTTGTATTTAAAAAAGGAAAACTGATCAGGATCGTCCATAGTGCTTAATGATAATGATGAAGTGATCTGGATTACAAATGGCGGGGATCACATTGTTTGGAACTTTGGATATATTGATAAAGAGAGTTGGTGGGAATGTGTAAAAACAGTAGAAAGAAATGGAAAAGTTATTTTGGTTTAGGAACTTGATGAAGTAGATAGGATAGGTGGGGAGAAACATATATCATGGGTCGAAAAAGTACGAGTTAAGACATGTAATAAATGATGTCAAAGTGTGATTAATGTTTCAGATTTGATGTATTGGAGGATGAGATTCAAAATGAGTTTATTATTTCTTGTTCAGGTAAGATTCAAAATTAGTAACCACTCCACTCCACGTGATTATGTGGTTACTAAGCACTCATGTATATTTGGTTATCAGTGACTCAAGTTGGAAAAAAACTGAAAAGAAATTAAAAAAGAAAAAGAAATAGAAGCCTAAAACGGAAGAAAAAAAAAAAAAAAGGATTTCAAAGATAAAAGGAATCACCCCAAAAACAGAAAAAAAAGTAGGAGAAAAATTAACTTATCCTACCACTGTGTCATCATCCATTCATCATCATCTGTTCCCTCGTCATTATCCCTAACCAACCACTCTGTCATCTGTATCTTTAGTCACTCTCTCTCTCAACCGACCACCCTTTTTCTCTATTTGTCTCACTATCTTCTCTTACTCGCTAACTCTCGAAACTCTTCTCCCTCACTCTCTCTCTGCTCGTTCGGGTACTCTCATTCTGCAATTGGTACGTAGAAGCTCAAACCGAAGTCTGCACATGGCTAATCAATAAGTTTGATGTAAACTCCTTGATATATATTCTTGTTTGACATATAGGACTGTTTTGCATGTGTTGTTGATGTTTTTGATATATAGCCCTTCACCGGCATCGAGAGTGGTCTTGGGCTGAAAATGGGAAATAACAAATGGTTTTTGTTTGGAAATGGTGTAAAATGGCTCCGTCTGAACTAATGAAAAATATGACAAATGTGAGATAGGCTGTGGCTGGGATTTTTCACCAATTTAAACTTCAGAGTGCTAGAGCTATTCTCACCATTTTCTTTTCACTGGTGAAAAATATGAAGAGTTCTTGATAACTTTAGCGCTAGATTGGCATATAATGAACAACTTATTCTTTATTTTTTATAAACTATTTTAATCTTTTTGGAAGTTGTTTTTCAATTTGATCATAGGTATTGTATATTTAAATACGAGATTCCTATCAATTAGTATCAGAGCTTTGATTGATGAATTCAGGTTTGATTATTTTATTGTTTCCAATTTATTTTCACTGTGTCGTTTCCATCAATTTTTCTTTTCTTTTGTTTCTCATAGTTCACACCGCCCCATCTTCTATCAATCAATTTAATTCTTCTATTATTTTGTTCTTAGTGTTATGTACGTCCAAACATCCACCCCTTCTTAAATATATAATTTTTCTTTTGTTTCTCGTGATCTGCAACATCCATCACCATAATTATATATATAATTGATTGAAGTGCAGTACCCACAACAATATTTTGGGCAAGATAATTAATGGCTGTGATGAAATCAATATTTTAGAATTCTTGATGAATCTTAAAGGTCTAATTTATTTATTCAGCCTCCTAAGATCCACATGAAAAATCTTGTGAGGTCCAGAATTACTTGTCTTTAAAAAAGGAAAATTGATCAGGACCGTCCATAGTGTTTAATGATAATGATGATGTGATATGGATTGAAAATGTAGGGGATCACATTGTTTGGAACTTTGGATATATTGATAAAGAGAGATGGTGGGAGTGTGTAAAAATAGCAGAACAAAATGTAAAGCAGAAAAAAATGTAAATGTTATTTTGGTTTAGGAGCTTGATGAAGTAGATAGGATAGGTGGGGAGAAACATATACCGTGGGTAGAAGAAGTATGAGTTAAGACATGTAATAAATGATGTCGAAGTATGAGTAATGCTTCAGATTTGATGTGTTGGAAGATGAGATTCAAAATGGGTTTATTATTTCTTGTTCAGGTGAGATTCAAAATGGGTTGGTAACCACTCCATTCAAAGTGGTTAAGTGGTTACCAAACATATATTTGGTCGCCAGTGACTCAGGTTGCAAAAAAACTGAAAATAAATTAAAAAAAAAAAAAAAACAAAGAGAGGTCCAATATGGAAAAAAAAAAAAAGGGTTACAAAGACAAAAGGAATTACCTTAAAAATAGAAAAAAGCAAGAGAAAAATTAACCTAACCTACCACTCTATCATCATCTGTTCCCCGGCCATTATGCCTATTCTACCACTCTATCATCAGTATCTTCAGTCATTCTCTCTCTCAACCGACCACTAACTTTCTCCTTCTGTCTCATTATGTTCTCTTACTCGCTAACTTCGAAAACTCATCTCCCTCACTCTCTCTCTGCTCCTTCTCCCTCTTTCCTCTTTCGAGTTCTCCCATTCCGCAACCGGTACGCAAAAGCTCAAACCGAAGTCTGCACCTGGCTAATCAGTAAGTTTGATGTAAACTCCTTGATATATATTCTTGTTTGATATTTAGGACTGCTTTGCATATGTTGTTGATGTCTTTGATATATAGCCCTTCACCGGTGTCGAGAAGTAGTCTTAGGCTGAAAATGGGTAATGACAAATGGTTTTTTTTGGAAATGGTGCAAAATGGCTCAGTCTGAACTGGTGATAAATATGATAAATGTGAGATGAGCTTGGGTTATGATTTTTCACCACTTCAGACTTCAAAGTCCCTTAGTTATTCTCACAATTTTCTTTTCCCTAGTGAAAAATATGAAGAGTTCTTCATAACTTTAGTTCTAGATTGACATTTAATGAACAACTTATTCTTTATTTTTTATAAATTGTTTTAATCTTTTTTGAAGTTCTGTTTCAATTTAATCGTACATATTACATCTTCATATACGTGATTTGTATCAGTTAATATCAGAGCTTTGATTGATTAATTCAGGTTTGATTATTTTATTGTTTCCAATTTATTTCTTTGTGTCGTATCCATCAATTTTTCTTTTCTTTTGTTTGTCATTGTCCGCACGTCCCCATCTTCCAACAATCAATTTAATTCTTCTAGTATTTTGTTCTTAGTGTCCTGCACGTCCAAACATCCATCCCTTCTTACATATATAATTTTTCTATTGTTTCTCGTGATTTGCACAACATCCATCACCATAATTATATATATAATTGATTGAAGTGAAGTACCCACAGCAATATTTTGGGCAAGATAAATTAATGGCTATGATGAAATCAATATTTCAAAATTCTCGATGAATCTTAAAGGTCCAGTTTATTTATTCAGCCTGCTGATATCCACATGGAATATCCTGTGAGGTCGAGAATTACTTGTACTTAAAAAAGGAAAACTGATCAGGACCGTCCATATTGCTTGATGATAATGATGAAGTGATCTGGATTGCAAATAGGGGGGATCACATTGTTTGGAACTTTGGATATACTGATAAAGAGAGTTGGTGAGAGTGTGTAAAAGTAGTAGAAAGAAATAGAAATGTTATTTTGGTTTAAGAGCTTGATGAAATAGATGGGATAGGTGGGGAGAAACACAAACCATGGATCGAAAACGTACGAGTTAAAACATGTAATGAATGATGTCAAAATGTGATTAATGCTTCATATTTGATTTGTTGGAGGGTGAGATTCAAAATAGGTTTATTATTTCTTGTTTAGGTGATATTCAAAATGGGTTGGTAGCCATTCCACTCCACGTGATTAAGTGGTTACTAAGCACTCATGTACATTTGGTTGCCAATCACTTAGGTTGGAAAAAAACTGAAAAAAAAAAATTAAAAAATAAAAAGAAAGAAAGCCCAAAATGGAAGGAAAAAAAATAGGGATTTCAAAGACAAACGGAATCACCCCAAAAACGTAAAATAGTAAGAAACAAATTAACCTAACCTAACCTACCACTCTGTCATCATCCATTCATCATCGTCTGTTCCCCCATCATTATCCCTAACCTACCACTCTGTCATCAGTATTTTCAGTCACTCTCTCTCTCAACCAACCACCCTCTTTCTCCTTCTATCTCACTATCTTCTCTTACTCGTTAACTCCCAAAACTCATCTCCCTCACTCTCTCTTTGGTCATTCTCCCACTTTACTATTTTGGGTTCTCTCATTTTGCAATAGGTACATAGAAGCTCAAACCGAAGTCTGCATATGGCTAATAGTAATTTTGATGTAAACTCCTTGATATATATTCTTATTTGATATATAGGACTGTTTTGCATATGTTGCTGATGTCTTTAATATATAGCCCTTCACTGGCATCGGAGAGTGGTTTTGGACTGAAAATGGTAAATGACAAATGGTTTTTGTTTGGAAATGGTGAAAATGGCTTTGTCTGAACTAGTGAAAAATATGACAAATGTAAAATGTGCTTGGGCTAGGATTTTTCGCTAGTTCAGACTTCAGATCACCGGAGTCATTCTCAACATTTTCTTTTCACTAATGAAAAATATGAAGAACTCTTTATAACTTTAATTCTTGATTGACATATAATGAACAACTTATTCATTATTTTTTATAAACTGCTTTAATCTTTTTTGAAGTTGTGTTTCGATTTGATCGTAGGTTTTGCATCTTTATATAAGAGATTCGTATCGATTAGTATCAGAGCTTTGATTGATTAATTCAGGTTTGATTATTTTATTGTTTCCAATTTATTTTCTTTGTATTTTATGCATCAATTTTTCTTTTCTTTTGTTTCTCATAGTCCGCGCCTCCCCATCTTCCACCAATAAATTTAATTCTTCTAGTATTTTCTTCTTAGTGTTATGCACATCCAAACATCCACCCTTTCTTACATATATAATTTTTCTATTGTTTCTCATGATCCACGCAACATCCATCACCACAATTATATATATAGTTGATTGAAGTGCAGTACCAATAGCAATATTTTGGGCAAGATAAATTAATGACTGTGATGAAATCAATATTTTGGAATTCTTGATAAATGTTAAACGTCTAATTTATTATTTCAACCTGCTAATATCCACATGGAAGATCCTATGAGATCGAGAATTACTTGTATTTAAAATAGGAAAACTGATCAGGACTATCCACAGAGCTTGATGATGATGATGAAGTGATCTGGAATGCAAATGGCAGGGATGACATTGTTTAGAACTTTGGATATATTGATAAAGAGAGTTGGCGGGAGTTTGTAAAAATAGTAGAAAGAAATGAAAAAGTTATTTTGGTTTAGGAACTTGATGAAGTAGATGGGATAGGTGGGGGGAAACACATACTATGGGTCAAAAAAGAACGAGTTAAGACATGTAATAAATGATTTCAAACTGTGATTAATGTTTCAGATTTGATTTGTTGGATGATGAGATTCAAAATGCGTTTATTATTTCTTGTTCATGTGATATTCAAAATGGGTTGGTAACCACTCCACTCCACGTGGTTAAGTGGTTACCCGCTGTTGATGTATATTTGGTGGCCAATGACTCAAGTTAGAGAAAACAAAAAAGTAATTAGAAAAGAAAAACAAAAAGAAGCCCAAAATGGGGGGAAAAAAAAAAGAAAGAAAAAGGTTACAAAGACAAAAGGAATCACCCCAAAAACAGAAAAAAGTAAGAGAAAAAGTAACCTAACCTACCACTCTGTCATCATCCATTCATCATCGTCTGTTCCCCTGTCGTTATCCCTAACCTACCACTCTGTCATCATCCATTCATCATCATTTGTTCCCCCGTCATTATCCCTAACCTGCCACTTTGTCATTAGTATCTTATGTCACTCTCTCTCTCAATCGACCACCCTTTTTCTCTTTCTATCTCACCATCTTCTCTTACTCACTATGATAGGATCCGAACTAGACATTTTCTAGGCTCTTGTCTGAAGGATCCCGCCAGGCACTTTAACAGAGTTCCTGAACCCGACTCATCGGATTGAAGAAATCTGAGAAGCGAACCCCTGAAATACTTTGTTGGTTTACTCGTTTTAACTTAAAAATTTTAAAGTGTTAGTGGGCTAAGTAATAGTGATTATTGATGAGCGTTTATTATAGTAGGAGGAGTAGTTGAAACATGATTGTGCTCAGTGGAACAATTAATGATAATGAATGGGCGATTAATGCATGTGTGCCAAACTAAAAATGGTCAATGAAACATTAAAAAGGCCTGTCTCAACCCCATCATAGCTTTCCAAAATTGGAAAGCTCAAACCATAATAACCAATATGACTACATAGTTAAACATATTTTAATCATGGTGTGAGTATTGTATTATTGGTAGAAGAAATTCTAGTAATTATTTTCTATCTTTTATTTAAAAATTCAAAAGATTTTCTTAAATACTAATCTAACATTAATAGAACCAAAGTATTGATAATATTGAGATTATGTGTGGCTTTTTTAACTATATAATTGTGTATACCTTCCATCTTTCAATTTTTTTGTTTTTTGAGTACAAGAACTATAACTGGGACGGACCCAGATAACTGTCGAAACCAACCGAAATAGGACACTAATAGCACGATCGAACACTAACAGCACGGCCGCACACTAATAGCACGGTCGGACACTAATAGCACGGCCCGAGTGACTACTTCCAATTGGGAGAGATCCATCCATATAGAGATGGGGAAAAACCCCACACAAGAGTGGAAGATCAATTCATATATAATAGTGGACCAACCGAGATAGGATACTAGTGGCATAACCCGGGTGACTGCTTCTAGTTGCGAGAGATCCATCCACACGGAGGTGGGGAGAAACCCATATAAGATTGGGAGATCAATCCACACATACGGTTGTAATGCCCCGAAATATATTTCCACATGATTAGTATTTGTAAATTAAAGAATTGAATGCAATAAGTTGAATTAAATTAGAATTGAGTGAAATTAGTGTGATATATATATATTTATTTGTTTGTTTAGAGAATTTAATATTGTTGAAGACATTTTTATTTCTAATAAGGAATTTAATTGGAGATTAAATAAGAGAAATTGAACATTCGAAAAATGTCATTAGATGAGAAAATGAGTGCAATTAGAATGCATTACATGAAAATTTATTTTGGCCCAACAAGAAGTTGCCACCACACAAGTTAAAAGTTATGAAAACTAATAGAATTTTCACAAGTGTATGGTTAAATGCATTAGTGGAAAACTGAGTTGGCATGGATAACCAATGAAATGTGAGCATTTGTGACTAAAGATATGGAAGGAATTAAGGAGATAGTTACGGGTAGAATTGAAAAGCAAAAAAGGGTATTATATAAAGTGAAACTTAAGCATGAAAATCATTTCCATCTTCCTTCTTTCTTTGTAGTCCACTCTCTCTCTCAGTTCTCTCAAATTTTATTCAATCTCTAGCTACCAAATCACCGATAATTCTTATTTCTTCTATCATCTACCAACCCAAGTTCATAAATCCATCAAAACCCATCGAGAATTCAAGTTGGATTTTCTCTCGTATGGGTGCAAATTTAAGGTATGTGATGTGAGTTTAAGTTTGAGAGTTAGAGGGAGTTAGTAAGCATGTAGATGCACTCCTAAGCATGAATAGCTAGCCATGTTTGCATTTAAATTAGTTGAGTTTCTTTTAATGTCCATAAGTGTATTCGTTTGAAACCCTAGGTGGAGATCTAACCAAAGAAAGCCAAGAAAAGGATAAAAAGAAGTTATAGGCTTTAATTAAAGGTGTGGAAAAGCTTGTTACCTTGGCCAAAAAGTTGGTGTACACTTACTTTAAAAATTCACTTTTATTAGTAAGCTTGAAAATGGAAAATTCTTTTGAAATTTAATGATTTTGTTCCTTTCATATGGTAACTGTGCATGGATGATATTTATGTGTCATTTAGATGCTTTTTGAATGAATTATGGGATGAAAAACAAATTGGAACACAAATTTAAAAAATTTAGTCCCCTAGGCCGAATGCACAATAGAGAGGAACATAAGGGTATTTTTATCATTTCAATCTTGTTTATGTGTTAAATCAATGATATTTAAAAGATTTATGTGATGAATTAGTACATGAAAAAGAAAGATTTCAAAATCCCCTTCTTTGGCCGAATGAGTACTAGCTTTGTATCCAAGGGTATTTTTTTCATTTCATAATCATTTATGTGTTGGTTAAATGATATTCGAATGGTTTATATAATGAAATATCAAGTGGAACAAAAAGTTTGAAAATTTTCTCTCTTTAGCCGAATGTAGACTAAAGGAAAATAGGAATTGTTCTGATACATTTTGATACTAAAACTAGGGGTAAAATAGTCATTTAAAATATCCAAAAGTGACGCTCCAAGGAATTTCGAAAAACAAATTCAAAAATGTGATTAAACCTTTACGCAATAAAAAGTTTGGTTTAAATTGAAAATTGTGTAACTTTGGAAAATTTGGAGGACCCGACTAAAAGCAGACATCGGTAGGTGGGGATTGGTAATTGGCATGCTAATAGGGTAATTATTAGTAGTACTGCACCATTATCAATGTATATCGATTTTTATGTACGAACATTAAGAGGCACCGAGTACCCAGTCTCGAAATTGTAAAATTTATGTAAATTGTGATCCTACGGGTAGGCACCGAATGTTCGATGTCGGTGGAAACACATTTTCGATCCATGGTATCGTGGTAGAATTTACAAAGGACTCTGAAAATTAGGAGTAATAACGTAAATATTCTTGATAGTTGGTTTTGGAAGTTTAAATTATACAATTTTCAACTTATTTAATTTCTTGTGTGTTTTTTATAAAAACTTGACAATTGTGCATTTCATTATATTATAATATTGTATTCTTGAAAATAATTACGATTTCAATATTGTATGTGTACACCCACTAAGTAGAAATACTTAATGTGTTGAATTTATCACTCGCAGGTTGGTGATTCGGCTTGGTAGATAAAGACTGAAGACGAAATACTTCTGCAGCTTATCCAACGAGTCACATCCTTACTTTGGGTAGACATCACTTTTACTTCCATAGATGCATGCATTGAGTTTTATAACTAATGATGTTTGCGTATAAGTATGTAAAGTGTTACATGTGTAGAGAGTAAAATTGTACAAAGTGAAATTTTGGTATTGTAACATAAACTAGTTTGCAAGCTATTATTTTTACTCATGTTTTATGTTCGTATTACATCTTAAAGAGTATGGTTTTTTATGTAAAATTATCAAGTATCTTTGTGTGGTGAAGTGCAATTGAAAACGAACGGGGGTGGGAACGGAAGTTGAGGAAAAAAAATTTTTAGAATTGCTATTTTTCTTTGCAGGGTTTTGATTTTTGGGTTTTCTAAAAAACAGGTAAAACTTTGTCCAATTTCCTATAAAATAAAATAAAACAAAGTAATAAATGAGGTTTAATAAGAAAGGTAATGTCCTTCAGTTACTCTGTCATCAGTATCTTCAATTACTCTGTCTCTCAACCGACCACCCTCTTTCTTCTTCTATCTCACCATCTTCTCTTACTCGCTAACTCTCCAAACTCATCTCCCTCACTCTCTCTCTGCTCATTCTCCCTCTTTACTCATTTAGGTTCTCTCATTTCGCAACCGGTACGCAGAAGCTCAAACCGGAGTTTGCACATGGCTAATTAGTAAGTATGATGTAAACTCCTTGATATATATTCTTGTTTGATATTTAGGACCGCTTTGCATATGTTGTTGATGTCTTTGATATATAGCCCTTCACCGGTGTCAAGAAGTGGTCTTAGGCTGAAAATGGTTAATGACATATGGTTTTTGTTTGGAAATGGTGCAAAATGGCTCAGTCTGAACCGGTGATAAATATGACAAATGTGAGATGAGCTTGGGTTATGATTTTTCACCACTTCAGACTTCAAAGTGCCTTAGTTATTCTCACAATTTTCTTTTCATTAGTGAAAAATATGAAGAGTTTTTCATAACTTTAGTTCTAGATTGACATTTAATGAACAACTTATTCTTTATTTTTTATAAATTGTTTTAATCTTTTTTGAAGTTCTATTTCAATTTAATCATACATATTACATCTTCATATACGTGATTTGTATCAGTTAGTATCAGAGTTTTGATTGATTAATTCAGGTATGATTATTTTATTGTTTTCAACTTATTTCTTTGTATCGTATCCATCAATTTTTCTTTTCTTTTGTTTGTCACTGTCCGCACGTCCCCATCTTCCAACAATCAATTTAATTCTTCTAGTATTTTGTTCTTAGTGTTCTGCACGTCCAAACATCCACCCCTTCTTACATATATAATTTTTCTATTGTTTCTCGTGATTTGCACAACATCCATCACCATAATTATATGTATAATTGATTGAAGTGAAGTACCCACAGCAATATTTTGGGCAAGATAAATTAATGGCTATGATGAAATCAATATTTCAAAATTCTCGATGAATCTTAAAGGTCCAATTTATTTATTCAGCCTGCTAATATCCACATGGAATATCCTGTGAGGTCGAGAATTACTTGTACTTAAAAAAGGAAAACTGATCAGGACCGTCCATATTGCTTGATGATAATGATGAAGTGATCTGGATTGCAAATAGGGGGGATTACATTGTTTGGAACTTTGGATATACTGATAAAGAGAGTTGGTGAGAATGTGTAAAAGTAGTAGAAAGAAATAGAAATGTTATTTTGGTTTAAGAGCTTGATGAAATAGATGGGATAGGTGGGGAGAAACACAAACCATGGATCGAAAACGTACGAGTTAAAACATGTAATGAATGATGTCAAAATGTGATTAATGCTTCAGATTTGATTTGTTGGAGGGTGAGATTCAAAATGGGTTTATTATTTCGTGTTTAGGTGAGATTCAAAATGGGTTGGTAGCCACTCCACTCCACGTGATTAAGTGGTTACCAAGCGCTCACATACATTTGGTTGCCAATCACTTAGGTTGGAAAAAAACTGAAAAAAAAAATTAAAAAATAAAAAGAAAGAGAAGCCCAAAATGGAAGGAAAAAAAATAGGGATTTCAAAGACAAACGGGATCACCCCAAAAACATAAAATAGTTAGAAACAAATTAACCTAACCTAACCTACCACTCTGTCATCATCCATTCATCATCGTCTGTTCCCCCATCATTATCCCTAACTTACCACTCTATCATCAGTATCTTCAATCAGTCTCTCTCTCAACCGACCACCCTTTTTCTCCTTTTGTCTCACTATCTTCTCTTACTCGCTAACTCCCAAAACTCATCTCTCTCACTCTCTCTTTGGTCATTCACCCACTTTACTATTTTGGGTTCTCTCGTTCTGCAACAGGTACATAGAAGCTCAAACCGGAGTCTGCATATGACTAATCAGTAAGTTTGATGTAAACTCCTTGATATATATTCTTATTTGATATATAGGACTGTTTTGCATGTGTTGTTGATGTCTTTAATATATAGCCCTTCATTGGCATCGGAGAGCGGTCTTGGACTGAAAATGGTAAATGACAAATGGTTTTTGTTTGGAAATGGTGAAAATGGCTCTGTCTGAACTAGTGAAAAATATGACAAAGGTAAGATGTGCTTGGGTTGGGATTTTTCGCCTGTTCTAACTTCAGATCACCGGAGTCATTCTCAACATTTTCTTTTCACTAATGAAAAATATGAAGAACTCTTTATAACTTTAATACTAGATTGACATATAATGAACAACTTATTCTTTATTTTTTAAAAATTATTTTAATCTTTTTTGAAGTTGTGTTTCGATTTGATCGTAGGTTTTGTATCTTTTTATAAGAGATTCGTATCAATTAGTATCAGAGCTTTGATTGATTAATTTAGGTTTGATTATTTTATTGTTTCCAATTTATTTTCTTTGTATTTTATCCATCAATTTTTCTTTTCTTTTGTTTCTCATAGTCCGCGCCTCCCCATCTTCCATCAATAAATTTAATTCTTCTAGTATTTTCTTCTTAGTGTTATGCACATCCAAACATCCACCCTTTCTTACATATATAATTTTTCTATTGTTTCTCATGATCCGCGCAACATCCATCACCACAATTATATATATAATTGATTGAAGTGCAGTACCCATAGCAATATTTTGGGCAAGATAAATTAATGACTGTGATGAAATCAATATTTTGGAATTCTTAATAAATGTTAAAAGTCTAATTTATTATTTCAACCTGCTAATATCCACATGGAAGATCCTATGAGATCGAGAATTACTTGTATTTAAAATTTTAAAATTGATCAGGACTATCCATAGAGCTTGATGATGATGATGAAGTGATCTAGAATGCAAATGGCAGGGATGACATTGTTTAGAACTTTGGATATATTGATAAAGAGAGTTGGCGAGAGAGTGTAAAAATAGTAGAAAGAAATGAAAAAGTTATTTTGGTTTAGGAGCTTGATGAAGTAGAAGGGATAGGTGGGGAGAAACACATACTATGAGTCCAAAATGTACGAGTTAAGACATGTAATAAATGATGTCAGTGTGATTAATGTTTCAGATTTGATTTGTTGGAGGATGAGATTCAAAATACGTTTATTATTTCTGGTTCATGAGATATTCAAAATGGGTTCGTAACCACTCCACTCCACATGGTTAAGTGGTTACCCACTATTGATCTGGAATGCAAATGGCGGGGATGATATTGTTTAGAACTTTGGATATGTTGATAAAGAGAGTTGGCGAGAGTGTGTAAAAATAGTTGAAAGAAATGAAAAAGTTATTTTGGTTTAGGAGCTTGATGAAGTAGAAGGGATAGGTGGGGAGAAACACATACTATAGGTCGAAAAAGTACGAGTTAAGACATGTAATAAATGATGTCAAAGTGTGATTAATGTTTCAGATTTGATTTGTTAGAGGATGAGATTCAAAATGCGTTTATTATTTCTTGTTCATGTTATATTCAAAATGGGTTGGTAACCACTCCACTCCACATGGTTAAGTGGTTACCCACTACTGATCTGGAATGCAAATGGCGGGGATGACATTGTTTAGAACTTTGGATATATTGATAAAGAGAGTTGGCGGGAGTGTGTAAAAATAGTAGAAAGAAATGAAAAAATTATTTTGGTTTAGGAGCTTGATGAAGTAGATGGGATAGGTGGGGAGAAATACATACTATGGGACATGTAATAAATGATGTGAAAGTGTAATTAATGTTTCAAATTTGATTTGTTGGATGATGAGATTCAAAATGCGTTTATTATTTCTTGTTCATGTGATATTCAAAATGGGTTGGTAACCACTCCACTCCACGTGGTTTAGTAGTTACCCACTGCTGATTTGGAATGCAAATGGCAAGGATGACATTGTTTAGAATTTTGGATATATTGATAAAGAGAGTTGGCGGGAGTGTGTAAAAATAGCAGAAAGAAATGAAAAAGTTGTTTTGGTTTAGGAGCTTGATGAAGTAAATGGGATAGGTGGGGAGAAACACATACTATGGGTCGAAAAAGTACGAGTTAAGACATGTAATAAATGATTTCAAAGTGTGATTAATGTTTCAAATTTGATTTGTTGGAGGATGAGATTCAAAATGCGTTTATTATTTCTTGTTCATGTTATATTCAAAATGGGTTGGTAACCACTCCACTCCACATGGTTAAGTGGTTACCCACTACTGATCTGGAATGCAAATGGCGAGGATGACATTGTTTAGAACTTTGCATATATTGACAAAAAGAGTTGGCGGGAGTGTGTAAAAATAGTTGAAAGAAATGAAAAAGTTATTTTGGTTTAGGAGCTTGATGAAGTAGAAGGGATAGGTGGGGAGAAACACATACTATAGGTCGAAAAAGTACGAGTTAAGACATGTAATAAATGATGTCAAAGTGTGATTAATGTTTCAGATTTGATTTGTTGGAGGATGAGATTCAAAATGCATTTATTATTTCTTGTTCATGTGATATTCAAAGTGGGTTGGTAACCACTCCACTCCACGTGGTTAAGTGGTTACCCACTGCTAATCTGGAATGCAAATGGCGGGGCTGACATTGTTTAGAACTTTGGATAAATTGATAAAGAGAGTTGGCGGGAGTGTGTAAAAATAGTAGAAAGAAATGAAAAAATTGTTTTTGTTTAGGAGCTTGATGAAGTAGATGGGATAGGTAGGGAGAAATACATACTATGGGTCGAAAAAGTGCGAGTTAGGACATGTAATAAATGATGTCAAAGTGTAATTAATGTTTCAGATTTGATTTGTTGGATGATGAGATTCAAAATGCGTTTATTATTTCTTGTTCATGTGATATTCAAAATGGGTTGGCAACCACTCCACTCCACGTGGTTTAGTAGTTACCCACTACTAATCTGAAATGCAAATGGCGAGGATGACATTGTTTAGAACTTTGGATATATTGATAAAGAGAGTTGGCGAGAGTGTGTAGAAATAGCAAAAAGAAATGAAAAAGTTGTTTTGGTTTAGGAGCATGATGAAGTAGATGGGATAGGTGGGGAGAAACACATACTATGGGTCGAAAAAGTACGAGTTAAGACATGTAATAAATGATTTCAAAGTGTGATTAATGTTTCAGATTTGATTTGTTGGAGGATGAGATTCAAAATGCATTTATTATTTCTTGTTCATGTTATATTCAAAATGGGTTGGTAACCACTCCACTCCACCTAGTTAAGTGGCTATCCACTGCTGATCTGGAATGCAAATGGCGAGGATGACATTGTTTAGAACTTTGGATATATTGATAAAGAGAGTTGGCGGGAGTGTGTAAAAATAGTAGAATGAAATGAAAAAGTTATTTTGGTATAGGAGCTTGATGAAATAGATGGGATAGGTTAGGAGAAACACATACTATGGGTCGAAAAAGTACGAGTTAAGACATGTAATAAATGAAGTCAAAGTGTGATTAATGTTTCAGATTTGATTTGTTGGAAGATGAGATTCAAAATGCGTTTATTATTTCTTGTTCATGTGATATTCAAAATGGGTTGGTAACCACTCCACTCCACGTGGTTAAGTGGTTACCCGCTGTTGATGTATATTTGATGGCCAATGACTCAAGTTAGAGAAAACAAAATAGTAATTAGAAAAGAAAAACAAAGAGAAGCCCAAAATGGGGAAAAAAAAAAGAAAAAGGTTATAAAGACAAAAGGAATCACCCCAAAAACAGAAAAAAGTAAGAGAAAAAGTAACCTAACCTACCACTCTGTCATCATCCATTCATCATCGTCTGTTCCCCTATCATTATCCCTAACCTACCACTCTGTCATCATCCATTCATCATCGTCTGTTCCCCCGTCATTATCCCTAACCTGCTACTCTGTCATTAGTATCTTCAGTCACTCTCTCTCTCAACCGACCACCCTCTTTCTTTTTCTATCTCACCATCTTCTCTTACTCACTATAATAAGACCCGAACTAGACATTTTCTAGGCTCTTGTCTGAAGGATCCCACCAGGCACTTTAACGGACTTTCTAAACCCGACTCGTCGGATTGAAGAAATCTGAGAAGCGAACCCTTAGAATACTTTGCTTATTTACTCGTTTTAACTTAAAAATTTTAAAGTGTTGGTGGGCTAAGTAATAGTGATTATTGATGAGCGTTTATTATAGTAGGAGGAGTTGTTGAAACTTGATTGCGCTCAGTGGAACAATTAATGATAATGAATGGGCGATTAGTGCATGTGTGCCAAACTAAAAATGGTCAATGAAACATTAAAAAGGCCTATCTCAACCCCATCATAGCTTTCCAAAATTGGAAAGCTCAAACCATAATAACCAATATGACTACATAGATAAACATATTTTAATCATGGTGTGAGTATTGTATTATTGGTAGAAGAAATTCTAGTAATTATTTTCTATCTTTTATTTAAAAATTCAAAAGATTTTTTTAAATACTAATCTAACATTAATAGAACCAAAGTATTGATAATATTGAGATTATGTGTGGCTTTTTTAACCATATAATTGTGTATACCTTCCATCTTACAATTTTTTTGTTTTTTGAGTACAAGGACTGTAACTGGGACGGACCCAGATAACTGTCGAGATCAACCGAAATAAGACACTAATAGCATGGTCGGACACTAATAGCACGGCTCGGGTGACTACTTCCAATTGGGAGAGATTCATCCATACAGAGGTGGGGGGAAAACCCACACAAGAGTCGAAGATCAATCCATATATAATGGTGGACCAACCGAGATAGGACACTAATGGCATGACCCAAGTGACTGCTTCTAGTTGCGAGAGATCCACCCACACGGAGGTGGGCAGAAACCCATATAAGGTTGGGAGATCAATCCACACATAATAATTGTAACGCCCCGAAATATATTTCCATATGATTAGTATTCGTTAATTAAAGAATTGAATGCAATAAGTTGAATTAAATTAGAATTGAGTGAAATTAGTGTGATATATATATTTATTTGTTTGTTTAGAGAATTTAATATTGTTGAAGACATTTTTGTTTCTAATAAGGAATTTAATTAGAGATTAAATAAGAGAAATTGAATAATCGAAAAATGTCATTGGATGAGAAAATGAGTGCAATTAGAATGCATTGCATGGAAATTTATTTTGGCCCAACAAGAAGTTGCCACCACACAAGTTAAAAGTTATGAAAACTAATAGAATTTTCACAAGTGTATGGTTAATGCATTAGTGGAAAACTGAGTTGGCATGGATAACCAATGAAATGTGAGCATTTATGATGAAAGATATGGAAGGAATTAGGGAGATAGTTACGGGTAGAATTGGAAAGCAAAAAAGGGTATTATATAAAGTGAAACTTAAGCATGAAAATCATTTCCATCTTCCTTCTTTCTTTGTAGTCCACTCTCTCTCTCAGTTCTCTCAAATTTTATTCAATCTCTAGCTACCAAATCATCCATAATTCTTATTTCTTCTATCATCTACCAACCCAAGTTCATAAATCCATCAAAACCCATCGAGAATTCAAGTTGGATTTTCTCTCGTATGGGTGCAAATTTAAGGTATGTGATGTGAGTTTAAGTTTGAGAGTTAGAGGGAGTTAGTAAGCATGTAGATGCACTCCTAAGCATGAATAGCTAGCCATGTTTGCATTTAAATTAGTTGAGTTTCTTTTAATGTCCATAAGTGTATTCGTTTGAAACCCTAGGTGGAGATCTAACTAAAGAAAGCCAAGAAAAGGATAAAAAGAAGTTATAGGGTTTAATTAAAGGTGTGGAAAAGCTTGTTACCTTAGCCAAAAAGTTGGTGTACACTTACTTTAAAAATTCACCTTTATTAGTAAGCTTGAAAATGGAAAATTCTTTTGAAATTTAATGATTTTGTTCCTTTCATATGGTAACTATGCATGGATGATATTTATGTGTCATTTAGATGCTTTTTGAATGAATTATGGGATGAAAAACAAATTGGAACACAAATTTAAAAAATTTTCGAATGCACACTAGAGAGGAACGTAGGAGTATTTTTGTCATTTCAATCTTATTTATGTGTTAAATCAATGATATTTAAATGATTTATGTGATGAATTAGTACATGAAAAAGAAAGATTTCAAAATCCCCTTCTTTGGCCGAATGAGTACTAGCTTTGTATCCAAGGGTATTTTTGTCATTTCATAATCATTTATGTGTTGATTAAATGATATTCGAATGGTTTATATAATGAAATATCAAGTGGAACAAAAGTTTGAAAAATTTCTCTCTTTAGCCGAATGTAGACTAAAGGAAAATAGGAATTGTTCTGATACATTTTGATACTAAAACTACGGGTAAAATAGTCATTTGAAATATCCAAAAGTGTTGCTCTAAGGTATTTCGAAAAACAAAATAAAAAATGTGATTAAACCTTTACGCGATAAAAATTTTGGTTTAAATTGAAAATTGTGTAATTCTGAAAAGTTTAGAGGACCCGAGTAAAAGCAGACATCGGTAAGTGGGAATTGGTAATTGTCATGCTAATAGGGTAATTGTTAGTAGTACTGTACCATTATCAATGCATATCTATTTTTATCTACGGACATTAAGAGGCACCGAGTGCCTAGTCCCGAAATTGTAAAATTTATGTAAATTATGATTCGACGGGTAAGCACCGAATGTTCGATGTTGGCAGAAACACATTTTTGATCCATGGTGTTGTGGCAGAATTTACAAAAGGCTCTGAAAATTAGGAGTAATAACGTAAATATTCTTGATAGGTGGCTTTGGAAGTTTAAATTATACAATTTTCAACTTATTTAATTTCTTGTGTGTTTTTTATAAAAACTTGTCAATTGTGCATTTCATTATATTATAATATTGTATTCTTGAAAATAATTACGATTTCAATATTGTATGTGTACACCCACTAAGTAGAAATTTTTAGTGCATTGAATTTATCACGCGCAGATTGGTGATTTGGCTTGGTAGATAAAGACTAAAGACGAAATACTTCTACAGCTTATCCAGCGAGTCACATCCTTACTTTGGGTAGACATCACTTTTACTTCCATAGATGCATGCATTGAGTTTTATAACTAATGATGTTTGCGTATAAGTATGCAAAGTGCTACATATGTAGAGAGTAAAATTGTACAAAGTGAAATTTTGGTATTGTAACATAAACTAGTTTGCAAGCTATTATTTCTACTCATGTTTTGTGTTGGTATTACATCTTAAAGAATATGGTTTCTTATGTAAAAGTATAAAATATCTTTGTGTGGTGAAGTGCAATTGAAAACGAACGGGGGGTGGGAACGGAAGTTGAGGAAAAAAAAAATTTAGAAGTGATATTTTTCTTTGCAGGGTTTTGATTTTTGGGTTTTGTAAAAAACAGATAAAACTTTGTTCGATTTCCTATAAAATAAAATAAAACAAAGTAATAAATTAATTTTAATAAGAAAGATAATATCCTTCGTCTCGATTCTCATTCCACTAGAAATCGAGGGAAGAGTGTTACAATGGTGAGACACCTATTATTATTATTATTATTATTATTATTATTATATTATATATAGATTTGGATTTGCAAGATGGGGTGTTGAACCCATGCCTTTTACAAAGGGAGGCTTGGGATTGCTGGCGCCAATAACCAGAGACTCCATCTTTAATTGTTAGTTGATAGATATAATTTCAATGAGAAGACATTGGGGGCCCACCAAATAATGTAAGTCACAACCTTTCCAAAAATGTATTTTCATTCAAAAAATGAAAAAAAAAATGTTTATTCCTTTTCCTTTTCGAGTTAATAGTTGGTGTACCATAATGGAATGCTTTAATATGGGGTTCGTTTGAAACATGAAAATATTTAGGCATCAATCCCAATCAAGTCCCAATAGAATCTCTATTTGGCTCCACATTTTGACTTTGGTCCTTCCATTTCTTCAATCATGCATTAATTTTGAAAGATGAGTTTCACCTAGAGGCTCCCTCATGCTTTTTGTGATTTCGAAAGTGTTTGTTTATAATAGTTATATTATTTTATTACTCACGTTTTTTTTTTATATTATATTGTATGACAATTATAAATTAATTTCTATACCATTTTAAATGAATTTTTAATAAAAAAAATATTGAATCATCTAATGTTAATTTCATCAACATGAAAGGCTTATGATGGATCATACAAAAGTTAAATAAAAGAGGAATTCTGATTTGTGTTTGAAAGGTTTATTGTAATTTTTAAAATAACAATAGATGTTTTAATAAATTTATAAATCTAACTAGTTGTATTTGTATTTTTATCCTAGCTATAGTAAATGTTAGTGAATTTTTCTTTGATCTAAAATGTCCAAATTTATCATCTAATTCATGTCTAATTAATTAAAGCATATGAATTGTTAGCCTTGTATAGATCACATGATGATGTGATAAATAATATATTACTAAACTCATCTATTGAAACAAGATGAGGTTCATCCAATCATATTCTCTCATACTCATATCATGAAATCTATAGATTCAAGTTATATTCTTCTCTCCAAATTTTGAATTAATTATAATTTTTTTAAGGAAAAAATAAAAATATTAACAAATTTACTGCTATGAATTTGAGTATAACCTTTTATGAGTAGAACGTTTTAACACTCTAGCATTACATATGTAATCAAATAACTTCGCTGTTAGGCAATAAAATTTAACATTTACATTGGAAAAAGATGACTTTTAGTTTATGCTTGTGAAAATTTTACTTTTGAAATTGTATCAAAATAAATGTAAATGCAACATATTTTTAGACTCATCTTATCTCTTTTTTGGGAGTGATATCAGTATCATTCTTTTACAATTTTGGTTCTTGATTGAGTTTTAATCATTAAATAAAAGTTCCTTATAACTTTGGTTCTAGATTGACATATAATGAACAGCTTATTCTTTTTTATTTTTTATTAATTGTTTTAATCTTTTTTAAAGTTGTATTTCAATTTGATCGTAGGTATTGTATCTTTATATACGAGATTCGTATCAGTTAATATCAGAGTTTTGATTGGTTAATTAAAGTTTGATTATTTTATTGTTATCAATTTATTTTCTTTGTGCCGTATCCATCAATTTTTCTTTTCTTTTGTTTCTCATAGTCCGCACCTCCCCATCTTTCATCAATAAATTTAATTCTTCTAGTATTTTGTTCTTAGTGCTCTCTACACGTCCAAACATCCACCCCTTCTTACATATATAATTTTTCTTTTGTTTCTCGTGATCCGCACAACATCCATCACCATAAATATATATAATTGATTGAAGTGCAGTATCCACAACAATATTTTAGGCAAGATAAATTAATGGCTGCGATGAAATCAATATTTTGGAATTCTCAATGAATGTTAAAGGTCTAATTTATTAATTCAACCTGCTAATATCCACATGGAAGATTCAGTGAGGTTGAGAATTACTTGTATTTAAAAAAGGAAACTGATCAGGACCGTCCATAGTGCTTGATGATGATAATGAAGTGATCTGGACTGCAAATGGTGGGGATCACATTGTTTGGAACTTTGGATATATTAATAAAGAGAGCTAGGGAGAGTGTGTAAAAATGGTAGAAAGAAATGGAAAAGTTATTTTGGTTTAAGAGCTTGATAAAGTAGATAGGATAGGTGAGGAGAAACACATACTATGAGTCAAAAAAGTATGAGCTAAGACATGTAATAAATGATGTCAAAGTGTGATTAATGCTTCAAATTTGATTTGTTGGAGGATGAGATTCAAAATGGGTTCATTATTTCTTGTTCAGGTGAGATTTAAAATGGGTTGGTAACCATTCCACTCCACGTGGTTAAGTAGTTACCAACCACTCATGTATATTTGGTGGTCAGTGACTTAGATTGGAAAAAAACTGAAAAGAAATTAAAAAAGAAAAACAAAGAGAAGCCCAAAACCCCAAAAAAAAAAAAAAAAAAGGAGAGATTGCACAGACAAAATGAATCACCCCAAAAACAGAAAAAAGCAAGAGAAAAATTAACTTAACCTACCACTCTGTCATCATCTATTCATCACCATCTGTTCCTCCGTCATTATCCCTAACCTGCCACTCAATCATCAGTATCTTTAGTTATACTCTCTCTCAACCGACCACCCTCTTTCTTCTTCTGTCTCACCATCTTCTCTTACTTGCTAACTCTCCAAACTCATCTCCCTCACTCTCTCTTTGCTCATTCTCCCTCTTTACTCATTTAGGTTCTCTCATTCCACAACCGGTATGCAAAAGCTCAAACCTGAGTCTGCACATGGCTAATCGGTAAGTTTGATGTAAACTCTTTCATATATATTCTTGTTTGTTATATAGGACTGCTTTGTATTATTGTTGATGTCTTTGATATGTAGCCCTTCACCGGCATCGGGAAGTGGTCTTGGGCTGAAAATGGTAAATGGCAAATGGTTTTTGTTTGGAAATGGTGCAAAATGGCTTTGTCTGAATAAGTGAAAAATATGACAAATGTGAGATGGGCTTGGGCTGAGATTTTTCACTAGTTCAGACTTCGAAGTGTCAGAGCCACTCTCACCATTTTCTTTTCATTGATGAAAAATATGAAGAGTTCTTTATAACTTTAGATCTAAATTGACATATAATGACTAGCTTATTTTTTATTTTTTATAAATTGTTTTAATCTTTTTTGAAGTTATGTTTCAATTTGATCGTAGGTATTGTATCTTTATATATGAGATTCGTATTAGTTAGTATCATGGTTTTGATTGATAAATTCATGTTTGATTATTTTATTGTTTCCAATTTATTTTCTTTGTGCAGTATCCATCAATTTTTCTTTTCTTTTATTTCTCATAGTCCATGCCTCCCCATCTTCCATCAATCAATTTAATTCTTCTAGTATTTTATGCTTAGTGGTCTACACGTCCAAACATCTACTCCTTCTTACATATATAATTTTTCTTTTGTTTCTCGTGATCCGCGCAACATCCATTTCCATAATTATATATATAATTGATTGGAGTGCAATACCCATAGCAATATTTTGGGCAAGATAAATTAATGGCTGTGATGAAATCAATATTTTAGAATTCTCGATGAATCTTAAACGTCTAATTTACTAATTCAACCAGTTAATATCCACATGGAAGATCCTGTGAGGTTGAGAATTAATTGTATTTAAAAAAGTAAAACTAATGAAGACAATCCATAGTGCTTGATGATGATGATGAAGAAGTGATCTGGACTGCAAATGGCGAGAATCACATGGTTTGGAACTTTCGATATATTCATAAAGAGAGCTGGTAGGAGTGTGTAAAAATAGTAGAAAGAAATGGAAAAGTTATTTTGGTTTAAAAGCTTGATGAAGTAGAGAGGATAGGTGGGGAGAAACACGTACTATGGGTCGAAAAAGCATGAGCTAAGACATGTAATAAATGATGTCAAAGTGTGATTAATGCTTCAGATTTGATATGTATATATACATATTATTACTCTCACATATATATACATATATACATATATATATTTCTCTCACATATATATACATATATCATATATATGTGTGTGTGAGTAATGTGTGTGTGTATGCATATATATATACATACATATATATATGTATATACATATGCATACTATAACACCCCTATCTTAACCTCCCCGATTGTACGCAGATCGAGGCGAGGGATGTTACTCTTTTTCGTTTTCCAATCTCTTAATTAAAAATTCTTTGCAATAAAATATTTAAAAGTTCTTTAAAAAAAAAAAAAAGGATCCCCGCACGATGACAAGAATTTGGACAGAGGAGGTCACTATTCGTTTTCTATTTAAAACTTACTTTTAAAAAAATAAATAAATATAAAACCTCTTTTATAAAAACAAATCAAATTCTTTTAAAACAAGCGTAAAACTTTTTCTTAGAACGTTGATTTGATTTTCCGAAAAATCCAACAAAGTTTCTCTATTTTTCTGAAAAACCTAAAATTTTAAACCTGTAAAGAAAATTTTACACTTCTATATCATCAAATCTTAAACTCCAATTCGGACCTCCCATCCGATTTCAAACCACTTCAACACACAAAATACATAATAAACATCGCTTTTAATATCTCAAAGCTTTACGAAAATAATACAACATAAAAATTTTTCGACAATTGATATACATCATTTACAACACTTTGATAAACTCTAATATAAATTATGATTTACAAAATTTACACTTGAAATTCAAATGCACGCAACCATGATGGAGCCCATACTCATATACATGATACAAAATTTGTGATTACCAGAAAGGGACTCGGATGTGACTTGAGAGAAAATCTACAACTGCTCTATCTGCTGTCTTGATCTACAAGCTCGACTCACTATTTGCGTGCGGAAAATCCAACGTGCTAAATCTTCCGACTTAATGGGTGTACATATATAAAATAAAATCATAATCGTTTTCAAGAATATAATAATTAAATCACATAACATGCACAAAATCAAACTTTCTAAAACATATACGTTAAACATCTTTCAAATAAACTATAACTACATAAACTTTCCAAAATCCATGATTAACCACACTTACCTTATAAAATCATTTATTATAGAATTTTACAAAATCGCCTTTATTACATTTCCGTAGAGCCCTTTGTAAGAACTAACACGATACCATAGATCGGCTACGGGTCTCTTGACATTGACCACTCCGTGGCTAGCCACCAGAATCAACGACGACCCCGGCTTCAGACACTCAGTGACTACCCATTGGGCCTCATTTCAAAACTTGTTTTCGTTTCGGACTGGACACTCGGTGTCTCTCAGAGTTCGTCAAACAACGTCGGTAATCCATTCTAACGGTGCAATACTGCTAATAATTACTCTATTGGCTAGCCAACTACCAATCCCTACCTACCGGTGACTAGTTTTATGCGAGCCTTTCATATTTTTCAAAATTACTAAATTTTCAATTTAAAACAAAACTTTTAATCACGTAAACTTTTTATTACTTATTTTAATTTTTCAGGGGCACCACTTATGACCATCTCAAATGACCATTTTGGCCCCTAATTTTCATCTCATCACTTAACAACACCTTTGTCAGATTTTTTTAAGCTTTAATTTGACCTCAAAAGGAGAAATTCTTAAACTTTTCATTTCCAATTTCAAAACTATCACATGTACTATCAAAACACTATCCAATTAACACAGAAATGGGAGCAAAAAGATGAAAATACACCCGGTTTAGCTTCGGGGTTCCATTTGGCCAAAGGGTTAAAAAAAATAAAATTTTTGTTCCACTTCCTTTTTCATCAAACCAACCACTCAAACATCATTAAAATAATGCATAAATAAGTATAAAATGACGAAAATACCTCTAGGACATGCTATGTACCAAATTCAGCCGTAGAGGGTTTTGTTTTCGAAGCCGTTTTTCATCAAATAAACTCATCCAAGAGCATGTAATGGACACACAAAAAGCCTCCAAAGTCATTTAATAACTCAAAGAAGCAAAATTAAACAATTTCGAAAGAATTTACATATGAAAATCCAAACTAATAAACATAAACTTTTTAAATATGAGTACACCAACTTTAGGGGTTTGCCTCTAAACTTTTTCACACGTCCAATGAGAGTTTTTCACGTCTTCTTAGCCTTCTCCACACCCTTAGGCCTCAAACCCTCACCTAGGGTTTCAAGAGAGCAAAATTCAACATAAAAATCAAAATAACAAAATCTAAATGCAACTTAACATCATCAACATGCTCATGAAGCTATTTAGGTCCTATCTTACCCAAACTCAACACAAAATCAAAGACCTATGCCCACTTACCTCGGATTGCACCTTTTCTAGCAAAAATCACTTTGAGAAATGGATGAGTTTTGATGATTTTGAAACTTTGAATGGGTATGAAATAGATGGAGTATGAAACCTTGAAGATTTAGAGAGCAAAAGAAGAAGAAAAATGTCAGAAGAAGGGAGGAGAAAATGTCAGCAAAGAGGAGAGGAAGAAATGAAAAAAATTTCAAAGAATTCTCCTATATATAATGACCAACTTCTCTAAATTACACTAATGCCCCAACTTTCTTTTATTTACATTTTGACCCCGCTCTACACTTGTCAACATCCCATTGGACAAACTTGATGAGTCACAATTTCACTCACTCTCTCATTCTTATCCAAAACCTTATATTTATCCAAAAATAAAATCAATTTATTTTAATTTTCATTTAAAATTTTAAAAATTTTCCATTGAATTGAAATTAATCCCACGCAAGACGATCCAATTTCACTCACTTATTATCCAATCCTAAGCTTCCGTTCTCCGACTTACTTCACTTAACTTAGAAATTAATTCGTTGCGCGGAATAACGTTTCCGAAAATATCGAATTTCGCCTATTAATGATCGAATTATATAATTTCACACGAATTTGTTCAATTTCTAATTTTAATTCCACTTATCGAATTCAAATATTAAATTAACGAAAATAAATCACACGAACGTAAATTTCAAGGCGTTACATATACATATATATGTGCATATATGTATATACATATATACACATTATTACTCTCATACACATATTATTACTCTCATATATATATATATTAAGATTATTACTCTCATAAAAAAAAATATATTTTTTCTGATAGTTTCTGTGCATTTAAGCTTGTTTCTTCGACTTTGAATATGGCACAAGGTATCTTCTACACGTCATGAAAAAGCCACCTTATCTGCTCAGAAGTTGCCGGCATCAATGTAACTGGACAGCGCTTATACTGTGGCACTACAATTAATATAGAAGTTAGATATATAAGGGATATCAAACAAAGATATTGAAACAAATATTTAACTAGAATTAGATAATATATCAATAATTCAACCAGAATTATTGATTAATGCTCTACTCCTTTCGACATTATTAACAGAGGTCAATAACTTTCCGCTAAAAATACGAGCAGGTGAAGAAAAACGTGATGAGTAAATTGTCCATTCTACAGCAACCTTGCATATCCTATTGTTTAAACAATTTCACTTGTATTCAACTGCTTAAAAAACATAAGAATTGCTTAAAATTATAGAACAACAAAATTACTTTCATTTATGCAACTATTTTGGTTTTCTTAGAAGGAAAGGAAGAGTCCAGATATCTCACCTGAGAAATATACTTGAACATGCAAGCATAGCAGAAGACAAACCCTGAGATTGTTACTACAGAAGGATTTGCACGCTTCTGTGAGCACAAAGGGAATATTGTTCTATCAGGTGGTAGTGGAATACCCTCTTTGGCTACCTGCTTAAATAATAAATTGAACTTGTTATTTTATCATAAAACCAAATTTATTTTCTCATCAATTTTCAGGTGGATGGGAATTACTAATGAAATTTCAAAAAGCAGAAAGTTTTAAACTTTCAAGTTGTATGTCATAATTTGTCAGTAAATCAACGAGCTATATGTTGGTTTTGGCTTAATTAGCAATCCCACATCTAAAACATAACAAATGGTGGGATGTTTGGTGGACTATAAATAAGTCCTTTAGCTAATTGATTTTGTACCCCAAAAATAAACAAGAATTGTAAAAGATCTATACATTTGTATTATTCTTGTTTTCTCCCCATATGTTTCTGGGTTATTGGATCTTGCCCAGATTTTGTAATATTTTGTTTTGGAGCTAGTAGAAGTTTTCAGCAGCACCCGTGGACGTAGGTTTTATACCGAACCACGTAAATTCTGGTGTGTTCTTTCTTTTTTCGCTTTGCATTTATTTTTCTGTTTTTCTGCTTTATTAGTATTTGTTATTTATATTTAATAGCTAGCATTAGTAGTTGTGTATTTGTTTAATTTTCGCTGCGCACAACAAGTGGTATTAGAGCCCTAGGTTTCGATTGATCTGGGAAATTGTCTAGGGCATTAGCTAGCTATTAAATATTTGTTTGTAGAGTTTCGGTGTTATTTTGGAATAGTTACAATTTAGGGAAGCTCTGTCAAAAAGATTATAATTGTCTAAGGAGACTGGATTTTAAGTGGGACCGTTTGTGACCCCTCCAGCCTTTCCTGGGAGCTTACCTTTTGAGTACTATTCATTTGATCACCAAGCTATTGGCATAAAAACTTTTGGTGTAAAGCAGAAATGTCTTCATCTTCACATGTAAAAATTGAAGTAGAGAAATTTGATGGTCGAAATAATTTTGGCCTATGGCAAAGCGAAGTTACGGACGTCTTGTATCAACAAGAAAGAAGGGGTAGATCACAGTCAAGAAAAAGACCTGATAAAGATGAATGTGCCTTTTGTCATGAGAAAGGGCATTGGAAGAAAGATTGTCCGAAGCTACAGAAGAAAGATAAGGACAAGGGTAAAGCTACTTCCGATGCATATGTAGCCAAACGTGAGGAAGAAGATTTTGTGTTGGTTAGTCTATCATCAACATCTGGATCTGGTGAGTGGATTTTAGATTCGGGTTGTACTTATCACATGTGTCCACATAAGGAATGGTTCTTCAACTTCGAAGAGCTAGATGGTGGAATTGTGCTCATGGGTAATGATAACTCATGCAAAACGAAGGGGATAGGTTCAATTCGATTGAAGAATCACGATAGATCAACCAGAGTTTTGACAGAAGTTCGGTATGTTCCAGATTTGAAGAAGAATCTCATATCATTGGGAGCCTTAGAATCTAAAGGCTACACGGTATCTATCAGAGATGGAGTTATGAGAGTGGTATCTGGGGCTTTGGTGGTAATGAAAGGTACAAGGAAGAATAACTTGTACTACTACAATGGTAGTACAGTTACTGAATCAGCAGCAGTAGTATCAGAGAAGGATGTTGATTCAGATATGATCAGGTTATGGCATATGTGTCTGGGGCATGCAGGTGAGAAAACTTTAAACAGTTTGGTGGATCAAGGCTTGTTGAAAGGAGTAAAAACCTGCAAGTTAGATTTTTGTGAACATTGTGTTCTGGGAAAGCAGACGAGAGTGAAGTTTGCAACTGCAGTTCATGATACTAAAGGTATTTTGGATTATGTTCACTCTGATGTGTGGGGACCCACTAGGACAGCCTCCGTGGGTGGTAAACACTATTTTGTTACATTTGTTGATGACTTTTCCAGAAGAGTTTGGGTATATACAATGAAGAAAAAGGATGATGTACTTGGGATTTTCCTTAATTGGAAAAAAATGATTGAGACTCAGACTGAGAGAAAGATTAAGTACCTCAGAACAGATAATGGAGGTGAATATTGCAGTAAATCTTTTCGAGAGGTCTGTCAAGATGCGGGTATTGTACGTCATTTTACAGTTAGACACACACCACAACAGAATGGGGTGGCAGAACGTATGAACCGAACGTTGCTGGAGAAAGTTCGGTGTATGTTGTCCAATGCTGGGTTGGGCAAGGAGTTTTGGGCTGAGGCAGTGACTTATGCATGTCATCTTATTAATCGCTTACCGTCAACAGCGATCGGTGGTAGAATTCCATTGGAGGTATGGTCTGGAAAGCCTGTTACTGATTATGATTCTTTACATGTCTTTGGTTGTTCTGCTTATTATCTTGTAAAGGAATCTAAATTGGATCCGAGAGCAAAGAAAGCTATATTTGTGGGGATGTCTTCAAGGGTGAAAGGGTATCGTCTTTTATATCCTAATTCGAAGAAGATAATCTTCAGCAGAGATGTTACTTTTGATGAGTCTTCGATGCTGAAAAAGAAAATAGAAGATATTGTTGAGGGTAATCCGCAACAGGTGGAGTCTACTCGGAAGCAGGTGGAGTTTTTTCAGAAACAGATAGAGTCAACAAATAATCCAGTTAGAATTGTTGATGCAGATGATGACACTCCTATGATCGAGGAGGTTTCTGAAGAAGAAGGAGAAGAAGAGGTTCCTACCCAAGAACCTTCGCAGCAACAAGAATCAATTGCAATAAATAGGCCAAGACATGAGATTCGCAGACCTGCTCGTTTTGCTGATATGGTGGCCTATGCACTTCCAATTGTAGATGATGATGTTCCTTCCACTTACGGAGAAGCAGTCCAATGTTCTGAAGTTGATAAGTGGAAGAAAGCTATGGATGAAGAAATGCAGTCTCTTCGGAAGAATGAAACTTGGGAGCTAGCTCAACTACCGAAGAATAAGAAGGCAATTGGGTGCAAATGGGTATTTACTAAGAAAGAGGGATTTCCAAACAAAGAAGATGTTCGCTACAAGGCAAGGTTGGTGGCAAAAGGCTACGCTCAGAAGGAAGGGATTGACTACAATGAGGTATTTTCTCCAGTTGTGAAACACTCTTCCATTAGAATTTTATTGGCCCTTGTAGCTCAATTAGATTTGGAAATAGTTCAAATGGATGTAAAAACTGCATTTTTACATGGTGATTTGGAAGAGGAAATCTATATGACTCAGCCAGATGGATTCAAGGTTGCTGGTAAAGAAAATTGGGCTTGTAAATTGAATAAATCGCTTTATGGTTTGAAACAGTCTCCGAGACAATGGTACAAGCGATTTGATCAATTTATGATAGGACAAGAGTACACCAGAAGCAAATTTGATAATTGCGTATACTTTCGAAGGCTACAAGATGGTTCTTTCATCTACTTGCTCTTATATGTTGATGATATGTTGATAGCTTCTAAGAGTAGAGTGGAGATTGAGAAGGAGAAGTTGAAGACTCAGTTGAGTTCAGAGTTTGACATGAAGGATTTGGGTGAAGCTAAGAAGATTCTCGGTATGGAGATTAGTAGAGATAGAGGAAAAGGCAAGGTTTGTTTGACTCAAAAGCAATATCTGATGAAGGTATTACAGCGTTTTGGTGTATCTGAACAGTCAAAACCTGTAAGTACGCCACTTGCTCCTCATTTCAAGTTGAGTGCATCATTATCTCCGAGTACTGATGAAGAACGAGAGTATATGTCTCGTTTTCTATATTCCAATGCAGTTGGTAGCCTGATGTATGCTATGGTGTGTACAAGACCTGACATTTCGCAAGCGGTTGGAGTTGTGAGCAGGTATATGCATGATCCTGGTAAAGGACATTGGCAAGCTGTGAAATGGATTCTACGGTACTTGTTAAAAACCGTAGATTTTGGTTTGGTATTTCAGAAGGAAAATTCACTTGGTCAGTTTGCAATCGGATATGTAGATTCAGATTATGCTGGTGATTTGGATAAACGACGGTCAACTACTGGATATGTATTCACTCTTGCGAGAGCTCCTGTAAGTTGGAAGTCTACTTTACAGTCAACAGTTGCTTTGTCTACGACAGAAGCAGAGTATATGGCATTGACAGAGGCTGTGAAAGAAGCAATTTGGTTATAAGGATTACTGGTAGAGTTGGGAGTGGGACAGAAGAATATTGCTATTTACTCGGATAGTCAAAGTGCCATTCATTTAGCAAAAAATCCGGTATTCCATGTTCGCACCAAGCATATTGATGTCCGATATCACTTTGTGCGGGAAATTCTGAGTGAAGGGTCGATTCTCTTACAGAAAATTGGGACTGCTGATAATCCTGCGGATATGATGACCAAAGTGGTGACAGCAATCAAGTTCAACCATTGTTTGGACTTGATCAACATTTTGAAAGTCTAAAAGACATATATGAAGGCATTGCTGAAGGCTAATACGCCAAGGTGGAGATTTGTTGGTTTTGGCTTAATTAGCAATCCCACATCTAAAACATAACAAATGGTGGGATGTTTGGTGGACTATAAATAAGTCCTTTAGCTAATTGATTTTGTACCCCAAAAATAAACAAGAATTGTAAAAGATCTATACATTTGTATTATTCTTGTTTTCTCCCCATATGTTTCTGGGTTATTGGATCTTGCCCAGATTTTGTAATATTTTGTTTTGGAGCTAGTGGAAGTTTTCAGCAACGCACGTGGACGTAGGTTTTATACCGAACCACGTAAATTCTGGTGTGTTCTTTCTTTTTTCGCTTTGCATTTATTTTTCTGCTTTTCTGCTTTATTAGTATTTGTTATTTATATTTAATAGCTAGCATTAGTAGTTGTGTATTTGTTTAATTTTCGTTGCGCACAACACTATATATATATTTTTTAGAATAAATAGTGTCTTTGGCATCCACAATAAAAGAACCTATTTTAAAGTGCACTATTGCTTCAATATGTTAAACTAAACATTGTACTCATATATGATTTTCCATAGATTTAACGTAGATGCTTCCATCTATTTACACAGATAAATATATACTGGGCTGATGATACGTTCATGTGTACATGAGAGAGAGAGACAAATCAGAACATGAACAAGAAGTGCTTCTTTCACCTTGGGGGGCGGAGGCGGTGGGTACACAGTTGGGGCAGACATTCACTCCTCAGCCGATTGGTACTAATTATATCTACAAAGGACAAATAGGCATAAAAGAACTGTCAGAGGGCATATGAAGAGAATTAATATCCTTAATATGTCTAGTTGTAGATACATATCTAGTTGCCAGAAACTAAAGCAAAAACATAATAACTATAAATCAAGTTAGCTCAACAGGTTTGGACAGTTCACTTGACAATACTAATTGAATATGAAAAACAATAAGTGTCAGATTTAATAGCATAGTGTGGCAAAGAAACATGAGGTTTGTTTTTCACATTTGGAGAGAAGAGTTGTTAAGAGGTGCAGCTTGAGGAAAAAATGTTTTGTTCAACAGCCTAACAAAAACTAAGAAATCTGAGGTCTGTGTTCAAGAAGCAGAGAAAAAGTCAAAAATTTGCTTTTATAGGGGCACAAATCGATACATCAGATAACTAACATTTTCAATCAATGTGAAGATGGAGATAAGAAGGCCCTATAGTTTGCTTTTACCCTAGTTTCTTGTACTACGATAAGTTGAGCCCAAAGAGCGCATAATGGTAATAGTTATAAAGCAAAGTTGTGCCAGACTTTCAATAACTGCTCTAATATTGAACCAACAGCAACAATAACCATTGAAAAGCTTTGCCTTGTTAGGCCTTTAAGAAATAGCTACTATTTTATAAAGGACATAACATCTAATGCAGGTTAATCACACTCACATCAAAGAAGAATACTGCTGCAATCAAGCCAGTCTGTGCCTAGTCTAGTACTGCATATGTACACCTAAGTAATGCTCCTTGTATTGCCTGTAAACTTTTATTATGCCACATCAATATACCAGAATCTTAGAATAATTTCAGGTGCATTATAACATTTTTCAGTATGCGCAGACAGGTTCAGTGTATAAAAGTGTAAGAAAAATCACCAACTATAAAAGAAATTGAAATTATACCTTCAACCACAGAGGGCCATGCAGACTCTCATATTCACAATTCTGTATCTTTGAAATTCTAGAAAAATTATCCATCTACCTTCACATCAAAAAGGTGAAGTAAAAAGAACTGAGACATACACTGATATAAGAAAAGTTTTAATCCTTTTTATTAAAAATGACGCTTAGATTCTAACATCGAACAGAGAATCATTAATGATTTATAATTCAAAACAGTTGTAGCAACATTTATTACCAGTTCTTGTCCTGTAGCTCGACAAACATGAATCCCAAGTGCATGCAATCCCAGAGAATAGAATCCAGTAGCATCCAGTAGATATAATAGCTGGTAAGAGATCGATAATCCTGTAAAGTAGAAATCTAAATTGGAATAGAGATTTTAACCACAATTAGAAAAACCAAGTCAAAGACAAGTACCAGTACATGTCACGTCCAAGAAAACTTTACGATTGAGACCACATTTACACTTAACCTCCCTCTTAAGCAAACAATAACATTGTAAAGATTAAAACCTACAGTATTAATTCAGAGCACAAACAAAAGACGCTGCTGACTTGAAGGAAAACTTCAATAAGCCAGAAGTTGTACCTAAAGACAATTCCATAAAATAAAGAAATACTTTGAAGATTATTACATATGGCATAATTTGGAATAGTTTTTTTTTTTTTTTGGGACAGATAAAGACTGTAATCCTAATCATGCACTGACATGTCAAAGAATATGAGCAAATTATGCAAATTTCCTTGGGTTACAGAACTAGAGAAAATAAAGGGATTTATATATGACCCGTTGTCACCAATAAAGACACATAAAAAGAACTAACTGCTGCATGTACCTTCACAGCTAGCATGCAGCCATGGATAGCAAGCAAATATAATTTTCTGAATTTTCTTTGTCAAACGTGTTCTAACTGATGTTTCTGCATTCGAAGTTCCTGTAGAAACAAGAAATTCTTCCCCTCCATCAAAGTAGTCTGCATCGTCAAATCTTTCTTCACCAGGTCCCCACAAACTTGCTTGCAGTCTGGCTTCCCTTTCTTTGTTATAGACTGAGTGCAATTTTGACCTAAAATATGGCAACACAACCTAAATAGGGAAATCAAGTCATCTTATAGCCAGGATTTTATGAGAATAAGTAAATTTAAAAAGACAATGAAAGGAAGCTGTATACACACTTAGGGATACACATATCAAGTCTTAGATATAACACAAATGAGCATTTAAAGGCTTAAACATTTCCCAGAAATTCATATAGGATTTATTGGAACAATCAATCAAAATTCAAACTAATATTTCTAAAGAAACCCCAGCTAAATAAAAGAAGCAGAATACAGTAACATCAATACAACGGGAAGGACTCTTTTGTGCTTTTCTTACCCAGAATGCCAAATCCAATCGCTGGATTTTAATTGAGCATCATCCTTCTTCATTCTTATTCTCACCACTCTCCTTCGCAAACCAATCCATATAGAGATTCAGAAAAAGAGGGATCTGAAGAAGCATGGCATCAAAAAATGCGATGGTAAGTAACTGAAACCATTTAACAAACTAAAATCACAATTCTTCAATGATAACTGAAAGTGATATATGTGAGGTCTCAGCATAAACAGGAACAATACGTACAGAATGGAAATTGATACCCCAATACAGAATTTGTTAGAGAAAATTTTGACTTTTGAAAAGACTTTGTGGGTACTCTGGCGTATTCCAGGAAAGGCATCACATGGACTTTAAAAAATACAACATGAACCCTGAAATACTATACGCATCACCAAAAAAACGAAGTCTCAACTCACTACAGTGCCACCGACATTATAACATCAAATCTTCATCCACCACCACAAAGCACAAAATATTTCTTATTACATCAAGAGAACTGTTTGATTATTTAAACTACCTCAATAGCTTTAAAAGCAATTACAGAGTCCAAAACCACAAGTACATATGCATTTGGGAAGCAAGTCAACAATAAAATCTCTCATAAGAGGACAGATCACACAATCCATAAAAAGGGAGTCAGTTTCACACCAAGAAATTGAAGAGCAAACAGAGATGGACCTTTATTCCGCAAACTATGGGTTTCAAGAACCGGCATAAGCAAAGCTAAGAATTCATCTTCATAGTGTAAAATCTTATGGAGAATGGTCTCCTTAATGCCAACACCTGTAATATCCGACATAAAAGTCCAATAAATTAATAGGTTGAAGGAAAACCAACAATCAACCTAAACAATAATAGACAACAATGGCTGCCAGTTTATTAGTGAAGTAAGCACATCACTAAGTATCCATACAAATCAGCTAAAAATCAAAACGATGCAGCACAAGGACACATAAAGCAGGTAAATGATCAAGCTAATAATTAAAAAAAAAAATTCAGGGGAGTGGACAAAAAGTTTATCAAGACATAGTCCAGGTAAAAAGTGAGCAATTTTAATGCATTTTGAAGCAAAATTTGCACCAGCTTTCACTTCAAAGTTCAAAAAACTTTACAATTTGTTTATTGTTCAATAAGCAAATTCGGGTAGGTTCAGTTAGAGTGCAACTATCAAAATTCAGCTAAATAGCAAGCAAAAGCTTGGTCATAACATTGGCTACATTATCAGTACTTGATAAACAACCAACAAACAAATCACAAAGTCATATGACCACTTAAAAAGGGGAAAATTTTCAGTAAGAAAAGTGAAAATCATCATGAAAACTCAATTGGGTATGTGTTGTTTTCACTTGTGATAAACTAGAACGAGAAATTTAAAGGGCATATATATAGAATCAATGATTAGATAAAATGTAAGAACGATCTAGTCATCAAAAATGCAGATATATACACAGCAAATCCAGCTTCCTCTACTGTCAGTTTTCACTTCATATTCAATCCCAGATTGAAACAGGTCTTAAATTTAACATTGAAAGATAAGATTAAATACTAAATCTTAAAATCTTCGAAGAAAGAAAATAACTGTATCACCACTGGTGTATTTTGCCTACATACAATAAAGGTCTCTACTGGCAAAAACTCCAGAGTTTAATCATAGCAGTAATATTTGTAAATGAAAAGCATCCTACCAAGCCGACTTCTCACATTGTCACCAAGAGCAGCAACGTTAATTCTGTAAGTTATTTATTCTGATGCGGATTTGGCTGAAGGTTCTGATGCTTCACTTGTTCTTGCTCGTTTTGTAGTAGTGTGGTCAGAATCATCTAGGACAACGACAAGATCCTCAGCAGTTATGGTTTGTGGGGCCTTATGTTTCCTGCTTGGACTCTGAGAATTTTCTTGTTGTGCAGTGTTTTCTTGACCAGTAGTGGCACCTGTTTTGGCAACATTGAACTCAATGGCATCTGATTTTTCGTTTTTGAAAGAATTCTGCTCTGGCTTTGACAATGCAGCAGAGTGATCATTTGGGTTGGATGATGAGGCCTTGCACTTATCATTCTCCATTTTTCTTTGTTGCTCAAACATCTGCTGAAGATACTTTGCCTGTTCTTCGATTCTCAACTGCAAATTCTTTGAATCTGTGTACAAGTAGAAGAAATCAGCAAATATGAAAAGTAGTAGGTGTGCAACTACGAAGGCAAATGCAAGTTTGAGAGCTCAAAACATTAGAACTAGAAAACAAAATATGCTTCCATTCAGAAGTTCAGGAAAGAATTAATTGTTCAAACTTTCAAACAATACACTTTATCATCAAGTTTACACTTGGCATGAACTCTTGGTCACATGTCAAAATTGCCAGGTTTTACACTTCCAAAATAAATAAATAAAATAACGAGGTTGCCAGGTTTTACTCTCTAGAGCATCACATTTGCAGTCTCCCTGTTTTTCATTTATTTATATTTAGGACATATTTGTAGTTTATTCAATCATTAATTTCTCATAAAACCTATTTTCCTCAATTTTGACACAAAAGATTAAGCATAGAACCATATATATCTTTGGGTTAATATTTTGTCTTATATCTTAACGTATAGAGGAATTGAAGCCAAAACTAGAAGCATACTTGAAGTTGTTCATCGAGCCGTTTCTGAACTTCCATCTGCAATTGCAATGCTTCGGTGATGCTCATGGTACTGCTGTCAAAATCAAATATACAATAGATGAATTGCAAGCCTAAAATCACGTTAACTTTTCACTATTACATTGAGAGTACTTAAGTAAAAAGTTCTTGGGAGTAGCTCAGGTAGCACAAAGAACCAAAGCACGGGAACCACATTACAAACAGCTGCATTTCCAATTGAAAAAAAAAAAAAAAAATAGTTCCTTTTTGGCACCAAAATCATATAGTATACTAGCACCTAGCACAAAATTAGTATATCCAGATATGCTCATGTATGAATTGTATAATTTCAAATGACAATAGGAAGTTAGACCGTGATTTTATGTAAACTGTATATTGTTGACATGATTTCTTTTACAATAACCAATTATTGTTTTCAATTAGGATAACCAATAAATTATATAAGCAAAGTCTTCAAGGGCAATCATTCAAGGAGTGTAAATAGACAGTCTCCAAAAATACGACCTACACTCACCAAAACCAATATGTCAACCTTTGGATAATAACGAAGTGAAACTTAAATACATCAAATGAGATTATTGAACTTAATGACTCTAAGAAAGTGATAACAAACAAGTCTCTGCTGGACCTGGTTCCTACCAGAACCGCCGCATGAAATCAAGCATAATGATGAACAGCAGAGTAGGATATTTAAAGAATAGTGAAATTTAATTTCATAATAATGTAATAGCATATATTATATTTATGCTTACATTGTCATCTATAAGGTATCTTGAAAATCTATTTGATGAGATTGAAAAATCTAGACTAACTGACATGAAAAGTAAGATGGGAGCAATAGAACTAAGGAATCATAGAGCCTTATGACAACAACATTGCTAAAACAACATACAAAGTTGACAAGAAGCAAATTTTTTGAATAAAAATACCCGACTCCCTGTTGGGGTGGTGGGTGGTGGATGCCACCATCCTGGATAGAGCTTTTAGAATCATTGTTGTTATCTAGATAATCTTCACCATCCGGAGGCTCACGAATATTCAGATAAGCTTCCACCCTTTGCATACGTTTCAACAACTCCATCATGCAGCTGTCTGATTGAAGCTCCTACAAAAAACAATATACATGTATATAGTTAGTTAATATATAAGTTGACAAAACAAATTCAAACAACCAATTACTCTTCATATAACAATTTCATAAAAATTTTAACAAAGTTTTCCCAATTTTTCTGTATCTAAGTAATATAACCTACATATTTAAAAAATCACACTTTGTCTATCATGTTTGGAAACTCCATCTCTTCATTCAACTCCGTATTACTAAACAACACGTTCACAATCTTTCTATTTTCTAAAATGGATATTCACTTAAAAATGAAATAAATTAAATAATAATATAATATTCATACTTGACGAGGAAAGGGTCCAAGTGTCTTATCCTCTGATCCTCCCTCTCCAACAATCTCATCATCACCACCACCACCAAAATTTTCCTTTCATTATCAGCAGCAAGCTAATCAATAAGTATCTTTATCACAAAATATAATTCATAAATGTAGATATATTGAACTAGTTTCGTGTTTCTTAGCCTTTTGGTTGAAAATACTATTAATAAATTATGTTAGTTGACAATAGATCATGTTAAACCATACCAGATCTCAAAACCAGCTCATACTTTTCATGTACACATCCAGACATCCATTAACAACATAAATCTCACTTACAAGCTCTAGAGGTGCTTACTCTTGGGTGCAAAAGTTGCCCGATGCTTAATGAAAAGCTTTTGTAGGTCATCGGCCTCCAGAATAAATGCATCCACTTTTGTGATTGTTTTGATAGTTCTGGTGGAGATTGGACGGTTGACCGAATAAGGGTCAGCTTGAAACCAATAAACTAATTCTTCTCCACAGAACATTTCATCTTGGAGATAATCAATGCTCCAATCGGATGAACAAGTCTCAAGCTTGCCACACACAATAAAGAGCATTTGTTGAATTGAGCTACCCCGTCTTTGAATAGTCCGAGTCGTGGTATACCGAGGGTAGGAAACTGGAATCACTTTGTCACATAACTCATCCAACAGTTCATGACTCCAACTTCTGAACTCTTCAACCTTTAACAATATTGAAAAATAAAAATGATTAGAATACATCTAATTTTCAATTAATTATTATAGATGGATTAAAATTTAAATTTGCAAAAGACTAAAATGAGAAAAAGAAATAAAACATATTATATATATATACACACACGCATATATACATATACATAAGTATATATATGTATATACATACACACATATATATATGTATGTAAATATATATATGGATATATATACATTATTACTCTCATATATATATGTATCTATATATAAAAGTATATATATAGATACATATATATATAGATATATATACATTATTACTCTCATATGTATAAATGTATGTGAGAGTAATAATGTGTATATATATAACTCACATGTGTGTGTGTGTGTGTGTGTGTGTCTGTATATATGCATATATATGTGAGAGTAATGTGCGTGTATATATATATACACATATATACATATGCATACACGCACATTACTCTTATATATATATGTACATATACATATATATACAAACATTACTCTCACGTATATACAAGTATACATATACATATAGAGTGTTCCTATAATCAGGACGTCCTAATTTTTAAAGTCAGAGCGTCAACCACTCTATACATATATATATATACATTGCTCTCACACATATATATACACACATATGTATATATATACGTATATGTGTATACGAGAGAGTAATATATATATGTGTATAAATATACGAAAAAGTAATACATATATATACATAATAATAATAATAAATAAATAAATAATAAAAACTAAAAGAAACTAATAATACTATCATTGGCTTATAAGATATCTAAAGAACTTACTCAGTTTTTAAATATTAATTGTAAAATATCGTGTGAAAATTGTACCATATGAGCTGATAATCATGTTTGCCAATGTCATCTATTAGTTCTATTATTAATTTCATCAACTAATAATTAATATTAAGCAATGGAAACAAAAGAACTTATTTTTTTTATTATTTCCAAGAAAAACTTGCACTTTATCTTCTTTATAATATTATCCGAAAGATTTAAGAATATCATCCGCAGATGATTGTCATCGTCTGTGTCCCATTTTTTGGGCTGAAATCTCTTAATCTCCTTTCAGAGGTCCTTTGGGAACTTTGCAAACAATCTACTCTTCTCAGTCTCTCTTTTTCGTTGTCTTGCTTTCTCTAATTCTTGATTTTCGAATAGCAGATGTATCTGTTTCATAAGAACCCCAAAAACTAAGATTACTATTTATTAATATTAATTTTAGATGGCTTATTGAGAAACTTTGGTGTACAGCCACACCAAGTGGTGCAGCAACCCATTGAATATTTGACAATTGGAAAATTGATTTTTTGAAAAGTAGTTAATAACAATAGTAGAAGGAAATTAGAGACAAACTTTCAAATATTCAGTGGCCAAACTCCCAAAATTTTTTCTTTAAAAAAAAAAAAAATCATATAGTAATATATAACAACTAATATGTTTCCCGTCAAATATGCAAAGATCAGCACGCCCAAAAGGAACATGAAAATCAGAAAGATAAGCTCCCATCCGTCTTCAGCAAATCGGAAGAATTGACCCCTATAAAGAGAAAAAAAGGAACTCATTAAGTGCATGCAACTTTAAAAAAAAAAAAATTAATATTATAGATTGATGATTATTTTTTATGTGGTAAAGATAGAAATTCTAGGAAAAGACAAGACTTAAGTAAAAAGTGATTTAAACAAAGAATAACAAAGATCTTACTAATCCAAAGTAAAAAGGCTAGAAATTAAGTTCCAACATGTTGGCTGTGCTAAAACATGTTTGGTGTGTTATTCCATTATTGCTACTACATTTTACCATACATCTTACCATACATCTTCCCCTTATCTTACAAAGCCTATCTCGTAACGAATGCCGTAAAGCACCCACAGAACAACAATAATATTACACAAACCAAATAACAGGAATGACAGAAACTAATACAACCATATCCCCCACTAATTCTAAAGTCACAAATCCCTCCACTAAATCCATTTCCCTTATAATCAACCACAAAACCAAATTTCAACACCCAATACATTTAACCATCTCCGTTCCTTCTATCATTATATTCAGTCCAACACACATATGTCTAAATAACTATTTAACAATTCTCTCAGTCCAACACACATATGTCTAAATAACTATTTAACAATTCTCGCAATCATAAACCCACAAGCAAGTCATAGTTACAGCAAAAATCCTCATACGAGATTTCCAATTCTAATTCGCAACCATAAATAAAAAACCAAGTTTAAATTTCTTTTAAAGAGAAATGCAATACAGCTGTCAGTAATCAGAATCGAATGAATTAATCCACTAACTTGCAGGAACTTGTTGAGATTTGTTGTCAATTTGCAAAGTGTATATATCAAACAAGAATATATATCAAGGAGTTTACATCAAACTTACCGATTAGCCATGTGCAGACTCTGGTTTGAGCTTCTGCGTACCGGTTGCGGAATGAGCAGAGAGGGAGAATGAGCAGGGAGACAGTGAGGGAGATGAGTTTGGAGAGAGATGAGTTTGGAGACTTAGCGAGTAAGAGAAGATGGTGAGAGAGAGCAAAAGCAAGAGGGCGGTCGGTTGAGAGAGAGAGTGACTGAGAGGGAGAGTGTCTGATGACAGAGTGGTAGGTTAGGGATAATGACGGGGGAGCAGACGATAATGAATGGATGACGACAGAGCGGTTAATTTTTCTCTTACGTTTTTTCTGTTTTCGGGTACTTCCTTTTGTCTTTTTCATCTCTTTTTTTTCCGTTTTCGGCTTCTCTGTTTTTTTATTTTTTAATTTCTTTTCAGTATTTTTCCAACTTGGTTCACTGGTCACAAAATATACATGAGTGATTGGCAACCACTTAACCACGTGAGTGGCTACGTACTGATCAAAGTTTATTAATATTTTTATTTTTTCTTACTTCTGAAATTTTTTTTTTTAAAAATTCTTATTTTTGGAACTTATATAAATTGACGTTTAAATAATAACAAACTTATGTCTACTGATCAACGTGGGCCATATATATAACATATTTTAATAAGATAATATTAAGTCCAACAAGGTGGTGAATGAAATGGATTTATAAACTTACTTCTTTTTTTTCTTTTTATCCTGGGATGCAGAGTTTTATTAACAAAATTTGTAAAAGCAGGGAGTAGATTTAGTTGACTCGATTTGAGAACAACGAAAAAAAAAAAAAAAAACCCAATACACCAAAATAATCGCATCTACAGTTTATGTCCTAAAAAAAAAAAGAAAATAATCCCATCTAAACAAGAAATAATAAACCAATTTTGAATCTCATCCAGTGTTCCAAAACTCGCTACTCGGACCTGGCTCGGCGAGGCAGCGAGCTGCGAGTACTCGGCAACTCGGCGAGTACTCGGGGAGTACTCGGTTTGACCATCGGTCAACGGTCAAACCGTTGACCCACGGTCAAACCAGGTCAAACTTGTAAAAAAATAAAATTTAATAATTTTCTATAGAATAAAACTTTAATCATATGACCACAAAACCCCTTAAAATCTATCTCATGCAACATTCAAAACCATTTTAACACAGTTACATAATTACAACCTTACAAATTTCAACAACGTAACCACTATTTTGCCAACAATTCCAACTGTAATATACCAAAATAACCATCACATATGTCACTGCCACTGCCACTGTCACACTGAAATCACACAATATATTTTCAATCTTTATGTTATAATCTCATTTCCATCAATGCAACATATAAATCACAAATCCATCAATCATCAATCCTAAACTAAATGAAGTAAACCGGACGGCGAAACTGAAAGCAAAAACAGAATGAAAAAACAAAAATATTTTGAAAACAAACAAAATGACTGACTCACAGCGACGGCGAGTCGGCGACTGCAGTAGGAGGAGCGACGGAAGACACCGGCAGCAGAAGTCGCACCCCACTCGGCGTCGGTGAAAGCGGCAGCAACGCAGCGGATGTCGGCACACCAACGGACGACAGTGGCAGCAACGCAGCAGAAGATATGCACCCAATACTCCAACCGACGACAGCACACCAACCGGCGGCAGCAGAACTCAGAGGCAGCACGGCGGAGTGGCGGACAGAAGCAGAACGCAGAACAGAAGCAGCCAGACCCAGATCTGAGCGAAAGAAGAAGCCCCAAATCTGAAATACATGACGCCAAAACGGCGTCGTTTTGGTGTGCCAAAACGACGCCGTTTTGGCAAAAAAAAAATTAAAATAAAAAAGGCCGACTCGGCCGATCCGCGCTGGGCCGAGTCTGCCCGAGCTGGGCCGAGTCGGCCCGAGTTGGGCCGAGTTGGGCCCGATTCGGGCCGATTTTCAACAGTGGCCGATTCGAACCCCCCGATCTGGGGGTTCTCGACTCGGCACCCGGCCGAGCGGCGAGTACTCGGCGAGTACTCGGCCGACTCGGCCGAGTTTTTAAACAATGATCTCATCCTTCGACAAATCAAATTTAAAGCATTAATCACACTCTGATGTCATTTATCACATGTCTAACTCATACTTTTTTCCATCCATAGTATGTGTTTCTCTTCCCACCTGTCCCATCTACTTTATCAAGCTTTTCAATCAAAATAACTTTTTCATTTCTTTCTACTATTTTTACACACTCCCACCAACTCTCTTTATCAATACATCCAAAGTTCCAAAGAATGTGATCCCCACCATAAACAGTCCAGATCACTTCATCATCATCATCATCAAACAATATTGGACGATCCTGATCAATTTTCCTTTTTTAAATACAAGTAATTCTCAAGTTTACAGGATCTTCCATGTGGATGTGGATGTTAGTAGGTTAAATAAATAAATTAGACCTTTAAGATTCATCGAGAATTTCAAAATATTGATTACGTCTCAGCCATTAATTTATCTTGCCCAAAATATTGCTGTGGGTACTGCACTTCAATCAATTATATATGTAATTATGGTGATGGATGTTGCACGGATCACAAGAAACAAAAAAAATATATATGTAAGAAGGAGTGGATGTTTGGACGTGCAGTACCCTAAGAACACGATAGTAGAAGAATTAAATTGATTGATGGAAGATGGGGAGGCATGGACTATGAGAAACAAAAGAAAAAAAAAATCGATGGATACGACACTAAGAAAATAAATCGAAACCAATAAAATAATCAAACATAAATTAATCAATTAAAGTTACGATACTAATTGATACGAATATTGTATATAAAGATATAATACCTACGATCAAATTGAAACACAACTTCAAAAAAGATTAAAACAGTTTAATAAAAAAAAAAAGAATAAACTATTAATTATATATCAATCTAGAGCTAAAGTTATAAAAAAATTTTACTCAATGATTAGAATTCAATCAAGAACAAAAATTATAAAAGAATGATATTAACGTCACTCTCAAAAAAGAGATAAGATAAGTCTACAAATATGTTGCATGTACATTTATTTTGATACAATTTCAAAAATAAAATTTTCACAAGTATAAACTAAAAGTCATCTTTTTCCAATATAAATGTTAAATTTTATTGCCTAACAGAGAATTGAAGTTATTTTATTACATGTGTAATACTAGAGTGTTAAAAAAAGTTCTATTCATAAAAGGTTCTACTCAAATTCATAGCAGTAAATTTACTAATGTTTTTATTTTTTCCTTAAAAATATTATAATTATTCGAAGTTTTGAGAGAATAATATAACTCGAATCTATAGATTTCATGATACAAATATGAGAAAATATGATTGGATGAACCTCATCTTATTTCAATATATGAGCTTAGGAATATGTTATTTATCACATTGATCTATACAAGGCTAACAATTCATATACTTTAATTAATTAGACATGAATTAGATGATAAATTTGGACATTTTAGATCAAAGAAAAATTCACTAACATTTACTATAGCTAGGATAAAAATACAAATACAACTAGTTTGATTTATAAATTTATTAAAACATCTATTATTATTTTAAAAATTACAATAAACCTTTCAAACACAAATCAGAATTCCTCTTTTATTTAACTTTTGTATGATCCATCATAATCCTTTCATGTTGATGAAATTAACATTAGATGATTCAATATTTTTTTTATTAAAAATTCATTTAAAATGGTATAGAAATTAATTTATAATTATCATACAATATATAAAAAAAAAAAATGTGAGTAATAAAATAATATAACTACTCTAAACAAACACTTTTGAAATCATGAAAAGCATGAGGGAGCCTCTAGGTAAAACTCATCATTTAAAATTAATGCATGATTGAAGAAATGGAAGTACCGAAGTCAAAATGTGGAGTCAAATAGAGATTCTAATGGGATTTGATTGGGGTTGATGTCTATATATTTTCATGTTTCATACCAACCTCATATTAAAGCATTCCATTATGGTACACCAACTATTAACTCGAAAAGGAAAAAGAATAAAAAAGTGTTGTTCACTTTTTTAATGAAAATACATTTTTGGAAAGGCTGTGACTTACATTCTTTGGTGGCCCCCAATATCTTCTCATTAAAATTATATCTGCCAAACTGCATGTGATCTAATTTATTAGTTAGTTGTTGTAAAATAACAATTAAAGAGGAAGTCTTTGGTTGTTGGCGCCACCAAACCCCCATGCCTCAAAGTTCATACTCCATCCGATAAATCCAAATCTATAATAATAATATAATAATAATAATAGGTATCTCACTATTACATATGAATTGATCTCTCATTCTTATGTGAATTTTCTCCCATTTTCGTGTGGGTGGATTTCTCTCAATTAGGAGCAGTCACTCGGATCGTATCACTAGTGTCTTATCTCGATTGGTCCACCATTATGTGTGGATTAATCTCCTACTTTTATGCCAATGGATTTCTCTCAATTGGGAGCAGTCACCCAGGTCGTGCCATTAGTGTTCTATATTGATTGATCCCGACAGTCATCTGGATCTATCTCAGTTATAGTTTTTGTACTACAAAAAAAATAAAAGATGGAAAGTATACACAATTATATATATATTAAAAAAAAGCACACATAATCTCAGTATTATCAATGTTTTGGTTCTATTAATGTTAGATTAGTATTTAAAAAATAATCTTTCAAATTTTAAATAAAATATAGAAAATAATTACTAGAATTTCTTTGACCAATAATACATTATCATTATCATTATCATTAATTGTTTCGCTGAGCAATCAAATTTCAACTACTTCTCCCACTATAATAAATACTCGGCAATTACTGAAACCCAAAAGCCAAATCAACTCAACCAATTACTGAAACCAAAAACCAAAAATCAAACCAATCACCAAATCAAAAACTAAAAACCTAGAAACCATCTCTTCTTCCATTTCTCAAGTGAACCCGGAAACTAGAGAAGATGGGTGGATGTTAGGGATGATAATGAGATATCCACCCTCTTAAAAGATTTTTTTTTTTCAATTTTTTCTTTTAATTTTTTTTTAAAAATGACCTCCACCATCCATCAACGTGATGGGACGATGGAGATCTCACAATAAATTTTTAAAAAAATTATTAATATTTTTTTTTATTTTTAATTAATTTTTAAATAAATTTTTATTATTTTTTTAAATTTTAATTTTGACCTCTACCATCTATTTTAGAGGTAGACGATAAAGATTTTGTTTTTTCAAAATTGTTTTAACTATAAATTTTTACATATAATATTACTTTTTTATATAATTTGTCATTTAACAGTAACGGTCAAATCAAAATTTTTAATGTTAATTTTAACGGTAGAAATTTTTTTTGTCTATTTTCATATACCTTAGTGTTTTTTTTTTTTATCTATTTTACAAATTTATAAAATATTTTTAATGATTTCTGAAAATATTGGTTTTTTTTTTACTATTTATACCAAATTACAGAAGGGAAATTTAAATTATCCCTAATATATATTCTCTACAAAACAATAAGTAGTCTGCTATCTGTATTGGTTATCACTTTGCATGAATTATTACTCCCATGTGCATACCATTTATAAGCACTCCTTAACTTTACAATCTCATAATATCCTCATTATTTTAGTAAAAAATAATAATTGTTGATTTTTTAAAAAATGAAAAAAAAAAATTCTGAAAATGAAATTCAAAATATAAATTCTAATAATTAAAATTCAAAATAAAATACCATTATTTATAAACATTTATGGTTAGTTGATTATTGACACCCTAGAGATGTAACTAAAAAGCGGGTCACTGCACTGAGTTTTTGCACGGTTGGCAGCTACATTTTCTTTAATTACAGCTCACACATTTGTCAATAATATAAATAAAGTAGGGCTACAAAATAGGAAAGCTTTGTTTTCTATCGCTCTCTTTTTCTCACATTTCGCTTTCATTTTTAATTTTTCTCTTACTTTTTTCCACTTTTGGGGTGATTCTTTTTTTATTTTCAATTTCCCTCTTTTTTTTTTTTTTTCATTCATTTTGGGCTTCTCTTTGTTTTGTCTTTTTAATTTTTTCAACTTAGTCACTGACTACCAAATATACATGAGTGGCTGGTGACCACTTAATCATGTAGAGTGGAGTGGTTATAACGTGGGCCGCATATAGAACATACTTTAATAAGGTAACAGTAAGTCCAACAAGGTGGTGAATGAAAAATCAATTTATATTACTTCTTTTTTTTTATTTTCTTCCTCAGATAATGACGATGTGTTTACTTCATGAATTGAAAAATGAGAAATGAGAAATGTGATTGATTGATAGTGTTTATTTGTTTAAAATTCATTTCATAATGAGAATAAAAATGTGGGCTTTACTTATGGAATGAAAATCTCATTCCCCTATCCCACTTAGAAATCCTATTCTCATTTTCTTTGTCAAAATAAAAAATTTCTTATACTATTTTTTAAAAAATAAAAACAAAACTTATTTTATTTGATATTAAAAAAAAAACTGTATATTATAATAAAAAAATCGCACACCATTGGTTTTTTATCACCAATTTATTAATTATTATAATAGATCAATAAAATAATATACATTTTTTTTTATTATAATATGTAGTTTTTTTTATTTTTATTTGATATTAAAAAAACTGCATATTATAATAAAAAACCTGCACATCAAATTAGTAAATTATTAAAATAATATGTGGTTTTTTTATTATATAATATGCATTTTTTTTAATTTTATATTAAAAAACACATTAAAATAAAAAACTGTACATTATTATAATTAGTTTATAATTTTAATTAAGAATATTTTTATAACTTATAATGAATTCATTTCAATTCTAAAACAAAATAAATAATTCAATTAGAATACTGCTAATTTCGATTCCTGTAGTTGAAATAAATAATTTATTATGATTCTGATACTTTATTCTGATTCTAAATCATTTCGATTATAATCATTTCGATTCCTATTCCAATCATTTTAAGTGAAGTAAATGCATTATAAATCTCATTAACAAAATTATAAAAGTAGGGAGTGGAGTTAGTCGGCTCGATTTGAGGGTAGGTAAAAAAATTAATTCAATACACCAAAATAATCCCACCTAAACAAGTAATAATAAACTCATTTTGAATCTTATCCTCCAACAAATCAAATCCGAAGTATTAATCACACTCCAACATCATTTATTACATGTTTGACTTGTACTTTTTTGACCCACTGTATGTGTTTCTCCTCAGCTATCTCATCTACTTCATCAAGCTCTTAAACCAAAATAACTTTTCCATCTTTATACTATTTTCCTAACTCTCTTTATCAATATATCCAAAGTTCCAAACAATGTGATCCCCACCATTTGCATTCCAAATCACTTCACCACCATCATCATCATCAAGCACTATGGATGGTTCTAATCAAATGAGGACACACCCCTAATTTGTGATGGACCGTATATAGATTAAAAAGTATCGCCTCCTGAGTCCATAATGAGTGTAATAGTTATCGAGTAGAACGTTGATAGGAATTAAATGAAGCTTTAATATGACATTAATGAGTGTAATGGTTAAAAGAAAGTGATCGCACACCTAACTTGTACTGTGATTGGAACTCAGAACAATCAACCAACTTTCCATATGTTGAGTTTTGCTTTGTGAAGCAAACTTGTGGTGTTAGTACGAGTATTGCAGGGTGGTTTTGGTTGGAATAAATTATTGGTGGAAAGTTGGTTGGAAATTAGTAGGGTAGTATGACCAATTTTTGTGGTGAAGAAAATTTTTTCTTCCAGATGGAAAGTTGGTTGGCTTAATGAGAGAATTTTTCTTACAAAGAGAGATTTTTTTTTGGTTATTGAATGCTCAATGAACCTGTCGCTACCTAATTTCATCTAATTAGTAAGTGAACCATTGCCCTTACGAAGGGTTACTTGCTTGATTACCCCACAGATTAGGACACTCTTGTCTTGGCTGTGGTGGTGGTACTCAAAAGTGGGATCATGGGTGCATTAAAAGGGCAGTACTACAAGCCCTCTCACTTTTCATGTTTAACTACCTTATAATATAGTATTAATTAAAGAGCAATGTAATGGACATTGAAATTGCATTCTGGTTGACTAGAACAAGTCTTGAGTCATGCTTATGCTACATCAAGATTTTATTGGCTAATGAAGCCTATGCTACAAACCACGAATTGTGGCAGCCAAAGCCATTTATACGAGCTGCACCAGTCGGTTTCAAAATAGATGATTAATTATGAAAATAATTTATTTTAATAAATCAGTAAAAAATTATTTAATATTTTGAAAACATAAAAGGCTATGTATGTATCCAATAATTAATTTTAATAAATCAATAAAAATTGGGTTTGTAATAACCCACGTGGAGTGGAGTGGTTGCCAACCACTTACTCTCGGGGGGAGGGGAAATATGAGGACTGAGCATTGCAAAAATTTTGATACTTGACCTGTACAAAAGATTTTTTTTTATTAAAATATGCATTAAGGCCTTTTCTAATCTCCACTTCATAGCAAATACGAACCCAATAATGGGTTTTCTTAATCCTGTGATTTTGGACGGTGGGATATTAAGGCCTTTTCTAATCTCCACTTCATTGCAAATACAATTTCGTTTCGTGCATGAGGGACAACAATTTGTTAAAACTAACTTATTTCTCCTGTTACCTAATTTTAAAGTAACCTTATTTTAATTAAATATAATGAGAGAATAAACTTTTGTTTATAATAATTTTAAAGATTTCCCATATCGGATCCAATTTAGATTATAGATATTCATTTCATTTTTTAAATAGATCATCTTTATTTATTGTTAAATCAGACCTTAGGTAGGGATATAAAATCATGTCATTTAATATGTATTAAACCCAAAACCAAAAGTGTTTTTATATATTTTTCGTTAATTATACTTTTAATAATTTACATTGTTGATAGACTTATACTTCAGCTTAATATATATATATATATATTTTTTTTTTTTTTGAGACAGTTTAAAATTAGTTAATTCTCTTAAATTATATTTGTAATACTAGAATGATTTAACTTTTCTATTTAACAATATTTGGTTCATCATGAGATAGCTAGAACATTATGTACATATCATGATAGGGATTTTGATTTGTGATGTCATTTTCCTTACTGCCCTATTGCCATGAAAGCTAGGTGGACTGTACATCTACTCCCTAGTTTGGTGGGCCACATGGGCTTACATATTGGCTTCCCGAATCCCCAGCCAAAACTATATTTTAAAAAATATTTTTTTTTTATATTTTTAATAATATTAGAAATTGTTTAACGTATTTTATTTACAATCATATTAAAAGGTTAATTTTTTAATATTAATTAAAATAAAATATTATTTTTTTAGTACGGAGGAAGGAGTGGAATTCAAAGACAACTTATTTAAATAATTTTAATTATATTTATAAAATAGTTTAAATTTTTATTTAAAAATTAATTTAATTATTGCAAATAGTAATTAATCTCACATTATCAAACACAAAATATAATTATTTTTTATTCAATCCAATATCAATCCAAATAAGAAATAATACTACTTTTGGTTCAATAACAATGCACAAAACATAACACAATACTAATTTGATTTAATATAATCTCATGATAATAATTCTAACTAATCTCACTCACCAAACGCAATTTAAAGGTTTTATTTTCTCACATTCAAAGAGTTTGCCAATCTTTTGTATAAATTACTACCAGAATATTGCACTAATCAAAGTTCATTAATATTTTTTTTTCTTACTTCTGAAACATTTTTTTTTTTAAATTCTTATTTCTTGAACTTACATAAATTGACGTATAAATAATAACAAACTTACATCTACCGATCAACATGGGCCGTATATATATATAACATAGTTTAATAAGACAACAGTAAGTCCAATAAGGTGGTGAATAAAAAATCAATTTATAAACTTACTTTTTTTTTTTTTTTTAGTTCTTGGATACTGAGTCCCATTAACAAAAATTTATAAAAGTAGGGAGTGGAGTTAGTTGACTCGGTTCGAGAATAGGGAAAAAAATTAATCCAATTCACCAAAATAATCCCACCTAAACGAGAAATAATAAATTTTGTTTAAGTGGTTAAGTGTACAGGTTGAACAGTAAATAATTGGTTCGAAATCGAGAGTGATGCAGTGAATGAAACCTGTTGCATCCAAAATTTTTAAATAAATAATATATCACTTTCACAATTCAAAAATAGAAAGTCCTCATTATAAGCCAAATGTTCAAAATATCAAACCCCCGACAAGAAAATAATTAAAAGGGCATCTAATTACATTTAACTACCACTCTACAGCTTGTTTCCAGATCCACTTGGTGGGACATCATATGATTTTTTTTTTTTAATAATTAATTTGACTCCCATAAAAAAACAGCAACACACCCAAACTTACTATCTGCTTCTCTCTCGCCATTTTCTCTTTCTCTGTAGCAGATTCTCAACTAAATACCCTTTACAAAAGCATCAACCCATCCTTATCATCATCTCCCCGCGATCATCAGACCAACCCGCCTCATCCTGGATCGGACTAGATCTAAACCTAGTGAGGGTACATCTTCAAATGTTGCCCCTCTCCTTTATTTTTTTCTTTTTCTTTTTTTTTTTCTGGGTCTTTCGATTTCTCATTTCTCTGCTTTATTTTGATTTTTGTTTTCTGATCTGGGGTTTCTCAGGTACATCGACCGCCAAAACAACTCTATCTCTCTCCATCAGAATATCGACTTTTTTTTTTCTTTCTTTCTTTTTTTTTTTTTTTAATCTGGGGTTTCTTAAGTACGCGAAGAACTTTCAAGTCTCAAGACTGGTTGTAAGTGCATGACTTTTTTAGATCTATATGTCGTTTTTAAGTAAATATGCTTGTGGTTGACTTAGTTTGACCTTTTTTTTTTTTGGTTGATTGTGTTTTTAAATATCTTCTGTTTGGACTTGTTAACTATTGCGTAACTTTTGTTGATTGCGTTTGTTTGGGATTTACAGGTATAGGCTGTCATTTCCTCACTTAGCATTGATAGAAACAAGCACTCCATAGCAGTGGAATGGGATGTATTGGAAAGAAAAAAGGTAAGAGAACTTGACTTATAATGAGAGGAATGACTCATGCTTGGCAATACACTCCTTTCTTCTCTCTGTGGATTTTCTTCACTAACTTTATTAATCCATATATTTTGTGATCAGTTTCAATACATTTTAGTCTTTCATTTTTTAGGAAAAACAGTTTCATTGCTTGCACGCACAACATATGCTTAATACAAATAGAAGTATTGAGAATCGGATTCTTTTTGTTTTGTTTTGTTTTTTTTCCAAATTTAAATCCCATATATATAAGTTACAAGTTATTTGTTTATTTATTTTTTAAAAAAAGTTTCTACTTTTTAGTGGAAATGTACTCTCAATATATATATATATTTTGTTCTTTTGACGGTATAGAATAGATCTAAATATTTCTCCTTGGCCTCATTCCTAAATCATACATAAATTAAATTTATATTTTTATACCACTTAATCAACTAATGATATTTGATCTACATGTACCTAAATTCATTTTGTATTCAGTACTTTTGCACTTCAAAGTTCATTAGAATTTCTAATTTTGATTGAATTGGAGTTCAAGTTGAATATCACATTACATTATACCATTGTTTTATAATATTGTCTATATATACTGATTTGTAACAGATTCTGAATGTTTTTCGTCCTATTTAGAAACTTTCTTAAAAGCAAAATGAGTTTTCTTTGTTGCTTATCTCATGTTAAGAAAGTTAAACGAAACTAGTAGACTGTTTTAGAGAGAATTAGGCATTAGATCTAACCTACCAATAGTATTAGTTGTACATGCATACATAACAGACTTAAGCTGGAAATAAAGCTTCGACAAATAGAGACAAAACATAGCTTGAAAATGCATTTAAAAAGAATGTTAATGACGGATCATATCATGTCGATGAGAAGTTGAGAACCCAACATTTGGTATTAGTCTATGGAAGAGATTAACATCAAATTAAAGGAATTTAATTAGAACTTCTCTATTCTATACGTGCCTTAATCAAATTAAAGGAGCTAGCAATAAAAAAGCTAGCAATAAAATCCGAAAGTGCCTTAATCAAATTTATTTTCTAAAGTATTTTAATTTGTCTTTCTGTGAACAGTCTAAAATATGTTTTAATTCGGGATTTGTTTAAGATTCTACAGACCTCCGTTTTACTTGAAATTTTGCAGAAGTAAGATACACATATGTATGAGTCTAAAATAAAATTTTGATAGGAAAATATAGGTATTTTTAGAATATTTTCATATTTATGTTTATACATGCTGTCTGATTCTAAACAGATTCGACATTTCAAATGACAAAAATTATAACTTTTAAAATACTATTTGAAAAATTCTAAAACTTCACAAGATAATACATAATATATTTATAAAAAACTGTATAAAATTTGAGAATTTTTAAATTAGTAAAACTTAATAAAATATATTTCATAACTAAACTATGTGCAGAATATTACAAAACTTTAGCATTCTTTTTTCATAAAGAAAAATTTATAAAAGCTCATATAATTGTTATATTTTTACGAAACCAATTTGATTTGGAAAATCAGAAAGTCTAGTTTTCAAAATAGAAAGTCATAATATCAAAATCGAACATATGCATAACTTGTGATTTTTTACGTAGGCACTGGTTAGTCTATACTTATCTAAAAATTCACTGAACAACACTAATATAAGAAGAAAAAACTAATATACCTAGGTTTTCTTTTTCTTTCTAAATAATCTTAATCAAAGAATTAATTCTCTAAGCGTTTAATTAAAATATAAACAAAAGAAACATGATAACAAATTTTGTAAAGCTTTATTGATTTCCAAACTAAATTAAACTAAATTTTCTTTCAAAACCCTAGTTGGAGTTATTTGTCAAGAGCAAATCATTTTTTTTTTACAAAGAGTGGTGTTGAGTGTTTAATGATGAAGAAGTTAAAGAGTTTTTATATAGAGTAATTTCCTATTCTTATCCAATCGCTTCACCTTTTTTAATTTAAATAAAATAAATTTAAAAGTTTAATCTAATTAGAAAATCTTATCAAATATAAATTTTTATAAAAATATAATTTCTATAAATTTAAATTTTTTTTAAAAAAAATATCATTAATTTAATTTTACTTAAGTGTTTGGGGAATAATTTGAGTGTTACGGTACCACTTCTCAAAAAGCACCTAGTGTTAAAATTTAATAAGAGCTCTGATAATGGAGTAAAAGATGTAGCTATTTCAAAACTGTTCCTATGCAATTCAGTCTCTACTATCTTCTGCACATTTGTTTTTACACATTCAGTATCTGTTTAGATTAAACAATATATTATTGGGATATGTAACAAACATGTGACATATTCCAAAATTTTGGATTAAGAGTAAATTTATTGTTGAATATTTATCCACATTTGATATATTGTATAGAAACTATAGTATTTGTTAATTTCAAAGGTGATGCTTTATCTACATTTTCAATCGGTTTTTCATTCATGAAAATCCTATTTCATCGCAGATTTTGCGGAAACGACTAATTTGCCTTACGGATAAACCAAATCATTTTTACAGCTTTTTAGCTTATAATATGAATAAAGCAACATAAAAACCAACTAACAAAAACACATATATTACCTTTAAAACTCAAATTACTTCAAATGGAAAAAGAAACTTCAAAACCTTCAATGGATCAAAACTCTTCAAAGGACGAACAAACTTCAAACCTTCAATGGATGAAACTTAAATTGATCAAAAACCTTCAAAAGATGAAGAAAACTTCAATGAAGAATCCTTTGCTAGATATATATATATATTTTTTGCTACAATTATGAATCCAACATCAAAAACCATGAATGGAGAAGAGAAAAGAGAAAGGATATTGTTAGTAAGAAGAAGACTACTTTAGTAATTTCAGGTTAGGACAATTGAGTGATTTTAACTTAAAGATATTTTAGTAATATTGGGTATACAATGGAAATAATTTGTTTAAAAGGTCAAAAACAAATTTTTTCAAAAATCTAGATAAAAACAAAAATTTCATTTTCATTTAGATAAAAACTATAAATCTTCCATACATCCTTCAACTAAAAGATAGAAACAAAAATGACTATCATATAGGAATATCCCTACAGTAATTAGACCTTTTCCCTGAGCTTGAATAGGCCAACATGAAGGCTTTGTAAGACCATGATTGTAGCGTCGGTATCAACCTGAAAAACTTCTTATCCATCACTGTTTTTGACTATCAAGAAGGCTTTCAATTATTGATTTTCATCCTATACTTGGAAAATAAATGAACAAAACTTTTAGTGTTAGATCCACTTATTAACCCTAAGGTCTTATTTATTGCATGAGTTTGGACTGCATTTAGATAGTTTTTAGTTCAAACGGGAGGAAATACGAATGAAAATACCGATCCCATTCTATTTTTTTAGGGAATTTGGCAAAAATGCCCTAAATACACACAACAATTACATAAGTACCCTTCAGAGCAACAAAATTGCAAGGAGGAAATTACTCAGAACCCTCCCTACATTTATCTTATTACAATCGGAAATCACTTTTACGTTTTGTAACAATGACCTCCCCTATACTAACGGTTTGACTATAGTTGACCGTGAAAGTTAATTGTAACAAGGGTATTTTGGTCAATTTACTTTATTTTAATTTTTTTTAAAAAAATTATATTAATTAATAAATATTTTAAAATTTAAAAATTAAATAATTTTAAAATTAAAAAAATTATATTTAAACTTTAAAAAGTAATTTAAAAATTTTTCTAATGGATCTAAACCATCCATATTTTCAGATGGACGACCCAGATCAGTTTGAAAAAATGTAATATTTCAAAAACAATAAAAAAAAAATCATCTGGATTGGATTCATGAAGGATTTTCTAAAATCATCAATCTTTTGTACAAACAAAAATCACGGTCATATTTAAACAAAAACCACTTCCATCATCATCAAACAGACCCAACACATCATCATTAACACCATCTACAGACCCAAGAACATTAGGAAATCCAGCTGGATCTAGGTTTCCGATCTGAAAACCCAGAAGGACATCTGGAAAGGGTTTCCAAATGCAGACCCAAGAACATCTTGATCTGGATTGGATTCATGAAGGATTTTTCAAAATCATCAATCTTCTGTACAAACAAAAATCACGATCATATTCAAACAAAAACCACTTCCATCATCATCAAACAGACCCAATACATCATCATCAACACCATCTACAGACCCAAGAACATCAGGAAATCCAGCTGGATCTGGGTTTCTGATCTGAAAACCCAGAAGGACATCTAAAAAGGGTTTCCAAATACAGACCCAAAAACATCTAGATCTAGGTTTCCAGATTGGAACCCAAATTCGGATGTGGGTTTCCGACTGGGTTTCTAGATAGGAAACCCAGATCGATCTGGATCTGGAACCCAGACCGGAAACCAGATCCATGTCTAGGTTTTCGATCTGGAAACCCAGATATGGATTTGGGTTTCCGATCTGGAAACCCAGATCCACGTCTAGGTTTCCAATCTGGAAACCCAAGCATGGATCTGGGTTTCCGATCTGGAAACCCAGATCGATCTGGATCTGGAACCCAGACCGATCTGGATCTGGAACCCAGACCGAAAACCAGATCCATGTCTAGGTTTTCGATCTGGAAACCCAGATATGGATTTGGGTTTCCGATCTGGAAACCCAGATCCACGTCTAGGTTTCCAATCTGGAAACCCAAGCATGGATCTGGGTTTCCGATCTGGAAACCCAGATCCACGTCTAGGTTTTCGATCTGAAAACCCAGATGTTAGATCGGAAACCTAGACATGGACCTGGGTTTCCAGATCTGAAACCCAGACAACGTCTGGGTTTCCAGATCTGGAAACCCAAATCGTCGTCTGGGTTTCCATCTGGGAACCTAGACAACCCAAACGTCGATCGACGTCCCAGACACAACCCAGACGTCAATCGACATCCCAGACAACCCACACAACCCAGATCGTCGTCCAGCAGATCGATGGAGAAAATGAAAATGAAGAGAAGAAGGATGAGAGAGGGAGAGAAACTGGAAGAAGATGAAGAAATGGAAGAGAAGAAGAAGAAGAAGCAGAGAAAAGAGAGAGACTGAGGGAGGAGAGAGGTTTTACAGTGTTTTTTTTTTAATTTTCTTAATTTTTTAAAATATTAAAATTTTTTATAATTTAAAATTTATAAAATTAATTAGTAAGGGGTATTTTCGTCTTTTTAGTCTATTTTGTCATTTTCTAATTATCTCAAACGGTTACAGGGGAGATCATTGTTGTAAAAGGTAAAAGTGATTTCCGACTGTAATATACCCGATGTTTGGAGGCTTTTGAGTAATTCACTCAAATTGCAAGATTGCCCTTAATTTACTAAAATACCCTTTGATCCATTTCAGCCCCTTTCCATCGTCTCATTCTTTCTGCAGCCAGACCAACCCGATGCACACCACAGCAACTCGAAGACCGCCGACCGTGCCTTCATCTTATCACCGTCAACGTTGAGTTACCAAGAAGCATTATACTATCACCGGTTATGGTGTTCGATGGCGAATTCGTCTACATGAAGATTTAATTTATTTTTCATCTTCAATCTTAATAGTTTCTGGTGGAAGGTTAGTTTTATCCATTTAAAGTTGTTTTTATTTGTATAATTGAGTTAGATAAATTGGTTTGGTGTCTTAGCTCTTGCGAAAGTTATGAGAAATATTAATTTTGGGTTTTAGGGTATTGATTTTTTTTTTTTAATTTATTGATGAAATTTCATCATTGTTATAATGTATGTGTTGTTTTGTTGGTTATTAACTTGAATGTAATTGATGAAGATTTAATTGTTTTGTTGGTTTCAACTTCTAGATTTTATGAAAAATATTTTAATTATTATTATATATTCAAGCTTATATGTTCTCATTGCTATATTCAACAAGCATTTCTGGTTTTATGTTCTCATTGCTATTTTCAACTTCTAAATTTCAACAAGCTTATATGTGCGATGCCGGTTATCGTTCTCATTTTAGTATCTGAGCTTTAATAAAGGTCTATCTTTGAAATTTTTGGTTTTTATGGTTTTTAGTATTTGGGCATTTCTGGTTTTTAATGGTTATCGTTCTCATTTTAGTCTTTGGACATTTTTGGTTTTTATGTTCTTATTGCTATTTTCAACTTCTAAATTTCAACAAGCTTATATGTTCCTTATGTACTTGTTTGGATTTCAACATTTACTTTATAGACTTTTTTTGGCTGTAGCATTGGATGTAGAAAATCTTATACAAGTGGTTAAATAAAGCATGCATCCTTTTGCTATGCTTTTGTCTCATTCAGGCAGTAACAAACTACACTGTGTGATGCGGTAATTTGTGCACAGAGTTTAGTAAGAAAAGAGAAAGGATTGAGTTGGGGAGGAAAGTTTCTGATTTTATTCCCATAATCCAAACAAACATCTACTGGTCCTATTAATAGACCTGAACATTGCAACTGAAACTATAAAATAGGGATATTCCCTCAAAACAGGAGAAACATAACAGTGAGAAACATAACAGTAACAGAAAGTGGTAACACGTAGTAGCCGAGATGCTCGCCACCTTCCACATTTATTCAAGATTGTTCCAACTAACCCATCATATCCATCCTATCCCTTCTGCCTGCATGGTTTACATACATTGCATGGCTCTCGTGTGTTGCATGAATTGCATGAGCCTAGTTGGACCTTTAACCATATCATTCCACCCCTTTGAAATGATCCTTGTCCTCAAGGATTGAAATTTGGATACGACCTTATGAACCTCCATTTATTCTCCCATGTAGCATCCTCAATTGGAGCTCCCAACCATTTAACTAAAATTTCTTCTTTAGGACGATAGCGTCCTTTTTGAATGACTCGTGTATCCAAGACACGTTCTGGTTGAGGAAGTATAGTAGAATTGTCATCAACAGGTGGTAGTTCAGGCATGACGGGAACAGTGGATCCAATGAATTTTTTGAGCAGACTAACATGGAAAACATTGTGGATTTGTGAGCGTTCAGGCAATTCCAAGCGATAAGCCACCGGTCCCACACATGCTAGAATTTTGAATCGCCCATAATAACGCGGTGAGAGTTTGAGTGAGCTTCGAAAAGCTACTGACTATTGTCGGTAAGGTTGTAAATGCAAGTAGACATAATCTCCTACATCAAAGTGTACCTCTCGTCGACCGCGGTCAGCTTGAACCTTCATGCGGTTCTGTGCCATCACCAATTGATGTTTGAGAGTCTTTAAAATAGAATCACGATCTCGAAGGAACTCATCAACAGCTTCAACCTTAGTTGTTCCTGGAATATAAGAGAGTATTTGGGGGAGGGATTCCATAGACAGCTTCAAATGGAGTGAGTTGAGTGACAGAATGCACTGTTGTGTTATAACTATATTCTGCCCAAGCAAGCCACTCTGTCCATTTTCGTGGCTGGTCATGCACAAAACAACGCAAATATTGTTCAAGAGTCCGGTTTACTACCTCAGTCTGGCCATCGGTTTGAGGGTGGTAACTGGAACTCATACAGAGAACAGTTCCTTGCATTTGAAACAAAGCTTTCCAGAATGAGCTAATAAAAACCTTGTCCCTGTCGCTGACGATGGACTTTAGAATCCCATGGAGTTTAACAATGTGACTTAAAAACGCTTTGGCCACTGTTAAAGCAGAAAACGGATGCCTTAAAGGAACAAAATGAGCATATTTTGATAGTCTGTCAACTACCACCATAATAACTGTGAAGCCTTGAGAGTTAGGTAGACCCTCCACGAAATCCATTGAGATGTCAGTCCATATTTTTGTAGGAATGCTAAGAGGTTGAAAAAGCCCCGCTGGTCGCATGGTCTCAGTCTTGCATTGCTGGCAGGTTATGCATTCCCTGGTGTAACGTTTTACATCCGAGCGCATCCCAGGCCATAGGAACATCGTTCTAATGCGACTTAAAGTCTTGTGGATGCCAAAATGCCCCCCAATAGGAGAGGAATGATTGTCAGCCAAGATGGCAGGAATCAAACTTGAAGTGGGACTCAAATACACCCTTCCCTTGTTGAACCAAACACCATCCCTCTTAAGATAACGTTGAGAAGTTTGAAATTGAGACTGTTGCAACTTCTCATAAAAAGAATCCATTATAACTTCTTTCTAAAGAGTTGTCCACCAATCTGAACTGGGTAAAGAAATGGCATGAAATTCGAACTCGGCCACTCATGATAATGCGTCTGCGCCCTGATTGTCTATTCCCTTCTTATATTGAATTTCATAGTCGTAACCTAAGATTTTGGGCAACCAGCGCAACTGGGTAGGAGTCGTAATTCGCTGTTCCAAGAGATATTTCAGACTCCTTTGATCCGTACGCACTATGAAAGGCTTACCAAGTAAGTAGGGTCTCCACTTTCGGATGGCCTTGACAATGGCCAACATTTCCTTGTCATAAGTGGAGAGTGTCAAGGCCGTGCCTTTAAGTGCTTCACTGAAAAAAGCTATAGGCCTTCCATTTTGAGATAGGATAGCTCCAATTCCAGTTCCGCAGGCATCACACTCCACCACGAATTGCTGCGAAAAATCTAGAAGCTGTAGAATAGGGGCGGTTGTGAGGGCTTCCTTTAACTTCAAGAAGGCTTGTTTAGACTCATGATTCCAACTAAATCCTGCCTTTGAGGTGAGTCGGGTTAGTGGAGCTGCAATGGAACCGAAACCTCTAATAAATTTTTTGTAGCACCCTGCTAGACCCAAAAAGGCTCTCACACTCTTTACTGAAGTCAGAACTGGCCAAGCTCGGACGGAATGAATTTTTGTTGGATCAATAGAGACTCCATTGGCATGAATGATATGTCCCAAGTAGTCAATTCGAGTCGTTCCAAAGCGACATTTGGAGGCCTTCGCTGACAGTTGATTTGTTGCTAAAATTTGTAGGACCAATTGTAGCTGCTCCAAGTGATCTAGCCATGACTTGCTATAGACTAATATATCGTCAAAAAATACAAGCACAAATTTGCGAAGAAAAGGACGAAAGAGATCATTCATTAAACTCTGGAAAGTGGCTGGAGCATTGGTGAGACCGAATGGCATCACCACAAACTCATAATGGCCTTCATGCGTTCGAAATGCCGTTTTGTGAATATCCTCCTCTTGGACTCGTATTTGATGGTAGCCAGAGCGCAAGTCGATCTTGGAAAAAAATTGTGCTCCATGTAGTTCATCCAGTAACTCGTCTATGATTGGGATTGGATATTTATCTTTAATAGTGATACTGTTCAGGGCCCTGTAATCTACACAAAACCTCCAGGTGCCATCCGATTTCTTAACCAGCAAAACTGGTGATGAGAATGGGCTGGTGCTAGGCCGTATAATTCCGCTTTGCAAAAATTCATGTACCATCCGTTCAATCTCAGCTTTCTGGTATTGTGGATACCGATATGGACGTACACTAACGGGCTCCTGGTTTGCCTTCAACGGAATTCTATGATTGTGACCTCGGTTTGGAGGAAGTCCTTCTGGTTCTGAGAAAACATTGGAAAACTTCTCCAACAATTTGGTTAACTCGGAGGAACGATCCGCATCTGCCTTTGATAATTTCTGAGTGGTGATGTCCACAGGCACTGATATGTGGAGGTAGTATCCTATCCCTGTAAGCTGTTGGAACTCCTTACTATCCAATGGCTCCAAGCTAGCCCGACGCAACCCTTTAAGAAGATAAGGTCGTCCATTGAAAGTAAATGACATGGTCAACTTACTGTAGTCTGTTTCAATAGGTCCCAAAGTTTCTAGCCACTGGACCCCCAAAACAACCTGGCACGCGGCAACTGGCAAAATATAGAAGTCGGCTAGGATTGGATGATTTTGTATAAGTAGCTGTAACTTCAAACACCTTCCTGTGCATTCCAGCTTTTCCCCGTTTCCCACCATGACCTGAAAAGACTGTCCCCGTTCCACAGGTAAGGCTAATCGGTCCACCACAGCTTGATCATAAAGTTATGGGTGCTTCCCCCATCAACCAAAACAGTAACATCTTGGTTTTTAATTTTTCCAGTCAAACGGAGGGTTTGCGGGTGACTTGTTCCTGCCATAGCGTGAAATGATATTTCAGGGAGCATTTGAGCCTCTGTCGGGTCATCTTCAGCTAGTTGTTCTTCTTTGCTTTCGTCAAGTGCCAAATCTTCGATCATGAAAAGTTGTGGATGCTGACATCGATGTCTAGGGGCGTACTTCTCATCGCAGTAATAGCAGAGGCCCTTGTCTCGTCTCTCTCTCGCTTCTTGGCCAGAAATTCTTCTTATAGGAGTAGTCGATATGGTGGTTGTCTTTGGATTAGGAGAAGGCCCCAAGAGTCCTGCCGTGGTACTGCTCTGGTTTTTTTGGAAAAGGTTGGTGGACGTAGGCCGATAAGGAGCATTGTTACTGGTTTTCTTCTGTAGTGAATTGCGTTCCTCTACCAATCGAGCTACACCAATGGCATCTGACAGGGTCTTCGGTTGTTTGATCTTAACATCCAATCGCACCTCATCACGCAACCCGGCAATAAAGCATCCTACCAAGAATTGTTCAGGCAAATGGTCTACCCGATGGGATAGCCTTTCGAAGGCTTCCTAGTATGAAGACACGGTCGACGTTTGCTTGAGTCTCGTTAATGCCTCTGAGGGATCCTCGTAATCAGTAGGTCCAAATCGAAGGTGCACCGCTTTTGTGAACTCCTCCCAAGTTAGTGGTCCTCTGAATTTGGCCAGCCAATGGTGCCATTGTAGTGCTATACCCTCAAGGTGGAAGGATGCTAACTGAACTCTTTGTTCCAGAGGAATGCTCTTGAAATCAAAAAATTGCTCTGCTTTGTATACCCAGCCGGTTGGATCGTTGCCATTGAAGGTTGGGAATTGTAGCTTCAAGTGGTGGGTTCGGTCTAGTATAGGGGCAGAGGAAGCGAAGGCAGTTTGCATTTGTTGTTGGGCTGATTCGGTTTGGGAAAAAGGATTTTCAGAGTCTATTGGGTTGGAATTTCGGGACATCCGTAAACTTTGAAGATCGGTCATTATGGTCTGCATGGCAGCGTTGAGCTGACTGAAACTAGCTTCGTGTTGCTGCAGAATATCTGTTACTTCCGTTCGAAACTTAGCGTTCGACTTACCACAAGTATCCATTGAAGCCAACTAGGCTCTGATACCAAATGATGCGGTAATTTGTGCATAGAGTTTAGTAAGAAAAGAGAAAGGAATGAGTTGGGGAGGAAAGTTTCTGATTTTATTCCCATAATCCAAACAAACATCTACCGGTCCTATTAATAGACCTGAACATTGCAACTGAAACTATAAAATAGGGATATTCCCTCAAAACAGGAGAAACATAACAGTAACAGAAAGTGGTAACACGTCGTAGCCGAGATGCTCGCCACCTTCCACATTTATTCAAGACTGTTCCAACTAACCCATCATATCCATCCTATCCCTTCTGCCTGCATGGTTTACATACATTGCATGGCTCTCGTGTGTTGTATGAATTGCATGAGCCCAGTTGGACCTTTAACCATATCACTGTGCTCTGCCAGTTATTAATTTGGTTGCATCCTGTATGATTAAGCTGCACACCTTAGTAGTTCACTTGTGATTTAAGCCACATATGATCTTTGTCTGATGATTGTTTGCAATCTATTTTCTTAGATGTGATAATTTGGTTCCGTTACAACCAAAATAGAAATGATTTTAGTACATTTGCAGGCTCCCGTTTTGATTGGTTGTGACGTACAAAACATGACTGCTGAAACTTTTGAGCTTCTAAGCAATGAAGAGGTCATTGCCATAACCAAGGTGAAAACTCATTGTTTAGACCACTCTTTCTTTTAGTGTGACCTGCTCAATATTTAAATTTTTCAGTCATTTTGTCATCATATTGGTTTCAGTTATCTTTCAACATACAAACCTTTCCAAAATTCATTTTGCAGACTCGCTTGTGGTTCAAGGAAGGAAAGTTTATGAAATTGGAATGGATGGTTGTCTTTGGTATTCTTCTTTTCTTTTGTCAGTGTGCAACACATTTTAGCCGATGTTACAGCCTAAAGGCCCTAAACTAAATAATATATTTGAATCATTTTATGAGTTAATGTGTATGTGTGCTCCAAGACGTTGTCTACTAAAAGTCAGTAAAAGTTCTGAAGAATTGCATCTCCCCCACAATTGTATGCTTGTGGCTATATTATTAGTTTTTTCCTCAACAACTGAAAATTTTGATAAACATGGTCCCTGTGATGTGTGAGTTCGTTTGCCTGCTTGTGCTGTCTACAAACATGCAAACAATTATTTAACTGAAGGAAAATTTAAAAAAATTGTACCCAGGTTTAAGAGGTAGCTGACCTTTTTTTTTTTTGAATAAAATTGAGTGTTTAGCTGGTATATATGTTCCAGCAGATAACTCTCTCTCTTGGTGATGACTTGATGAGTTAACTGGAAATCTTGTTAAAAATTTTGGACTTATGTTTGATTTCAGTTACAGTTATCTCTCTGGGTCAGTGCTTGATATGTGAGTCAATTGAATTCATTTTGCTTCCTCTTTACAGGGAACTGCTTATAGCTAGTGGAGGGATTCCTGAAGTGAAGGGAACTGCTTATGTACCAATTTGCTTTTGTTTTTGATATTGATTCTTACTTGAAACATTTTTCTTTCATTGCGAGCTTAGCAGCAGGCTCCCTTTTCACTTAGCCCATGAAGCAGCGCGCTTATGCATTTTTCAACCTTCAGACATGCACAGTAGTGCACAATCGCATCAGTAAACCTCTCATCTAGTGCGCTCCAACCTGTTTTGCTCCTGCCAAGCACGCACATCAGCGCGTCTCTTGCTGAACCAGTGGAAAAAGCAGCACGAATCATTGCCAGCCCATTTAACAGTGTGCAAAAGAGCTCCAACAAAGGCTGTTTTGTCATTTCACCATTCAACTCGTACCTTAACTGTTTGAGAGCTATAAAAAGGTCCTCAAATGTTGTAAGATGACAATGATGTTGAAGATGGATTTATTGTTATCACTGTAGATGATGAGAAGAGAAGACTAACAAATCAGCTAATGCAAGTACCAAAGGAAGAAGAAATCTTGAAGTTGAAAAAGTAATGACTAGATAAATGGGAGTTTCTTGTGATAGTTGTTTTGTTTTTGAGCTTTAGGAATATCAAAGTTAGGTTTACTTAGTTTGTTGCATATCAGTATGTTATGACAATTACATAAAGATTTTATCATGATATGAAGTTTTAATATTATACTTGTTATTTTCTAATCACCTATGAGATGCTCCAACTAATCTCCCAATCAGTGGCTGTTATATTTATTGAATCACGTTTCACCTCTCCACATTTATATAAACTAGAGGGTCGATATTCTCACGACATTTCATCGACGCTCATACCAATAAACCCACGATCGCTAATGGTCCACCCTAATTGGAAATCAATTATACAATAGACATTCTTAATCCTGAAAATTTGATAATAGATATAATCATTATTGTTAAAAGACTTAAAGAGTAAAAAAATAATCTTTTGATTCAATGTTTGAATCGATTCGGGTTAATTATTAGCTACAACGGAAATTGTAACTTCGATTAAATCTACTTGAATCAGGACACAAAGTTGAGCCGAAATGAAATTATCACTTCCATGACTCAATTCGAGTTAACTCAATATCGGCTTAAATTCTGACCCGAAATGATAATTTTGACCCAATCAGACCAAATATAACTTTAGAAGGGTTACATTGACCCGAATCCGGTCAATAGTATCTACTGGTCAAAAAGCAAGCTTTAGGTTAAAATTCTATTCATATTAATCCATCATCCATCATAATTTTATTCCAACAATAATTAATTTTTCATTAAATTTTAATTTTGAGTAGAAGAAAAGTTCAAGAAATTAGTGTTAATAATTAAGTTTTTAGGGAAGTAGATTATTATTTTTTTGAAAAAAATTAATAAAAGTTGAAAAATGGATATTCGGGGTAAGAAACTGATCTGATTTCGGGTTGCCCTGAAATCGGGTCAGAGGCTGACTCGAATCAAGGCAACAAACTATATTGACCCGATTGGGGTCAATATAACCCTTCGGGTTAGAAGCTGACTCGATATCGGGTCAACTCGAATCGGGTCAGCTTCTAACCCGAAGATTAATTTTTCAACTTTCACTTTTTTATTTTTTTCAAAAAAAATAATCATCTAATTCCCCAAAACCTTAATTATAAACATTAACCTTTATCAATACCCAAATTTCTTCAACTTTTCTTATTATAGTTTAATTAATGGTTAATAATTAATTATATGTATTAATGAGTTGGTTTTAATTTATTTGGGGCATTTTGGATAACTTAGGGTAGTTTTGCAATTTTTTTGAGTGAGGGCTAATTATGCAAATAAGGTACCAAAAAAGGGTAATTTTGCTAAATTCTCATATGTAAAATCAGGTCCACATTCTCTAGGTAAATCACTTAATGTCTGTTATGTGCAAAAAACATCCAAATCATTATAACTTCATTTACTCATTAGTCTCATATCATATGGATGTCCAATAACATGTTTGTAACATATACTTCAATTATTTAAAAATAAAACAACAAAAGCATATACTTAAAGATAAAAAGACAAAAAAGAATTAAATCTTAATTAAGAGTTATAAATATCCATTTCAATTGCAACAAACCTTAAGGCAGAAAAATAATTGTAGTCCCCCTATGCATAAAACAAATAGTGAATATATATCATGAATTAAGAAATCACCACATTAATTTCTTAAACTATAGCACCTAACGAAATCCATGATTGTGAAGAGCATTGTCATTATTTCATACGTCTCCAGGAGAGATTTTGGATATTTATGTTAATATCAAGTTATATGTTGGATAAATATGAAATAATGAGTTATAAAATAGACATATTCTTATACATTATGTTATTTTTTGGGATTTTTTATTTTATTTTATATTTTGTTCAATCATTTTTAATCATGGAAATCTATCCTTTGGTTTTATTTTTAGTTAATTTTTATCTCCACCATTCATCTTTAAAATGGATGATAGAGATTCATCGTTTTGTTTTCTTTTGTTTTTATATTCTTTGAAATTTTATTTTTACTAAAAATTAGAATGATCTTATTGAAATGATGAAAATAACTTTCCCTTCATAAAATTTGACTGATGATTGACTAGTGATAGAAATTAAATTGATGAGTTTCAAAAACTTTAAAGATAATGGGTCAGACAAGACAAAAAGGCTCATAAACCACAAAATCAAATTGGATCAAACCAAACCTCTTGGTTTAGTTTGGTAATCTAATTTTAAAAAATTCAGTTTGGTTTTATTACAACAAGATCGTATGGTTTGATCCGATTTATGGTCCAAGTTTGTCAAGCTTCAAATTGAACTTTACATATTTAATGTTACTATGCATTTTAACCAATACTAACCTTTGAAGCAATAAGTATCATACAAATTACATTATTTTAAAATGAGCTCAACTTTTTATCTAAATTTAAAACTGTATTATCTTAATTACTATAAAAATGAGTTAGGTTAACATTTTATATAAATTTTAAATTGTATAATCTTAATTATGAAACCCTAAATCAAATTTATATTTAAAAAATCAAACTAAACATGATTGAACCAATCTAATTTGTTTTGGTCTAGAAAAAAGGATTGATCCAACTAGATCCTATTTTTCACAAGATTTACTCTAATTCTAGTCAAAACCGAATCAAACTAGAACATACGCAACTCTAACAAAGGCAATTGCCAAAATATTGGGACTAAAATGAAATCTATCCTACCAATAAGGTGTTTTTGCCTAAATTCAAAATTAAAAGATTTTGTTTGAAAAGATCAAACCTCAAGGAGGTTTTTATAATTATCCCTTTTTTGAAAAAGCAAATTATAATTGAACCTACTAATTTGAAAATAATTGCAGGCACCATCGTTTGTTTATGTTTATTACGATTTAGCTTACTATCAATAGAAAATTCTATTAGAGTTAACTTTGGACTAATAAAAAGATCAAAATGTCCTCACATTTTAAATATTTTTTAAAAAGAAATTTAAAAATTAATTAAAAATTAATTTTTAATTTCTAATTTTTTAAAAAAAATTTATTAAGAAAATCACTATCTCTTTCTCTTTCTTCTTCTTTTCTTCTCCTTGTTCTTCCCCTTTTCTTCTTCTTGTTCTTCTCTCCTCTTTCTTCTTTTGCTTTTTGTTATTCTTCTTTGAAATTTGGGAACCTCTTCTTCTTCTTCTTTACTTCTCTTTCTTCTTCTTCTTCTTCTTCGAACCTATATTTCACATGGATTTGAAACTTTTGTCTTCCCATTTTCTCTTTCATCATTTTCTTCTTCTTCTCTTCTCTTCTTTTTCTTCTCTTCTCATTTTTTGTCTTCTTTTTTTTCAGTTTGGGTTTGAATTCATCTAGGTTTGATTTGAAATCAGATGAATCTGGGTTTTTGAATGAATTCAGATTCATCTGAGTTCGAATCGAACCCAAATTTCATTTGGGTTTTGATAATGATTTTTAAGGTGGTTTGATTTTTTTAAGGTTGATGATTTTCAAATGGGATTAAGTTGGTGAAATTGAGTTGAAGATTAACTTTTTTTCAATGGTGACAGAATTTTTTTTCAGTAGTGGATTGATGCTGATGATGGTGATATGATGATATGTTGATGTTTAATGGATGGATGATCATTAATTGTTGATTTTTTTTTTTTAAGTTGAAAATGATTTTTTTAATTTATTTTTTCGATTATAGAAATCTAATCTCTAGATTGGATGGTACAGATTTGGTTAAAAAGGTTTATTTATTTGATTTATTGTAAAGCTTTTAAATTTATTTTTTAAAAAAATTAAAAATAAAATCAAAAGATAATTTTGTCATACCTCAATTAATTTTAATCGAGATTTTCTAATGGCATTATTATAATTAATTGCAACAGTTGATTATGTCTGTAATTATTTTCGAACAGATAGGTTTAATTGTGATTTGAGCATTTCCAAAGCAAATAGGGTTTCTCAGTAGGGTTTAACAAACATGACCACTAGCCACCGAAACGGACACCTCCCTCTTTCTCTCTCTCTCAAACACACACGGACGCCACTCTGACTCACTCAACATGGCCATAAACAGCGAGACGGAAACCCTAGAAACACGAAAGATAGTAGTAGAGGGAGAGGGAGAAGAATCATCCTCCTCCTCCGAAGGAGATTGGGGGACTGGAGAGACGACAACTACGACGGCGAAGATGCCGAAGACGAGGACTCGGAATCAGGTTTCCAGTGCTTGTTCTGTGACACCAAGTACAGTTCGTGCGATGCGCTCTTCGAGCACTGTCGTTCAAGTCACCATTTCGATTTTTACACTATCAAGGCAACGTTGAATTTGGACTTTTACGGCTCCTTCAAGCTCATCAACTATATTCGGTCTCAGGTTTGATGTTCTCGTGCTCGTTATTTGTTTCGTGTTATATATGTTCTTTGAAAACTGGATTTTGCAGAAGTTAGCTATGGATTGTTTGATTGCTTACTAGAGGTTAAATTTGTATACGTGTTGAGCATGATCTGGTGTTATAATCTGAAAAATGGATTTCTTAAAAGTTAGCTGTCCTTGATTTGATTCCCTAGAAAGTAGAGGAAACGAAAAGGGGACAGAATATGCTGTATTTAGTTGCTGATAAAATGGATGAAGGTAAAACAGAACGGAGGAAAATTTGAAAAATTGTGTCTTGGTGGTGCTCTGTTTTAGTTTCGAGGAAGTGAGGGACTCGTACTGGACTAATTTGATTTTTGGACATGATTTTTTGAATGACGACTTAGTTAAGGCTTAAGGGTTGTTTAATGGATGGTTTTTGTTTAATACAAAGTAAATATAATTATCAAGGCCTTCTCGAGATTTTTCAATTTGAATATTTAAAAAGAAAAAAGAAAGGAAAAGAGAAGTTCATTTTTATTTTTTTTGAACAAGGATGCATTGTAGAAAAAGCGGAGAGAGATAAAGTTGGGAAGGTATGGTGTGTCAATGGGATTGAAATCAAGTGATTTGGCCTGATTTACCTGCGTCAGTTCATTTTCATGTTTTGGGTATTGAATGTAATGAGAATTTTTTTCACTTTTATATCAATATAATGACTATTTTTGGTAATCTATGTGATGTGCATTATTCTTGTATTTGCTTTACATTGCATCATAAACTTTCAGCTTAACTAAAACAATGCAATCTACCTTGTATTGGATCATGATACATTACAAGATAGCTTTCATTGTACTAACATGCCATGCCTTAATTGATCTTTTATTATAATTAGTATTTCTTTTTGTTTTCTAGGTGGCAGATAATAGATGTTGGAGTTGCAGGCTTACCTATCAATCCAACCAAGATCTACAGAGTCATTTACATGAAACAGTCAATTTCAAAGACGTTCAGCTACCTTGGGATGATGATAAATATCTAAAACCTTTCATGCAAGAAGATAAGCTATTATATAGTTTCAGTGATGAAGGTGAAGATGATTATATTACATCATTTGACAAAGAGGAACTTATGAAGGATTTGAGGCATTTTGAAGATATATGCATTTATGATGATAATATTGTGAAGTTTAGATTAGATACTTGTACCACTTACGAAAATGGAAAGGAGATTTCTTCTACATCCAATGGTCTTTTGAACATAGCAAGTTCTTCAGGAAAGGCAATAGTTAATGGTCTGGATTCAAGGGGTGTTGGGGCATTTGAGAAAAAGCCAAATGACATTGATTCTAGAGTTTCTCTTATGAACCTTGCTGCAAAGGATATAAAGAGAGTTGATGAAAATTATTTTGGCTCATATAGTTCATTTGGCATCCATAGGGAGATGATAAGTGATAAGGTATAGAATTCATTTCTTGGTTTCTAGTTAAGAGTGACAATTTTAGGGGTTTATTTATGCTATGAGATAATGAGAAGGTTTGATTGGGAAGTACGCAAGTTGTTTTTATTATTTGACAGTTATTTCCACTACTATTTATTTTGTTAATATTGTTATTTATTATTATTACTGATGGATGCTGTCATTTAACTGTCAAAATTAATATAGTCTTGTTATGCAGGTGAGGACAGATGCCTATAGGCAAGCTATTTTGGAAAATCGTTCTTGTTTGAAGGGTGTTGTTGTGATGGATGTAGGTTGTGGGACAGGCATATTAAGGTGAGATGCCCTATGCAATTTCTGTTAATTAGCAGAAAAAATTTGATTTTCTTTCAGTTACTGCTTTTTGTCGATACAAAATGTTTTTTGGTGAGCCTTCTTTCATAATGACAGTTGATATACTTTTAAAACCCCACTCAATATCTTATATTAAACTCTGAAATGGAATTTTGGATCATGTGAATTATCTAGGTTGTTATTCTAGGAATTAAAAAGTTCATTGTTAAATGTACTTTTTTTTTTTTTTTTTTTTAAAATTTTGGGTGGATTTGCAAGATCTTCTATAAATTTTATAATTTTTTTCGTGGATTGAAGTAGAAGTTCCTCTTGATTTCATATGTGACTTCAGTTTGAACACCTTTAATCACTGGTTACATTAGTTTCCTCACTGATATGATCTGTCCTATTAGGGGGAGCTTTATGTTTTTGTTTTTGTTGTTAAAGCTTCATTACGGCAGAATTTTTGAACCGTACTTTGTCTACTAATAATATTTGTTTTTGTGTTAGTGTGTTTTCTAATGTCTTATGTTCATTATGCTTAGATATGATCTCAAAGCTTCAAGTTTAGATTTCTTTTGATCATATATTGTAATTTGTGAGGTTGTGTATTTGTTTCTCAATTTGTATCAAGCTGTGTATTTGTGAGGCTTGAGGTTTTGTCATGGAATAGTCATAAGGGGAGATTGTTAGGTCAAGTAGTTTCTAGGTTAGCTAGATTTCGTACAAAACGGTAGTTGTGTATTTGTTTTTCAATTTGTATAGTATTTTTGACGTCTGAGGTTTTATCACGGAATAGTCAAAAGGGGAGATTGTTTGGTCGAATAGTTTCTAGATTAGCCAGATTTTATACAAAATGTTTTTTGTGTGCAATTTGTTTTGCGAGTTGCCTACTTAAGAAACACAAATCATAGAATCTCATGGTAAGTTGCTCTTAACGTTGTAAAGGCTTTAGGATCACACACACTCATAAAATCCCTTGATTCTATAACTTGTGTTTCTTTAGTAAGCAGCTCCTAGAACAAATTATTCACAAAGAGGATTTTGTGTGGAATCCAATAAACCTACAAACTACTCGACTTAACAATCTTCCTCTTTGGCTATTTCGTGACAAAACCTCAGACCTCATAAATATACAGTTTGATTCACAAACGCTTTAGGATTGCACACTCATGAAATTGCATAGTCATATGGTGTACATTTGTTAGAGGTGTAAATGAAAGGTTTTCTAACTATTAGGAGCAAAATGTAATTTTACAACATTTCATGTGCATCTATTAGGGGTGTAAATTTTTTAAACAGTAATTTTGGTATCCAAGATATAACCCTAGCAGCCCCTAAACTTGTTTTTTATATAGTTGAGGTGAAATTATAGTTTCACCTCTAACTCATAAAATTACAATTTGATTTGGGGGATGAAGAAAAACGAGTTTGGAGGCTACTAAGATTGTATCTCGAATGCCAAAAATAGAAAGGACTGGAAAACACGTTTGTTATATAGCAGAGGTGAAACTATAGTTTCACCCCTGACTTATTGTAAAATTACACTTGATCTTAATAGTTTATTTCACATTCTCTTTGGGAACAAAGTAACTTTAGTATCACTATGATTTATGTTTAGTTCCAGCTTTAGACAAGTGAACCAAATACTAGATACCTTTATAAAGATCTTTAAGCATACACGTACATTGATTGGGATTCTTGGATCTCCATATTTTAATTGTACATTTCTTTCTAGTGAGAAGGAAAATGAAAGTGTTAAAGATGTTAAATTGAGCTGTCAATTAGCTTTAATATCTCAAATTTTCAATTCTCGCCCTTTTCATCTCTCTCTTTTTCATCTTGATGGTGTGTGTGGTTTTTATACTCTTTATGAACTTGGTATCGGAGTGAAAATTTCTTCTCATAAACACAACACTAAGAAATATATCCTTTGCGCAACTGTCTATTGCAATGGCAGATGAAGGTGACAACCAAAATTCTTTGTAGATTGATTCCTATATCAATTAGTATACATGTTGGATCTCTTTCAAACTCTCCAAATCAAGTTGTTTCATTGATTTCTCCATTAATGGTTTAATTGGCCTCTTTGTCAAGTCGTTTCATTAGCCTCTTTGTTGAGTCGTTTCATTGGTCTCTATCAACGTTGATTTAGTGGCTTTTCTATCAAAGTCGTTCAGTGGCCTCTTTGTTAAGCCGTTTCGTCGGCATCTTTGTCAAGCCGTTTATCAGCATTGTCGAATCCTTTGGATAGCATTCCTATGGAGCTTGTCCAATTAAATTTTGAATGGACTTGTTAACATGTCATTGGAACGTTACAAACTCAAAACTACTTTATTTCTTCACCTTGAGTTTGAGAAGGATGTTAGAGAATCTTAAATATATTATGCCTATTATGTGTGTAAATTTACTTTATTTCAAGTTGAAGATATCTTTACAAAAGTTGTTTATTAGGGAATTATTTATTTATTTATGTTTTAAGTTGGATATTGGAAATATCTTTGCTCCAACTTTGAGGAAGTGTTAAATCAATCTTTTATTTTGAAATAGTTAAATCTAGTTGTTAATTAGCTACACTATCTCAATTCTCTTCTTATCTTTCTCTCATTTTGCTTATCATGTATTGTTCTTATGCTCCTTCTAAACTAGTATATTTCAACATTTTGTTACTTTTACCTTTTTTCATTATGCATTTCAATCACCAAAAATCTTTCCATTAATTTTTTATACAAGTGAAAATGAGAGTGGATTCTTTTCCTTAATCAAAATTTGTTTATAGTGTATCACCTTAGAAACAAAACCCTAAAGACTTAGGTCCCTTTTCTTCCCTTTTTCTTAATGGAAATAGAAAACAAAGGATCTAGAGAAGACGAATCACAAGGGGAGGCAAGCCTCTGTTTCTTTTGAACACACAACTATTTTCCTTTTAGAGTTCTCTATTTTTTAATGACGTTATGTTTTTTATCCATAAATCTTATATTTATGGTGTCAATTAAGGTTTTCAAAGCCTATTTCTTTATTTATATATAAGTCTTTTAATTTAAGTGACATCATTCATAAATAATTAATTAAGTGAAATCATTGGTAAATAATTATGTTCGACTGATTTCACTTAAATTGTAGGACTAACATTCAATATAGTGAAAAGATTTTGGAAACCCTAATTGATACTATAAATATAAGTTTATATCATGGATAAGACAGATTGTTGGGAACTAAAAAGGAAACTCTAGTCAAAAGGAAAAAATTGCTTGATGGTGAGAGTCAGATAGGTGTTGCTCCTCATCTTTTTGCTTCTCCAATATCCCTTGTTTTCTCATCCTTTGTGGAAAAGGGAGATAAAATATCAAGTCTCTTAAGGATTTTGTTTCAACATTTGTACGCTATAAAAAGGGCTTCAATTAAGGAAGGATTAGTAATCCATGTTCTTTTTCACTTGTGTGGTCAAGAATTATTGAATCAGTGGAAAGACTTTTGATGATTGAAGTGCAAAATGTAATAAGATAAAACATCAAGGAGAGATGCAGCTAGGATTCAAGTAGGGTGTTTGGGATCTAACAATGGTATTTAAGCACCTTAACAAAAGAAACCTAGTTTTCGATCATACTCTGTAGCCTATAACTAACTTGTTGTACATCATTGTATAATGGTTATCTTATTCCCTATATTTGGTTCATTAGTCTTTTTGCAGCTCAGGCAGGGGCTTCAAGAGATATTGCGGTGGAAGCCAGTGAGAAAATGGCTGCAGTAGCAACACAAGTAAAAACCTAGTTCTTGTCTTCAAAGTCACCTCCTTATTACCTCTGATTGTTCATTGTCCCCTTCTTCTTTGGTTTGATTAATTGCAGAATGCAAAAGATAATGGCTTCTGGCGAAGCAGACCCGAAGGTGATGGAAATGAACATAGCACTGGGGTCATGGAGGTAGTCCATGGTATGGTTGAAGAGTTTGGTAAATCCTTGCAAATTCAACCACATAGTGTTGATTTATTACTGAGTGAATGGATGGGCTATTGCCTGCTGTATGAATCAATGCTCAGCTCAGTTCTCTTTGCTTGAGATCGGTGGTTGAAGCCTGGAGGGGCTATTCTCCCTGACACAGCAACTATGGTGAGTTCTTTTTGGTTTATCACTGGTGGTTCAATTGATTTTCTGGAGTTTCATAGTAGGAAGTGGTGTTTGGATATGTTTTAAAAATGAAAAACAAGTAAAAGTTGTTTGGTTGTCCATTTTTAAAAACATGTTTTCAAAAATAAAAAATTAAAAATTATGACTAAGAAGTTGAAAATGAAAAAATTTTGTTTTCATCATTTTTAAAAAATGTTATCTAATAAAATATAACTTTTCCCACCAAACAATTATTTTACTCATTTTAAAAATGAAACCAAACACATTAACATCATTTTTAATTTTTTGAAAACAACTTTTAAGAAACATCACCAAACTCATTGTATTTTTGAAAACGTCATTTTTAAAACATATTTTTCATTTTTTAAAAATAATTTTTAAAACATCATTTTAAAAAGGATATCAAACACACTCTAATTACTTTTCCTTCTCCTATTTCTTTTTTCAGTTTGTTGCAGGATTTGGAAGAGGTGCTACCAGTCTTCCATTTTGAGAAGATGTGTACGGTTTCAATATGTCTTGCATAGGCAAGGAACTTGTTCAAAATGCTGCTCGGTTTCCTATTGTTGATATTGTGGCTGATAACGATCTAGTAACTAATGCTGTGCTTCTGCAGGTTAGTGTCTGGCTTCATTTTTTAAATTTCTTGGTTATACTGTTAATTGCTTTGTGGTTCTGTAATTCTGTAATAATGTCTATATTTGTACTTTATTCACTTGCGCGAGATGAGGATTTGTTGTAAAGAAAAGTTTGAGGTATAAGTCAAAGAAGGTTATTATATATGAAGCTATTAAATCAATAACTGGAACCTTTTTTTTTTTTTTTTTTTATTTGCTGATTTCATTTGCCCTCTATATGTACAGAGTTTGAGTTTTCTCAATGCTTGCATGGGATTTCATAAGAAGCACAACCTAGAATTTAGTTGATTGATTGCAAATTAGCTTTGAGGATTGATTTGTCTTTTGAAATCTTTTGCATATTAGACCTTCGACCTGGCAACAATGAAGCCTGATGAAGTGGATTTCACGGCTAGTGCAGAGTTGGAACCAAAATCGGGTGGTCTAGAAAGCAACTCTGTTGAATCAAATTCTACAACCTGGTGTTATGGGGTTGTTTTATGGTTCGAGACTGGTTTTACCAGCAGATTTTGCTAAGAAAAGCCAGTTGTTTTGTCAACATCCCCTTATACTCCAAAAACACACTGGTCACAGACCATCTTCACTTTCTGGGAGCCAATAGCAATCGCATCAGGAAACTTCAGCGCCAATAAAACAGCAGCAATTGGTACAGTACCTGTCCAGCTGGGAGAATTCATTTGCGCGTCAGCATTGCCCGTGCTGCTGAGCAGCGCAGCATTGATATCTCTCTAGAAACCACTGGTGTTGGTTCTGATGGTCAGAAACGCAGTTGGCCGGTACTAATATTTAATCTCTCCTAAAACATTTTGACGGACTAATAGCACAGATCATGGCCTCTGGCATGATTTTTTGATTGCTTAAAGCGAGGTCTTTTATCAATTTATTGGTTAATTTTTTATTTTGAGCATCTCTTTACAGTTTTAAGTCAAGTCTAATTTTATTTTTAACTGTTATGTTTACATTCATTTCCAGGAGTCTGTAAATGTACCTTATCATTCACATTTAGGATACAGAAAAATTTTGTACTTGTATATAAAGACCTTATCTTCAAATGACAGTTAAAATTAAGATTCGGATTCTTTACATAAAATAAGAAATACGTAATCTACAGTTGTTTTTAGCTGCACCTGGAAAAACATGAAAACATCATTTGTGTTCCCGAAAATATTAAAACAGCTTTGTGTCCCTGGCTGATTTCTTTGGACAAAAATACCCCACCCCTTAAGCAGTCTGTAGATGCCGATCCCTTTTCTTCTCCAAACCATTATCCACTTAAAACAAAACTCCACTCTTCTGTGTATGTGTCGGCATTCACGTCGTTAGTAATTTACTTGAAATGTTGCCAATCATGTAGTGATTGTGTCACTTAACGCTTTGTAGGTGTGTATTAGTATCTGACATAGCAATGTAACGTTACTACTGACATGTGACATAACATTAATAATGGCTTGTGATCTGGCGTTAATGGCTTGTTATTTGGTATTGTTACTGGCAAGTGATGTAGGTTACTAATGGCATGTGATGTATCACATTGCAAATGGGATGATTTAGCTTTACTAAAGCCTTGTGATGTGGTGTTACCAATGGGATGATTTTTAAGTGTTATTAATGGCATACCAATGGCATGATAATTTTTTTTTTTTTCTTGGGTTGGCCTTGCAAACACACTACAGTCTTGCTGCATTGTTGGTATGAAAGGAAACGTAACTTTACCTTGCATTGTCAATTTAAAACCATCCAACAACAGAGACCAACATGCTTTCTTTGATGCATACCATCAGAGTGAAGCAGTTCATTTCTTAATTGCAAAACCTTGCTCCAAAGAATCATCAATTTGCAGTCCCATAAATTTGGTTGAGTTATTGCAAGCTTAAATTATATATCTCAATCTCATAAATTAGGTTGAGTCATTACACGCTTAAATTCCTGCTACAGTTTATACGTCTCTCTCTCTATATACATTTATATATATGATTAATTTAAAGTACTTCATTTATCTATGATAAACCATGAATACCTTTTTCAAGTGCATTCATGATTACCAAATCATACAAATTGGTGATCAAGCAATTTAAAGCATTAAGAATAAAATAGCATAGCTCACAATAATGAGAAATTAATAATAATAATATTAATGTGGTGAGTTTCTAGGTTCAGGCTACATTGTAATCCTAGATCTCAAAAATACATCATCAACAAATTTAATCTGGGATTATCTGCCTAATATTCTTTGAAAATCTTGATAAAAAATCTTCTGAAAATCAGCTTAATATCTTAATATAATTATCGTCCCAGAATTCGTCTTTTTGCTGGACCCAAACTTATCATCCTCGCACAACCAATCCAAATCGCTGAGTACACCCAATGTGTGTACTCAATGGCCAGGCTAAGCAAGCACATTGAGGAAGCCCGGTGTGTCTCTCTTGGTGTGTCTTCATGTGTGCTTTCTTCTCATGCAGCGAATACATGTCTCACACTTGGCATCTGCTTGCTAATTCAACTTTCCATGCATGTTTGTCTCGCACTTGGCTTGGTATTCATGTTCATCTCACGGGTAAAATTGCTTGTGCATATGGCTCTTCTTACTTTGTTAGCACATGGCATGATCTTGAATGACACATGGCTTGAACTTGGTAATTTATTCCTTTGCCCTCAACTTCCATAATTTGCACTTTAGCCATATATCTCGATTTTTGCCTTGAAAAGTTATTATTTTATTTTTTTGACATTCTTCATAACTCACCTGCAAATATTAACGAAATAAAAATTAAAACGTCCCTAATTACTCAAGTTTTTATCACAAATAATGATAGGTTTTTTAGTACAAAATAATGCTGAGTTTTAACACTTATCAGTTATTAGTACTTCTTTTAATTCTAGAGTATGGACTCTTCCTATAGATGGAAAAGTAGCCACTGCTGCTATTTATGCTTCTTTGACTACATCGCATCCTTACCTCTATTGGACTAGGCATATTTGGGGCTATTTTTTTATTCCTCATTCAAGATAAATGCTAGTCTTGAGAGTCATACATAATAGATTACCCACAGATCTCTCTCTTCAACGTCATGGTTATATTTTCCTTTCTAGCTGTCGATTATATTGGTCTGTTGAGGAGAGTGTGGGGTATTTGTTTCTGATCTGTCCTTCTACGGTTGGTCTTTGGTATTCTTTGTCCTCCGCTTTTGGTCATACTATTTGCCTATTTAAAACTGTTATTGATTTGGCAAGCTACTATAATTGCTAAATTTTGTTTTTAACTACAAATACTTTGGAAGGTTGGTATAATCGTAATTTTTTGAATTATTTGGCATACTCATAATAATACTACTTTCAAGGGGAAGTATCATTCCTTTCATGAAGTCTTATCCTTTATTTGACATATTATTCGAAAGGCGAATTATCTGAACTCTAGGGTTATATGGAATTTAGTAAATGATCATGTGACTCTATGTAAGCTCCATATTCTTGCTCATCCTCCTAAGGCTCCTCATATTATAGAGGTTGTTTGGGTTTCTCCTCCTGTGGGTTAGATTAAGATTAATACCGATAGTTCTTCTTTTTGAGTTCTTGATTTAGCTGGTTGTGTTGAAGTTTTTGGAACTTACCATGAGCTTTTCAAAAGTGCTTTGCTATTCCATTAGGAATAGGTTATGCTTTCAAGGCAAAGTTGACAACTGCTATTCATACCATGCAGTATGCTTGAAATTACCATTGAACGAAACTTTTATCAGAAAGTGATTCTGTTTATGTGGTTTCACTTTGTTGACGTGGGAAACCAGTCAACCAGATTCTTGAGCCCAATGTCGTAACGATAAGAAGACCTGCAACAGATAAACCAGATAATGGCAAAAGAGAAGAGAAGAAGGAGAAACAAGCAACACAATTTTTAAAGTGGTTCGGCCCTTATAAGCTGCTTACGTCCACTGTCTTTGCTATTTCCAGCAATATAATCTCTCTCAAAAGTGTTTCACTCTCCCTATTTACAATAAATGTCTTCCCTATTTATAGAAGAGGGGAAGCCACAAAGAGAATAATCAGACAAAAAGGTCTTAGTCCATCACAATTAATGCTGCTAGAATGCATTTAATGTCTCTGACTTTTACTAGGTCAATTCTGGCAACACGTGGGCTGGATGTTAGCCCATGCTGGTTTGGTGAGATCTCCCGGAATTATGCTGTCATTAGGTGGAGTAATCTTGCTTATCGTGTAAGATACACTATCTTACTGTTCTGAACTGATACTGGGCGAACTGAGTTGAAAACGGACTGAAACCTCGACGTAAGCGACCTTGACTTCGTACCGACACAGCGATCTTCACGTCACTACGGCGGGAATGGTGGATCAGCGATCTTGACTTCATCATTCTTCTCACGTGCTCGTTGTTGTTAGCCATTAAACTGAGCTCGCGAGCTTCCATGTCGGGCTTCACACTTTGGTTTCGGTGGCTTGGGCTGCTATCTTTATGGGCTTCTGCCAGCCCACTAGAGTAGTCCGAAAAACACCCACAACATCAACCCCCCAGTTCTTAGGTCGTTTCTAGCGGCTTGAGAACTTGAATTTTAATGAGTCAACAATTTTTCTCTCCTTTTTCTTGGACACATGGCGAATCCCCTAGTGACGGTTTGGCATCTGTAACGAGCATTTAATGCATGTCTCTTCGACTGATGGTGTCTTTTGGCCACGTCCCGAGATTTGCGCTGCATCGTTAGATTTGAGGCGGTTGGTAAACCACCAAATCCAACGGTTAGGGACGCGACCTCGGAACCGGATATAAGGCAAAGAAACTTTGCCCTTTCACTTTCTGCTTGTCATTTTCATGTTTTAGCCTTTTTCTTTGTTTCCTTTTCTTCCGTCTGCCACCAAGTTCCAGTCCTTGGCTCTTCAATGCGCGTCACTCAAGCATCTTTTCCATTTTTGACCAACGGTGAGTTTATCTTTATCACTCCTCCTTTCTTTTAGCATTTTGTTGCCTTTTTTTTGGTGATGGTTTTCATTCTTTTATTTGTGTGTTTGAATGTCTGTGTCCTTTCGTATTCCCTTGGTTTGATCCGTTAGGTTGTTGTAAACTGCTCGATTGATTGTTTGTGAATCTAAGCGACCTTGAGGTTACGCGTAGGGAATAAAAAACACGTTCTTGAGGTTGTTGGCGACCTTGTGTGGCGTTTGTGACCTATTATTTTTAGGAAGTAGCTGAGTGACAAACTTGGAGCTTTAGTTTTGATAGGAACGATCTGCATATAGCGGCCTAATCGCTCCTTTTTGTTTGTAGATGTCTTCAGGTCGCACACGTCTACAGCACACCATAGGAGAGGATGATTCCTCCAGCTTGGAGGATCAAGTGAGAGAAGTTCCTCAAGCATCCTTACATAGCGGGGAGACCGCTGAGGGGTTCTCAGCTCGGATGAGTTCCGGAGGGGACCAGCCTTTAGAGGTCGGGGATCTTGACCTCGCAGAGGCCAGGTGAGGTCGTGAAGTGTTTAAGCATTATCCTTCGCGGCTGTCGTATCAGGACCTCGTTGGTCTGGGATTAGAGTACCACTTCCCTCAAGGTTGTCGCCTCATAGAGCCCTTTCCCTTGGACCACGCGGCTACTCCTCCCAAAGGTTTTGTGGCCATTAGCGTTCAACATTTGGAGGCCGGATTGTGATTCCCGGTCCCTTCATATCTAATTGAGCTTCTTAACGACCTGAAGCTCGCTCCCTTTCAGTTGACCCCGAATTCGTACACCCAACTATCTTCTTTAGCTATCTTTTTTAGGAAATACGGTCTCCCTCTTCCTTCCCCCGAAATCATAAGACACTTGTACGCCTTCAAAGCCACCAGTAAGGGGCGTCCTCGAGATGGTTTTTATTACCTCTCCCCTCGTACATCATCTCTATATAGAGAGATTCTGTCAAAGGGCGAGACTAAGGGCAAATCCAACGTAGGCAATTACAAAACCAATTGGTTTTATGCGTCCTGCCCTTCCTTACTAAATCTTCTGAATTTTAGCTTTCGGGCTAAGCCAGGTAGAAAATTCTTCGAACTGTTTCTCAGTTTTAATGGTGACTGGCGATCTTGTTCTGTATGAACTGACTTTTTTCTTTCGCAGACCTTAGTGCGCCATTGCTTGGCTTATCTCCGGGCGAGACAGCAGACCTCGAGGTTCTTGGTGCTCAGAAGTCCTACGAGGACTACGTCAAGCTATCAAACGAGCTGCTTCGTCGTTATTTACTTGCCTCCGTTCCTGAGGAGAGACTGATCCGTTCCAAACATATCGGATCGCGGCGTACTCGACCGGTAAGATCTGCTTTCGACGAAGTTGACGTTGAGACGAGCTCTAGTTTAGAAGAGACATCACCTATCAGTGCTGAAGCTGAAATCAAGTAGAGAGAAGCTGTCGAGATGGCGCCTTTGAAGGTAATTCCTCCTCCGAAGAGAAGGGTTCACCAAACCGGGGGTCAGGCCACGACATCGTCGATTGCTCCGGATTCATCTCAGGCGGCGGCCAAATAAGGGCACCAGGCCACGAGCACGGCTGAATCTCCAGCCCCTAAGGTCGCTCAACCCGTATCTCAGAAGGCTACTGCAAGTAAGGAGGTCGCCACCGCTGGGAAGGGTAAACAGGTTGCAACCCAACAGGGGGTGAAGAGGAAAGATCACGACGTTCCCGACAAACTTTCTCCTGCCAAGAAGACTTCAAAGGAGAAAGGGAAGCAAGTCGTTTCCACGTCTCAAGAGCCTTTACGCGAGGAAACTGCAGAAGAACCTGTCGGGGACATTCCTGGGCTGTCTTACTTCAATCTCTTGGTCAAGCAAGCTCCCGGTTATTTGGGCAAATCAGCTAAATTTCTAGATCACAAGGATTGTCACGGGGTGAATTTACTTTCCTGGGCAGCTCGCGAATCGCTTAAGGTCGAGTCTTCTCTTTGTTTTCATTTTTTACTTCTTTCAATCTTTTCCTTACCGTTCTTGTTATACAGGCTTCAATGGCAATAGCAAAGGCATTGGACGAGAAGTTGACGAGGGATGAGCAAGGGGACGAGCTTAAGGCCGCCAAGGAAAAGCTTGAGGAGACCTTGGCGGACCACGATACCGAGCTTGCGGTGGCGAAGAGCGAGGTTGAGGTTCTTCAGAGAAAGTTGGACGCAACCGAGGCTGCCCGGTTCCAGGCCGAGACCGTTAGGACCAAGAAAAGAGTAGATACGAAGTCATCAACGAAAGTCTCTATTCTTAGGTCACGACAACCTAGACTCTTTTGGACGACCGAGACAGGGAACTGAAGGCCGCAGTGGAGCAGCATGTCGAGGCTAATCAGGAGGTCGCCAAACTCAAGGAGGCGCTGGCTGCTGCTGAAGCTCGTGCTGAAGAGATAAAGGCGGACATGGAGCAAAACATCATGTACACCCTGTGGGTGCATCATCCTAAGATAGATTATTCTATCTTTGGAGAGGAGGCGGTGAAGGACGTTGAGTTCTATGCCGAGGAAGCTCGGGCCTCAGCGGGAGCGGGATAAGGTCAACCCTAGGAAGCTTTGCCAATGTTTGCGGAGAGCGTCCCCCAAGAGGTCGTTGGTGATCAAGCGCTTGCAAGCTCAACCCCCCAGGACCCTCAAGACCCCCCAAGCAAGGAAATTTAGCTCGTTTGTACAAACTTTTTATTCTTGCAAACTCACCTATTTTGAGGTTTTTTATTTGTAATATCCTAACTTTGGTGGATGATTCATGTTTTCTGATTTCTAATTCAATGCATGCTTTCCTTTACTTCGTTTCCGATCTGAATGACTTGTGCGATCTTTATGTTGAATGGCTTTTATAATGATTGATAATGTGATCCCAAGATCGTTATGTCGCGTTTTTTATCCACAGGAGACCATCGCTCAGTCTAGAGCATCGCGAGCTCACAGGATGCGATGGTTCCTTCCAGGACTTGGTCGATTGGCGAGTCCACAAAAGACCATCGCTCCGTCCAGAGCATCGCATGCTCATAGGATGCGATGGTTCCTTCCAGGATTTGGTCGATTGGCGAGTCCATAGGAGACCATCGCCCCGTCCAGAGCGTCGTGAGCTCACAGGACGCGATGGTTCCTTCCAGGACTTGGTCGATTGGCGAGTCCACAGGAGACCATCGCTTCGTCCAGAGCGTCGCGAGCTCACGAGACGCGATGGTTCCTTCCAGGACTTGGTCGATTGGCGAGTCCACAGGAGACCATCGCTCCGTCCAGAGCGTCGCGAGCTCACGAGACGCGATGGTTCCTTCCAGGACTTGGTCGATTGGCGAGTCCACAGGAGACCATCGCCCCCTCCAGAGCGTCGCGAGCTAACGGGATGCGATGGTTCCTTCCAAGACTTGGTCGATTGGCGAGTCCACACGAGACCATCGCTCCGTCTAGAGTGTCGTGAGCTCACGGGACGCGATGGTTCCTTCTAGGACTTGGTCGATTGGCGAGTCCACAAGAGACCATCGCTCCATCCAAAGCGTCGCGAGCTCAAAGCACACGATGGTTCCTTTCAGGACTTGGTCGATTGGCGAGTCCACAAGAGACCATCGCTCCATCCAGAGCGTTGCTAGCTCACGGGACCCGATGGTTCCTTCTAGGACTTGGTCGATTGGTGAGTCCACAGGAGACCAACGCTCCCTCCAGAGCATCGCGAGCTCACAGGAAGCGACAATTCCGTTCAAGACTTTTTTATTGTTAAGTCCACATGAGACCATCGCTCCGTTCAGAGCGTCGCGAGCTCACAGGACGCAACGGTTCCGTCCAAGACTTTTTTATTGTTAAGTCCACAAGAGACCGTCGCTCCGTTCAGAGCGTTGCGAGTTCACAAGACACGACGGTTCCATCCAAGACTTTTATGATTGTTAAGTCCACAGGAGATCGTCGCTCCGTTCAGAGCGTTGCGAGCTCATAGGACGCGACGGTTCCGTCCAAGACTTTTATGTGGATAACTGGTGCAGACGAGATGAAACTAGAGATAAAATATTTTGGGAAGCGAAGCAAATCTGCTTGAATGTATTTATATACATGGGCGAAAAGCCAAAAGATTACACTTGAGACAGATAATTCGATCTGGATAAATTACATAAAATATGGTCGGAACTTTTCAGCATTCCATGCTCGTGGGACTTCGGTTCCATCCATACTGCTCAGGTGGTAGGCCCCATTTCCCACGTCTTTTTGAACGATGTAAGGCCTTTCCCAACTTAGCCCTAGAGTACCTTCGCTTGGATTCCATGCCGCGGGTAGAATGAGCCTCAGCACTAGATCTCTGACATTGTAATGACGAGCACGGACTTTCTTGTTGTAGTATCTGGCAATCCGTTGCTGATAAACCGCCAACCTCAATTGAGCTTCATCTATCACTTCGTCCATGAGGTCAAGACTGCAAGTGAGGAGTTAGTGATTGTCTTCAACGTTGAAGGTGACTCTTCGGTGCGTCGTCACCTCAAATTCTGCTGGAATCATAGTCTCGCAGCCGTAAACCATTGAAAAAGGCGTCTCCTAGGTCGCGCTGCGAGCCGTAGTACGGTAGGCCTATAGTACTTTTGGGAGTTCGTCCACCCATGCCCCTTTCCTTGCCTCTAGCTTCGTCTTCAGGATCTACTTTATGATCTTGTTCATGGCCTCAACCTATCCGTTGGCTTGAGGATGATCTACTGCGGAGAAGCTTTTTATGATTCCAAAGTCATCACAAAAATCGACGAACTGTTCGCTGCTGAACTGAGTCCCATTATCCGTTATCACCTGTCGTGGAACTCCGAACCTGCTGATGATGTTACCCCACATAAATTAAATAATCTTCGAAGTGGAGATCTCGGCTAACTCCTTTGCTTCCACCCATTTCGTGAAATAATCCACTGCAACCACGGCGTGCTTGCAATTTCCTCGGGCTGTCGGCAGGGGCCCAATCAGATCCATTCCCTAGATAGTGAAGGGCCACGGACTCACCATCTGCTGCAAGAGTGCTAGAGGAGTTTAGGGCACTTTTGCAAACCTTTGGAATTTATCACATTTTCTTACTAGGGGGATGGCGTCCTTCTTCATCGTAGGCCAGTAGAATCCCTGCCTCAACGCTTTCTGAGCCAGAGCGAGTCCCCTGGAGTGATTTTCGCAGTGGCCTGAGTGCATGTCGTTTAGTACCTTCTTGCAGTCCGCTCTGTCTATACATCGCAAGAGCGGGGCTGAGAATCCTCTTTTGTACAGCATATCATCATAGATGCAGTAGCGCGTAGATCGTGCATTCAGCTGGCGAGCTTCGTTCTTATCTCTCGGGAGCTTTCCGCTTTGCAGATAATCAGTCAGCAGTCTCATCCATGAGTCTTCTGCTACTGCTAGAGCCATCACTGATTCCCCTTTCTGGATGCTTGGTATTGGCAAGAGTTCAATTGACACAAGCTTCAGGTCTTCTGCTGCTTGGGTAGTTGCTAAGCGAGCTAGGGCATCAGCATGTGCATTTTGAGCTCACGAAATTCGAGTCACCTCATACTTCTGAAACACTTCAAGCAACCCCTGCACCTTCTCGAGATACGCAGCCGTTTTTAGTCCTCGAGTCTGGTATTCCCCTTTTACCTGGCATACGACGAGCTGCGAGTTACTGAATATTCTCACCTGGTCAGCTCGCATTTCTCTGGCAAGCTTTAGTCCTGCTATAAGCTCTTCGTACTCAGCCTCGTTATTGGTTACCTTGAATCCGAACTTCAAAGAGTAAAAGATCTTGTGCCCCTTCGGACTGATAAGAAGTATGTCTACCCCAGCTCTCAGATCGCTTGATGAACCATCGACGTATAACTCCCACATCGGTTTCTCTGATGGTTCAGCTCCTTCCTCTAAGGTTCCAGTAAATTCTGCAATAAAATCTGTCAGGACTTGAGCCTTAATGGCCGGTCTGGGAACGTAGTCGATGTCAAACTGCGCCAGCTCGACTGCCCATTTTAATAAGCGACCCGAAGTGTCCGAGGTCTGAAAAATCTACTTCAGGGGATATCGAGTTGGGACTTCGATTCTGTGAGTCTGAAAATAAGGTCGGAGCTTTCTGGACGCTGTCACCAAGCAGTCAGCGAGCTTTTTTCTATCTGAGAATATCTCGTCTCTGCATCTAATAGCCTTTTGCTGACATAGTACACTAGGAGCTGCGTCCTGTCTTCCTCTCGTACTAGGGCCGCACTGAGGGTGCTCTCGGATACTCCCAAATAAAGGATGAGCTTCTCTTCGTCTACCGGTTTTGACAAAAGTGGAGCTCGGCCTAGATACTCCTTCAGTTGCTGGAAAGCTTGCTCGCACTGCTCGGTCCACTCGAAGTCTTTTACCTTTTTAAGTACGTCAAAAAAGGGGATGCATTTGTCCGTCGCTTTCGAGATGAATCTGCTCAACGCCACGACCTACCCTGTGAGACTCTGTACTTCTTTGACCTTCCTAAGCGACCTCATATTGATCAAGACTTGGATTTTCTCTAAGTTGGCCTCGATGCCTTTTTCATTTACCATAAATCCCAGAAACTTTCCGGATGCCACTCCAAATGCGCATTTCAACGGATTGAGCTTCATTCGATATTTCCTCAGGATTTTAAACATCTCCGCCAGATCGTCCACATGAGATTCTGCTTGCCTTGACTTGACTAGCATGTCGTCTACATACACCTCCATCGTTCTGCCGATCTGTTCTTCAAACATTTTGTTGACCAGCCTCTAGTAGGTCGCTCCTGCATTCTTGAGTCCGAAGGGCATCACCTTGTAACAATAAAGGCCTCTGTCCGTGATGAACGAGGTGTGCTCTTCGTCCTGCAGGCTCATGGGGATTTGATTGTAACCCGAATACGCGTCCATGAAGCTCAGCAACTGGTGACCAGCAGTCGCATCCACTAATTAATCGATTCTTGGAAGGGGAAAACTATCTTTTGGACATGCTTTGTTGAGATCTGTGAAGTCGATGCACGTCCTCCATTTTTCATCTTTTTTTCACGAGCACTGGGTTGGCGAGCCATAGCGGATACTGGACGGCTCTGATGATATCATTGGCTAGCAGCTTGTCTACTTCTTCTTTGATAGCTTCAGATCGTTCCTTAGTCATCGGCCTCCGCTTCTTGCAAACTAGTCTATAGCGGGGGTCAATATTCAGCTTGTGCGACATGACCTCTGGATCAATCCCAACCATATCCTTATGATTCCATGCGAAGACAACTACATTCTCTTTGAGGAACTCGACGAGCTGGCTTTTTACGCTTGGTGCTAGACCTCGTCCCACACTTAAACATCTTCTAGGGTCTTCTTTGCTGACCTGGATTAATTCGAGCTCGTCAACTGGACTCGATCTCTTGTCTTCCTCCACCTCGCGAGGATCAAAATCGCAGTCAAACCCTTCCTTGCTAACCTCAAGCAGCTTCCCCTCTACTACCATGTCGATTCTTTTACATGTCACCCCTATTTTTACGGCCTTCACATAGCAGTGCCTTGTTGTATACTGCTCACCTTTCACTACTCCCACTCCACTGGTCGTCGGGAACTTGATCATGAGAGCTTTAGTTGAGACGACCATATCCAGATCGTTCATTGCAGGTCTCCCCAAGACCACATTATAAGCAGATGGTCTGTTAACGATGAGGAAGTCTGCCAATGTAGTTGCCTGGCGAGCTGGATCCCCTATTGAGAGCGGAAGTCTAACTTGGCCCAATAGGATGACGGCGTCCCCAATGAAGCCGTATAGAGGCTCTGAAGATGGCTTCAACTGATTGGCTCCCAGCCCGAGCTGATCGTAGCATTCTTTATACATGACATTCACTGAACTACCCCTATCCACCATGATCCTCAGAACTTCTGCATTGCTGATTCTCGCCCTGATGACAAGGGCGTCATTATGAGGCCATTGAACCTCGCTTGCGTCCTCATTGGTAAAGATAATGTCTTTCGAGGTCATTCTGGCTTTCTTCGCTGGCCCTTCCTGGTCACTTCGCCCTGCAATTAGGACATGATTGGCTTCCCGCATGTATCGCTCGTGAGACTTATCGGAGGATCCAGCGATGTGAAGGCCGCCATGAATGGTGAAGATTGTTTTTATCGTCAGGTCGACCTCCTGCTCTTGGCATTGTTGACTCTTCTGTGCGGGCTGATGATTTTGCCGAGGTCGGTGATTTTGAGACTTCTCGTGGGCGGGTTGCACCACGTATTCTTTCAAACGGCCATTTCTTATCAAATCCTCTATAGCGTTCTTGAGGTCCCAACAGTCAGATGTATTGTGCCCTAACTCCTGATGATAGGCACAATACTTGCAAGAGTTCTTGAACTTGCTTGGGAAACCGGTAGGGCTTGGTCTTCCGAAATTCACCCCGTGCTTTTCGGTCTGAAAGATCCAGTCCTATCTGTCTGACAAAGTGCTGTAATGATGGAAGCGGTTTCAAGGTGGAGATCGGTTTCTTCTGGGCTCCTTTCTAGCCCGTTTTGCTACCTGATTATTAGATCGATTCCTCCTGTCTTCACTGCCACCCTGATCCCTTTTCTTGCCCTGATGGGAACCATTTACCTCGCTTTTTGGGTGACCAACCTTCCTCGAGCTGAAAGATTCTTCCCACCTGATCTCCCTATTAGCTCGCTCATAGAATTCACCCAGGTTTTTCACAGATGATTTGTAGATGCTTTCATAGAGCTTACCATCCTTCCGAAGCCCCGCCGATATTGCAGTCAGAATCCCTTCATCAGACAGGCTTTCCACATTGTTGATTTCGCTTCTGAATTGACCGATGTATTCCTTTAGCGATTCTCTAGATCGCTGAAAAATTATAGCGAGGTGACAGGCCGGGGGGAGCTGCTTTTTTAGTGCCTTGTATTGGTCAAGAAACTTCTGTTGGCACTCCTCCCAACTGCTGATGCTGCGAGGTGGAAGGTTTCTAAGCCAGGTCCGCAGAATGTCTCCGAACGTCGCAGGGAAAACGTGACACTTCACCAACGAGCTGGAGGTCTGCAGGTTCATCTGAACGTTGAAAGCGTCCAAATGGTCGTAAGGATTTGAGTCTCCATTGTACTGCGGGATGTTTGGGATCTTGAACCTGACAAGGAGTGGCTCCCGGTCTATGTCTGCCGTGAAAGGACTTTTGTCTTCACTTCGTTCCCCCATCGCCTGAGTCCCAAGCCGTGTTTCCAACTGTTGCATTCTTTCTAGGAGCTGCTCGATTATTGGATCTCGAGCTCCGTGCTGTCTCACTGGGATCTCCCGCTCCTTTGGCTTACCCCGGTGAGAGAGCGCTGATCATATCTCCTATGTCTTTGGCCCATCTCATGATTCTCATTTTCCCTACGCAGGCCTTTCTGCCCTCGCCGCATTTCGTTCTCACTTTTACGGACTGAAGCTCATGGATGCCCGTTACTCACTTCGACCTGTCTACGTCTGTTCTGGCTAATCCTCACTCTCAGCTCTGAAGGTCGAGCTGTGTCTCCATTTTCCCGAGTTCGCTGACTCCGGACTTCAGGCCGTCTGTTCGACGAGTGGATGGATCCTTCTGGGATGGGTACCTCTCTTGCGACCTCTGCTCCGGGTGGCGGGACTATGGTCATCCTTGGAACGTTTTGATCACGGCCTCGCATCAATGTTCTCAATGTATCAGCTATTTGTGCCATAGTGGTCTCCAGCATCTCCTAACATCGGGCCAGAGCGTGCACGACGTCTCTACCTCCCTGAGAAGGTCCTGCACCCGTATCTGCCACCTGAGTGTGACGTCGCTGCTCGGCTTCCTCAGTTCTCTCGTTCATTGCGACGGAATTCCTTGTTGTCCTCCCCTTTGCCATGGCGATTACAGACCTCCACTTGCAGTTGGGCCCTCCTTCTAGTGCCAAAATGTTGACGTGGGAAACCAGTCAACCAGATTCTTGAGCCCAATGCCGCAACGATAAGAAGACCTGCAACAGATAAACCAGATAATGGCAAAAGAGAAGAGAATAAGGAGAAACAAGCAACACAATTTTTAAAGTGGTTCGACCCTTATAAGCTGCCTACGTCCACTGTCTTTGCTATTTTCGGCAATATAATCTCTCTCAAAAGTGTTTCACTCTCCCTTTTTACAATAAATGCCTTCCCCATTTATAGAAGAGGGGAAGCCACAAAGAGAATAATCAGACAAAAAGATCTTAGTCCATCACAATTAATGCTGTTGGAATGCATTTAATGTCTCTGATTTTTGCCAGGTCAACTCTGGCAACACGTGGGCCGGATGCTAGCCCATGCTGCTTTGGTGAGATCTCCCAGAATTATGCTGTCATTAGGTGGAGTAACCTTGCTTATCGTGTAAGATACGCTATCTTACTGTTCTGAACTGATACTGAGCGAACTGAGCTGAAAACGGACTGAAGCCTCGACGTAAGCGACCTTGACTTCGTACCGACACAGCGATCTTCATGTCGCTACGGCGAGAATGGCGGATCAGCGATCTTGACTTCGTCATTCTTCTCACGGGCTCGTCGTTGTTAGCCATTAGACCGAGCTTGCGACTTCCATGTCGGGCTTCACACTTTGGTTTCAGTGGCTTGGGCTGCTATCTTTATGGGCTTCTACCAGCCTATTAGAGTAGTCTGAAAAACACCCACAACACACTTCTTCTCGTTCGCTCTTCAAAAGTCCCCCGACATTAGTGTTCAATTTAGGATAGATATCTTTTTTATTTACGAAATATGGATTTCAAGATGACTCATATGTATGTATGACTCTCAAGACTAGCATTTATCTTGAGAATGTTTTAATTTCTCGTTCTCCTTCTTTTGTTTGTTCCACTTGATGATGGATAACTCCAGACTTTTTGAGGCCAATTCTTTATGATGATTTACTTAGCAAATACCATTATCGGTTTACTTAGTTTAGGCTATAGGGATACTCATTTTTCCTTGTGCGGCTTTTCTATTAAGTTTTTCTAGTAAAGTTTATAATGGAGCTTGTTATATAGTTTGATTTGCAACGTTTTGGTTTTTACTAAATCTTTTATTGTCATTCCCTTCCCATGATTAGGTTATATTCGGTTTGAGATTGTTTTCTTGTATTTTTGGCATTTTGCCTTACTTTTCTTTGTCTGTTTCTTTTATCTTTTTAATAAAAAGTTGGTTTTAACTAACAAACTTACATTAAAAAAAAAATGTGGTTATTAATTATTAAATTCTAATAGCCCATTAAAAGTTCATATTTTAAAAATTAAAAACTTAAAAAATAATAATAATAAAATATCTCATAACTACTATATATTCATACAATTCCTGTATACTACCTAAATTCTCATTATAATTATGAACAATTGATAGTATTTTGTTTATATTGCTTATATTGCTTTTTGCAGCAAATGAGCTTTTTTTCCTTAAATATTATTTTTGTTATCAATTTAATTATAATCAATTTAAAATTTTGATTTTTTAAGTACAAGTATTATGTGGTCGATAGACATAACTTAGGTAATTCCAATGTTGGATACCAAATTTTACATCATTTTGATGTCAAAAAGGTATTTATACCAAATTTTCTGACACCAAAATTTTTTATACTCCAATGTGTTTTATATCAAATTGGTATAAATGATATTTTCAAAAAATATTTTATACATAATTTTTTAATCAATATATATTAAAAATTTAAAAATATATTAAAATATATTCAATAATATACTCATTTTAAATATCTTAATAAAATATTTTAAATAATATATTTTTATAATAATTTAATATATATTTTTAATTAAAATAATTTATAGTTCAACATCAAAATTGGTGTTATGAAGTCACTTGGTTGCTGGCGTCGTTGGTTGGCGCCAGCAACCACCCATGCCTCCTTTGTCAGGGGCATGGGTCGACACCCCTCCCTCACATCCAAAAATATATATATAATTATAATATAAATATAAATATATACACTCTTCTCTCCCACCATATGTGTGGGTTGATCCCCCACCTTTGTGTGGGTTTCCCTCCATCCGTTTTTGGGTGTGTTTCTCTCTCCCAATTGGGAGTTGTCATCCGGACCATGCCCAAGTGTCCTATCTCGGTTGGTCCCCGATCGTCCTCTGAGCTTGTCCCAAGTACAGTTCATGTATTCAAAAAAAAAAAAAAAAATTGGTGTTATGAAGATTATAACACCAAATTTAATATTATACTGTTTATTGACGTCAAGAAATTGTCTTGAGAAAAGACAATTGGTGTATTTGTTGGATCACTTTATATGTTTTAGCAAAGCTGAGATCCTAAGCTAAGAGATGTAATTAAAACAAAATAAAAAAAACTAAGCTGCTCTATCGTCGCGGTCTACAAACTGCAGACGTGTAGCACTGTATATGCAGATGATTTATAATAAAACCGTCTCCAATGTATCATCAAATTGATGTAAAACACCAATTCGATGATAAATAGCTCTCCAATGTGAGATGAAGATAGTGTAAATGCATGAAAATCAAAAGATAATTTGGTGTTTATGCTACAGTTTGACACCAAATTTGGAAGCCACCTACGTGCACCACTTTTACTTTTCAAAATTCCAATAATAGCCCTCTTATAATATCTAAAACAATTTTTATTCCATTTATATCCTTTACCACATTTAATATATTTATATAATTTGATTAATAATTGTAAATAGAAATTAAATAATTATAAAAAATTTATACTGTTGAAAATATTTCATTAAGATTTTTAAAATGAGTATAGTATTGAATATATTTTAATATATTTTTAAGTTTTTAATATATATTATAAGTAATATATTAATATAAAATGAATTAAATTATTTTATGTATATAAAAATTTATTATTTTAATAATTACTTAATAGAATTGATAATATTTTTAATGCAAAAACTCAATAATATCTTAAATAGCAATAACATTAACATTATTTTAAATTAAAAATACATGATTAAAAAATAATAACAACAACAACATAATCTAAAAGTAAAATATTTGATATAAATACTTCTAAACAACCATTTAAAAATTTGGAAGGTCATCTCCACTTCCTCCATAACCACTTTTCATCCAACGATGAAGATAATTTATTGTTAGATTTTTATGTCATACCTAGGATAGTGTGTGGATAAAAAAGATTAAGTGAATAAACAATACGTTAGATAAAAATGAATTGAAAAATATTAAGTGATTAAAAAATTAGGTGGAAATATAATGAGAATAATATTTTTAAAAAACCTTAAAAAAAATTGTGAGTATTTAATAATTTTTAATATATTATGAGTAATTATCTGATAACAAAATTTTGTATCAAATAAATTAATTAATATTAGTTAAAGAATTATATATGAAATATTTTTTGAAGATACTTTTTACATCAATTTGATGTCATATATATTGGAGTAAAAAAAAAAAAATTGATATAAAAAAATTTGGTATTAATTTTAAAATGATGTTAAATTTGGTACTGAATATTGAAGATGACCTAAGTCCTATAACTGTCAACTTCAATTAATGTTTTATTTTTAATTATTATTATTATTTATATTTTATCATTTTCTTTTGAAAACTGATATGCTACAATTTTTTTTGTCATGCCCCACTTTTTTTTGGGTCAAATTTCGTGCAAAGACTATTTAAGTGTCGGTGCTTTAAAGAAAGTGAACAACTACAATGAAAAACACAACGGTCCAAAACCCAAAAACCAAACAAAGAGACAAAAATTTATGTGGTGTGACGATGAAAAGGTTTGTTGTATAAAATGTTGGTAAGTGTAGTTAGTCCTATCAGGTGGGCCTTTGAAAGTGATGCAATTTTTGTAATTAAGGCAATGCTATTTCAAAAATAGAAAGGAGAATATTTTTCATAATTGGAATGAAAAACGACAATTTTTTATCGATTATTAATTATTATATACCCATTCACACCTCCCAATTCCCAAATTCAGCCCTCTCTCATTCTCTCTCATATCAATAAAGGTTGCGTGTAAAGTGCTTTGATGTATAATAGGGAGTGACTTGTGAGACCCGCCTGCATGTCTAACACCAGCATTTAGTATGCTATGTGACATGGTTGATCCATTACCATTGACCAAACTGGCTAGGGGAGAAGTAGGATAGGTGCCCAAATATAAATAAAGTAGGTTTGGTGGGAAGGTGTAGCGAAATTTCAAAGCAACAGTCAGCTGATAAAATATTGACTAATAAATAGTGGAAAAACGAGAAAAAATTAGTAGGATACTTTTTAATGATATAGTGGTGGACTTGGTGATGGTTATCTTGAAAGGCAATGACTTAGTTACTTTCTATTTATAGAAATATGATGGGTATCATTTTGATGGTGGTGGATCTAGTGATCCTATCGATAGAAATGTAAGAAAAAGTTTGATGGAAAGGAGTAAATAGTGGGGTTGGTGATGATGATTTTGACGTATAAACTTTAATATTCAAAATAACTTTTTTTTACATTCAAAACCATTAATTTATTTTTATTATACTGTACACTAATATTATTATATATGTGAAAGAGATAAAAATGTAGTGTTGAAAAGGTCTAATATAATCAAAGCTAAACATTCAAAGGGGGAGGACAGGACTCGATGTTGGTGACACTAATTGGAATTTTAAAAACTAAAAATTAAAATTTGTTAAAAAAAAAAAAAAACAACTCGTGCATCTTATTTTGGTTAAAAAAAAAAAATTGAAGTCCGTCTTAAAAATTCTAAGTATTATCTTTCTGTAACTGTAAACTCATTTTTAACGGTGCAAATTACAGCTTTTGGATCCGATTTGACATTTTTTTTTCTTGGTTTTTTTGTTTTCTTTTCGAATACCCATCAACCCAATAAAAAATAACATGTAATTAATTACATGAAGTTTCCTGGAAAAACACATCAGACACGATACAAAAGATACATTCCTCCTTCCAACGTACACCCCCATATGTTGCGCCCACTCATCACTTAACATTTTTTCCAACTTGATCAAAACTCAATTTCATTTACAAACGTGTTCTTTTGTTCTTTCTTTTATTCCTTGCAATTTTTTAAAATCTACCCATCATGTATATAAACAAGAATTTGAGTCGGATTTGAATCTCAAGTATGTCATAAATCAGTAAATTAATCAGATTTTCAGTACTACAATAATTAATTTAAATATATGTAAAAGGAATTCTGAATCCCAATCCTGATATCATGTATCATCAGGCGTTAGATGTCATCCGTTTGTCAACTTCTGATCCATGGGAAAAAAAAAACAAAGGCATTGTCTGTTGTTTCTTTGATTTGTTTTCCTGAATTTCTTGGGCTGTTGTTTGAAGTACCAGTGGATAGATATTAGAATTGTTTATTGTATATTAACATTTTCAATATTATTAGTTAGATATTATCAGTCAGGTTTAATTAAAGATAATGACCCTACATTTCAGGGTTATTATCAACAGTTCTATTTATCAACTTATATATAATAATAATAATGATTATAGGAAATGTGTAAAATCAAAACAATGAACTGAAAGAACTTGTAGTTGACTAGATATTATTTTTTATCCAAGTTTCTTTGCTGGGCAGGTTGCGTATATGAATCATATCTCAATTTGTAAGAAATTTTTTCTCATAAACAAGCTTTTATATATTGTTTTAAAGGTTGAATGCAAAATCTTTTTTTTTTTTTCCTTGCATGAATATTTTTAAATTTTAAAAATTAATTTTATTTTTTTATTTTTTCTAATTGATCTAGACCATCCATCTTTTAAATTAACAGTTTAGATTCATTTTAAAAAATATATAGTTTTTATATTTAAAATTAGATATATCTTGATCGTTTATTGTCAAGATGGACGATTGAGAATTTTTAACTCTTTTAATTTTTTTTTCTTATAAAAGCAAGGGTAACTATGTCATTTTTGTCAGAAATTAGTTAATCAAGAACAATATTATCTCTTTTCTTTATTTTGTCAGCCTCCAGTTATCTCAAACAATCAAACCTTAATTTAAGGGAGGAGGTCATTACAAAAAGCAATTGATTTTCATGTATAATAATACAAATATGCAGAGGCTTTTTAGTAAGTTTCTTAATTTAGCTTTATTATAATTGAAGTTGTGTATATATATCAATTAAAAGATCATTTGCATCAAATTTAGGAAAAAAAAATTCCTTAACTAGCTATTAATATTAATCACAAAAACTCCATTAAATTAAGAGTTCACAAATGTTAGTAGTACTATTAAACTTTGAGATCCAAAAAAGACCACTAGAATACATTTATATGGTATTCCTGTTTTATAATAAATAGAGTAAATTATAATTTAACTATAAAATATATATATTTTTTATTTTTACTACAAATAATTCACCCATCTTTAGATCATTTTCCTTATTACAAATAAATGTAAAGGTAATTGGTGTAGTGTGCTAGTAGAGAAGACAAGATAATGGTTAGTAGATTTGGTTGATCTTAGTGCGAATGGTAATTTGATGAGCAATGATGACTCATCCATAGTCAAACCTAAAATGTAAGAATGAGATTGTATAAGATTTGCATTTGAAGGTCACATTTTTAACCAAGTCTTGTCACTATCCCGACCTTGTTATGCTTTATTTTTTATTTTTTTTTGTCTATTACATGGCTACATTTGAATCTATATACTCTCTTTTGTAATAGATCTATCACAGAAGTCTTTTTTTTTTTTTTTTTTTTTTTTTTTTTTTTTTTTTTTTCTGGTTTCCTCTTTTCGATGAGATTGAAAATAAAATATCATGAGGCGTTTTCATGTTTCCATTTTGTTAAATGAAGAGTGGAGGTGCATTATCAGAAGCCATGCCATTATTTTTGTTGTTGTTTATATATATATATATATATATGAGATTATTCCTTGTTCCATAATTAATCATTATTTATTCTCCTTTTATTATTATTTTTAGGTATGAAACTTGTTGTAGTATTTAAATATATACTTTTCAACTAAATAATTTTTATTATATTCTAAAATTTACTTTGTAAAATTTATACTTAATTTAGTCCATGTGAAAATTAGACCTACACTATGCTCCTAATTGCTCATTGGTCATACACTCATGCTTGCCCCCTGTACAAACATATTTAGCTTTTCTCTAGCTTTTACTATTCTTCATAACTAAAATGCCAAACTTTTCAAAGCATTTTCTAATTTGTATTGATAGATAGATATAGACTTGTTGGAAAAAAGAACAATATCTCACTAATTGAATTATTTACATGCAATTATTTTTTGTAAAATCAAAGCAACAATTTTCATGCAATCATTTATTTTTCTTATTCTTTTTTGGTATTAAACATGCTCGTGATGTTGTTGATCATACTTGATAGATATATTTAGTTAAAGTGAATCAAGTAACTTAAAATTATGTGTCTACTTTTCTTTTTCGATTGTCAAATTATATGTATGCGGTTTAAATCTATTCAAATCTCCTTGTACCTAAACAGTGTAATTAGCTGGTTAAAAATAAAAAATTTGGTTCACTGATTTTATCCATTATAATAAAAAGTTAGTCAAACGCATAGTCTGTTTGTACTATGATCTCTTTAAAATAACATCATTAATCGCATTATTTGTGCTTCACATTTTAAAATTTGATCCAGTACCATTTAATGTTTTACATTCATTACAACATTTTACTAATAATTACTAATGGTCTAGTGCAAAGGCTGGAAGTGGTCCATAAATAAACCCAGAAAACTAAAATATTTCCAATACCACTTATTTAGAATAAAAACAACAAAAAATTCCCAATGATTGAAATTAACATTTGAATTAATTTCAGCCATTATATTGAGAGTTATTGTTGCACAGTTTGGTGCTTTAAATATAATAAATTAGTTAAAATTGGCAAAAGTAATCTTATGAAATTAGGGTTCTTTTTTTTTTTTTCCTTTTTCTTTTACCTACATGTGATGCTCATCAATTAGTTTTTGACCAAATTTGGTAATTTGTTAAAATTATTTTCTCATTAATTGATAAGTGTGGAAAAAGAGTAATATAAATATGTATCATTAGGTTTTAAGAATGTGTCGATTTGAGATTAAATTGTTATGATAATGATTTGATGGGTGATTGTATATTTAGCTTAGTACTTTTCATTTCACATGTGTAGTATCTAATTATGCAATGTACTCAATTTTTACAAATTTTTCTTTTTATTATCCTAATAATTTTGATGGTTTTTCATATGGATTTTGAGACCCATTTCATATACAAAAATGGTAAAAGTTAAAAAGACTTATTACAAAATATTGGCACTTATGGGTTAAAATCAATCTGAGTGACAAGATTTATTTTAAATTACATGATTTGCTTGTGACTATGATTATGGTACCCATGGATTCTATGGAGAATAAAGCAAATGATAAAAAAAAATTAATCAAGGGGTTCATGAATTGATGAAAAAAAAAAAAAATTTGTTTAAAATTATTAGACATATGAGATGTCTTATCTCTAAAATTTGTGAAAAAAAAAAAAAATCAATAGTCTTTAATGAGAGTGTTATCTTCAAGGACAATATGGGAGATTTAGGTGATCAATAATGATCATGCACTGTATACTATTTTCCAAAACTTTAAAGATTTAAATTAAAATCTATGAGTATAGAATTCTAATAAACGTTAAAATATATAATAATACAAATAATAATAACAATAATAATGTGATATAAAGAAAAGCTAAATTAAATTTTGATCCAGTTCGGTTTAGTGTTTTACATCCTTTACAAATTACAACATTTCACTAATAATCATCCTCGTCCACTGCAAAAGCTAGAAATGGTTCATAATTATGTCATACTTTTTAACGGATGGTGTCAAAATAGCTTCCCTAGTTTTCAAAAGGCCATGTAGTTGGTCATAAACTGACAACTCTTCACGTGCACATTTCTCAAATCTCAATCACAATTGTTTGTCCACATCATGTGTCTCTTCTAAATATCTTCTTCTTGTTCCCTTTACTTTATCTTATTTTCTTTTTACCGATATTTTATTTATTATTCCATATTATTATTTAGTTAAGTACATTTATTTATACAAAAATTTTAATTTACTCCTTAATTTTTAATAAAATATTATTTTTTATTTATCTATAAATTTTGAATACTTTCCATCCTTAATATTTTAAAAATTTATCAATTTAATCTCTCTATTTATTGATTGTTAATCAAACTTAACGTTTAAAAGGTATTTTGATCTTTTTATTTTAAGAACCATTTAAAATTAATCAATGAAAAATAATAAATCTTCACCGTCTATCACAATTGTTACATATAAAGAAGATTTATAGAGTTTAATTATAATTTATGATGTGTGACTTTAGATTTTTTATTAGAGAGATTAATTTGATAAGTATTTAAAATACATAAATGAATAAAAAAAATAATATTTTTTTAAAGGTTAAATGACTAAATTTAAATTTCTCCTATATTTATATACTTTAGAATGAAATATAACAGAAATGTGATTATTTATAAATATGTATTATCTTAAAAATAAATAAATTAAAAATAGTAAAATTTAATAAAACTTGCCTTTATGCACCCTTCAAACACTTATTAATAATTAAAAATGAATAAAAAATAATAGTTATTTTTTTGAGTTGATAGTTTGTATTGATTTATTGAAATATAATAAATATAAATGACATACTTAAGGCAATATTAACACCGTTAGCTGTATAGACATGATTTACACCAAAAAAATGCATGTCAGGAAACACATCCACACCGCCCTACGCTGACAGGTTCTATTTATAGGCCATTTATAGGGCCACTGACATACATATCCTCCCACATTTCTCACATTTCTCTTTCATTTGCACATCACACCCATCACCCATGAGCAAATAAGTGCGCCAAGCCGACAACCAGACAGTCACCCTTTGTAACCATTTTCTCTACTTTCGACTTTTGAGACAGCAAGGGTGTGGCGTGTTCTAAATGGAGGCAAAGGACGAAGCAACGTACGCTTTTTGTCTCTATTTTTAATGAGTGTAAGTGGGAAAATGAGAAAAAATTAGTAGGATATTTTCTGATGACACAGAGGGGGTGGTTGCCGTGGACCTGGTGATGGTAAGGCCATCTCCAACATATATGAATATCCAATTTTATACCATTTTAATATTTATATAATTTTTTTAACATCAAATTTTTTTATACTTCAATATACTCTATATCAAATTGGTGTAAATTATATCTTTAAAAAATATTCTATATATAATTTTTTATTTAGTATATATTAAAAATTTAAAAATATATTAAAATATATTCAATATTATACTTATTTTAAAGGTATCAACAGATTATTTTAGATGATATATTTTTTATAATAAATTAATATATATTTTTAACTAAATTAATTTTTAGATCCACACCAAATTTGGTGTAATGAATAGTGCAATGTCAAATTTGGTGTTATACTATTCATTAACACCAAAATTTGCCTTGAAAGAATACAAATGGTGCTCGCGTTGGAGCATGAAAATTTACACCATTTTGGTGTGTTCATTGGAGTGGGTCTGAACTGGAAATGCAATGGCCTTCCGTGACTTTCTATTTATGGAAATATGATGGTGACATCATCTAGGTAGTGGCGGGCCTGGTGACGCTGTTTATAGAAATGTGGGAAGAGGTTTGATAGCAAGAAGCAGGTAGTAGGGTTGGTGATGGTGATGGTGATTTTGACTTGTCAACTTTAATATTCAAGACCACTTTTTTATATTAAAGTGGTCCAATGTAATCAAAGCTAAACAGCCAATCAGAGAGGGCAGCACTCCATATTAGTGGCGCTAATTTAAATTTTATAAATTAAAAATTAAAATTTGGTTAAACAAAGGCAAACCACTCGTGCATCTAGACATGACCACGGTTCGGTTCGAACCGTGCGGTTCGAACCGAACCGTAACTGTAGAACCAGAATCAGAACATAAGGTTCTGGTTCCGGTTCGGAACCGAACTGGAACCGTCACTGTAGCGGTTCCGGTTCCGGTTCTTTGAAAATTAGAACTGGAACCGTCGGTTCAAGAACCGGCGGAACCGGAACCGACTTGAACCTGCGGTTCCGGTTCGGTTCCGGTTCTTAAATAAATAAATAAATAAATAATAAATAATAAAAAAAGGCAAAAACAAAACAACATTCATCATTAAAGTAAACTGTTTCTTTTTTTTGAAAACCATAACTTTATGGTCAAAGAAGAAAAAATCTGCGAACTATGGCACTCGCTAAAGGGTGAGGCCAAAGACGTCATTCTGAAAAACGCTGATAAGAATTTGGATCTTTACAGAGGGCCTTTATATCCTGTAATAAGAAGCCAGTCTCACCACCAATATTTGAAGTAAACCGGTTTTATCAACTCCGGTATTTTTTTTTTTTTGAATGACATTATATTATAACATAATATAACATAACTCCAGTATTTTTTTTTTTTGTATCAACTCCAGTATTTCTAACTCTAACGTATATGCTTTGTGACAGTCCAATTGCTGCAGTAGCTTGCCGCTGCAAAGGGCTTTTTGCCCCGGTGAATATTTAATATTTGCCACAACCTTTTGCTACGAAAAACAAGGGCCCTTTTGCCAAGACTACTTTTGTAACGTATATTCATTGTAAACAATATATTATTCAATTAATATTATGATAAATAAAAAACTATAAAATATGAAAAATTTAAGTAAAATTTCATATTTAATTCATGAAATAAAATTATTATATGTGTTTATTTCAAAAAATAATTATCATATTTGTAATATATATTTAAATAGAAATATGAATATAAATAAGAAACTACATGTAATAGATTTGAAATAAATATATATTTATTTGATATTAAAAGATTAATAAATAAAAAAAATTATATATTAATAAATAATAAAATATATATAATTTTACAACTATTTTAATATTACTTTTTAAATTTCAAATTGTCATTTTAAAAAAAAGGTTCCGGAACCGGAACCGAAACCGTTATAGAACCGAAACCGGAACCGGAACCTGAACCGTTATAAAACCGTCGGTTCCAGAACCGAACCGGAACCGTGTTATTTCGGTTAAGGTTCCGGTTCTAGCTTTTTTAGAACCGGAACCGTCGGTTCGGAACCGGAACCGGAACCGAACCGAACCGTGGTCATGTCTACGTGCATCTCATTTTGTTTAAAAAAAATTAAAGTCCGTCTTAACAAATCTCTATATTATCCTCCCTAACTATAAACTCATTTTAATCATGCAAATTATAAATTTTAGATCCGATTTGACACTCATTTTTCTATTTTTTGAATACCCATTGATCCCGTCAAAAGTAAGATGGAATTAATCGTAGGAAGTTTCCTAGAAAAATACATCAAACATCGTACAAAACGAACGTTCCCACTTCCAACCTACACTTGCATGTGCTGTGCCCACTCATCACCTAACTGTATCTCCATTTCTTTCAACTTTACGAAACTCAATCATTTCATTTACAAACACTTTCTTTTGGTCTTTCTTTTATTCCTTTTAAATTTTTAAAATCTACCAATCATGTATATGAACATGTATTTAAGACGGATTTGAATCTCAAAATCCCATAAATCAATAAAATAACTAAAGTACTATATTAGTTAATTAAAATATCTGTTAAAGAATTTCTCAATCTCAATCCTGATGTTATGTATCATCAGGTGTTAGACATCATCCATTTGTCAACTTTTGATCCATGGAAAAAAAAAAAAAAAACGAAGGCATTATCAGTTGCTTCTTCGATTTGTTTTCCTGAATGTCTTTGGCTGTCGTTTGAAGTTCTAGTGAATAGGTATTGGAATTTTTTATTATATATTAACATTATCAACATGATTAGTTAAACAAGCTTTTGTATATTGTGTTTAAATTTTGAATTCAAAACCTTTTTTCTTTTCCTTGCGTGTATATTTTTAAATTTTAAAAATTAATTTTATTTTTTTATTTTTTAAAATTGATTTTAATCATCCATATTTTAAATTGACAGTTTAAATCCATTTTAAAAAAATATCTTTTAAATATTTAAAATTAAATATATCTCAACTATTCATTTTCAAGATGGATGGTTGAGATTTTTTAACTCTTTTAATTTTTTTCTATAAAAGTAATGGTTCCTATGTCATTTCTATCACAAATTAGTTAATCAAGGGCAATATCGTTTTTCTTCTCTATTTTGTCAACCTTCAATTATCTCAAACGGTCAAACCTTAATCCAGGGGAGGAGGTTGTTACAAAAAGCAAAAGTGATTTCCGTATGTAATAATGCATATATTTAAAGGCTTTCTAGTAATTCTCTCAATTTAATTTTATTATAATTGATTATATATATCGATTAAAAGATCATTTGCATCAAATTTAGGAAAAAAAAAATCCTAAACTAGCCATTAATATTAATTACAGAAACTCCGTTATAGCAATTTTTAAACATTCAAATCAAGAAATTACATAGAAAAAAATTTGTGTAGGCAGAGCAAATTTCTATTTTTGTTATAAATAACCCACCCGCCTTTAGTAAAAATAAATGTAAAGGTGACTGGAGGGAGGTGCCGTGTAGTGTATAGGTAGAGAAGACAAGATAATGGTTAGTAGATTTGGTTATTCTTAGTGTGAATGGTAATTTGATAAGCAATGCTAACTCATAGAAATTCAAACCTAAAGAGTAAGCATGAGATTGTATAAGATTTGCATTTGAAAGTCACCTCTTTAACCAAGTCTTGTCACTATGGCCACTTTGTTCTGCTTTGTTTCTTTGTATGCGTTTTTTACACGGTTATATTTGAATCTATATACTTTGTTTTGTAATAGATCCATCACAGAAGTCTTTTTTTTGGTTTCCCCATTTTGGTGAGATTGAAAATAAAATATCATGAGGTATTTTCATGTTTCCATTTTGTTGAAGGTGCACTATCAGATGCCATGCAATTGTTTTTGTTGTTTTTTTTTTTTTTCCTATAAATGACACCAACTGCCCCCACTCGGTTGTTCTTTTCACTTCCTCATCTTTTACTTTCTTTTTTCTTTAATTTGGTTTCCTCCACTGAAAGCAAAAGATGGCCATGGTTGGTTGTTATTGTGATTACAAGAAAGGTAAATATATTTATCGCCTGCTTGATAAGAAAATTATAGTCTTACAAGATTACATTTATATAATTTTATATCTTCTAGAGTTATCACACATGATTAATTATAATCATAATGCAAAATTAATTAAAATGAATGAGTGGATTTTGATATTTTTATGTCACGTTATAAAAATTAATGATATATTGACAAGTATATTTTGATTTTTCAAACTGCAAATAGCATAAGTCCATGTAACACAACAGTTGAATTTTCATTGAAAACATGAGATTAGATTATTATATTGACTCTATTTATTCTATTTGCATCATTATTATCATTAAATCAGACTTTTACTTCTATTTTTAATACAATTTTATGTCTTCGTAATTAAATTAAATTATAATAAAAATATTATGAAAATAATATTAAAATGAATAAAAGATTATAATGCTTTTGCTTTAAATTATAAGTAATGTTACATTGTCCAAAAATTTACCTAAATCATTATTTAAATGATGTAATAAACTTATGTGTAATTACCATATCATTATTATATCATCTTAAAATTAATGTAGTGGTTAAAACTTAACTTACTATATCATTTAGATAACATTTTTAGACACTCTAGCATTTTTCTTAAATTATATATAACAATGGGAGCTTGACTATTTCAAACTATAAATAGTGAATGTACATATTAACGTAATTGTTTAAATCAACTTTTCTAAAAGAATAACCACTAAATAATAATTAAAAAACCGAACCGTTAATACCTAACACATAATATTAATAGTGGTTATGTATTTGTTAATGAATAATGTTATGTATTGTAAGTGGAATGATAATATTATTCCAGTGGGTGCTTCCTCTCTTATCTCATCTGATATTTGAGTTTTTGATTCTAGATATATCTATTTCATAAGATCCACAAAAACTAAGATTACTATATATTAATATTAATTTTAGATGGCTTATTGAGAGTTTCATAAAAAATCTAAACTCTCTTGTTTGGTTTGTGCTTGTAGAGAAAAGGTGAGTGGTTTTATCTCTTATATAGAAAAAGAGCATTTCTTTGGGTTTAGCTTGTCAAATATAAACCACTATCATGTGTGAAGGTGGACTTGGAAAACCAGGGGCACAATGACTTTGAGCGAGTCTACTGGAGAAAAAGACAACCTACAAATGACACCACGTTTCATTGGTTTTTAATGTGAGTTAGAAGGTGACATTTCTGGTCTAGCTAGGTAATTGGAATTAGAAAATAATTAGACGCGTGCATGACATTTCTCAAAATGGAGTATCACGAGTGCAAATCTTTGCATTTAGATATGTTACATTCAGCAAATAATTTAACATGTAACACTTTCTCTACTGTCTCTCTTCTACTGTATGGGGTCTTAGGAGTGTATAAATGGTGCTTATTTTGTAGTATCCTCTCCATTGTGATTTTTCCCCTCATGGTACCTATATAGTTGCAGTAAAAACTCACTCGGCCAATTGAATGAACTTTATACTGCTCATTGCATTTAAATACATCAATAGTAACTTGTAACATGTAACTTCTTTTTAATTATCTTCTTATATATAACATGAGTAATTGATTGACTGATTGCTACTTAATGTGAACTAATTAAATGAATAAGGTGTAATGGTGCAGTGGCCAATTTAGAAAATGTGAACCCAAAGAGGTAAGTACGGCTGTTTACGCCACTTTACCCTTTGGAGTTGAATTAATTTTCAACTAAAATATTAACAAAAAAAGAAATCTGTTACACCAAAAATCAAATAGGACACTTTAAAAGTAGGATAGACAATTAAGAGTTGGTTGCTCAAAGAGAGTGAATTATTGTGGTTACACACACTTAAACTTGACTCAGGCCTATTATGGAACGCTTGACTCAGGTTACACAGGTTATCACTTGTAGTAAAAATTGACCCCGGACTGAGGTTAAGGGAAATATGTTGCAAATTATTTTTGAAGAAAAAACTCACTCCATTAACTTTAAATTATCATAATATCCCCACTATTTTAGTAAAAAGACAGTTATGTCCTCATATCTAATTATTGATTTTTTTAAAAAATGAAAAAAAAATTAAATCTGAAAATGAAATTCAAAATAAAAATTCTAATATTGAAATTGAGAAAAAAAAAAAAAAAGGATGGACTGTGGGCCACTTGTGAAAAATTAATTAAACATTCCTTCCTGGCGCACCAACTATGCTATGTTGAGGATTCCAGTTCTAGGTATGTATAGGCACTGAGAAAAATCAGAAGAGTGCAATATATAACCCTATACTTAGAAACCATATTGAATAAAACATCTTCCCTGTTTAATTTGTTATTTGTCTCCCACAATCTTTTGTATCACGACGGACTTGGTTTCAGAAATAGACAACGATTGAAATGGTGCACCATACATTATCAAGAACATGTGAATTACAAGGTTGATAGCCTGATCAGTCGATTTTTTACTACATGTACCACCAGTAATTATGTCTAACCTTGAGTCAATTTTTACCATTTGTGACAAGTGATAACTTGAAAGTATGGTTAATTAGTTAATGATGAGTTGGCAAGTAAATTGTTTGTTTGTACCTATTATAACCCCGATATTGGACATAAACATTTGGGGACTGTGATTATTATTATTACATTATTATATATAATTTGGATGCAATGGATGGGTGTGGAACCCAGACCACACATAATGAATGTTTTGTCCTTAATAAAACTAAAAATTACAATGAATTAGAAATTAATAAAATATAGTGAAAACTTCATTGAAAAATTTACACGAGAAGTTTAGATTTATTTTCAGGTTAGCCTGTGAACACTTCAGATACAGTAATTATTCATTTTAATTTGAAAGTACTTGGAGTGGAGTCAGTTTGAGGTGACTTTATTTGTTCTGCAAAAGTTGGTGCGTACCATGATTAAAATAAAGTGCAAAGCGTAATTTTATTTAAAGACGCTTTTGTCCTTAAGGACATGTTAATTTTGTGGCATTACAGCAACTAGCAACCCTCTCATGCGTGACAGTTTGGTTTTACAGAGCAGCAAAGTTGGTGATACTTCATTAGTCTCATATGCATTTAATATAACATTGATGAAATTGGTATATATAGATTCATTGGTGTAGCATATCTATGTACATTTATGGCTAGTTGATTATTGACACCCTGAAGATATACCTAGAAAAGGGGTCCATACACTTTGAGTGTTAGCATGGCTGGTAGTTACATTGTCTTTAATTACAGCTGCAAATTTGAATATTTGATGATCACTTGTCAATAATATAAATAAATCAGGGTCAGAGAATAGGAAAGCTTTGTTTTCTTCTCTCTCTTTTTCTCACATTTCGCTTTCATCTTTAATTTTTCACTTTTTTATGTTTTTCAGGTGATTCTTTTTTTCTCTTTCAATCTTTTTTTTTTTTTTTCTTTCCATTTTGGGCTTCTCTTTGTTTTTTTTTTTTTTAATTTCATTTCAGTTTTTCTCTCATGACACCAAATGCACATCAGTGGTTGGTTCACATAGAGTGGAGTGGTAACCACCAAATGTACATTGATATGGTTCGGTGGGACTGAAGATTTCTTCAATTTGTGTGCATATGTGTTCAATTTCAAAAATGGTTTCAATTTTTACAATTTGTGGTTGATGTGTGCATTGGGTTTATTATTATTTTATTTGTTAATGGAATCTGGATAGATGTTTTACATATATTTTTTTTTATCAAATTTTTATAGGGTGGACTTTTTTTTTTTTTTTTTTTTAATTTTCTCTTGACATTATCTTGACGTGAGAGTGAGATGTTTAGTTAATTGAGTGTGTGTGGCTTGATTCAGTGTTGGTGTTATAGATTGCAAATTCGGGGATGTGTTTGTGTGTTGTTCGAAGACCAGAAGATTTTTGGATTCCCAAAAGGTTTTGGAATCTTGAAAACCCAGAACCTTGCTTTTCATTGTTTGGTTTCCAAGTTTTCTTGCTTGAAAAGTGGAACTTTTTTTTTTTATTATTTTATTTATTGTTGTTCCTAGTTAATAATCAACAAGTTTAAATGATATTTGAGTCATTAGATAAGTTAAAAAGAGTATAATAGAGATCTTATAATATTTGATAAGGTTATTTTAGTTATTTTATGATTTTAGAAGAAAAATGTTAATTTTTTATACGTGAAGTTAACCGTAGGAACAGTTTATCTAATTAAAAAAAAATCAGGTGTAAAACACTATTATTTTATATTTCAGGGGTTTCATGATATTTCTAAAACAAAATTACCTCCAGTAAAAAAAATTAAAAAAAAGGCTAAATTTTTCCGTGGTTTCCTAAAAAAAAAAATAGCTTCTCAGTAAAAAAATGTTTTTCTCCACTCAAATTCTATATAAGAGATTAGGGGTGGGCCAAAAAAAAAAGGGAACCTACCCGAAATATCAGACCCGATCCGACTGTGAATGTTCGGGTTTGTTCTCATGTTTTATATGACGGTGTTCGGATCTTAAAAAGGAAAAAACCATGTTTCACGGGTCAAATCGGTTTTATGGGTCAAATCGACCTGACCCGTGAACAGAAGCACATGCGTGATTTCGCATGCCCTTATATAACGTCACACGGTCACAACCAACCCTAGCTAAAAAATTCTGGCCGTGCTCTCTTGCTTGTTCCTACCGCCGCAGTCCTCCCCTTCTTCTTCCCATCTGTCGCCTTCTCTTTCATTCTCCTCGCCGTTGCCGTGCCCGTCAGTCACACTCTCCTCGTCGTCGGCGTCGGCGTTGTGTTGCCATGCCCGTTGCCGTTGCCACTGGCGTTGCTGTTTCTCTCGACGCCGTCTGTCATCTCTAACAGTTTGCACCACCGTCAGTCACGCTCTCCTTGCCGTGGCCGTGGCCGAGCTTCTCCTCGTCGGCGTCGAGGCAGTGAAGCCCCTCTCATCTTTCATCTCACATTTCTCGCCGTCTATCGCCGCCGTGAGGCACTCCTCGCCGTAGCTGTCAATCCCTTCTCCTTGTCCGCGTCGTCGCCGTGAAGCAAAAGTCCCCGTCACCTCTCCTCGCCGTCGCCGTAAAGCTCTTTTCCCCGTCACCTCTTCTCGCCATCGCCGTGAAGGTATTCTCCTTGCCGTTGCCGTTGCCGTCGCCGTCGCCTTCACCGTCACCGTCGCCATCACCAGCTTGGTACTCATCAATTTGTATCAGACTTTCAGTTTCAGTTTAAGTATTTCAGTTTGAGTTTCAGTCTTTTACTCATCAATTTGTTTTGACATTGAAGCAGTAACTGATCCGATCCGAATGAACTTGAAGAGAAAAGAGCTACTCGCCTCTTCTCTCTTCAAACTAACTGGTCTCTCTCCCTCTCTCTCTAACTCACACACCGATTTTTTTCTCTCTTTTTCTCTCTGGTCTACTTAGGAGATCTTCTCGGAGACACCAACCCAAAACACTCACTTTTCCCAACACACAGCAACATCTCTCATCTCTCTCTGGATGGTGATTTTTAGCTGCTATCTATGGCGTGAGAATATCTACCCCTTATATTGTTATTTTAATATGTTGTTATTTCTCATTTGGGTTTATGTAAGTTTGAGATGAAGCACTTAACATTATTTTCTCTTGACCATGCTTTTATCTTAACCAGGGCATTTGGCAGTGCGGAATTCCTGGGACGCGGTATGGTACAGGAGGTGTTGGAAAGAGGTAAGAGAACTTAGCTTAACATTTGTGTTTATTAAATTTGTGTTTAATAAAAGTATGGAAACAGTTCAAATACAAATTTGTATTTAATAATTTTAGTTGTTCTTTCACGGTTATTGAATATGGAAAGAATAAATTTATCATGGATGTTGCAAAATTTCAGAAGCAAAAGATATGGTTTCTCCATTGAGTAGTTTCCATTGAGGCTTCAAAAATAAAAAAAAGTTTGTCCATTGATGGTTCAGACATCTGATATATTTAAAGTTTAAAATTAAGTAGGCAGTTTGTGTTGTGGCCTAGGTCTCTACAGGCCCAAAGTGTTCATGTTCGGTTCAAAATTTGAGAACCAAGTCGGCTCTAGCAATCAGTGTGTTCATGTTCAGTCCAAAATTTGAGAACATATAAAAAATCGGTTTATTATTTGAGAACGTATGAAAAATCGGTTTATGTTTAGTTCTAATAGGAACCGAACCGATGTTTAGTTTAAATAGGAATCAAACCGGACATGTAGTTATCCACCCTTTGCTTGTGGTGGTGTTAGATATCTTTACGTTGCTTAATTGAAGCCACTTGAAAATTGGAATATTAATAAAGTTTTATTAAGGTAAAAGACGTCTTTTTCTTTTTTAAAATCAACTTTTATTTTTACATGGTTTTTAAATTAATTTAAATTAACAATAACCGAAAATATAATGAGTTTGTTCTTTTTACAGTTTTTTTTTTAAAACACTTTTTACATAGTTTCACATAATAAAACTTCACCATTATTTTTATGGAGGAACACCAATTTAATAAGTTTGGTTTTTATCACACCTAAAACTGTATTTAGATAAAAATAATTTGGTAAAAATTGTGTTTGGGTTGATTAGTCCTCCTAGCACATGTGAAAATCAAGAAAACTAAGGGAGAGAATATTTGATTTTATGAATATTTTGAATAATTTGATTTCGTTTAATTGTGAGTATTTTATTGGTACTAATATTTTAGGATGATAACATCTACGAATCAAAGTTTTTTTAAAAAAAATCTATGAATTAAGTAATGGGAGAGTTTATAAATTAGGTCATCCATGAAGTAAGCGATGGAATAGGGCTTTTGGGTTTTCTTTTGGGGCTTTTTGGGTTTGTTTAAGGGTTTTAGGGATATTTGGTTTTATAAACGCTGAATAGAATTTGGTTGTTTGGTTGATATAAGAAATTCTGTTATTATTATTTTTTTGAAGTAGAAATTCTGTTGTTAGACTATAATTCTTATTTCATTAACAAAAAACAATTAAAACTATTTTCTTTTTCACAAATGCTTGGATTGACTTTGCCTTCACAGATATTCGGCAGTTTTTGGTATTACCAGATCAGTAGCAAAAAGATAATATGTTTGGAAACATACTTGTGAAAGTTTAATGATTGTCAACTCTCCCATTCAAATTTTACTACAATTAATTCAACCAAAAGACAGAAACAAAAATGGCTATCAAGAGACAGGCAAGACGCATCATATATGAACATCCCTACAGTAATTAGACCTTTTCCCCAAGCTTGAATAAACCAACATGAAGGCCTCGTAAGACCATGATTGTAGTGTCGGTATCAACTTGAAATACTTCTGATCCATCATTATTTCTGACTATCAAGAAGGCTTTCAATTACTGATTTTCATCCGATACTTATAAATAAACACACAAAACCAGAACAAAACTTTTAGAGCTAGATTCACTTATTAACCTTAGGGTCTTATTTGTTGCATGAGTTTAGACTTGATTTAGATAGTTTTAGATAGTTTTTAGTCCAAACCCATATTTGGGGATGACATGCGAATGGAAATACTGATCCCATTCTACTTTTTTATCTGAGTGCAGTGGGTTAAATGAAACCACCACAGCCGGTGTGATTAAAATTCCACCACCAACCCTCACTCACTTTTTTCTCTCTCTCTCTCTTTTCGCCACCATTTTTATCTCCTCTTGATCCTCCTGTCGCTTCTTATCTTCTCCTCCTCTCTACCACCAACCCTCACTTTCTCTTTTGTTCATTGAAAACCTCTGCTTTTGCTTTTCTTGTTCCGTCTCCTTGTTATCATCGTCTTCGATTGATCACATTTTGGATTTGTTTGTGTATGTGTGTAGGTTCCTCTCGACCACCAACCCTCACTCTCTGTCTCCTACACTGTAAATCTCCGTTCCATCTTCTCGTCGTCACCATCTTTCATTGGTTGCATTTTAGATCGGTTTGTGTACGCTTGCTGGTTCCTGTCCGCCACCAACCCTCACACTCTCTCTCCTCCATTGTAAATCTCTGCTTTCGTTTTTTGGTTCTGTCTGCTTGACATCATGTCTTCGATTGGTTGCATTTTAGTTCGATTTGTGTATGTGTATAGGTTTGACACTTATGGTGAGTTGCTGCTAAAAGCAAGAGTGACAGCAGAATTCTTGTTTGTTATGTTGTCTATGTTAACATATGTATTGCAAATACAAATTCCTATGCGGGTTTGAGATTTTTACCCACCTGACCATTAACCAATCTGAAGGTCGAATTACCTGTAAAACTATCTAAAAAGCCCGAAAAATGCGTTTGATGACACTTAGTTCAAATTACACCTGCATTTGATGAGACTTAGTTCAAATTGCACACACACCATCAAAGCCCTTCCATATACCAACCAAAAACAGCTATAACGAAAATCAATTAGTGGGTGTAGAAGAGAAGGAGAGTAGTACCTCTTGATATCATCATAGCAGCGGTTCTTCATCTGTCTGTCCATTTGTTTTTCCCCATAAATTGTAAAATAAATAAATATGAATAAAAATACAAAACAGAAACTAGAGATGATGGATTCAAAGAACCTTACCCTAACAATATATTCCTCATCAGGGATTTTGGATATTTGGAGAAGACTTTAAATGAATTGAAAAAGACCCTATACTTGGGGCAACGAGATTCGTCGACGACTAGAAATGGAGTGGAAAGGATAGACGCTATTAGTAAATAAATCATCATATGCTTCAGAAAATCCATTTTTGGACCCCAGCTTTGTTACTATCAGACCTCTCTCTCACAAGTATTTAGTGTCATGTATTTGGTGCAGTATCCGATCCCAAGTCGCACCAAACAAGTCACAACACTAATTTATCCAATCCCATACTGCATCAAATACATGACACCAAATACTTGTGAGAGAGATGTTTGATAGTAACAAAGTTGGGGTCCAAAAATGGATTTTCTGAAGCATATGATGATTTATTTACTAATAGCGTCTATCCTTTCTACTCCATTTCTAGTCGTCGACGAATCTCGTTGCCTCAAGGATAGGGTCTTTTTCAATTCATTTAAAGTCTTCTCCAAATATCCAAAATCCCTGATGAGGAATATATTGTTAGAGTAAGGTTCTTTGAATCCATCATCTCTAGTTTCTGTTTTGTATTTTTATTCATATTTATTTATTTTACAATTTATGGGGAAAAACAAATGGACAGACAGATGAAGAACCGCTGCTATGATGATATCAAGAGGTACTACTCTCCTTCTCTTCTACACCCACTAATTGATTTTCGTTATAGCCGTTTTTGGTTGGTATATGGAGGGGCTTTGATGGTGTGTGTGTAATTTGAACTAAGTCTCATCAAATGCAGGTGTAATTTGAACTAAGTGTCATCAAACGCATTTTTCGGGCTTTTTAGATAGTTTTACAGGTAATTCGACCTTCAGTTGGTTAATGGTTAGGTGGGTAAAAATCTCAAACCCGCATAGGAATTTGTATTTGCAATACATATGTTAACATAGACAACATTGTTTTGTCCTTGTAGAAGAATAGGAAGAGTGTAAATGATGTTGTATTGACAAAAACCATAAAAGATCTGGGTACGTGGGCAAGAATGAGAACAGGTTTGACATTCTGGGAGAATTGTTCTTGTATATGTAAGGGCATGATATTTGAAATGGGAAGTAGGTATAATGTGTATGGAGAAAAGGTTTATTGATACCAAATCCACTTGTTTGCAGTCCCTAATCCTTCTATCATGTTTTTATTATATAAATCTTTTGCAATTAGCAATTTGTACTTGAACTTGAAGGTAATTCAAATGGGATGCATATAATATTTTGTGGCGACAAGGTTCTCTATCCCCTTTCTTTTGTTGGTCTCATTTTTCTTTTTTTCGTGCTTGATTAGTGGATTATGGGGTCCGCAATGCAAGTCATCAGTGACAACAAAGGAGAATTGTGCCTTGCGTTGCCTTTGCCTAGAATGTTATGAACTTGTTTACTAGAATGATCCTGTAAGATAGTTTATTTCAGATTCACCATTATTTACTAACATTCTGCTATTTTTCTTCATTATGTAGTTTTAATGTATTTTATCTGATTTTAGCTCGGAGAAGGAGAAATCGATTATGTTAGAAGCCTAGAGTACGAATTATGTCTTTATAAGTAAGTAAAATCACTTTTCTTTGAATCTGAAATATATTACATTTTAATCAATGTATGTATATATTGTAATATGCTTTTCATCATGCACCACAGTTTTGAAAAACCTGAACCCATATAGAAACCATATTACCAGTGTTCCTTTTCTATGATCTAAACCATATAGTTTTATATCTCAACTTAAAATTCCTATTTCTTGGAGCTGTCTTACATCAGCTTCTTATCTCAGGTTTTAATGATTTATTTATGTTATAATTATTCTTGATTACATATATGTTACTCTTGCAATCTTGTAAGGTAAAATTAAATTTTAAACAAAACTTTGTTATTCAGCTCTCGATCAGAGCTTGTCCTGTTTGATCTCATGTTGTGTATTTCGATATGTCCTAATCTAACGTGAAATCCTCTTTTATTTGTGATTATAATTTCAAAACCTCATCATAATTGAATCAAATCAGGTTTTGTTATTTTATAGATATTGTGTTATTGTTGATGAATAGTTTTTAAGAATATCAATTGTTTAATGTTATTGCAAGGTTTGAATAAATTTCTGGTCTGATTTTTATATTCAACTTTTCAAACGTGTCTTGTTTGTTGTCTAGTTGAATATTTTAATTTTTGCTACTCTAATTAGGAATACACTTCTATTTGTGACTAGAACCACAAAACCTCACCAAACTGTCTCAAATTAGGTTTCATAATGTTGAAAATTAAATGCAGTATAAAACTAAACCTGTGGATATCAAAGCATGAGGGGCAACCAACACCAAAACTAATAAACCAATCAAATACACTAATACATGAGTAATAGCTAGACATTCACAATCTCTACTATGGTTTAAATCTTACTTCTGGTGATATTATTGAAACCATCATTTGAATTTCTTTTAAGTCCTAGGGACTAGGGAGTGAAAATTGCTTCTATTGACCTTCTTTATATGAGACACCAAAATTTGAAGATATTCTTAGACTTGACCCAAGTTCAACCTTAATGTGTATGAAATTTTGGAAGATGTAGGAGTATATCCAAACTCTTCTAACATCAATCATCTGTGGTATGCACCAGTCAAACATATAGTGCACGTACTACAAGAAAATAGTTTCTTAAAAAAGTATTGTTGAATTTTGGGAAGAGATTCTGTATCTTTTATTTATCAAGAGGGAAAAGGTAAATATATGGGAGGGCGCTAATTTAATTTTAGAAATTTATTGTTAGGGTGCTTGAATACTATTGTTAGATCCTATTTTAACACTTTAACCTTTTGACGGAGTGGTTACTAACATAATATCAAAACCTGCCATGTGATTACTATTATTTATTATATGAATTTGTTATGTGTTTATGTTAGTAGGGCTTGAGCCATGTTGCAAACTTGTTACCCTTGTAGATGAAAGGATATGATAGAGTGCTTAAATACATGCGCTTGGGCTATTTCCTACGACTTAAGTTTATGAGTTCAATGCTTATTGACATTGACATACTATTTTGTCAATGTAAATGCTTTGACCATGTTAATAGAGAACAGTATGAAGCCTAGTTTTGGAAATGGAAGCCCAACAAGTGTGGTAGAGGTTTCTGCTGTTCTTATGTATGTGTATTTCGTCTTGTTTTTTAGAGTATGCTGAGACATGGTGTGTACAGTATCTTGCATTTCTTGTTTATGCCTTCTGAAGCATAGTTGCAGTCAGTGGATTGTCTTTCATTTTCGCGCTTTCTGAAGTATAGGTTATGGCAAAGTGTAAGTGACTAAAATGTTGAGAGAGAATGAGTGCAGATGTTGTTTGATTGTGTCTTTTGTCTTGTTTTTCAAATATTCTCAGACATTGTGTGTATTTTATGTTTGTCACCTGAAGCATAGTTGTGGCTGTTGGATTGTTTTTCATATGTGTGTCTTCTAAAGTATAGGAGGAGAAGAACCCAAACATCGCTTGCAACATAGGATTTTTTGAATAAGAAGAGGTAGGTATTTATTCTTTTGCCCAAGGGTGCTGGTGCACAAACTTTAAATGGAATTGACTATTTAGATTTTTTGTCACTCATTTGGGAGGTGGCTATTTTGTTTGTGGATTGTGGCTGTGGATAGCATCTCATCATATTTTCTTCTGAAGATGTTAAAAGATAATTGATTTGGATGAGTCTTTATTGGATATCGATGTTCTAAAATTTAGTTAGACTCATGTTCAGTAAAAGATTAAGGCTGTTTTCTGGTGTCTTTGCAATGCCTTCATTTCTTCTCTTTGTTTCTCTCTTAGTCATCTAATCTACTACTAGGTCTGGGTCCACTTTTTGAATGTGCTCATGGTAGCTTACTGAGCTGTGCAAAAGTTGTTGCTCTGGTGAGTGGGTAACATGCCTAATCTCTGTATTGCATAATGTTGTAAATTGTTGGGTATTTGAGCCCTTACCTACAAGCTTAAGTTTAGCGGTTAATTAATTAAATATACTACCGGAATCAGTTTTCTAAGGAGGTCCTGCTTTCAAATACCCTACATGATGGAATTGGTATATTTCTATATGTTATCTGCATATATCCATTATCTGAAGCTATATTTGTACTTGGTCTCTATGTAACAAGCTCATTGGTCTCACACATGAAGTGTGTTAGTGTTGAAATATTAATATTTAAGCCCTTACAAACGTCATCTTTTGAGTTAATTGATACTTGACATTTTAACAAGATTGATTATTACAGGTGGTTTATTTTTGTATTTGGTCACTAAAGTATATCATCACTATGCGGTGTGGAATTAAAGCTCTTTATTTTTGGTTTTTCATAACGCGGCACATTTTTCTGGCATTTTTAACTGATATAGAATGTAATGATATATGAGCGATTATGCAACTGTTACGTCCTCAACTTTTCTGATTTAGTAATAGAATAGCAAGTATGTCAAATTTCATAATGTGTAAGCTTGCTTTCATTAGTATGGTGGCTGCAAGCCCCTAATTGTAATTGTTCTCAATTGTTACTATGCGGTTCATTTCTTCAGGTTTTGCAACTTTTGTCCTTGTTCATCTGTTTTTCAACTATTCGGAAATGTCTTTCCTAGTCATCCAGTAGATTTTATTCATAGCAGCCTTCTCTTCTATTCTACATTAATTTCAAATTTCAATAATTTTGGTGTGTGCATTCTATGCTTGGGTGGTTTGCTAAGTTGTGACATCAGTTAATTCTTAGGACAACATGAAAGAATACCAACTTATACAAAAATTTGTAGAAAACGAGTGACTTTGAAGATCAACTAGTGGGTTTTGATTTTCTAATATAGTCATCTTATGACTTGGTTGAATATGTTATCATAGGTCTCTCTTTAGAAACAAATTAGCTTAGTAGTTACCTTTTGATGTATAGTAATACAGAGATTGAGAGAGACAGGTATACTTGTTAGTAAATTTTAGCACTGTTAATCTTGGATAGGTTTGGTTTCAAATATCTCCTAGTTTGTGGACTACTGGTTCGCACAAAATCTTTTTTCTTTAATAAATTTTTCTCTGACTTCTTAAGAAAAATATATATGTTTGTATGTATATGTATATAGAGATTGGAGATCCATTTTAACCTATTTATATTCAATTGTTAACAGGTTGTTTGCTGGAGAGACCCTTGAAGGAGTCAGAGGTGCATTTGACTGTTAAATTATGTGAGCTAACAAAATGCTAGTGTTTTACTTTCTAATAGCATAACGATTTAACTAACTTGCAGCAGCTTCAATATATAGGAGCACAAGTTGGTGTATAAAACTGCTGCAAGCTCGGAGCACAAGTTTCATTTCTGAAAAAGGAGAAATTGACTCTGGTTTCGTACAAATTAGTTAATGATGAGTTGGCAAGTGCTTATTGGACCTAAACATTTGATGAACAAATTGATAGGATGTATCATATATATGTATATTTGTATGCCAATTTGGTGTGTCCGTGTGTGTGTGTGTGTGTGGCTCAAACATTACTGCGCCATGCAGGGTGAAAGAGTACATTCAAGTTGAAAGTTGAATTGAATTAGCATGAGGTAGAAGAAGAATCAGTCTTTTATTCGATTGTGAGTAGAATTAGCATGCAATATTTTCTTATTATCTTTATGATTTATTTAAAATGAGATTTCTTCTCTTTCCATCACGAGTGATTCAAATTGGAAAAAAAATAAAAAATTATTATCATAACTTACATGGTAGTTAAGCATAGAAAATTAGAAAGAAGAGTGGAAACACGTGACTTTGTGATACAATGAAAGAACGTTTTTATCTTTTTATAATGTTAATAGCCTCCAACTTGTTTTGTAGTTTTCTCGACAATAATCAAGAATCTTCCATTTTGAAAATATTATGGATACGACAACTCATGTTCTCACAATAATAAGAACTGACTCTTTTATTTATTTTGAAGAAAATGTATTTCATTCAACAAACCCAGGACAACAGCAACTACAATACAAGCATCAAAACAGAACTGCTTATACAACATCAACTAAAACAAAACGAAACTCTATTCCAGCAGCCAACTAGCTTGTGTTGCAATGCCCAAGAAGCAAGGTTATGAGCAATACCATTAGGTGATCTAGAGATCACCTGGTTTGTTCGAACCTCTACTTCCTTGGACAAGGTTTTGATGTCCTGAATCACTGAACCAGCTTTCGAGAAACTAACTGTTTTTCCCTTGATAAAGCTAAAAATAACATTTAGTTAAAAATTAATAAAATATAGAGAAAACTTTATTGAAAAAAAAATTATATAAGAAGTCAAGATTTGTAATCAGTCTAGCCCGTGATCACTTCGGAGACAGTAAGTATTCATATTAATTTGAAAGTATTTGGAGTGCGTGACGTTATGTGTCCACGTCACGTTAGTTTGAGAAACTCTAATAATTCTAGGCTTTGTTGTAGGCTTTCATTTGTTTTTGGGAAGATTGATAAAGTATGTACATGTCATTTCCTTCTCATTTATGGCACTTGCTTTCCTATCAATTTTTTTTTTCTTTTTCTTTTAAGAATTGGGATAAACCCAATAAATAATTGAAATTGATCCAAAGAATAATTGGGATCAACTTGAATATAAATATTATAACACGATCCGAGAAACTGTTCGTAAATAAGAGGGATACACCCACATGAAAACTATTATATTATTATTATTATTATTTTAACATAACTGCCGCTCTCTTTTTTTTGTTCCAAAAATTAATTTCCATTATTCAAACATGTTTATTTAGATTATTTATTTATTTATATTTTTTTTATGAAATTTCATATGATGTCCCACGAAAAACACGTGACTTTCCGATATAATGAAAGAATATTCTATCTTTTTATAATGTTAAAGGCCTCCAACTCGTAATTTTCTCAACAATCATCAAGAATGTTCCATTTTGAAAACATTATGGACACTATGACGCACGTCCTTATAATAATAAATTTGACTATTTTAAAATAATCCATTGACCTTTCTAAAATTTTAAAAATTCAGCAATTTTGTAGTAAGTCAATCGGTAATTAAACTTAACAATAATAGGGATACTTTAGATATTACAAATCCAATTTTTGTTGATTTATTTAAATTAATTACTGGATACATATGTAGCCTTCTATGTTTCAAAATATTAAATAATTTTGATTGATTTATTTAAATTAATTATTTTCATAATTAATCACCAATTTTGAAGTTTATGATCACCAAGACTTTATTAACCATAATCATCATCATGACTATAAGATAATTTAATATTCACTTCAAGAAATGATATCATTTTAATTTAACCATGCGAGATAAATGATTTTTCATCTCATAATCATCAACTCTACTACTTCAAAAGCATATTTGAAATATGAATTGTTTCAATCATCCAACTTCATTCATTTGGTGAGCAAATATACATATACATATTTCTTTAAAAATATAAAGTAATGCTTTTACTAAGATATATAAATCCTAATCACAGTGAATTAATGAATAATTTTTCAAAATACAATTACAATGGATTCTAATAAATATTTAATAATTAATTAAGATATAAGAAAATATATGGTATGTACCTTATTTTTATATCTTGCTTTGGTGAAAGAAGAAAGACGAAAATAATGTATCTTCACTAACCAAAAAAAGAAAAAAAAATTATGAGAAATAACAAATAATTATATAATTTTAATAGAAGAATACTAATAATATTATATCTTTTCTTCTCAAAAATCCAAAACTTTAAGCTATAATCTGATTGTATATTATAATTACAAGTTCAAATTTGACAGTAAATCAAACTTTAGGTTTTGATATAATTGATAATAAAATTCTTTTCCAAATCACATTAATCATTGTAATTAATTTTAAAATTTCAGGTTCTAGATAAATTACAATTATATCTTAATTTTATAATATCTCAAACAAAATCATTATAAAAAAACCTTAAACATCGCCGCTACCTAATTTTCATATCTAACAATTCATGCAACTGTCAGACCTATATCGCCACTGGAAATGTAATAGTTTAACCATAACATCAATAGATTTTAATTATATAACACGAGGAATGAGATCGTCATAATTCTTATTATATACATAAGTATGAAAATATATATCTCGATTTGTTAAATTTCATAAATAGAAAATAGAATACTTTAATGTATTTACAAACCTAAATTTCACGATCTATATATCCTGAAATCATGAACAAAAGTTAGTACAAAAGATCTTTAAGTCTCTACTCACCCTCAATGAGGAGACATATTTTCAAACATATTTGGTTCGAGACGAGTTTTTTTCGTACCAAATTCGAATTAATTTAATTTTTCTCAATTTTTTTCATTTGTAATTTTGAAACTTCTGTTTTCAAAATTTAAATAAATTACAATCTAGAATTAAAGTAAGAATCTGAAGCTTCAGGTTTGAATATCCAAATAAAACTAAGAATACATTTATTGAGAATCTGAAATTTCTTATTCAGATTTAAAATATAAAAATTTGGATTTAAATCGTTCATCGAAAATTCAATCAATTAAAGCGAATTTAATGAAATCATTATGTCACATGCAAAAGTAAGAACATAACAACACAAGATCAAATTTGTTCAATCTTTATTAAATTTTTCATAACTCGAAAAAGTCATGTTGCTTTTTGTGTATATGTATATCCATAACATTGGTTTCATACATAAAATACAAACTTGTACATTTTATTAGTTTTTGTGTTTAAATTCATGGTCTAAGACACACTCTTTCTATATAATAGGTAGAGATGATTATATTACTTAAGACAACTATAATTTATTTCACATATATAATTGTCCACATTGAGTATGAAAGCTAACAAAATTTAATTAAAATTTTACTAGAATTTCTAGTTTTAAATAAATTGGCAAAATAGAGTTTCTGGTTTTAATAGATAAATATATCAGAATTTATAATTCTAATTAAGTTGAAAGTGTAGAACCTCTAGTTCTAAATAAATTTATAATATAGAACTTCTGGTTCTAATGAATTGAAAATTTAAAACTTTTGATTCTAATTAAATTGATATTATAGAACTTCTGATTTTAATGAATTGATAATTTAGAACTTCTTATTCTAATTAAATCAACATTATAGAAATTTTGGTTCTATTTGAAAACCAAAACTTTTAATTTTAATTATCGCTTGCAAATTTGAGGTTGTAGATTAGAAAGTTAGATGGAATATCATATTAAATAAAATATCAAAACATAAGTTCAATGATATTAAATTTACTTCTGAATGCAAAAGATCTAAAAATAGCAATTCTCATATAGCAATGTTCATAAAATTATTTAAACAAACACCAAGAACATTAATATCTCACATAGAGTTAAAAAATATATATATACTTCATATATTTTCCGCATAGTACATAAACAAGGAAAAGAATAATTTTTTTTTCTCTCCATACACAAAACAAAGACAAACTCTATAATTTGTTTTCTTTTCTCTCTTTTTGCATCAATCAAATCATTAAAACAAATTTTTCGATTCAATATTTTCTCTTTATACAATTAATCAAATCATGCAAACGGTATATAAATTTGAAGCTCTTAACATATACTTATAAAACAAAATCCATATTACATATGTTTAAATAAACATATAAACCATCATAGCAAAAAGACAAAAATCAATTAAATTTGAAGAAAAATTTATTTTAGATATAACATAACATATATTAACATAACATGACCTCTATATGAATCACATATATTAGAAAGATTATTTGAATCAAATAGGAAAAAATAGATCACGTAAATGAAATCTCTTATACCAGATTCGTGTTAATAACGTGTTATAAAATATAGCCTAAAAGTAATAAATATAAAATAATAATCAAATAAAAGAAAACAAGCAAAAATAAGAGAGAAAGAAAGAAAATAGAAAATCACTTCTAAAATGAAATAGTAATAAATAAGGTAGAAAATATTATTTTAAAAAAAATTGTGTTAAGACTATATATTCATAACATAGATGACCAATATTGTTATATATATATATATATATATATATATATATTTTTTTTTTTTTCTCTCTTAAATCGCTCAAATTTTTTTTATAAAATTGTTAGCACCATATTAATATTGACAAAAAATTCTTTCATGCTTGTTCTTTTCTATTTTTTTTTTTTTTTTTTTTTTTTTGTAAAGAACATTTATACTCAACAAATTGAATATTAGAGGTTGTATATAAAAATGCTAGCATCATATCAATATTTACAAAGAATACTTACTTTCATGCTTGTTCTTTTCTATTTATTTTTTCTTGTAGAGAACATTTATACTCAACAAATTGATTATTAGAGGCTGTATATAAAACATTGTTCAAATAATATGAAATTTAGGGATTTCCTCAGGAATGCAAACATCAGCTCATAAATTATTGGTTAGTTTTGAGTAGAACAAGTAGTTTGATTTTCGTTGCCAAAGTTGAAAACTAAATTGAGCATATTTCAAGCTGTCTCTAACCCAAAAGAGGATGTAACCATACGCCCGATTCATTATCAATTAAGTCATATTATATTTACAATAATTAACAGTTAGAATCATATTCACTTATTGTAATTAAACATGTTTAAGTGCAATTTTTGGACAAATTAAAAGAGAAATTTTGTTTTTAGCCACTTTTTCATATAAATTTGTTTTTAACCTCTCAAACAAACAATTTTCATTTTATATCTAAATTTACCCAAATACCCTTAATTCAAAAAATAATTACAGTTTTTAAATCCACTTTAAAAACCAGATTGGTTTTTAAAGTTTATTTACTAGTTTTTAAGCAAACTTAAAAACCAATTCTACCCAAGTCGTCGGCTTGACGTTGCATCTCATTAGAAATCTTAATTTTTAAGCCAAATCTAATCTTAATCATTAATACCCAACATCTAAAATGTAAAAAGGCTTGAAAAGCCACCAAAAATAAAAATAAAAAATAAAAAAAATCTTAACAAAACTCAAACAATTAATAAAAAAAGCTAGAGATCTCATACTATAAACAATTGAGGAGAATAACAAAGTACGTAGGGATAATTTGGGTAGTTTGGATATAAACTATAATTAATTTATTTGAGAGATTAAAAACAATTTTTTTTTCTTTAAATAGTGAGTAAAAACAAAATTCCTCTTTTAGGATGACTATTTCTTGTAATTTCCACTATGAGCGTCATGTCTAATAATAATAAGATATAATAAAAAAAAATAGATTTTCTCTATTTTTTTTGATAGAGAAAATGTTACTAGATGACACTTTTAAATATTGGATTAACAATATTGTCCGATTTCAATAAAGTTAACAATTGAATCCCAAACCTTATTTTTTTGGACACAAATATCCTTGATAAAATTGATGAGAATGCTACATTTTTTTAAAAAATGACTCAATTATTACATTTATTATAAGGATATTTTAGTATTTTTACATATGATTTAAGACTCAATTGTTATATTTTTTAAAAAATAACATAAATGTTAAATAATTAATTTAATGTGTTATTTTTGCACTTGTCTCGAATAAATATATAATAAATTACAATCAGTAAATTTAAAATGTAATCACTCATTTGTTTTGTCAAGTATATTCATACCTCATGTGTTCCCAAAGATACCCCTATATATGAAAAACCTCACCATGACAAAACACCTCAATATGACCAAAAAAAAGGGCTTGGAGACGGTACTAAATTGGCACCTATCCGAGTTCTTATACAACTTCAAACTGGCAAAAGAGGCTAGTAGACTACTATAGAAGGCAGACTAAGATAAAGAGATCCGTGGAGCCATTGTCCTTACTCAACTGCATTACAAGCTGAAAATGCATTTCTATCAAGTGAATTGTATGGCACATAAACCTCAAATTTACACACGCCTGATTCCTGCCAGTTTATATTTTACATCTTTCCCTCTCCCTTTTCAAAGAACAGAACTAGACCTCTCTTCTCCCTAAAAATGATAAAAACAACAAAAGATGTAAGTACTTTGCTATATGGAAGCATATGCAGCAATTGTATAGGCCCAGACCTGCCAAAAAGATTCTTCACCTAACTGGCTTGCCGTCCTTGTTCATATCCTCCCACCGGATCTCCTGGGCAGATTCTCCGCACACAGTAGTAAGTAAATGAGAAAGCTCAGTGCATTTCCGCATCACCACACGGTTCCTGTAAGTGCCCCTCGGTTGCATGACATTGCTGCTCTCTGGTTCAGGAAGAACTACATCTGGCACAACAGCTGGCTTTCCCTCCAGTGCAGATTCATCAACTCGAACCCACTGCACTTCTTCCCACTCTAATGATCTCCGATGTACTTCCAAAGCCATGTCTTGCTCCTCCTTTGAAAGCCTTTCCTCTTCGTTCTCTTGCAAAAGGGTCTCGTGTTCATGGTAATTGGCAATCCACCTCAGTGAAAAAAGGTAATGAATCATATGAAACATAGGGGGTCTATATACAATGAAATGCTGATATCCAGTGGGTCAAGAATAAATTGCCTTATTGAGTGTCAAGTATTCATGCATAATAGTAAGTGAAAGAAAATAACAGAAAGCACTTGTTACTGACATGGTGACTTGTTAACAACGCAAGATACACGATAAAGAATCATGATCTGTTCTTGATTCAATGCATGTAATAACTCTCAGACAACTTGTCAAGAACAAACCACCAAGTGTTGTATTAAATGAGAAAAACTGCATGATTAGGCTACACATTTTTTCTGGAAACCATCACATTTTGAATTAATACACTAAATCCATTCATATAAAAAAGCATACTTTTTACTTCAAAAAAACAGGTATACTTTTCTTTTAAAAAAAATAAATTATTTATTGTTTAATTAAAACTACCTTGCATGATGCTTGCCAAGTAAACATTCCATTAATTTATCAGAAGGGTAACTTCAAGATTTCCATTTTTGCAAGTTGAATTTTGACTATTTCCCTGTCGGTTCACCTGACTGTAGTTCAGTCAAAGCCTCAGGGTTTTCCTCATCACCAAACTTGAAGGGATGTAACATTTGTTTCTTCAGAGATAGTCCTATGTACTTGTTGTCTATCTACTACCCTTGCTGGAAGCCCTTCCTTTTGTCACCTATATGAAAAATTCTCTTAATCAGTAAACAGAATCATAAAATGAATAAGCTATTTGCTGTTTTATTACCTGACGCTTGTATATCTTTTCTTCCATGGTTCCATGTGCCATCAATCGGTAAGCAAAAACTGGCTTTGTTTGTCTATACCTGAAAAAAAAATATATAAATATATATGTAAAGTTAGCCCAAAATTTTAAACAAAATGAGCTAACAGATATAATATAACAAAGAAACAAACCTCCAAGCATGAAATATGGCCTGAAGATCGTATCTTGGATTCCAAGAACCATCAACAATAATTACATGGTTTGCAGAATGAATATTAATCCCCAATGATCCAGCTCTGGTTGATATCAGAGTACATTTTACCCTTTGATTTAAGGGCTCATTGAACCTTTCCACCAACTTCTGTCTTACAGAGCTCTCTGTTCTTCCATCTAACCTGTCTGACAAATACAACAGGAAAAGGTTGAACTTCCAGTCTTCCACAGATTTTTACATCATAAACACAAAAGCCCATATGAGAGACAAATGGAAGAATCTTAAGGTGGATAGTAACAGCATGAGCAATTCAAAGTAAACAAGAGAATGCAATAAATAACTAACCAGTAATCAATTTTATTTTTAAATTTCAACAGAGTTTGTCCAAAAATGGCAAGAGAAGGAGAAGAAAAGCAATAATTTCTTCAACAATCTCTCAGGAAATCAAACTGAGAGACTGGTAAAAAACCTGTATTAAGAATCATCAAAGTAGGATTTTATTATTGAAGAAATAAAACCAAACAATGAAGCAGAACCATGAATCGAAGTTAAATTGATTTTGATCCATGCCGATATCAAGGTAATAGACATTCAATAAAGTATCGAATTTTAAATTATGTTTTGAAAATACATCAAATATTCCCCAAGATTTCAAAAAAAGTATCAATTATTCCATGTCGTCAATCAACTAATGGTTAAATTTAATGGACAACATAGTGGGCAAGGGTGATTTTGTCATCTTTGACCTCAATCCAAGATTTTGACACATGTATGAATTAGGTAATTTGGACAAAAATTAAAAAAATTAAAAATTAACAAAAAATTAAGAAAAATTTAAAAAACAACAATTAATAAAAGTAATAATTTAAAAAAAAAAAAATGATCTGATGATGAACCAGATCAACGATGATCTAGTTCGTCACCAGATTATGGTGATGAACCAAATGATCTGGTGATGAATTGAATGATCTAATGCACCACTAGAATCTGGTGATGAGTCAGCTCATCGTCGATCTGGTTCATCATCAAATGATCTGGTGATTCTATTGATGCTAGATTTATGAAGATATAGTAAATAAGATCTACGTTTCAATTCTTCTTTTAGTTATGTTTTATGAGATACCATTCATAGGGTTTTACAAAATTTGAAATGCTCTGATACCACTTTCCCTACTCTGATAAGCTGAGTAGGAAGCATCAAGAAACAGGAAGTACCTGCAAGGAATACCCAAAGAAGGTTCCGGAAAATTGCTCAGCCATAATTTCCATTGCTGCAAGGAATGTAACTACCTAACAAATCACCAAATTACTAGGACATGGAAAAAAAATTAAATTAAATTAAAAAATAAACAAACAAACAAGCAATAGATACAGAGTTTTAAAGCATTACATACAGGAATCACATTACCAGTTTTCCCATTTGTGGGGATATCACTGCATAGACCTTTGAGTTTTCTACAATCTTATACAATCTGTCTCTGTCTCCACCGGTAGTTCCCATAACAAAGGACAGTCCAACTTTGCAATATAACTCTGCATTATCTACATTTTGCAAACGACACAAAAAAGTATTTATTAAAAAAAATGAATAAATAAAATTAAAAGGACTGTAACTTGTGTGTAGCCTAGGAAGTACACAATAGAGTGATTGTCGTAGTTAAGCTGGTATAAAATGTAACAAAATAACAAGGTCAACAAACTTTAAACTATTAATAGACCATAATGGTAATCTACAGCATTTGATTAGACATGGTTCAGGGACAAGGAATTGGTGACTTCAGTGAAATTTTCTATATACATTCCCTTTTTTATACTATATCTTCATTTACTAGTAATCTCTACTAATATATATGATTCAAAAGACCTTAATCATAGCCTAAAGACTCTGCTCTTTCATTCAGGAAATAAAAAACTACTAAGTCCAATCTCTCAGACAGAAAAGTAAGTTTCTAATTCTAATTTTGTACTCTTTTGAAAGTAACAAAGTACAATTAGTCACCATTCACTGCAGTAGGCACAGTATAGTCCACCACGATCATGTTCGGATGTTCACCAAAGACCGAAGCAAGGACAACTTCTTTGTCAGACAGACCATGTACCAGAATCTCTTTCCCACACACTTCCACAGTTTTCCCAACTTACCCTGCTGAGCCAAATGATACAGGAATGAGACTAAGTCCTGCAGAGACTGCTACATTAATAACAGCCTTCCCTATTTTGCCAGTACAACCACTTACTTGCAATTAACAAAACAATGTCAAGGCATCAGCTATATCATTAACGCACAACACATACATTAAGCAAACATTCTTCTCAACTAAACAAGTACAACAAACACATAAGAGTCCACTAACACGAATCCTACACACACATGATAAAAACAAAAAAAGTTATGTTTCTTTTTCCAATCCCTATTCAGTTTTTCAATCCCTAACATGCATCTGGATACATATATACATCCTTCCTTGCTATTAATTGCTATATCAGAGCGAATTCTACATGACAATCAAACTCCATCTACACAGTAAATGCAAGCCAATCAAATGTCAAATTGATATATATATATATATATATATAAAGTCTCCATTAACACATGCCCTAAGAGTACATGGTAAAGACAACATTAAAAAAAATTTATGTTTCTTCTCCCAATATATTAATGTAAATGTAACTTTTTTATTCACTTTCTCAACCCTTAACAAGTACTTGAATACAATTATTTTGTTCCGCCAAATGATATAGAACTTCATTCGGGGTTGGAACAATAAAAGCTTTATAAGGAACAGCTTTCACACCCTTAGAAATTTTCACGACAGTCTTTATTTTAACAATTTGATCCAGACATTTGGTCCTGAAGATCAAAGAAATCTATCTAGAGAAGTTTTTGTTCTTAGGCAAATTTTCCTCTCTTTACCTCAACTTCTAGCCTTAGTTGAAGATTTCTCATTTCTTCTTCTACGCCTAGAAGGCCCCAGTGTATTCATCCATCCATCTAAGGCACACTAATTGATAATTGATTTTTTGTCTATTTAAAATAATATGTAATTCTCTAAGCCTATGTCTTAATTTATTTGAATACAATACATATATTAAGAGCTATACTGAAGCGAATTTCGCATGACAGTCTGTTGTTGTTTTTTTGGGAAAATACATTAAAGTCTGTTGCTACCACTGTAGTGTATGATCAAAATTCCATTCACACAACAAATGCAAGCCAATTAAATCTCAAACTTATAAGTTAAAAAATAAAATAAAATTAAAAAAGAAATGCTTTTCTACTCCAACTCAATGTTCAATACTCAAAAATGTCAAAACTCATCATTAACAAAACTAACCTAAAAAAAAAATAAGAAACCCTTTAAGGCCTATTGACAACAAAACCAAACAGAACAGAAGGGCAGTTAGTGTTGTACCATGATTTGAACATCCATCAGCTTAGACAAGGGTTTTTGTTGTTGGTTTTGACATGGACATAACTAGTGGGACTAGAGGCTTTGGTTTGGAGAAAACAACGTTGACACTACCACCACCAAAGTGTCTTCTTCGGGGTCCGCTTTCTACCCAACTTTGGTCCAAACTGGTTGGTGGGTGGAGCTTTGAGCATGGGCGACATGGGTTTTGATTTCTGAGAGATTCAAGTTTTTAACGCTTTGCACATACAGACACAGAGCGAGTGTGTGTGTGGGGTTAAGAGACACTAAGCCCATTAGAGTCCGGACTCCAGGGGGACCGACCGGCCAACCCGTGGACTTCATGGGTCTGGTCAAAAATAGTGATGGGTCAAATAGGGACTGGATCGGGCTTGAATACATTTGGGTTCGGATTGAAATATGTTTGACTAATGACACTTGCATCCCACTAAATTGTACGTACATGTCCTTTTTGTATGCACATTCTATTAAAGATTGTTTTAATAAATTATAAATTATAATTATGACTAATAAAAATGTGTACAAACAGTTTTAGAAGGGTGTAAATATGGACACTCAATATATTTTTCCTTCGAAGAACCCAGTAGTGGATTTTAGTGAAGTTTAGATAGGATAAAACAGGTTTTAAACTGGGCGAATTGAAGAGTGATGGTATTTATCTCCCACTAAATTATATGTACACTCCTTTTACAAGCATTTTTCATTATTTATTTATTTATTTTTGAAAATGATTGTTGTAAGAAATTATAACCTAGTTAATATGAAAATATTATTTTTTTAAATTATATTGTGTGTGTATATATATTTACAAATAAATATCATAAAAATTAGAATAATGATAGAAATCTAATATTTTTATCTAACTTTTCGTTTGCCTAAAAAATGATTAAAACGACCCAAACCACCCCCTCTTAACTCAAAGATTAATGAAAAATTAGAAGACTTCTTGGTCATGGACCATTGTGTATGAAAGAAATTCATAACATTATATAAATTCAGTATAGAACAATAAAACGGAACCGAAAGCGTACCCGTTTCTATACAGCGGAAATTTCTCTGGATTTTTGGAATTGTTCAACTGATCGGATTCCAATCACATAGACGGAAAGGAACCTCAAATCACAATGTAATTTGCCTTGCCATGTGTTTTCTTCTTTATATTCACTCACTTTGTGTATTTTCCACGTATGTCGTGGGAAATTGATTTTGCATCAATCATAAACAAAATGAAATACATCAAGTATTTATAGGGGTGGCGGTTATTTTCTGATAACCGCCAGTAACCGCCAGCGGTTACTCATTCTTATCCAAATCCATTTTATATGGATCGGGTTATGGGTTTGGGTCATCTTGGGTGGACCCGACCCAACAACCCAATAACCCAACATCTCCCACTCACATAAGATGAGCCAAACAGAACTTACAGAGAAAACACTAGTGACCCCTTTATGATAAGAAGTACAGGCATTCATACAGGCAAATACATCGTGTGACCTATGAACAATAATATATGCAACGTGGCTTGTCTTTCAAATCTCAATTGTACTGTTATACAAGAGATTGTAAATATGTTCATTATTATGTCCTAGATTTAATATAATTTTATTTGCTCGAGCACATTTAATCCCTTAACGTAATATGCTCGATCATTCAATATTCCATATAATCACAATTACAATTCCAAATTGCAATTAGTCGCGACTAGTAATTATAGGAGCAAAATAAAATTTATTAAATCTTCCTATCTCACTTTCGTCCCTCGGTCAACAAAAATGACTGACACCATAGTAATGTCCCATAGGTTGCATTATCATAACCATAGAAGACACACTAATGATACAAACATCACCTTGTTACTTTGAGACAAAGTGAATAGTCACTAAGGACATAGGTAGAAGTTTTATAAACTTCAATGGAACTTACACAATGAGGAATCAAAGATAAATTCACTCATTTTCCATGTCGGTCACAATAAGCACACACGGTATGAAACGCATGTTACAGTGAATCTTGTCCTTCAATAAGGACGCGTATGTCTTTTATAATTAGATTATTCACTGTACAGATCTTAGTTCAGATGCTTTCCTAGCACCTAACCTGAGTTTCTAAAAATTCGCCCATCAAACGTTTTTATCAAGAAACTCACATCTGGCTTAATCAGGTTCTCATGATGGTGGGGACACATCATGAGCGGTTCAATAATTGATTTAGGTAGAACCTCATCTTGATTACAATCAAGACGACATTTCATATATTTCAAGCCCTTAAGAGAATAATCTCATTTTTATCCTCTAAAAAATATATGTGTCTCATCTTGGCTTGCTCTCCTAACAACCAAGGCGACTGTACGTGTAAGAATACCAGTCTCAAAACCTGACGACATACTTTCATATATAATCTATGTGAAATGAATATGTGCTAGTTTTATGTAACCATAATGACGTATCTAATCATAAAGTAAATATAGCTTAACGTAACAATTATAACATTACAATCTACGTAAACTCAAAAATTCAGCATGTGACATAAATAATCTCTTGTCACAACTTTTGTGAATGGATACACAACCATCTCACACGTAGATACACACTTAATTGTTACATTCTTTTCATCACTATATCCCTGATGAAATTCTACTTAGTCTCTATGTGCTTCGATTTACTGTGATATTTCTTATCTTTAGTATAGGCAGTTGCTACCTGAGTGATACAGTGAGTAACCAATAGTCTCTTCCAGATATGTCAATATACTTTTCACAGCAGTCTAATGTTTCTATCTAGAATTGGATCAATATCTACCTATCAGTCCAACTGCATAGTAGATATCAAGTCTCATATACATCATAGTCTATATGAGACTTCTGATAGTACTGGAGTAAGGAATCCTTTGCATTCTTAAATCGACGATAATGAATAGCCTTACGGTTGTTTCTACGAGTTGATAATTTTGAGGGCACTAACTCTTCAGTCCCTTTGCTCCCACTGGGAACAAATGCACCAGCTATTCCAATAGCTCTGTCACTCCCACTAGGGATAGAGTATTCAAACTCTTTATTTTTCTCTAGTTAAATATTCGAACATCCGAATTATTCAACTCGTAAAATTAAAATTTCTTTTCAACCTCACCTCTACAAGGAAATTCATTCATTAAGAAATTCACATCTTGTGACTCTAATTCATTAATACTTCCATTTCAATTTTCTCCTATGAGTACATATAAGTGCTCAGAATATCTTATTAAGATACACTTCTTTACTCTAGCACCCAGCTCTCCATATTATACTGGAAAGATCATGTACATATCTTGCACACCTTCAAGGTCGCATATAAGTAAGGTCAGGTTTTCTACCTATCCATAATTCATAGGATATGGAAAATACTGATTTTATAAGGACCATATTCAGAATATAAGCAGCTGTTAAGAGCGTATCTCCCCAGTAAGATACTGGGAGATTTGCTTTGTGCCATCATAGATCTTACCATCTTCAATAATATTCTATTCCTCCTTTCTGCTATACTATTTGTTGCAGAGTCCTAGGAATATTCAACTGTCTACCAATACATTTCTCATGACACAATATCTCATATTGGTCAAAAAAGTATTTTCGTCCTTGCTCAATTTATGAGACTTTGACAGTTCTATCTAACTGATTCTTTACCAAATTTAAATACAATCTAAAGCAATCTAATGCCTCAGATTTATGAAAGATCAGATAGACATGACTAAAATAAGTGTAATGATCTATGAATGTTATACAACATGAGGCACCATTTTTAGCTCTCACAATTATTGGTCCACAAATATTAGAATGAATTTAATTGTAATGAATTTTCAGCCCTAATTCCTTTTTAAATGGTTTTCTAGTTGTTTTTGTTGCTAGACAACTTTCATATGCAGGCGAATCTATCTTATTAAGAGAACCTAAAAAATTCCTCTTTGACCAATTTATTCATTAGATTCCGCTCGATATATCATAGTCTAGCATGCCAAATATAAACATCAATATTGGCAACATTAATTGAAATAATTAATGAAAAACAACCATCGCATTCATAATACCATCAAATTCGATATTTAATACAATGAAACCACTCATCATGTATCCAGTACTTAATCACCATTAATCTAAATAAATTCTCAAACAGTAGCCATGAAAAGTTATACATTATCCTAAACCCAGAAGGACAATTACAGAGACAATATTTAGTCAAATTTTCGGAACATAGAGGATGTCAAGGAGACATAACACTTGGCCACCTTATAGAATCACTTTGCAGGTGCCAATTTCTCTCAAGTTATTCCCCATATAGATCAATTTTGTTCCTCGGTTGATCCGACGATACTCTACAAATGCTCCTCTAGCATATACTGAAACTTACGGTGCTAAATGTGATAGATATCACCATTCAATTTGTCACCTGTGTTGAGTTTAACAACTATGTTTTCGAAGCACATGTCATTTCTCTAAATGACATTTATTCTACTTAGAGACTTATATTCTATATCTTTCTACGTCTGTACTAGCACATCCACTATCATTTCACTAAAATATTACAGCAACTATACACTTATAAATATGATAAAAGAATCTTTGGATAGGAATCGAAAAAATAGTCAAGCTACCCATCATCATCCAATTTCCAAATATTCACTAAACCATATATGTAAGTGTTTTGCGTAAATCAGTCCTAATATCATGCTCTACAAGATTTTAGGACACCCACAATTTAAATAGTATCATTTGAGATCTTTATAACCTCAGACATGTCATTATCGAAATCTCTATGATCTCCAATATTTTATCGTCCGAGATTTCTATGATCTCAAAATCCTACTACTCATATGAGATTTATTTAATCTCAAGATCCTGGTCGACAATTTTGAGATTTCAATAATTTCCTCGTCATCTGATAGCATAGCTATTATAATCATGTCATCAGATAGCTCATCATTAAAATCAGTCGACCCAGTTCCACAGAAATGCATGTTATAATTTAAAATATAAATATAAATACACATGCATGATAAATTTGAAATTAAACAAAATTTAATATAAAAATTAAGGTATTTAAATTCAGCGCACAATTAGAGTGAATAAACAATTGAGATAAAATGAGGAGAAAAAATATAATTTAAAAAATAAATAAATAAAACATTTCGCCGGAAAATGGCCAGAAACCGCCGTCGGCGGTGGCGCGTGGCTCTCACGCGCCGCACCGTCAACGCCACGCGGCGGCGACCGCAGCCACATGCCCACGCGTGCAGCACAGTCGTGCCTGGACTTCTGGCTTCAGCGTGCCACTTGGCAGCTTGTGGTGCTGCCACACTTCCATGCCACGTGGCTATCCCAAATGTTGCCACGTCTGGTCACAAGTGTCACGCTCCAGTTTGTCCATTTGACGACACGTGGCTTCTCTAGATGTCGCCACATGTTTCACACGTGGCCAAATTATAATCTGCCACATGATGGGACACGTGGGCGAATGACATCACGCCACACTGTTAATACGTGGCCTCACCACAGGTCGCCATGTGGATATGTTACTGTTCACGCTTCTTCATAATCTTCAACCACCTTTAACTATTGGTGTTTTTCCAGATTTTAATTGTATGGATTGAACTTTAAATGCATTTTTCTCACTCATTTTTCATCCAAATTGCTTATATAATATACCGTTGGAAATCTTTTTTCGAGCCCTATCTAATGGTGTAACAATCGCATGAAGAAGAAAAACATAAGTTTGCATTAATCCCTAAGAACAGATTCGGGATTTTCTTCTATTCCTTATGCTTTTCAAAATATAAGTTTTCATGGCAATTTAATTACTCAAGCATGATCAATAACCAGCAAACAATTCAACCGCGCTCTGATACCAATGAAAGAAATTCATAACATTATATAAATTCAGTATAGAACAATAAAACGGAACCGAAAGCGTACCCGTTTCTATACAGCGGAAATTTCTCTGGATTTTTGGAATTGTTCAACTGATCGGATTCCAATCACATAGACGGAAAGGAACCTCAAATCACAATGTAATTTGCCTTGCCATGTGTTTTCTTCTTTATATTCACTCACTTTGTGTATTTTCCACGTATGTCGTGGGAAATTGATTTTGCATTAATCATAAACAAAATGAAATACATCAAGTATTTATAGGGGTGGCGGTTATTTTCTGATAACCGCCAGTAACCGCCAGCGGTTACTCGTTCTTATCCAAATCCATTTTATATGGATCGGGTTATGGGTTTGGGTCATCTTGGGTGGACCCGACCCAACAACCCAATAATCCAACAGTGTAGAAATCCAAGCTTGCGAAAATTACGAAGAGTGGTAATACTACTTTTTTCTTACTTTTTAAAAAAACTGTTTACATTATTGACAGTTATATTTAATGCCAGAATATGGGCAGTATATTTGTATGCAATTAGAAAGCCTTCCTAGTTTATCATTATCATTATCATTATTATTATTTTGTTTCCTGTCAAAAAATTTAGTGTGATAATATGATAGTCTTGTGTCTCTCACCACGGAAATTTTGTTTGTGAAGTTATAAATTACCTGGAATTATTATAAGCGATCTTGGTAAAAATAAATTTTGTTTGTATGATCAGTTCTTGAGGCTCATTTTATACCGCAGGGAGTTCTTATTGTAGGTGAGAGGGGAACTGGAAAGACATCACTAGCATTGGCTGCAGCTAAAGAAGCAAGGGTGCCCGTTGTTAACATTGAAGCCCAACAGTTGGAAGCTGGACCATGGGCTGGGCAAAGTGCATCAAATGTTATAGAACTATTTCAAACAGCAAGGGATTTGGCATGTATAAGCTTTATCGTTTATTCATTGTATTCCCATTCAGTCTGAATCTCAAATTAAACAAAGTTTATGTTATGTCTTCGACTCAACTTCCAGGGATCAAACTGCAATATATTTACAAAACTTAGATGTAGTTATTTTGATAAATATTTTGACTCTTAATTGTTTCTTTATTTGTCATTATGCTTGACTGGAAGAGTCCAAAGAAGAGCAAAAGGATGACAAAGAAGGATCAGCAAAGCCAATAGGAGAAAAGAGAGCATCTCAGATACCCATCATTTAGCTTACATTTTTAATGACTTATTTATAACTCATTTAACAATATTTAGTACATTTAAATTTTAATATAAATTTAATAAAAACAAAATTAAAATAAAGATATACAAGACCTTTTAAATCCACAAATACAATCCAAAACATAAAAATATGTATATATACCTCCCACAAAAATTACATGAATACCCCTCTAATATGAAATTAATTTTTTACTCATGTTAACGGGTCAACCCAACACATTTAAGAAAACACGAACCCTAACATGACTAGTAAATAGGTTGGATAGATGAACCCGTTTATTTACTCAACCCGTTTATGCTAAACTCTAACTCATAATAATCATGTCGGTTTCATGTCATCTCATCATATCAGGTTCCAAATTATCAACTCCAAACAATATCATCAAACACAACAACATCATCATTACCAAACCTTAACAACAATATTAAATACAACAACATAAAAAAAAAATGTTTGGAAACCTAGAAGTTTCCTAGGTTTCCTCACTAGAAAGTCAAGAAACTTTTGGGTTTCCTAAACGCCTGAGAACTTAGAAACTTTTGAGATTTCAGTCATGAAAACCCAAAAGTTTGGTTTCCAGCTATGGAAATCCTACGTCTAGGTTTCCATAGTCGACTAGATCTCCATCGATGAAGATTCACCACCAAGAGTAAAAGAGAGAACAAGAGAGGAAGAGATAAAGGAAGAGAGAGAAGTAAGAAAAGGGACAGAGTTTCTAGGGTTTTTTTTTTTTTTTAATTATGCTCACTATCCACCATATTGATGGATGGTGGACATAATTTTAAAAAAAAATTACTAATATTTTTAAATTTTTTAATAATTAAAAAAATTAATAGTTTTAATAATCATAATTTATTTTAGATATGAACGATGCCGATTTTTTTTTTTAATATCAAATTATCATTTTATTAAATATTAATAAATTTTTTTGCATTTTATTTTGTTTTGACAATTTCACTCTTTCATGTTAATAGTCAAATATTTACTTTTAACGTCCAAGTTAATAGTAGGAGATTTTTTTGGATATTTTAATAAACTATAGGGGGATTTTTATCTATTTCGGAAATTAATTTGGGAAATATTAGCAATTTTTTAAATTTATAAAGGATTTTGACTATTATACCAAATTATAAGGGAAAAATAGAATTACTCCTTTTTCTTTTAATGCATTTAAATATTGAAAATTTCAATATGTGAATGAAGGATGCTTATGTACTCATTGTAACAGTTCTACTGTTCTAACCAACTTCCATCTATTATTTATTCCAACCACAAACACCATCCAATGCTTGTACTAATACCCACAAGTTTGCCTCACAACGCAAAAGGAACTCTCACCATATAGAGCAAAACTAATTCGGCAATCTGTTTTGAACTTTTGCTTACCTTTGAAATTTAATCATTTTTAAGCATTATAACATTACCCTGTTAAGCATTATTGTCACGTGAACAATTTATGATTACTACCCCCTCTAGTCGAATGTTAAAATCAGTCAACAACTCGAGCTTCTTCTATAATTGAAATTTCATCTGTTTTAAAATTTTTAATTATATTTTTAATTGAAGGAATAAACACCAGTATAACAGTGGGAATTTATCAAAAATGCCCTAACATGCATGCAGAATTACATAAATGCCATTAACAGAAATAATTTAGCAAAATTGCCCCAAAAAGATAAAAATGCCCTTGAGTAACTTACCCCTCCCATTAATTCTGCCACCAGCCCGATCCCACACCTACCAACCCGATCCCCCTCCCCACCAATCGAAACGTCGGCATCAGATCAAGGTCGGCAGGGCGACGGCGGTATAAGCCCCTCCATCAGCGACGACAAGTCCAACCCGAAATAATCTGAACCAGAAATCGAGCGACTCGAGAAATTACTTCTTCGGGTCAGAGGCTGACCCGATTTCGGGTCAGAAGTCAGCTTTTGACCCGAAGAGCAAATAAATACAATTAACTAACTCATTAATACTCAAACTAACTCATTTCGTCCATCATTAATTATTTACCAACCAACTTTTAATAAAATGAACAAATCAATGCATCAAAATAAAACTCCCATTTCGTCCATATTTTTCTCCGAAACAATCCTCTATTTTTTGTTTACAAACAAATAAACCATCATACAAAAGCAACATCATTTGCAACAATCAAATATAAACACATTTCCTCGATTACATCTTTCTTAACTTTTGTGAAGAAAGTTGAAGGAATTTCGGCTTCGAGGTTAGTAATGTTTTTGAGTTAATTTCATTTTCAAATTCATTTCATATGTTTGGAGGAAAAAGATGGAGGAAATTATGTCAATATATACGGGTCAGAGGCTGATGATAACTCTATTTTTATAGAGTTATTTTATCTTTTTAAACTTGAATTCTTGTTTAGTTCTTGATGTTTTTATTATTATTAAGTACATTATTTCATCATTTTGTATTTTTCATTTTCAGAATAAAATTTGTGAAAATCGTATGTGGACCCCACCAAATGCTTTCGTTCGAGACAAGATCATGAATTTCATTCGAAGCAGTTCATCGCCTCAAGAATTACTCGAATCAGAAATCGCATCAAAAAGTTATCGCAATTTAAAGATCGAGTATTCTAGAAATAAATATTATGTCATGCTTATGTAAGGAATGATGTAATCAAAATTATGATGTAAGCAATGATGTAATATTAAAGTTGACTTTGAATGAGGTAGGTGAATGATGATGTAAGAGATGATGCAAAATGAAAGTTGACTTTGAATGAGGTAGGTGAATGATGATGCAAGCGATGATGCAAAATGGTGGAAAATTAGGAAACGATGATGCAATCGATGATGTAATTGGAGGTGAATTTGGCCTATAAATAGGCCTTAAAATCACCATTCCAAGCATTCCATCACAAACCAAAACAATAAGTAGTTTAGAGAAAGAGAGAGAGAGCTTGGAGAGGAGGAGCAAAGCAGAGGAAGAAATTCTACGGTGAAGCTCAAATCCACTAAGTTTTCCTATCTTTTGTTATGTTTAATTTTCTAGTTTTTGTAAATTCTATTATGGAGTAGATTTGTTTTCTAAGGTTATGATGTAGCCTAACTTTGATGTTCCAACCCTTTGTTCAATTCAATTAATGATTTTCTATCTTGGTTGATGCATTTAATACTGTTCTTAATGCTTCTAAATAATTGGCCACTATTTAGTTGAATTGTTAATCATAATGATAGCGGAAGCTGATTTATGTGTTTAGTTCATTGTATTTAATATCATAAATTGCATGTAGGATAGGAATATACCTGCATAGTTTGTGTAGTCTATAAAAGAGATCCATAAATCTTAATGAATCCTTTAATGTTTTGACTTGCATGGGAACATAGCAGTTAATCTTTATAGGGTATTTTCCTTAGACCTCGGGAGAGGCTACGTGAATAATTCAGGGAATCTCGACTAGCAACTGGATAGTTAATTTTGGTTAAAAAGAACAAAGGGGAAGAATAGATTAGTTATGGTGAAATCATAATCCTAGAGTTTTTATTCATTGAATTAATTTTCATTTATATATAATTACAATTAAATTTAGTCATAGTTTGCAACTCATTTACTCAAATTTCATCCACCAAATAAAAGTTGAGTTATTTTAATTTTGGGCATTAATTAACAACAATCCTCGTGGGACGATACTTCTCTCATCACTTTATTACTTATTCGGCTCGTCCACTTTTGATTTTGCACAACAACTGAACCGAAGGGGAAAAAATTTCCTCTTCGGGTTAGCCTCTAACCCGAAGAGGAATTTTTTCCTTTTCAGGTCAGCCGCTGACCCGAAGAGGAAAAATTCCTCTTCGAGTCAGTCATCCTAAGAGGAGGTTGTCCTCTTTGGGTCAGCGGCTGACCCCACTAACCCGAAGAGGAAAAATTCCTCTTCGGGTCAACTTCTGACCCGATTTCGGGTCAGCCGCTGACCCGAAGAGGAATTTTTCTGACCCGAAGAGGAAGAGAAATTTTTTGTCTTATATTCCTCTTCGGGTCATCTTATTCGAAGATGAAAAATTCCTCTTCGGGTCAGAGGCTGGACTAAAATGGGGTCAGAGATTCTGATCCGAAGAGGAAAATTCTCAAATTTACTTGTAGGTAATAGAATCTCAAATTATTAGAAATTTAATTGATCGAGATCCGAAATTCTGATTATATGTTATCAAATTACTCTTTGAGCCGTTTAATAGTAATAATTCTGTTTTATTAGATTTTCAGGATTGAAAATGCCTATTGTACGATTAGTTTTCAATTGGGATGGACAATGGAAAAGCGAGCGTGGGGTTTACTGGTACGAAGGTCAGAGAGCAAGGGCATTTAGATTTCCCCAGGATGCAAATTTTGAGCAACTATTGGATAAAGCATACCGCGTCACAGGTATTGATAAAAATCGTTACCAAGCTATATTAAGGACTATTGCTAAAACCATTTCTCCAAGCATGCCTATTGAGATCATTGATGATGATGATGTTGAATTATTACTTAGCCGTAAGAATGTTGACCCTATAGTTTATATAATTGTTAAGGAGGTTGAGTATGATGCAACAGATGGGAATGACACTTGTGCACCGAAAACTGTTTGTAAACCAAACCATACATCTGAATTTGATTTTGATCCCATCTTCGAAACAACAAATGTGAATGATATGAAGACATTCAGTACTAGTCCAACATATAAACCAAACTCAGGTGTCCATTTGGATGAAATTAGGGAAGGATTTACATCATGTGATAATGTTAATACTTGTTCCCCCTTTCATTGTGGATTTGAGGGTACGTAAAGAATGAATCATGATCAAGAGGTCTCGATTGATCAGCATACAGCGGATTGTGATGAATAAGAACAACATACCTATCCCACTAGTTATGGTGAAGCAGCATCGGGTGAAGTTTTGAATCGATATGACCAGCAATTTGAGCATATTCAAAGGCTTGTTCCACCACCATGTGCATTATACGAAGTTAATTCCAATGAAGTTGCTCCTAGACGTAATCCTATGCGTATTCAAGTCGATGAGTTGTTTGACAACAAAGAACAATTGCAATCAGAGCTAGGTAGATATGCATTGGCAAATAGATTCCAAACAAGAGTCATGAAATCAAACATAACAAGATTGCAGGTTCGGTGCATCGTTGCAGATTGCAATTGGCGCTTACATGCAGTTAGAGATGGAAATTCAGATTATTTTCATATTAGAAGATTTGATAGTGAACACACATGCTCAATGGAACAACGATTTCCACTTCACAGGCAAGCAAGTGCTCGTGTTATAGGGGAACACATCAAGGACAAATTTATTGACCACAGTGTATACCAGCCCAAGGAAATTATCAGAGACATACAAAATGAGTTTGACATCTCATGTAACTACCACAAAGGATATCGAGCTAGACATATTGCATTGGAGGAGGCTCGAGGATTTCCTGTTGAGTCATACAAGATTTTACCTTTGTACTTATACATGCTAAAGCAAGCTAATCCTAGAAGTATTACTGACCTTGAGACTGATTCCAATGATAGGTTCATGTACATGTTCTTTTGTTTGAAAGCTTGCATAGATGGGTTTTTGTCTTCCATTAGACCAGTCATTGCTGTTGATGCCACTTTTTTAAGAGGTCCTCACAATGAAGTTTTATTTGTTGCTGTGTGTATGGATGGTAATGATCAAATTTTCCCTCTAGCCTTTGGTATAGGTGATTCTGAAACTAATGATGCATGAGAGTGGTTTCTTACGAGTTTGTGCCATGCCATTGGAGAATGTGAGGATTTGGTTATAGTTTCTGATAGAAAATCTAGCATCAACCATGGTGTGTAGAATGTGTTTCCAAATTCATTCCATGCTGCCTGCGCCGTGCATTTAGAGCGAAATATGGTTGCAAAATGTGGAAAAAGTAAGACTTTAAAGGATGTTTACTGGAAGTCCGTGAAGGTGTATCGGGTAAATCAATTCACCCGTTCGATGGAACAATTGACAAACTTAAATCCAGAAGCTGCTACATTCATCACTGCAGTAGGTATTGATTGTTGGTCACGTGCACATTGTCCAAGAAGAAGGTACAAGATAATGTCAACAAATATTGCCGAGTCGATGAATAATGCAATTAATGATTGTCGAGAGTTACTAATCATTGGTGTTGTTGAATTTATTAGAGGGGTTCTGCAACGCTGGTTTCATGATCGTCGCGTGGAAGCACTTAAAATGACAACTCAGTTGACAACTGCGGCGGATGTAGCTGTTGCTCTGAATGATGAATTGGCTCGGATATACACAGTTCACCCAATTAATTTTTACACATTCTTGGTTAGAGATGGAGATTTGGATGGATATGTTGATTTAACAGCAAGGACTTGTACTTGCTAAGAATTCAACCTAAACCAGTATCCATGTGCGCATGCTTTAGCTTGCATTCGGCTTAGAGGATTTTCATATGCAGACTACTATTCATCGTATTACTCTTCTAGGTCTCTTGTAGCAGCATATAGCGGGGAAATAACTCCACCCGAATAACCATCAGACTGGTTGGTTCCAGAAGATGTTGCAGCTAAAGTTGTTCTTCCTCCAATCGGTCGCCGTCGTCCAGAAAGACCAAAAAAGAATCGCATTCTATCAGTTGGGGAAGAGGTTCAAAGAAGGAGTTGCACTAATTGCAAACGTCAAGATCATAATAGTCACACTTGCACCTATCCGAAGTCTACAGCAGTACCAAGCAACATCGAGAGTATGGGATAGTCAAGTGGGAATAACAATGTTGCAGAATGATTAAACTTTGAATGTTGTATGTCAACTGATGTTGTTTGTATTTTTGTTTTGTATTTCTAGATTTTCTATGTAACTTTAAATAAATATTGACTGTTTCTAGATGGTCAGATGCAACTAGTAAACATTCCATATAATATATAACTATATTCCAAGAACTCGGACCTCCGTTAGTTGAAAAAATTTGACATAGTTTTACTTACACATCATAGATTTTCAATCAACACAATAGACCTAGTTAAAACACATCCAATAATGACTTTCATTTTCCTAGGGAGGCAAAGTAACCTTACATTCATAAATCACACTGCACTACGAATTTGAGAAAACTTTAGACATTTCATTACTTTATTGTATGTTTCATACATCACTACTGCTTTATAGTTACAGATTTACAATTTTGAAAAATTTTCGTAGCTACTTGTTCTCTGAGTCATAAACTGTCAGCTTTTCCAAACTCAAATGGTTGTCCAGCCCATAGACATTCCAAATATTTAAGTGTAAAAATCTCACAGTCCGACCTATGTAATGACATACAATGTAATGTAATTAGAATGTAACAATTCATAATTATAAATTTAAAAAAGTTGAGAAAACTTTCATTTATTTATACCCTCCATGTTGTTGTGGACTATCTCCCTCCTGTCGGTATATTGTAAATGGGGTTATATCAGAATAAGTGCTTGGCATGGCCCGTACCAACAATGAAGGCAACATCTTTCGAAGAGGAGTTGACCAGCTAACAAGATGATTTTGTACCATGACATCCATTGATGAATCATATACATTAATCCTGTGCTCCGCTAAATTTACTTCCAAGGCAATCCAATGGACATTGTTGATGTTTGCAGGTAACAGTAGCTGTAAACCAACATAAATATAACCTATTAGTAAGACATTTAAAAAGCAAAATAGAAAAGGATATCGAACTTGAATTATTGAATTAGATGCTCACAACATTGACTTTACTCCAATCCTGCCATGCATGCGTCGGAGTCTTTCCATGTACATAATCTATCATATCTTGATCTCAATCAAAGATTTTATGCTTAAACTGTTTTTTTCTCAACTTTAATGCTGACCACCTCCCTTGCAGTTTCGACTGCATAAACGTCAACTTAATAAGGTTACTATAAGAAGCTAACGATAATAGTTTGTTGCAGATTAATAGTTGTTATTACCATGAAAGTGTAGTCCAATAAAACTTTGTTACGACTATATCTCCAGGGAAAATGAAATGCATGCCGACGCATGAGCGACATTATGTCTCTAGATGCTGCATGTTGCATACACTGAGTCATACAGTAGTTATCCAATAGGATGTATAAGTTATGAACAGTTAAGTATAGATAATTACTTACATCACCTTCCAGCCACTCAGATGGGGACAATATTGCCTTAACCATGCAGCATCAGCCTCCAGTAATCCTGTGTCCAACCTGCACTAGCATAAATTGTACGTATATCAATGTTTCATCCTCTAATGTTGATGATAAGTATAGTGACCATGCATATTCATACCTCCTATTACTGGAATCATATATCCATTCATTGAGTGAACGTAAAGAATCCTGATCACCTAGATGTGGAAGTCCAAATTCTAGCATCTTGGGTCTTTTTGGATTTCTCACAGTCGGATCAACGTATGGACTCATGACGAAGGCCGAGCGTTTGTGCTCTCTGTTCAACTTAATAGTAAGCTTCGGTGGTCTTGACAATTGTACAACATCTGGTGAACCAACTGGAGCAGAGGGAGATGATACATCACGTACTAATGATGTAACCAGATCACGAATATTGTTGTCAATGGAATTTAGTATCGTCACATCATCAGCAGCCACGCTATCGGATTTATCATGTGTATGTAAAGGAGTTTGTTCACACGTCTGCATAAAAATAAATGTAGTTAAATTATGCACGTGTCATTTCATAATAAATATGAAGATCAATTAAAGTATAAACCGATAAATATTTTACCTTTTCAGGAAGATCGGAAGTATCGGACACCTTAGACTTGCAAATAAGCTCCGTTAGTTCTATCTTTACCTTACTTATTTCATCCTCTACTTTCCTGAAATGTTCATCTTGTTGTGCACTGAGAGCTCTAAGTCTAACTTCAAGATTGTCCTCAATTTTCTTGAAATGTTCATCTTTACGTTCACTGAGAGTTTTAAGTCAAACTTCAACATTATCCTCTATTTTCTTGAAATGATCATCTTGACGTGCACTGAGAGCTTTAAGCATTGCTTCAAGACTATCCAACCTCTTACTTGCATATTTTCTGTTCTTTCGCCTGTATTCTTTTTGTGTCTTCATACCAGAATGACCCTCTTTCTTCTCATAACCCCCCTCGACCCGAGTAGCATCATCTCCGTAGACCTCATCTCTACCTTCTTCAACATCATCATCATCATCATTATCATCACACACGTCATCATCATCAAAACTACCATCACCATCAAAACATTCAGTGGGACTACCAATCTTCATATCATTCAAAGCAATCCAAGATTTCAAACTCTCCCAATATGGCTTACTTGCTTCATCATCCGAAGGGTTTAGAACCTTGTAGGTGGTGAGCTAACATCGAATCAAAACGAACAAAGTATATATGTAAGACTTAAGTAGTTGATTTGTTAAAGTTAAATACCATAAATTAGTTAATACTTACGTCCATTTGGTCAAATAACTTTGTCTGTAAATAATCATATCCTGGGATCCCTTTGCATATCCAATTAAGTATTCGAGGAGCAGAATTGTTCACCCTTGTTGCATATACAAGCGTTGACCACATTGGTATTGCTTCAATTGCCCACACCTGAATAAAGAAACAAATAGTATGTTTGTTAATATATAAAAAAAAAATAGTAAGGTTCAAGAACTTACTGTACATGAAAAAGCTCCTTTAGTATCTTTACCTGAAAGGCTGTCACAAAGCCATATAAGTTTACTTTACTGCCTTTGCCTTTTCCTTTTGCAGTTGAATCAAACACATCATTCAAGTAACTGGATAGATACTTATACGACCTATGATGTATATATGACCCTCAAGGAAACTTATTGAAGCATCAAAGTCATCCACCAATTGTAGAGCCTAGTACTGAATGGTGTTACACTTATCCGTTCCGCATAAAGTCATTTCCAGAAACAGCACCAAAGCTAACTTCACCATATCCATGTCGCTTATATTTTTATTAGCCCAAAGTCTCGTTCTAAACCAATCAATCACCATTGAAACTGGTACTTTGTTCATACTAAAGAACTTCTGTCGTAGTCTCTGATTATGCAATTGAGATTCTTCCATTTCAAACTTTGAGTAATCACCAAACAAAAGTCCACTAACCAAACAAAACTCTACTGGGCTATACATTATCAAGTCATTTCCAACATGAAACCACAAAGTATCTGTTAATTGCTGTTCATGTTGGATACGACACTCTCTCAAAAGAATATGATGACAGAAATGCCCGGAAAACACCATTTCATTTACATCAAGAAAATGACCAAAACACGTACCCTTAAAAAGTTTGAGTTGATCAGGAGTAAGCGCAGATTTTATCAATTGAATGCTTTCCCAATTACTGTAGCCGCTAACTCGTCTTGTTTCTCTCGATATTTTCTTTATTTTGAGCAATTTGTCAAACTTTGTTTTACCCATTTACACCTACAAAAACAACCATTTCCAAAATGGATAAGGATAAATGCAGATAGGATTGTTTTTCGGAAGTATAAGACCCCTACGTGAATCATTCGAAGCTGAAATCATTCATTAATCTTAAAATCCCTATATTCCAAACACAAACAAACAAACAAAGATAATGGAAAAAGATAAAAATGTGTCACACCAAGTTGCTAACCATGGAAACAATTATTGTAGTGGATTACAGACAATCAGAGCTTGATTACAATAAACAGAAATTACTGACCAAAAAAGATAGTTTGTCAACAAAATAGTGGTCTAGATGAAGAAAACTGTTTTAACTTTTCAGATGCAACAATATGATCTATAAAACGCCTTTTTTAGATAACTATATCTGTAATTAAAATCATCAACAAAAACTTCATTAAATACATACTAGGTCAAGTAGATGATATACATAATCAGAAGTACAAGCACAAACAAACAAGTGACTCTGAAGCATAAACTCATTACTGCAAACCTAATTAAGCTGTCTTGCACACAAACACCAAATAAGGGGAAAACATGAAAAACTATAGTTACAAAGGAGCACTGATTTAAGAACTAAAATTGGAATTACAAGAACTGGGAAGGCAAAAGATTTATTATGAACATGGTCCATTTTTATCACCAATTACTCTGTACATAATTCAAAGTCCATAAAACACAAAAATGGCATCTCACAAGACAAAGATTTTCCACCAATTATATTCTGTTAAATACAGGCAGTTACCAGGTAATTCTTTTCTGTCCGTTTATCCAAACATGATCCTAAAGAACCTTAACACTCTATTAACAGTTATATTTTCCCCACAAATAAAACGATTAAAGATTATCAAGTCAAATATTCGTAATACGAAGTGTGTTATTCACTCATGCTGCTTCTGCATCCAATGTTTTAACAACACCGAACAGAACATTCAAGACTACTGATAACTACTACATACAAAACAAAAACTATCCCCAAATGTACTATTGAAACCTTTTTCAGTTATTATTATTTTTTTTTAAAGGATGGTAGCTAGATTAGCTAGCTAGGTCGCTTCACATCTCACTTGTAAACTACTTTTCAAAAGTACTAACAAATATAGACTGTAGATTACATTCAAACATCTGCAAATCCAACATACAACTCAGATTACTTACAGATAGCTCACATATAAGGAAACTCCTTTAAAACTTGAAAACAAAACAATTAAATAAAACACTTAAAAGCCGTTATGCATGTTGATCCTTAACCATCCAAATAGCTTCAATGTTGAAACCTAAACCCATTAAGCATAGTTCACAAAGATAGGAAAAGACATAAAAACAGTCATATCACAATCCAAGAAATTTGATAGAACCAATCAAGTTCACATCTATGTAAGATGATGATATGGCATTTTCATTTTATAATTTACATATGAGAGTGTACACACATATAACTATATGAACATAGAAACCAATTACAGTTGTGCCAAAATCTTCATTAAATTACACTTTTTAGTGTACATACATATAACTATATGAACATGGAAACCAGTCACGATTTTGCCAGGATTTTCATTGCAACAGTAAATAAAAAGTTGGTGATTACAGCATCGGAAACTTGGCACACATCCAAGAAAATTGACAGCACCAATCACGTTTACATCTATGCAAGATAATTATATGGCATTTTCTTAAAAAAAAAATACCCCTGTAGTGTTCACACTTCACACATAAATATATGAACATAGAACCAGTTATGATTGTATCAAAATCTTCATTGAATTACACTTTTTCTATAATTATATAATAAAGAATCCAGCCTACCCTGAAAATTTTAGCGAAAAAGGATTCAGTCTCTACCAATAAAATTAAACATACCCGCTTTCATATAATAATGGTTTGTCATATATTCCCTCGCAAGGATCAAGATGCATCCATTTGTTATATTTAAGATATCAGTAAAAATTTAACTCATAAACCACATCCTTAATTATTGGATACTAAAAACATAAGCTCTATTTAAATTGAAACCTACCTTCCCAAAGATTGTGAGAAACACTCAGTCCAGACGTGATCAATAAAATCCAAAATCTGGAAACCAAAATTAGTAACCAATGACAGTATTATGTCTCAAGCCTCAAGTTGCTCCACACAGCAAACAAATAAAATTTTCTTAACATGATTGACTTACTGCTACATGAATGCAACAGAAATATGGAAGAGCCAAAAGGCTGAAATTCTCTCATTGAAGGTAAACTCCTATAAGCTGCCACATATTAACGGTTATGTTTCATTGTAATCCGTAGCCTTTCTTATGAAAAGTTGTCACATGGAAATATGACAAGCTATTTGCACAAATGACATGTAGGTGCAAGAGAGTCAAAGTCTCTATGTCTACATACAACGACAAAGGGGGATGGTTGAACAATGGCAGTGTCAAGTTCTTATGAATAGAAATAACAGGCATGACAGCAAAATTCATCCTCTGGGATTAATTAGAGGAATATGCTGACACAGAAAACATAAAAGATATACTACAAATAACTAGGGGAGCTGTATCACATGCATTTTTTACTATTCCTTTCCAATGTGCATGAATGTAAAAAACATCCTAACCATTCAGATAGCTAATCTGATTAGCCATTCAATGGTACATAGAGGAAGATACACAATCCATTACATCGCGATAATATTGGTAGTTTTTCATCAATCCTAGTCCTCTTTTACCAACAATTAATTTTGTGGAGAACTAAATGAAGCAACATTTTAAAAAAGAATTAGCAACAAAAAGATTAACCAACCAGACGACTTTCACAGCCAAAAGCTCGGCAATAAAGTGTAAAGCAATTGGCCCACTCTCCACAACGCCCCTTTCTTGTTTCTACAAGCTGCATACATGAAACAGAACAAGAAGAATAAGCATTTTATGAAATAAGAACACGTAATCAGGTCAACAATTTTAAATACCTTCAAAGGATCATTATAACGTGGGAAACGTGTGATTCTTGAACAGAAGTTGCAACTGCAGTGGGCAAAAGGAAAGGAAAGTGAAAATAAACATGTCAGGATGCAGAGAAAACATAAGAGCACAAAACATTGAAACATATACTGATGATTGGCAACTAACATTTGCTCCAGCAAAATATTTCACATTCTTGAACATTTATTTCAAAAATATTTAAAATGTTTTAATGGACCTTGAGATGTCATGGACTGGTCTGAAATGGAAGGAAGGGTTGCAGTGAGTGTCGTCTGTCATGAAGGAGAGAAATGGCTGTTATGAGTGCTCTGCCGTGAAGGGGAGAAGGGGTGCGGTGACTGGTTTGCCGTGAAGGGCGCCGTGAAGGGGAGAAGGGGTGCGGTGACTGGTTTGCCGTGAAGGGCGCCGTGAAGGGGAGGAATTGCTGTCGTAAAGTCCTCAGGGCGCCGCGAAGGGGAGAATTTCTGGCATCTTGGGTTTCGGGTCTACCGTGAGTATAAGAGGAGAAGGTTTTGTTTTTGGGTCTGCCGTGAGATGCAGTAAGGGGAGCGTCTGCCGTGAAATGCAAGAGGAGAAGGTTTGTTTTTGGGTCTGTCGTGATGCAGCAAGGGGAGGGTCTGCTTGCCGTGACCGTGAGATGTAGCAACGGGAGGGTCTGCCGTGAGATGCAGCAAGGGGAGGGTCTGCTTGCCTTGTTTCGGGTCTGCCGTGAGATGCAGCAAAGGGAGGGTCTGCCTGCCTTGTTTGCTGTCTGCCGTGAGATGCCTGCCTTGTTTGCTGCCTGCCGTGAGATGCCTTGTGATGTTATAAGGCCATTTAAGTCATTTTGGGGCACATTTGCAATTTAATTACATCAAATGGCATTTTTGTCATTTCAATTTGTATTTAGGGCAATTTTGCTAAATTCCCTATAACAGTTTGGAATAGTGAAAATAATGCAATTTGAATTTCTTCTTCTTTGAAGTATTACAACTAATTTAGGATTTAAAATAATAACAATAATAATAATAAGACTTGAATCTTGCAATCTTGAACGTGTTAATGTGATAGTCAATAGTGAAGGACCAATCCCATTTTGCCGCAGCTTGAAAATTTACTGAACAACGGGGTATTTGTAAGCATTTATATGAAATAAGTTCTACGGCATGTCATACAATTTTTGATTGTTAATTAAAACATCATGTATGACAATATATAAATATATATCATTCAAAACTTCAAAAACAAAAAAAAACAACAAATTAATAACGCAAAACGCACCTGGTTAGCAACAAAAATAATTGGGATCACTTTGTTGTTTAACTGAGGTCGGAATTCAATCACGAAACTTGGAATGAAAACACAAATCACAATATAAATACTTTGTCCTTTAGTGTTCTGCTCTCTGTTTTTGATTTCTTCATTGCTATTGTTTACTTTTTCGTATGTTGTATATCACATACACACTCTCTTAGAAAAAACTGATGCCTATCATTTTATATAGTTAAGTAACTGCTGCATGCAGTTACAAAACCACCAAAAACCGATTAGCAAAACTGTCAATGACAGTTAATCAACATCATCCAACTATTTGTTGGATTTGGAGTTTTGGGCCATTTTGGGTGGACCCGACCCAAGCTCATATAACCCAACATCTCCCACTAATACAAGATGGGCCAAACAAAAACTAACAAAGAAAACACTAATAACCTTTTTATAATAAGGAGTACAGATATTCATATAGGTAAATTACTAAATACATTGTATGACCTATGAACAACGAAATTTGTGATAGGACTTACTTTTTAAATCTCAATTGTACTTTTATACAAGAGATTATCAATTTGTTCATTATTATGTTCTACATTTAATAGAATTTTATTTGTTCAAGCATATTCGATCATTTTAATACAACATGTTTGATCCTTTAATATTTCATATAATTACAATTGTGATTCCAAATCACAATTTGTCGATATGTAAATATATGAAAAATAAAATTCATTAAATCTTCCTATTTCACTTTTATCTCTTGGTAAAAAAAAAATGACTAACATCATAGAAATGTCTCATAGGTCGCATTATCATGGCCATATAAAACACACTAATAATACTAGTATCACTTCGTAACTTTGAGATAAAGTGAATAGTCACTGAAGACATAGGTAGAAATTTTTACAAACTTCAATGAAACTTACACAATGAGGAATTAAGGATAAATTCACTCATTTTCCATATCGATCACAATAAACACACGCGGTATGAAACATATGTTACGGTGAATCTTGTCCCTCAATAAGGATGCGTATGTCTATTATATTTAGATTAATCACTGTACATATTTTAGTTCAGACACTCTCTTAATGTCTAACCTGAGTTTCTAAAAATCGCTTTCTAAGCGTCTCTTGTTAAGAAAATCACATCTAGTTTAATCAGGTTCTCTGATGGTAGGGATTCATCATGAGCATTTTTATTATTAATATTTATATTAGAACCTCATCTTGACTATAATCAAGACGACATTTCATATATTCTAAGTACTTGAGAGAATAATCTTCAGTTATTCTCTAAAAACATATGTGTCTCATCTTGGCTTACCATCTTAACAACCAAGGCGATTGTACATGTAAGAATACTAGTCTCCAACCCGATGACATACTTTATATAATTTGAGTGAAATGGATATGTGCTAGTATTACGTAATAAATCTAAATATATTCATTCACAAACGGATATAGTTCAAAGTGACAATTACAACATTATAATCTACGCAGATCTAAAGACCTAGCACGTGACTTGAAAACATCTCTCATTACAGTTTTCGTAAGCGGGTCAGCAACCATCTCATGCGTAGATATATATTTGATTATTACATTTTTCTTTATCACTATATCTCTGACAAAATTATACTTAGTCTCTATATGTTTCGATTTACTGTGATATTTTGCATCTTTGGTACAAGCAATGGTTGTCTGACTATCATAGTAAATTGTAATTGGCTTCTCCGCATCAATTTCTAAAATCAGATTTCCTAAAAATCTCTTAAGCCATACTGCTTCTTGAATTGCTGCTGAACATGCTATGAATTCAGCTTCCATGGTGAATAATGCAATACATGACTATTTCTTACTACTCCAAGAGATACCACCTTGGCTAAGCAAAAATGCATAACTTGAAGTAGATTTTCACTCATCTAAGTCATCTCTCCAATCTGCATCTGTATATCCAATTAGATGCAAATTACTACCTTGATAGCAAAGAGAGTAATCTGCGGTCCCTTTCAGATATGTTAATATTCTTTTCACGATAATCCAATGTTTCTAACCAGGATTTGATTGATATTTACTAACTAATCCAACTGCATAGTAGATATCGGGTATCGTACACCTCATAGCGTACATGAGACTTCCGATAGCACTGGAGTAAGGAACTCTTTACATTTTTTCATGTTCTTGTGGAGTCTTAGAGCACATTTCGAGACTACGAGTTTATCCCTTCGAGCTGGGAGTATCTATAGGCTTACAATCAACCATATGGAATGGTTCGAGGATCTTTTTAATATAAGGCTTTTGTGATAAGGCTAGAATCCTCCTTGAATGATCTCTTTTTATTTTAACCCCTAAAATATAGGTAGCTTCTCTTATGTCTTTCATTTCGAAGGTTGATGATAACCATCCATTTATGATCATCATAACTCCTTGTCATTTCTAGCTAATAAAATATCGTCTACGTATAAAGACAAAATTATGAATCTATTTTTTACTCGTTTGACATATACACAATGATCTTCTTCAGCCATCTGAAATCCATAAATAATTATTGCCTCATGGAAACGAAGGTATTATTGTCTGGAAGATTGTTTCAAATCATAAATAGATCTCTTGAGATTACAAACTTTTTGCTCTTGACCTTTTGAAACGAAATTCATTGGCTGTTCCATGTAAATTTCTTCCTCCAGTTCTCCATTGAGAAAAGCTATCTTTACATCCATCTGATGTAATTCCAAGTCCATATGTGCAACGATGGCTAATATAAGGCGAATTGAAGCAAACCTTACCACAGGAGAAAATGTTTCTTCATAATCTATCCCCTCATGTTGAGTATATCCTTTTGTTACTAATCTCGCCTTATACCTTTCTATTGAGCCGTTTGCCCTGCGTTGATTCGAAGAACTCATTTGTTTCCAATGGCTTTACGATCAGGTGGTAAGTAAACCTTATTCAAGTTTTATTACCCCAGGTTTTATGAACACCACAAAACTTGAGTTTTGTAGCCATCGGGTTTTTGTGGTCTCACAAAACTTAATTCGGGTTTTATAGTCCCATAAAACCTAATATTGGGTTTAAATTCCGTGTTTTTAAAATTTTAACTCAAACGTTGTTTGGTAAACTTGGGTATAAAATAAAAATAGTTTGTTTAAAAGGTTAAAAACAAATTTTTATAGAAAAGTGGATAAAATAAATTTTTCTTTTTGATTTAAGCTGCAAACGAAAAGCTCCCTATTTTATATGTTCCTATGTTTTAACATTGGGACAATTTCAAAAACTTATTGTAATTTGCAAAAATATCTATCTTACCATATATAATTTTACTTTTATCTAAAATCACTCTTACATTAATAAAAACATTCAAAATACCCTCTAGAGACATGTGAAATGACGACAATGCCATTGATAGTCATAGATTTTGTTAAGTTGAGTTGATTGATAGTTTGACTCTAACGGCAAAAATGAATATACAGATGAAAAATTAATTTAAAAAAATTATAATAATGAGTGGTTTTAATTGTGACACATCATTGAACAAACTAAATAAATCTAAATAAATAAAATTAATTAATTAATAAAAGAGCAAATTACAATTTAGCTACCTGGTTTAAACGCTTTCACAGGCGGAGCAAATGTTTCCATTTTATTACAATTTACCCCCCTACCGTTAATGAATTCAGTTACATTTAACTAAGCCAGGGGTAAAATTGTCTTTTCATATTAATTTTTTTTTTAATTTTAAATTTTATCCCAAAATATGCAATCTATCATCAATTCAAAGTTCATCACCCAGCAAATCATCACCAGCAACCATTATCAACCAGCAACATCACCCAGCAAATCATCACCAGCAACCATTGTCAACCAGCAACCATAAAATGATTCCAAACATCTTCAATCAACTAGCCAACCTCACAACTTCTGAAAACCCAAAAAATGACCTCAAATGTATCCATCAAACCCAACATTATCAATCTCAAAAACATCAAACCCAATATCATCTGAAATCAAAACCATCAAACTGAAAAAAATACATATGATGAACCCAGATTCTGGGTTCATCGGACGAACCCAGACTGGGTTCACTGACGAACCCAGCTGGGTTCGTTCGTGAACCCAGACGAACCCAGCTGGGTTCGTCAGTGAACCCAGTCAGGGTTCACGAACGAACCCAGCTGGGTTCGTTCGTGAACCCTGACTGGGTTCACTGATGAACCCAGGTTCTGGGTTCGTTAGGAACCCAGATCTGGGTTCCTGATGGGTTCGTCAGGAACCCAGATCTGGGTTCCTGAGAACCCAGCTGGGTTCACTGAGGAACCCATCTGGGTTCGTCAGCGAACCCAGCTGGGTTAGTCAGGAACCCAGATCTGGGTTCCTGAGAACCCAGATCTGGGTTCCTGATGAACCCAGCGGGGTTCGTCAGCGAACCCAGATCGGAGTGTCTGAGTCTCCGATCTGGGTTCGCTGACGAACCCAGCTGGGTTCGTCAGCGAACCCAGATCGGAGAGAACCCAGACGATCCGAGGAAGAAGAACAACAGAAGAAGAAGAAGAAGAAGAAGGAAAGAAGAAGAAGAAGAAGAAGAAGGAAAGAAGAAGAAGAAGCGGAAGAAGAAGAAGCGGAAGAAGATGAGAAGCGGAAGAAGAAGGATGAAAGGAAGAGAGAGAGAACAGCTGAGTGAGTGAGTGAGTGAGTGAGGAGTTGACCAGATATATATTTGGTCAACTGGTCAACTTTAGTCAAAGGATAATTTCGTCTTTTCACCGTTTACCGTCAAATATAACGAATCTTACTAACGGAAGGGGAGTAAATTGTAATAACATGGAAACATTTGCTCCGCCTGTGAAAGCGTTTAAACCGGGTAGTTAAATTGTAATTTGCTCTTAATAAAATGATATTAGAATTAAAATTTTAAAAAAATAAAAATTAAAACTTGGATAGACCAAATATGGAAACCATTTGAGATGGTATCCGTCTTCACCATTGAAGACCATTTGTCTCCATCCCTGATGGTCTTTGTCTCCACCGTTGGAGACCATCGGGGTTTCTTAATGGTAGAGATCACGGTCTCTACTATTAGAGACCCAGTTCTGGGTCTCGCCAATTTTTTTTTTTCTTTTTATTTTTTGGTGATGGTTTTTTTTGGTTTAAAATGGATTTGTTTTTATGATAGATTAGGTAAGGTTGATTGATGATAAAAATGTTGGATTGGGTGAGGTTGATGACAAAAAAAATGGATGAGAAAGGAGAGAGAAGATGATGAAGATAAAGATGATCATTTTTATATCATTTATTTTAATTATTTGATTTTTTATATTTTTATATTATTTATTTTGATTTGGGAATTTAACAATATTTTAATATTATTTAAATCAAAGATAAATTTGACATTTTGCTTTTTTCTTAAAATTTCCTCGTTAGAAAAATGACAATAGGAGGAATTTTGGGAAAATTCAAACTAGAGTGAGAAAATAAAGACTTTTACACATTACAAGCGACTTTTAGGGATTCTCCCTTTAACATTTTTTTGTTTGCTTCAAAGTGGATTACCAGTGTGACAATTCCCACCCTGGGCTTTGTACCAAAAAGAAAGGAATGCATGAGTTCGAGCATCCACGACCTCAATAAAGGCCAATTTCTCCTTGGTCTCTCATGTGAACCGATTTTCAGTTTAGTTTCCTCTAATTGAAGGATAGACTTCTTACTTAATGTGGATAGATATTCAAACTGCTCAGAAACGTCTTAGCTTAGGTGATCTTGGTTGATGGGTATATACATGTATTGTATCCCAAAAAAAAAAAAACTTTTTTTTTATTAAATTTTTTTATTGTGATTTTATTTTTCACTCATATGGTTCATTCGATTTAGAAAATACACTTTCAGCTCTAATGGTCCCTCTAGTTTAGAATATATTTCATTTTATTCATAACAGGTTGTCAAATATTGATCAAACTTAAGAAAAGTTACTTTCATCATTCCAATATGATTACTTTAACTAAAAATAAATAAAAAATGAATAGACATTGGAAATAAAAAAAAATAATGAAAATAAAATTAAAATTTAGAAAATAAATAAAAGTTTAAATAATCAAAAGAAGAAATATATGAAATGGATAGAAAATAATGATTAATTAATCATCAGGAGGAAAATGATTATAACTCTATTTGAAACACTAAAAAATAAATAGAAAATCTGGTTAATTAAAATAAACTCAAAAAATATATATATACACATATATAAATATAGGAAAAAAAAACTAAAAATCTAAATATGGTGATAAACTAGACTAGATTTACGAATCTGGTCGCAATTTGGTGATGAACCAAGTCATCGATGATCTGATTCATCACCAGATTCTGGTGGTGCATCAGATCATTCAGTTCGTCACCAGATCATTTGGTTCATCACCATAATCTGATGATGAACTAGATCACCATTGATCTGGTTTATCATTGGATCATTTTATTTTATTTTTTAAAAATATTATTTTTATTAATTGTTGTTTTTTTTTAAATTTGTCTTAATTGTTAGTTAATTTTTAATTTTTTTTTTAACTTAAACCACCCAAAAAAAAAGTTAGTAATAAAATCTTATATATTTTGAAGGGAACTATAAGAAAATATGTTTTTTTTTTTTTATTAAAGTAATATATACATATATATATATAAAATCAATTATAATAAAACTAAATTATTTCTCTGCCCTCTCCTTAAGGATATAAGTGTTCATTTCAATTATAATAAAATTAAATAAAAATATAGATATTAAATAATATATATACCCTTCAATTGATAAGTTGGATAATTAATTTATAATTCTATGAAAATAAAAATGTTATTTCATTTTCCAACAAATATCAAGAGGGTTTATAATTCTAATATTAGTCACCATTCTCATCACACTTGTTATATATAATTAATAGAAATCTACGATTATATATAGTGGTGTCATCTAGTTTTGGGCTATCTCAAACTTTTGTCTTTCTTGTTTCTAGCATAATTTTGGGCCTTTAAAGCCTCTTGGGATTTGTATTGGTCTAATCATCTCATGATCGATAGCAGGTCTTAGAAGGAAGTGGCCAAGCAATCTATTTAGCTTCAAGAAAGAAAAATAATTGTGATATAATATCTGTAGAATATTTGTTGCTTAAACGTATATAAATATGGTATCAACTTACTTCTTAGATGCAAATTTCCGTGATACCCTTGTTTTTAAGGATTTTAGAAATTCAAAATCATGTTTTCTAACAAAACAATGCATACAATTCACTACCATGATCTACTTTCAAGACAATTCTAATTTGGGCAATCATAAATTCCATTGTACAATGTGATCAGTTCATATCCCATTTTAATTAAATTATTTAAAAGTGGCTTAATATAACTTTGAAAGGTGAACCAACCGAGTTTAATTGGTGCTACTTTACGAATAATTACATATCGATGATCTTATTTTAATTAAAAAAAAAAAAATTGTAAGGACCAGTAGCATTAAATTGTACCAATCAATTATTTGGATTGAGTAGAGGATCAAAAAGGAAACATGATTGTTTAATTGAAGTAAAAATTCTTTTGACTACAGAAGTAACATAACTTAATACCATTTGTAGCTGTACTGGCAAAAGTGATATATACAGATTACTAACTGCATAAGTGTTAAAATGTATAATAGAAGCTGTATTAAGTATTAACATTAAATGTCATCCCCAACATGGATGACACTTTACAAATGACATCTAAAAACTCTGCTGCTACTGTCCTGCCACTTATTTTAAACATTTTACAATGAGTAACAATAATTTTATTTTTCCTTTGAAGGGTTGATATGTCAAATTTTGTAAACATCATTTGATTAAAAATAAATCATTATTATTCTTTTTACATAAATTTATATTTACTTCAATATCTACGTGTCATACCATGAATAGAAGCTTATATTTACTTGTAATATCTACATGTTATATCATGAATAGAATAGTCTTAATAGCACATAATAATTCTTACAACAAATTCGAAGATGATAAATAATTTAATTTCATTATTTTAATGTATTCCTAATAATTCTAGTTATGGTTGTCTTTTTCCTTGATGGAATAATAAGCCTTTACCTGACTTAAATCATTCATCTTTTTGCCGTGCTCATCAGATACAAATGATCTGAGATCCCAAACAACAAATTGAGATAGTGGGAGTTCCACAGGAGCATTTATCCGGTCATGCATTCCATATGTATCATTTGACATCACCTGATCGAACGTATTATCAAGTACCCTCAGTGTTTCCTTAATTTTGCTTTATATATATATATATATATATATATATTTGTCTCCTAGTGAATGACTTATTTTCTGTCTTTTTCCAGAGTTTCGTTCGAGTTTCAGCATAACGTTTGTGGTAGATCAATATATGCAGAGGGTACTGTTGATGCTGTACTTTTCCTTTCTAAGAAGGTGGTCATTCTGAGATTATCTCCCGCCTTTTCTCTGTATCATCAAAATATGTATTATTATAGTAACAGTTTAATTCTAGTAGTAATAATTGTTTATTGTGATGCTCTTCTAAACTATTCAATGTAAATTATTGTGTATAATAGGTTCAGTCAAGGGCAGACAAACGGATTTACAATATGATAGACGTATTGCGGGAGGGAAATATGCGATAGTTGTTTTTTCTTTGTTTGTATTAGTCTATAATTCAGTTCAAATTATTTAAAATCATGATGGATGAAAAAAAATAAAAGTCAAAGTCAATTTTGGATTAATTTCTTGCATTACACCTGTGTTATTATTATTCCAGTTTGTTTCAAATTTTTATGAGAACTTGAAAGGCTCGGCAATGACTCTTATCTCTGTAGTCATGATAAGATGAAATCATTTTAATGCATATTCATCCAACAATTATAGTACATATGACATTACATAGTTTCTAATCAATTTAAAAGACTAATCTATTTCAAGATGTTGTGAGTCTTGCGAGTCTTTCTTGTTAATCCATATCCATTTTGTTTTATATTTATGTGGAATCATGATATCCTCTCTTATCTCATCTTATGACACATTTATATTTATCATGGATTTTCCCCCATCTATCAGATAAGCATTACGTGATTGGTCTGTATCGATAGTACTTGTTAAAAGCAATAGCAAAAGGACCTGATCACAGCATCAGGAGAGTGGTTATTTGTTGTCATTTGTGATTTGTGATATCAGGAGCACGCATTCTCTGTCGGGTCAATTGAGGAGAAGTATCAAAGTTAAATGTTCTGCCTTTTTCTTTCTTTGATGAGGTAATCCAATGGGGTTTTTATAGTTTCGTCAATGGGTATGGCTTTCTGATGATAGAGTGAGAAATTTAGTATTTTATTCATTGCGGAAATTCTTTTCTGATTTTAGCATGAAAAGCTTTACATTGGAACGTCTACTTATAGTTGGTTTGTTTTCAAGACAATGAGACTTGTGATAGAGATGTGTAACCAGGAATCATCTTTCGGTATGAGTTCCTTCTTAATGATTTGCTAGTGGTTTGTTTCCATTATTAAGTTGCTTGATTAATTCTTCCGTGTCTTCTACTAGTTGTCCGAAGCTTCTGTATTCACTGTTAAGACAAATGAAGAAGCATTTCTAAGCAAGAATTGTTTAGAAAGTCTGACCTGAAGATAGACAGTGTCCGGACCATGAAAATTCTGTATGTATTGTGACCGGGAATGAGAATGTGGTGCTCTCAGGGGAGATCCTGAAATAAAGACCGTAATTCAGTGGCTTGCTGCATCTCAGGTAATTGTTCCTTATAAGAATGTTGAAGTCATATGCTGTTGTAGAAATAAATATGCAAAAACATAGGAAAGCATGTTTCTTCTCATATGAGTAATTTCTTTCAAGCATTAAAGACACGATAAAAATGATACATTACAGTGCAGTGTGCCAAATGCACCCTTATTGAATTACATGACCTTAAACACTTTGAAAAATCAATGTTAAATTAAGCATCTTTTGACATTGACACTATATCTACCAATGCTTTGAAATTTTGCATGGAGCTACCTGGGGGTCCAATGGCCTTTTCAGCTAGTTGTTTGAATTTTCTAACACTTTCCCTCATTTTCTTTCCATTTTCTTGCCACAGAATCAGATCCAGGCTTCTGAGTAATCCACTTTTGGTGATAATTCCACCTTCCACGCTAAAACCAATCTTCCACTCATCCTGTACCATTCTTGCATTAAGCCTTTGGTCTCCAAAAAATGGCCTTACAATCATAGGCACCCCACATCCCATACTCTCCATCAGTGAACTCCAGCCACCATGGTTTATAAAAACTCCTACTGCATTGTGTGCAAAAACATCCAACTGAGGAGCCCATTCCACCACAATTCCGTTCAACTTTTTATTTGGCAAATGTGCTTGCAGATTCTTCTTCAGTTACCATATAAATGGCAGTTTGCTTGCTTCCAATGCCTCTGCTATTGCTACAATCTCATTAGGAGACAGCCTTGAGACAGAACCGAACCCAAGATATGTCACGGATGCAGGCTTCTGCCTGGCAGCCGCTGGTATCAGGAACCGCTGGTGGTGGAGAGATTAGATTGAAGGGCCCAACATTGAGAAACTGTTTGAATTTGGTTTTGAGATCATTGTTTATTGTAGGGTCTAATTCTTCAAAGCTGTTTATGACAACTGCATCTCCGTGTGGCAGTTTCAGGTCCATTTGATGTAGCATATCGAAAAATTCTGATTGTAAGTTTCCAAAGAGGACTCCTTCAGGCAAGTCTCTGATGCACACTTTTGACATTCCTTGAATGAATTTAAGCTGCTCATCTTGTCTTCCTTCAATTCCTGTGTTTACATTTTACAAACATAAACATATATAACATGGTTCATATTTTCGTGGCACAAACTGATTTTAATAAAATACGAACTTTTGTCTTTGGCAAACTCCAGGCACTTGGAATTCATTACAAAACAAAGCCCTTAGTTTGTAAGTTCAGAACAGAATTAGGATAAATTTAACTCTTTAACATGCATGCATATATTATTAGATGGTAAATTGTACCTTCAAGTCCTATCTTTTCCCTGATAAGATCAGTATAAAAATGAGTCGAGAGTGAGCTAGACCCGGATAACCAACAAGGCATGAAAGGCACCTGCATCTCCTCTGCCATTTCTGCGGCAAACCAAAGGAAACTATCATTAACCAAACAACTCACCTTTCTCTTTGTCTCCGCTGCAGCCTTCGCTACTGCCTTCCTCAAGTCCTCAGGAGCCGCCTTCATGAACAACTCAATGTCCTCCTGAGGCTTCCCAAGGAAAACATAGCCATCCGGAACCGTATTTGAAACATTATAAGCTTTCACATTGGGAAGGAAGTAGTGTTTGTGTGTAGACAAGAGGGAGTTGTTGGATTCTGCAGTGCTGAAGAATGAGAACTGAGTGTTTAGAGCAGAGAAGGCTAGGCGGCTGATAATGGAGAGGAGAGGAGAGGAGTGGCATGTGTGGAGAATAGAAAGGCAAGGACTGCCACACGAGGGTCACTGACATTATCAGGCTGGTGCATGGTTAGAGTAGAGTGGTGGTGCTGTGGTGGTGGATATATGTAGCACACATATACATACATGCATATATATATATATATATATAATCAATGTTGAAATGAAAAACTATAACTACTATAGTGGGGGTTGGCACATTTTATATACTGAACCTGCACATGTTTTCGTGTCTCAATTTCATTTTTCAGTGAAAAATATGTTTTTTGATGGAGTCCTTATTAGTTATAAATCAATTTAAAAGAAAACCAACTGTTGTTTAAAGATTTGATGGCTTATCTATTAGGTATGTTTTTGTTTGGTTTCTTGATTGTGTCTCATGTTAGCATATGTTTTCAAAGAATAGTGTCATATTAATGTATATTTTTCAATAGTGTCATGTTAGTGCCTGTTTCTGACTGAATATAACGGTTTCAAAGAAGAAAAATTTTTACTTTATTTATTTTTAATTACAATTTCAAACTTTTGTTAAACTTGCCTATACTCTTGATTATGAGGGGATTGGTGGTTGATCGATTTTTTCAGTTTTTCAAATTGCTACTAGTTGTTGGAATTTTACTCTCATGAACATCAAAGCATGTGACAACCCCCACAATCCGTACCAGAGCTGGACTACCCAAGGCCCCAGGTCCAAATACTAAGGCCCATATTAACCTAATCTAGCCCTTACTAATCTGTTTCACTAGTGTTCTATCAGAATCTATCAAGATTAGGTGAGCAATCAGAAAATCTCATTTTAGTAAGATCTTGTCTGTCTATGTTTAGATTTTAATTAAGATGAGGTTTTAATCCCTATCGTCAATACGGTTGAAAATGTGCACAATTATAGAGCTCCTCCCTTGAACTTCAGAATTCAATCTAAGTGTCCAGGTTCTTAGTTTGTAAAACATATGAAGATTGGGCCATAGTTGGCCGTTTATCTAGGCTAGGCCACAATTGTGATAGGTCCATTTACCGGCCCTTACCTTAGCTCTAGTAACAGACATTTTTCAACTTGGTTAGATTCAACATCAAATTTGCAATTCTTCAAGAATCAAAATCAAAACTCCCCCAAGTGTTTGCATAGAAGCCACTTTCACTAAATAATTATTTCCACAAAATCCTTTCCGATAAATATAAGTTACTGGAAAACAAGATACTAAAGTGCCATATTACATAAACGAATCAAAATTTTTTCATCGGTATGTAACGTGATCAAAGAATTATTTAATCTTTATTTTTTGAAAGGTCTTGTCATATAAACGACAAAAATGCAATGCGATACTCTTTTTGTTTTCTTCTTGAAAATGCAATGCAATACTTTCTAACAAACTCTTTAGATTCACCAAATCCAAAAAACGAAATAGTGTGGTTTACAAAAGTGATTCCAAATGTCTGTTTTGAACGTTTGCAACCCTCCATATCCAATAAATAATAGGGCACCTGTGCAGTTCAAACCCAAATATCAGTCAATTTCTAATGTTAATATCCATAAAAGGTTAAAGGATACATGAATATACTATCTATTATATTTATATACACCTACCAACAAATCAAATAGAACCACACCAATTTCATTGGTTTGGTTTTGACAGCTAAATTGTTTGGTTTTGATTGCAAATCGTCAAATCAATTTGATAACATCTTAATTTAGTTATAACTCAAATCACTCCAAATTGTTGGCATCAAAGTCCTTTGATGGATCTGCTCCAACCCGATTTGAGTTCAATTTCATTCATTTTGAACAATATTAATATCTAAATCTCTCCCAATTATATGTACAACCCTTTATCTAATATATGTAAAACAAATAATTTTTAGATAATGATAGATATCCAATATTTTTATTCAACTTTTCTCTTCTAATATTATATATAATTTTAATATATCATTATGATATAAATTGTCTTGTCAACTTCAAACTCACTAATTTTAATAACATATAAACTATTATATAAGATTAAATGAAAAGTTAGATAAAAATATTGGATTTCTACCATTATTCTAATTTTTATGATATCCATTTATAAATATATATACAATATAATTTAAAAAAAATAATATTCTTCATATTAGCTAGGTTATAATTTCTTAAAACAATCTTTTTCAAAAATAAATAAATAATGGAATATGCTTGTAAAATAAGTGTACATATAATTTAGTGGGATATAAATATCATCACTCTTCAATTCGCCCGATTTAAAACCCGTTTTATCCAATCTAAACTTCACTAAAATCCGTTATTGGGTCCTTCTAAAAATGTTTGTACACATTTTTACTAAATTCATCCAATTAAGTGAGTCATAATTATAATTTGTATTTTATTAAAACAATCTTTAATAGAATGTATATACAAAAAGGAGGTGCACATACAATTTTAGTGCCATGCAACTATCATTACTCCAATCCAAGTCCAATTTGATCCCAAATAATTTCAAGCCCGATCTAGTCTGTATTTGACCCATCACTATTATTTGACCCCGACCCATGAAGTCCACGGGTTGGCCCGGTCGGTCCCCCTGGACTGGAGTCTGGACTCTACTGGGCTTAGTGTCTCGTAACCCCACACACACACTCGCTCTGTCTCCGTATGTGCAAAGCTTTAAAAACTTGAATCTCTCAGAAATCAAAACCCATGTCGCCAATGCTCAAAGCTCCACCCACCAACCAGTTTGGACCGAAGTTGCGTTCTTTATCTGGAGACAGCAGACCCCGAAGAAGACACTTTGGTGGTGGTAGTGTCAACGTTGTTTTCTCCAAACCAAAGCCTCTAGTCCCACTAGTTATGTCTATGTCAAAACCAACAACACAACATCAACAACACACACCCTTGTCTAAGCTCATGGATGTTCCAATCATGGTACAACACTAACTGCCCTTCTGTTTTGTTTGGTTTTGTTGTCAATAGGCCTTAAAGGTTTTTTTTTTTTTTTTTTTTTTTAAGTTTAGTTTTGTTAATGATGAGTTGTTAACATTTTTGAGTATCGAACATTGAGTTGGAGTATAAAAGCATTTCTTTTTTAATTTTATTTTTTTTAACTTATAAGTTTGAGATTTGATTGGCTTGCATTTGTTGTGTGAATGAAATTTTGATCATACACTGCAGTGGTGGCAACAGACTTTAATGTATTTTCCCAAAACAAACAACAACAGACTGTCATGCCAAATTCGCTTCGATATAACTCTTAATAGCAAGGAGACTAATATATGTATTGTATTCAAATCAATTAAGACAGGCTTGGAGAGTTACATATTATTTTAAACAGACTAAAAATCAATTATCAATTATTGTCCCTTAGATGGATGAATACACTGGGGCCATTCTAGGCGTAGAAGAAGAAATTAGAAATCTTCAACTAAGGCTAGAAGTTGAGGTAGAGAGAGGGAAATTTGCCTAAGAGCAAAAAATTCTCTAGATAGATTTCTTCAATCTTCTGGACCAAATGTTTGGGTCAAATTGGTGGAATAAAGACCGTTGTAGAAATTTCTAAGGGTGTAAAAGCTGTTCCTTATAAAGCTCTTGTTGTTCCAGCCCCAAATGAAGTACTAAATCATTTGGTGGAGCAAAATAATTTTATTCAAGTACTTGTTAAGGGTTGAGAAAGTGAATAAAAAGGTTACATATACATTAATATAGTGGGAGAAGAAACATGAAATTTTTTTAATTTTTTGTCTTTACCATGTACTCTTAGTGCATGTGTTAATGGAGCCTTTATATATATATATATATATATATATCTCTTTGACATTTTAGTGGCTTGCATTTATTGTGTAGATGGAATTTTGATTGTCATGTAGAATTCGCTCTGATATAGCAGTTAATGGCAAGGAAGGATGTATATATGTATCCAGACGCATGTTAGGGATCGAAAAAATGAACAGAAAGGTTATATTTACATAAATATATTGGAAAAAGAAACATAATTTTTTTTTGTTTTTATCATGTGTGTGTAGGATTCGTGTTAGTGGACTCTTGTGTATGTGTTTGTTGTACTTGTTTAGTTTAGAAGAATGTTTGCTTAATGTATGTGTTGTGCATTAATGATATAGCTGATGCCTTGACATTGTTTTGTTAGTTGTAGGTAAATGGTTGTACTGGCAAAATGGGAAGGCTGTTGTTAATACAGCAGTCTCTGCAGGACTTAGTCTCATTCCTGTATCATTTGGCTGAGCAGGGGAAGGTGGGAAAACTGTGGAAGTGTGTGGGAAAGAGATTCTGGTACATGCTCTTTCTGACAGAGACGTTATCCTTGCTTTGGTCTTTGGTGAACATCAGAACATGATCGTGGTGGACCATACTGTGCCTGCTGCAGTGAATGGTGACTAATTGTATTTTGTTACTCTCAAAAGAGTACAAAATTTGAATTAGAAACTTACTTTTCTGTCTAAGAGATTGGACTTAGTAGTTTTTATTTCCTGAATGAAAGAGCAGAGTCATTAGGCTATGATTAAGGTCTTTTGAATCATATATATTAGTAGAGATTACTACTAAATGAAGATATAGTATAAACAAGGGAATGCATATAGAAAATTTTCACCGAAGTCACCAATTCCTTGTCCTCTGAACCATGTCTAATCAAATGGTGTAGATTACCATTATGGTCTATTAATAGTTTAAAGTTCGTTGACCTTGTTATTTTGTTACATTTTATACCAGCTTAACTACAGCATTCACTCTATTGTGTACTTCCTAGGCTACACACAAATTACACTCCTTTTAATTTTATTTATTCATTTTTTTTAATAAATACTTTTTTGTGTGGTTTGCAAAATGTAGATAATGCAGAGTTATATTGCAGAGCTGGAGTGCCCTTTGTTGTGGGAACTACCGGTGGAGACAGAGACAAATTGTATAACTGTAGAAAACTCAAAGGTCTATGCAGTGATATCCCATAAATGGGAAAACAGGTAATGTGATTCCTGTATGTAAAGCTTTAAAACTCTGTATCTATTGCTTGTTTATTTGTTTATATTTTAATTTTATTTTATTTTATTTTCCATGTCCTAATAATTTGGTGATTTGTTAGGTAGTTGCATTCCTGCAGCAATGGAAATTATGGCTGAGCAATTTCCTGGAGCCTTCTTTGGGTATTCCTTGCAGGTACTTACTATTTCTTAATACTTCCTACTCTACTTATTGGAGTAGAGAAAGTGGTATCAGAGCCTTTCAAATGTTATAAAACCCCGTGAATGGTATCTCATAAAACACACCTAAAAGAAGAATTAAAACGTAGATCTTATTTACTATATCTTCATAAATCTAGAATCAATAGAATCACCAGATTGTGACTAGATTTACGGATCTGATCGCAATCTGGTGGTGAACCAGGTCGACGATGATCTGATTCAACTAGATGGATCTAATATTTTGGAGAAAAACATTTCTTTTGCTAACATGTTCAGTTGTAACTTGTAAGTGGATCTAAAAAGATGAAATATGTTTCAATCAGGGAGCCAATCCATGTTGAATCTGTTCTCATGCTAAAGCTGTTGATATCAGCATAATATTTTTTTATATGGAATGAAATCAAATAATGTAACTATAATAAAGAATGGTTTCTTGTAGGATGGGATTATGATATTTGATTAGCTTCTCGTTATTATTAATTATATATGTAATTTTTGTGCATTTTCCTTTTTGATGGCTCAGTTAACATATGGACACATTTCCTAACTAGGAATTCTTAGGAGGTAAAGGAATTTAATTCTTAATTTGCTATTACTATGGTTACTAAAAATTGTTGGGAATTAAATTATGTAGACTCCACGGTTACATTAAGTTTTTGCTGGAAATGGAATTTAATTCTCTCCATCCACCTAAGGAATCTAGTTCCCTTTCTTGATTCTCATTCTCATGGAATTTGATTCCCTTTCATTTGTATTTCCAATTAGTAAACAGGATTTGGAGCTTGTAGCATGGTTAACTGATGTTGGAATTCAGCAAATTCTTTTCCATCAGGTCCTCAAATGCTACCATAAAGTCACCTTGGGATGACCTTAGAACAGAACCTCCATTCGTTGGTCCAAAGTTGCATTGAAGTGTTCGGCTATTATAGTTTCAGAGCATCTGATGGTCAATGGTCTGTTATGCGATTACTCATGGCAGCTCCTCTGACACTGTGCCTATTGATACGGATACCTCTATTTAAACATCCGATGTTTGTCCTTATTCATTTGAATAGTGTGCAAATGTTTCAGACTGTTGCTTGTTTTAAACTAAAAGCCTGGGAAAATGTCTTAAACATCATATTCAAGACCATAGGTCAGTGATTTTACGTGTTGCAGAAGTGGTTGGTATGAGCAATTGTTTCTCTTTCTTTTCCTTTATAAGAATAAAAGGGTCCAGGAGATTCTTTTCCCAAAAAAAAAATCAAGGCCAGGAGATTTTGGTGTCATTTCTTGTTCCTTTGCTTGGGAGCCAATGTATTGCTTGCTTGTCAACCTGCCATTTCTTGTTCTGTTGATTACATGAACCATGCGTTGCTTAATTTGCTGAGATGATTAGATCATATCTTTTCCTAGGTACTGTATTGGAGGGACCTTTTATTTAAAGTGCCTTGAATAAAAGATGGAAGACAAACATGATGAAGTGGAAAATATTGAGAGCGCTTCTGGTGACTCTTTTATTGATGACTCAGATGATGATGAACCATGAACATCTGGACAAGAGGATAACCCACATCTCAAGGCTAGTCAATGCTATATAATTGCCTTTTCACTCTTTTGGACTTCTGTTTGCACATGTGTTATTGTCCATCTTTGTTGTGCAGGAACATCTAACCGAGGAAGAAATAGAAGATATAATTGCTGAGTTTTTGGAAGTTGAGAGTAAGGTATTATATATATTTATTTATCCCTTGAATGTGACTGGTATTTTGGTATTCTATGTTGGAACTTTCTCTCATGCTCATTTTAGGCTGCAGAGGCTCAGGAAGCTCTTGAATTGGAGTCCCTTGCCAAAGTGGAGAAGGAGGTTAGAGAGGAGTTGGCATTAAAGTTCCATGATGTTAGTTTTCTGTCGTTGTTTCCCTCTCTTGCTTTTGTATCTTGCCTTTTACTAACACTTCTATTACTTGTCCATAGCTTGAGGTGGCAGTCAAAGAGGAAATGGCTGCATATGGAGAACAGTGGGAAGCTGCACTAGACGAACTTGAGACAGAGTTTTCACTTGTTGGTCTGCTTCTTTCTTCAATTTTGAGTAAATCTTTGGTTCTCAATTGGTTTTGTGCTTGCATATGTTTTGAGAAAATTTGACTTCCTCCTTCCAAATCAACATCTTTGCAAGCCTTTATTAATTTATTCATTTTTCTATTAAATTGAAAGAAAAAACAATTTTACCTAACAGAACAAAAAGAAGTTTTTAGGTTACATTTGGGATGTTTTATGTTCTCTTAGTTATTTGTGACTTTCGGTTTTTTACATAGTTTATTTGAGTTGTTTTGATCTCTACATGTGATATTATCAATTGGTTAAGCCTCAAATAGACACTCTTATCATTTTTTGCTAAGACAAGGAATTTCTTTTAATCCATGATTCAGAACTTCAACTGTAGGATGAATTGAAATTTTAAACTGAATTACTCATAAATCTTTTATAGATCGCATTCATGGTTTTATTTATTTTTTTTTTTTTTGTAGCTGCTTTTTCTATAGGAGTTAACTTAAAAAAGTGAACTAACTGTCCAGAAACTACTGAAAAAGAGTTATCTGGACAAACCAAAGCATTTTACTAAAGACTAGACAAACAAAAACTGAACCCCAAACCAATATCAAGCACCAAACAACTGCCCCTCAAAAGCACAATGAATTCCTCACAACAAAAATCTTCTCACTAAACAACAATGATCTCATAGCTTCCACCCACTTTTATTAAATTTCTTTGCAACAAAGGCTCATACTTCTAGATGTCGAGCCTGATGCTACAAACTATCTGCATTCTCCCCTGTCTTCCCTTAAAAATTTTCCTATTCCTTTTTTGCCAAATGACCCACAATAAGGCTAGGACAGCACACTTCCAAAACCTGCAACATCTGGTGAATGTATGATTCAGTAAATTAAACTGCAATATAATGAATGTTACAATAAATAATTAATAGAGACCCCTTTTTTTTTTGTTTTTTTCAAAATAAACTATTGAAGTGGAAAACATGGAAGGAATAAATGTCATTTTTTTAATCATTTGATAAAGGATTGGATCTGTTTATGGTAGTCCAATAATATATCTCATAAAGTTGTATTATGAAATCATATGGAAATGGACGTAAAACAGCTAACAGTTATTATTGTTTTGGAATCTTTATAAATGATGTGTGAGGCCAGCAATGTAACTGTCGTATCGGCTTTTAGTACTGGCTTATATAAGAATAGAAAGAGTCTTGAATTAGCTTTATACTTTTTTATTGAGATCTACTAGTGAGTATGGAATCCTTTATGAGAAGAGGTAGCCAAGTTTTTGAATTGGGTGTAGGATTTGTGATTGTAATGGAATTACTAGTAATAAGGATACTATAGAATTTGTAATGTGTATTACATATTTACATGTATTCCAAATATTGTTGGATAATTCTCGACTTTCACTTTTCACACTCTATTTTCATCTTGCTTGATCAAAATTTGTTTACTTTTTTATTGAAGCAATTAAATGTAACTAATTGAAATGGACTTGTTAGAAACCTCCTTGTCCGCATCAGAAGCCTTTTTTTTTTTTAATTTTTACTTTTTGGATGCTTTCTTTAAAATCATAGGCAGCTATATCCTGTTCTTACTTCGACACTGAGCTTATAGACCTTTTCCCTTTGCCTTAAGCTTAATGTAGACATCTCCCATATGGTGCCATTTCCCACTTGTTCTCGTGATAAACCCATTAATTGGATATTCTTTCTTCTTGTTTATATTGTATCAGTATACTGATATTGGTAGTTTCTGCTCCACTATAGTTATTGGACAAAGTTTTTGCTGTCTGGATCTGCAAAGAGGTCCATGAAATCAAATCCCCTTTACTTGTGATGTTTTTTGAAGGGGAAAACACTTTTATTCAACGTTAACTTTCTAAACGAGAGAGTTATCATTTATTTATACCATCTAATCATCAATAACTAAGAGATATCTTCTCTTTTTAATTGAGAAGTTATCAAGAACATTTAAATAAAGATAAGAGATAAGTATAGATAAACTAAACTACTAAAACAAAGACTCTTAGATAATATAGGACTCCTACTAATTAGGAAAAACATTTCTCAACACCTCCCCTCAAGTTGGGTCATAGATGTTAATCATGCCCAGCTTGGAACTCATGTCTTCAAACACTGTCCATGGTAAAGCTTTTGTAAGGATATCTGTTGTCTGATCCCCTATTGAGATGCAGTTTAAACTTAGAATACCCTGTTCAATCTTCTCTTTGATAAAATGTGGATCAATTTCGATATGCTTTGTTTTGTCATGATGAACCGAGTCCTTTGATATTTTGACAGCTGCCCTATTATCACATAATAGCTTTGTTGGGCCACTGATCTCAACCTTTAACTCATCTAATAGCCTTCTAATCCTCAAACCTTCACACAAACCATGGGCAATTGCCCTCAACTCTGCTTCTGCACTGCTGCGAGAGAACTGATTGCTTTTTACTCCTTCAAGTGACCAAGTTTCCCCAAACAAATGAGCAATAACTTGCGGTAGATCTTCCATCTGCTGCTGAACCAGCCCAATCAGCATCCGAAAACACTTTCAAGTCTCTTTCAGCTCCCTTTTAAAGAGAAGTCCCTTTCCTGGTGTCATTTCGAGATATCTCATAATTCTATACACAACATTCATGTGTTCCTCACTTGGATTGTTCATAAACTGACTAACAGTACTAACAGCAAAGCCAATATCTAGTTTGGCATGAGATAGGTATATTAAGCTGCCAACCAATCTCTGAAACCGACCCTTATCTGCTGGGACACTTCGTTCCATATTGCCTAGCTTTGTAGTTGAGTCCATGGGTGTTTCAAGTGCTTTACTATCAATCATACCAGCCTCTTTCAACAAGTCTAAAGTGTACTTCCGCTGACAAACTGAGATACCTTGCTGTGAGCATGCAGTCTCCATACCTAGGAAGTATTTCAAGCTTCCTAAGTCTTTAATTTCAAACTCCTTTGCCAAATACCCTTTCAAACTCTTGATTTCTTCCTCACAGTTACCTATCAACACAATATCATCAACATAAACTATGAGAATGGTTACTTTACCATTAGGGGAGTGCTTCACAAAGAGCGTATGATCTGATTAGCATTGCACATAACCGAACCTCCTAACAGCTCGAGTAAATCTTTCGAACCAAGCTCTAGGGGACTGTTTCAGTCCGTAGAGTGATTTTTTCAGCTTGCAGACAGAATTGAGTTCCGTTTTTCCTTCACAGCCCTGTGGTACTTCCATGTATACTTCTTCCTCCAATTCTCCATTTAGGAAAGCATTCTTTACATCAAGTTGATGTGAAGACGAATCCAAATTCGTTTCCAAGGATAACAAAATTCAAATGGAGTTTAACTTTGCTATAAGTGTGAATGTTTCTTGGTAGTCAATACCATAGGACTGTGTATATCCTTTGACAATCAAACTGGCTTTATAGCGTTTTACACTCTCATCTGCCTTGTGTTTGATGGTGAAAACCCATTTGCAACCTACTGTGCTCTTCCCTTTCAGCAGTGTAGTAATTTCCCAAGTTCCCTTTTTCTAAGGCTCTCAGCTCTTCATCAATGGCAGTCTTCCATTTTGGAACTTTCATTGCTTCTTGAACTGTTTTTGGCATTTGAACCTCTGTTATGTTGATGGTGAATGCCTTGAAATTTGGAGATAGCTTGTCACAAGAAATGTACTAGCTGATCGGATAGAGTCGATGTGATATGCACTCTCTTTTCCTTTTTCTCAAGGCAATAGGCAGTTTACATTCTTCATTACCCTGCACAAGTTCTGCCACCTTCTCTTTATTACCCTGCAATAGTTGAATTTCATTCTTTTCTTGTGTAATTTTATCAGGCTCTTGAACCACTCGAGAAGGTACTTGGTTGGGCATAAAATGTACTTGCTCTCCAGTCTCTTTTTGAGTTCTATTTCTCCTTTTGTAAACAATCAAATCAGGTCCATTTGATTTAGTTTTGGTTTGATTAGGATTCTCACTTGGCTGTTCTGATAGGTTTTGAGGCGATGGATCTAGTCGGGAGAAAATTTAAAAAACGGGAGACTTACATGGTTCACACTCTTGGCTTCTAATTGGATCACGAGTCAGGTGAGGATACACTTTACTAGATAAATCAGAAGTATAACTTTCAATTGACATAGGACTCTTTTGTTTATCTTCTTTTCCTTGCTTATCATAAAAAAATTTGTTTTCAAGAAAAGACACATCCATTGACACATAAAAACGCTTAGTTGATGGAGAATAACACTTATATCCTTTTTGGGTAGCCAAGCAACCTAGAAAGACACATTTGGTTGACCTAGGATCCAATTTTCCTCTAAATTGAGTGTATGTGAACAAATGCAATACATCCAAATACCTTAGTAGGAATATGAGAGAGAGTTCTACTAGTAGGATAATAATTTTGAAAAACTTGTCTTGGAGTTTGATAATTTAATGTCCTAGATGATAATTTATTAATTAGGTAAACTGCTGTGAGAACAGCTTCCTTCAAAAAGATTTTCGAATACTTGACGAAAACATTAGAGACTTAGCAACCTCAAGAAGATGTCTGTTTTTCCTTTTTGAGACTTCATTCTATTGAGGTTTATCTGCATGAGTTATGATGGATAATAATACCTTCGTCAGATAAGTATTCTCTTGAGGATAGACTAAAAAACTCTTTAGCATTGTCAGTTCTCATAATTTAAATTCTTTCTTGAAATTGAGTTTTAATCATATCATTAAAATTCTTAAAAATGTTTCCTACCTCTGATTTTTCTTTCATTAAAGATTGATGATCAGTCTCGAATGATCATCAATCAATGACACAAACCATCTTGATCTAGTGATGTTGTTGACCTTTCCAGGGCCCCACACATCACTTTGAATCAATGAAAATGGTTTTAATGGTTAGTAAGGTTGAATTTTATAAGAATTTATGAAGTGTTTTGAAAATTTATACACACTTCACATTGAAATTGATTAGGATATTTATTGCTAAATAATAATGGGAACAACTTCTTTAAGTACAAAAAATTAGGATGACCTAATCTAAGATGCCACAACATGATAACATCATCTTTATTTTCTCTAACATGACTAACAGATTGACTCTGAGATCTTAAACACCTTGGTAGGACTGCCTTATAGAGGAAAAATCACTCTTAAGAATGTAAAGGCTTGAGGACATATTAGTATTGTCAATCATCCTCCCAGTGTTCAAATCTTGAAATTCGCAAGAATGAGAAAAGAATTTAGTTACACAATTTAATTCCTTAGAGAGTTTACTTATTGACAATAAATTGCAATCCAAATTAGGGATAAATATCACAGAGTTCAGGGTAATATCTCTTGTGATCTTCACTGAACCAATTTCTTTCACCTTTGATAATGACCCATCTGCAATCTTAATACTATAATCCTCGTTACATGAATTATAAGAGTCAAATAATGACAAATCCCCTATCATATGATTCGAAGCCCCCAAGTCTACAATCCAAGACTTGACTTTTTCATTTTCAGACACAAGAGCATTAACATCTATGCCTTTTTGTGACGCAGTTGCAGCACCAATTATTGACCCATTAGCACAATTTTGAACTGATGTATGAGAGATCAACTTCTGTAGCATCTCTATCAGGTCCTGGCTTGCTGAACTACCACCAATATGGTTCGAACTCTCTCCTTGTGTCACTATGTTCCCACTACCCTGACTAGCCTGGTTTAGTTGCTGAAATTTGGTTGGTTTTTAGTTGGTTGGTTTCCCGTAAATCCTCCAACACTTTTTTTTTCACGTGGCCTGGTTTCTTGCAGTGTTCGCACCATGTTCTTCCTCCTCTTTTTGCCCAATTATGAGCTGCAGTGAATTGACCTCCATGAACAATTAGTGCTGAACTTTCAGGGTTGTTCTCTACCTTGCTTCGAGTCTTTAACATCAACCTTTTTCTGCTTTCTTCTCTCTTTACTTTTGAAAACGCACCCCTGATATTAGAAAGTGGTTTCATACCAAGAATCCTCCCTTGAACCTCATCCAAATGATGATTCAAGCCAAATAAAAGCTTATAAATGTGATTCTCCTTTATGAACTCTTAATGTTTGAATCCATCCTCTACATCTTTGAAATCAATATGTTCGAACATGTCTATCTGTCGCCACAATCAAATCAGGGTGGTGAAATACTGAGTAATGCATAAATCTCATTGTCGTAAGTCATGAATCATGTTCTTAATGGCAACTATCTCCGATCTGTTGTCATTGTGAGAATAAGTCTCCTTTGTTGCTTTCCAAATTTGCTCGGTGGTCTTATATCGAAGAACATTTTCATTGATCTCATTCGTCATTGAATTCGTGAGCGAGGACATTATTATATTATTGTCGGCATCCCACCTTTTGTATGCTGGATCATCACTTGCAGGAGTTTTCGAAGCCTTGCCTTTGCCACTTAAAAACATCTTCACTAACTGTGACCACTGAATATAATTATTCCCATTGAGTTTGAGGTTTTTGATGGGAAGATTAGGAGTACTATTGTTTTCCGTTCCTCTTCTAGAACCTCCTCCATTGACAGAAGAAGTTGGTTTAGGGTTTGAGGATATTTCTGATGAGGAACTTGGTGAAGACATGCCGTATTTGGTCATAACACAGGGTCCAACTCTGATACCATGAAGTTTTGAAAGGGAAAGCACTTTTATTTAATGTTAGCTCTCTAAATGAGAGAGTTATCATTTATTTATACAATCTTATCATTAATAACTAAGAGATATCTTCTCTTTTTAATTGAGAAATTATCAAGAACATTTAAATAAGGATAGAAATAAGTGAAGATAAAGTAAAGATAAACTAAACTACTAAAACAAAGACTCTTAGATAATATAGGACTCCTACAAATTAGGAAAAACATTTCTCAACATTATTCAAAAGAGATATCCTAATTTTTATCTTCTTCTCTCTTGGTGTGTCATGACTAAGAGTTATGGGGGAAATTTGAATTATAAAAATGTTGAAAAGAGATGGATCTTTGTATTACATTCTAGTTTAAATAGAAAATAAACACCTAAGGAATTGAATTGCTAAAATATTTCCTTCCTTGAATCATGTGATTCGGTCAACATGATTTCTAACACTCCCAAGATATCTTTCCTTGCCAGTTTTGGACATCAGGTCATCAAATTGTCTTCTTGGAAGGCGACTTTTATACCGTTCTAGAATAGCTTTTAAATATGTTTAATTGAAATATTAATATTTCAAATTATCACATACATATTGTATATATGTTCTTTTTAAACAATTATATATATAATAATTTTACAATTTAGTACCTTTTAATTTTAAAATATTAGGATGAACCAATTAGATTCATTCATTGCATTTGAATTAAATATGATCGAGAATTTGTTTTAGGGAAGAGAATGCAATTGATGAATTTAATCGATTCAGCCTAACTTTTTAATGTTGGGAGACACTGATGACAAATTATTATACATATATATAGCGCTTTTAAAATGGGAATTCCCTAAGTTAAGGAAAACCAATTAAATTCATCCACTGTATTTTATTTAAATAGGAGAGAGAATTTATTTTACGAGAGAGAAAGTAATGGATGAATTCAATTGACTAAAAAATTAGGGAGTATGTTAAAAGCACTATATATATATACACACACATATATATCTCTGTGTGTGTGTATAACTTATTTGTTCAATTATATTTACCGAAGCTTTTGATTATTAAAATAAAATAAAAAATAAAAAATAAATTAGAAATACACATACATTCATGTATAATAATATATACAAATTATGTCAATAGTTTTGCATAAAATTGTAATGATAAAGGTAAAAATATAATTTATCTAAGCATTAGTTCTTTTACAATTCTCTCATGAACAACACTCATCCCACTTTCGTTAATTGTTAAATCAATATTTAATTCTTTATCGTATGACACAATCTTGGATTTCGTCGTACAATTGAAACTCAACCTCCCTTTCTATGAAATCGTACTAATGACCCCTTTTACAAGATTATGTCAATGACCCCTTTTTATGAAATTATGTTAATTGAAATTACATAAAGTCATTGACGGGGTTCACTATGTTTTTGACAACAATGAAAAAATCTACCTATTCTAATAAATATCCATTTCAAGGAAATGACTCATTTCATATAAATTAATGAACTATATCCATTTCAAGGAAATGACTCATTTCACATAAACTAATGAATTAATTTGATAATGACGAGAGTGTTCAACAACTTCCCTTCTAACTTCTTCTTTACAAGTCAAGTCAAATCAACGTGCTAATTCAAATTTACAAAACTAATCTAAATTTACAAAACTAATGGCCACCAATGCAGCCCTTGCTTCTCTCTTAAGGGAACAAGAAGCAAACTTTATATAACCAGGTAAATTGCAAGGAGCAATCATAACTCGGTGCCCTCTTTTCAAAAAGTTCTTGGACTTGGGATAATGAAGGCTTGAACAAAAGTCTGGAAGCCAAGGCCTCCTCAAAAGGAACAAAACCACCCATCGCACAGGCAAGATACGACAAAATAAACTTAGAATGGATACGGTTAAAAATCATACATAAATATTTCAACACATAAGAAGCACAACCAACCTAGTAGACACCCACCACCTTAATTATGCAGTGGCCACCATGATAAACAATAAGAATCTTACGAATTGCCAGATGTAAATATAAACCACAAGTAAAACTTGTTTTAACGTTTTTAAGTAGGTATTAATTATAATTTAATAGTAAAATTTAATAGTTCAATAATCAAAATTTAATAAAAAGATAAAAAAATTAAACATAAACTTAGACTCGTCTGAAAAAAAAAATTAGATTAATTCACTTGAAATTAAACTTTATAAGTGCATAATTGATCATATGAATTAAAAATAGAGAAAATTGTAGGAATAAACATTTTTTGAGGTTCAAGTTGAAAAGTAATCATTTTTTGAAATCCCTTAGTTTTATCAAGTATATTTTTGTCCAAAAACAGTTATTCTTCTAAGATTTAAAAAAAAAAAAAAAGAGTTAATATTCAACTTGGATCTAAAGAAGTGGTCATTTATAAACTAAACCCTTAAAATTATCACATAAATTATGGAGGTACAAGTTGAAACATTTTTTTCAATTAATTATGGCATGTCAACATATGAATATGGTGATGAGGTGGAAATATGTAGGTGGAGTGAGTGGACCTTAGCTGAAAATGGCAAAAGAACTTGTCTTTCCCTAAAAGGATACATATAAAAACAATATCAATATCATGCACCGACACCTCATGTGTCATCCAATGCGGACCTTGGGTGAGCTAGTTAGGTAACTGGAATTGAAATACAATTATAAAGGGTATACATGTGTTTAAAAGCAGGGGCATGGCTAAAAAAGGAGTATCATGAGTGCAAATCTCTGCATTTAGTTATGTTATATTCAACAAATAATTTACTATGCAATACTTTCGCTACTCTCTCTTCTCCCGTATGGAGGCCCTAGGAATATATGGTGTTCATTTTGTGGTATCCTCCACTGTGATTTATCCCCTACAACATTTATCAAATTGTATGATCAAAATGAAAATAACAACATATATATAATCCATGTGTATATATATAATCAAAATGATGGTAGAATTAATATATATATATATGTATATATAGTTGAGACCAAAATGATAACTTGTTGGTTGGCTGTAACTATAAGTCACAACATGAAATACAACCATGAACCAATTCTTTTTTGGTGTTGTTCAGCAAAGAGTCCCGCAAATGATTTATCTCCTCTCTCCAAATTGTCAATCTCAATTTCTCAACTACCCTAGTTCACCTTCTAAAAAAAAAAGTTTTCGTTTGTTTTAAAAATTTTAGTAGTCCACTTATATCAACCTTCCAGATGCAAATATAAATGAAACAATTCGAACTGTAATTTTGTACAAAATATTGTGAAAACATTAATTATCATATCAGAAAATGAAGAATCATATAAAATAAAATACAAAAATATCTCTTTACTTGAACCCTTTTGAATGATGAAAACAGTTATAAAAGGAAATGAATATATATAGCTAGAAATGGAAGAATAAAGAAGCTTTGAATTTAAGTAAGTACATGACAATTAGAAAGATAATATTTAGTAAAAAAACAAAAAAGTTTGACTGCAACATCATTAAATATCCATTAAAAGGAGAAAAAAAAATAAAAAATATTTGACTATGGTTTTGGCAATTAAAAGAGGAATTAAAAAGAAGCACACATACAACTGGATTGTTTACTAATAACCATGATAAAGTGTAGCACCCCTGCTAAGTCCTTGAGAGAAATAACATCATAAACACACATGCCAATAAAGCAATAAAAAAAAAATGTACATGCAAAGAAAGAATCCACTTTCAGCTTGTTAGAAACATCAAACTGAGTCTGTGGTGGTTTTATTTTTTATTTTTTAATATTTTGGATGTGCATTTTTGTAAAAATGTATTGAAATTATAAAATAAATAAATAAATAGAGAGCACCAAAAAATAATTAAAAGGTGTTTTGAGCACAAAGGTGGGAAGAAGAAAAAAGCATGCGATACTATCATAAGGCATTGGGAGGCTAACCAGTTTGTCCATTTTTTTTCTTGAGAAACAAACAAACATTAGACACATCATCTTCATCATTAAAAACAACATGTTCTTTTTTTTTCCTTTTTTTTTTTTTTTCAAAAGTAACAACATGTTCTTATAGTCGCTGATGTTCACTCAAATTTTGTGTGTACAAGTGGTCGTAGTGTTGGCCTTTGGGGAGAGGGAGCATTGACTTATCTTGAAGGATTGGTTTGTTGGTTGGAAATTTTAAAAACAAGAAATCGTGGGAGTAGTTGAGTTAGATTATAAACAATAAATAGAGCACATTTATTATAAAAAAATTATTTAAATTAAAAATGGAGTAATTAATGATAGATTAAAGTCGTAATCAATAAAATTGCAAAAAGCAGAGCAAAAGGAGCAATAGGAGGCTCACGAGTGCATGACGTTGTATGTCCACGTCAGTTACAAAGACTCTAAAAATTCTAAGCTTTGTAGGCTCTCATTTGTTTTTGGATGGACTGACAGAGTGTGTACATGCACTTGGGGTGTTCGGTTGCACCCCTTTTAATGTCTAGTCATAGGTTGGATAAGTGTACTCCACCCTAACTAACAATAAAAAATGTGAAATTTTCACTCTTCTTCCTATATGAGAAAAGTTTCCTCACTTATGTGTAGATTGCTTCCTCCCATTTGGAAGCCTCTTCCGAGCTATACATTTAGTGTATAGCTTAGATGGTACACACTTTACATTCCCCATGTACTTAAACCCTCAAGTCATGGGTTTGAGCGAGTATGGAAGACGTAGAAAACCTTATGGGAGAGGGGACAGTACTTGTCAGGGTAGATCGTAGTTCGAAGCTAGGTAAGTCACTGGCCGGATGAGTTAATGAGATCAAGCTACAGTGCGAGATTGAGCAAATCGCAATGCGAGGCTAAACAAATTGTAGCTCGAGACTGGGCAAGCCAATGGCCGGACGGTTGGCGAGCCCATAAAAGATGGGCTGTTCATTACATAAAAATGAACTAGCTTAGATGGTACATACCCTACATTTCCCATATATTTAGCCCCTAGATCATGGGTTCGAGTGGATGTAGGAGGCGTAGAAAACCCCATAAGGGAGGAGACAATATCTGTTAAGGTAGGTCACAGCTCGAGGCCGGGTAGATCGTAGTGTGAGACTGGGTAGATTATAGTCTAAGACTGGACAGGTCAATGGCCGGACGAGCTGGCGGGGTTAGGCTACAGTGCGAGACTGGTTGGGCTTGTCTGTTACAGAAGATCCTATAAGGGACAAGTAAAAATGACTAAAAATCCTGGCTTAATAAAGTAACTTCAATGTTTATCATTTTATTTTCTCTTAATCCTATGATTGTTATTAATTTTGAATTTATTCACTTTTTTCATCTAGAGATTAACACAAAATGGACGAAAAAATTAACGAATTAATATTTAAGTCACTTTTTTAAGTAAAAATTTTAAGTTATTCTAGTCATTTTTCTTTTTAACTACAACAATATTACTTTTATGTTAAACAATAAAATTTAATATTTACATCGGATAAAGATGACTTTTAGTTTATACTTGTGGAAAAAATTTTATTGAAATTGTAATAAAAAAATTGTATATGCAACATGTTTGTAAATTTAGATTAATAAAAATTATAGTTTTTTTTTGGGAATTTAGCAAAATTACCCTACTTACACATTGAAATGACAAAAATGCCATTGGATGTAATTAAATTGCAAATGTGCCCCAAAATGACTTAAATGCCCTTAAACTTAAACTTAAACCAATACCCTTTCATTTACTTGTCACGGCAGCTCACACTCCACACCATTTCATCACGGCAGACCAACTCCCTACATGCTCATTCAACTTGTCACGGCAACCCACACTCCACTGCTATTCATCACGGCAGACCAAGGCGTCACGGCAGCCCACACTCCAGTGCTTCATCTCGGCAGACCAACTCCCATATACCCTCTCATTCAACTTCTCACGGCAGCCCACACTCCAGTGCTTCATCACGGCAGACCAACGTGTCACGGCAGCCCACACTCCATTGCTATTCATCACGGCAGACCAACTCCTATTGTTTTGCTTCACGACAGACCAGATTCAGAGCAGTCCATCGCCATTCGAAGGTGCACCGAAGTCAAGGCAAGAGCCACCCAAGTGAGCGAAGCTCCATTGACGGATAGAAACCGTCACCAACCGCCGTAGAACCTCCACCCGAACTCGCCCAAAGTCCAACTGTGAAGCTATTAGAACCAATTCCAAACAAAGTTGCCCAAACTCCAACCGCAAGCATCCATTAAAGTTCAACCATAACCGGTCATGGAAGCCTAAGCAGAGCAAGACGCCCACAATCGGTCATAGAAGTCCAAGCCGAGCAAGACGCCCAACAAGTTTTCGAGGAAAGTTTCGACACAACAACTTCAAACCATTCGAAGGTATATTTCGCCCAAACTCAACTAGTTTTATTTGAAGTTTAAATGTTTTGGGTTTTGGTTGAATGATTTATGATGTGTTTTGATTATTTGTGTTGAGTTTTTTGGGTTTTGATTGTTAATTGTTCGGATAAATTCTTATTGTTTGTGTTAGTTTAGCATATGGATTTTAAGTGTTTTGAATAGTTGTTGAATGATGTATGGTGTGTTGTGATTGTTTGTGTTGGGATTTTTGTAATAAGTTTTGATTGATTGTGTTGATTTGTGATTGTTTTTGATGGTTTGTTTTTTTGGATGAGTTTTGATTGTTTGATTGTTTGTTTGAAGTTTAAATGTTTTGGGTTTTGGTTGAATGATTTATGATGTGTTTTGATTAGTTGTGTTGAGTTTTTTGGGTTTTGATTGTTAATTGTTCGGATAAATTTTGATTGTTTGTGTTAGTTTAGCATATGGATTTTAAGTGTTTTGAATAGTTGTTGAATGATGTATGGTGTGTTGTGATTGTTTGTGTTGGAATTTTTGTAATAAGTTTTGATTGATTGTGTTGATTTGTGATTGTTTTTGATGGTTTGTTTTTTTGGATGAGTTTTGATTGTTTGTATTGGTTTGTTTGTTTGATTGTTTGATAGTTGTTGGTTTTGGTTGTTTATTTTGGAATGAGTTTTGATTGATTGTGTTGGTTTGTGATTTAATGTTAGTATTGGTTGGCTTTGATGGTTTATTTTTTGGATAAGTTTTCATTGTTTGTGTTGGTTTGTTTTTTTGATTGTTTGATAGTTGTTAGCTTTGGTTGTTTATTTTGGAATGAGTTTTGATTGATTGTGTTCGTTTGTGATTTAATGTTAGTATTGGTTGGCTTTGATGGTTTATTTTTTGGATAAGTTTTCATTATTTGTGTTGGTTTGATTTTTTGATTGTTTGATAGTTGTTAGCTTTGGTTGTTTATTTTGGAATGAGTTTTGCTTGATTGTGTTGGTTTGTGATTTAATGTTAGGATTGGTTGGCTTGTTTGTATTGGTGTTTGAAGATTTAGGTGCTTATTTATTTTTTTTGTTATATGCTCTTCGGGTCGACGGGTGACCCGAAATGGGGTCACCCTCTGACCCGAAGAGGAATTTCCTCTTCGGGTCATTTCGGGTCACCCCTCAGACCCGAAGAGGAAATTTCTCTTTGGGTTAGAGGGTGACCCCATTTCGGGTCACCCCCAACCCGAAGAGCAGACAACAAAAAAAAATAAGCACCCAATGACAATGATATAAATTATTTCTAGAAGGTTAGAGGGAGAGAAAAAACACTGGCAATTAATGATATAATGTCTTTAAGATAGGCAAAAGTACATTACCTTATCGTCTTAATAGATACTCATAGATAATGCTGCGGAAGTGTTCAATAACCGGTGATGTTCATAGCAATCCTTTTTCTTGGAAACTCTTGATGCAGTCATTGAACATTTCAGGGACTGTTTTGAAACCAGGAAATCCCAACTCAAGTATTTTAGTAGTGTCCATGCTATGTGGATTATTGTCTCCTTCGTGCTTGCTACACCTACAATCCCAATAGACAATAACATATTAGACCAAACTAAACATATATCTTCTTTGTATTTTGAGAGATGCACGGATTTGATTGTTAATTGGTTGAGACTTAGAGAAGAGCAAAGTATAATGAAATAAATCAACATTAACTCACTTGGTTTCATAGGGATAAGATGGATATTTGGCCCTAAGCATTTCTATGATTTGAGACCAATGAAACACTGAGCTTGAGCATATAAGCCTGCCTGATGCTTTGCTTTCCTCCATAGCCATAATGTGAGCCGCAACCACGTCATCTGTATGGACAAACCCCACTATAAAGTTCGGGTATTCCCCTCGTACACCTAGTTAACAATTCATGAACTTGGTAGCTCAAATTGTTATTTGTTTTTTTTTCTCTAAAATGTTATGCAAACCACATGTTCAAGAAGATTTATGTAGACTTAAACCAATGCTATTTAAACCTAGTATGTCAATAGTTCTTCAATAACATTTCTCTATCTCAAAAAAAGGAAAGCTAGAATGATAACAATAGCGAATTATTGAATTCAAATGACCCCTAATGTCAGCATAACATTCAGTGTGTAAGTCACTAAACGATGAAGTAGCCAGTCCATAATTAGAAATGATAATGTAATGTGCTTTAATTACAGTGCTATAGTCAATATATTAGCTGAGGTTTTCGTGGTATCAATCTATGCTTATGTGACTCCTTTCGAAGCATTCAATATATTAATTGCTAGTGTGTTACTTTAATAATGTGCTAATGGCTACTTTTGTTGGATTGGGGATATGTGTTTGTGTTTGACAGAGGATTGTATTGGAATTGACTTGACAAGTGTTTTTGACTATTATCAACCTTGGAAATTGTTGTTTTTGTAGGTGTAAATGGTTAAAACAAAGTTTGACAACTTGCTAAAAATAAAGAAAACATCGAGAGAAGCAAGACGAGTTAGCGGTTATAGTAATTGGGAAAGCATTCAATTGATAAAATATGCCCTTACGCCTGATCAACTCAAACTTTTTAAGGGTACGTGTTTTGGTCATTTTCTAGATGTAAATGAAATGGTATTTTCTGGGCATTTTTGTCATCATATTCTTTTGAGAGAGTGTCGTATCCAACAGCTATTAACAGATACTTTGTGGTTTCATGTTGGAAATGACTTGATAAGGTATAGCCCAGTAGAGTTTTGTTTGGTTAGTGGACTTCTTTTTGAAGATTACTCCAAGTTTGAAATGGAAGAATCTCAGCTGAATAATCAGAGATTACGACAAAAGTACTTTAGTATGAACAAAGTACCTGTATCGATGGTGATTGATTGGTTTAGAACGAGGCTTTGGGTTAATAAAACTATTAGTGACATGGATATGGTGAAGTTGGCTTTGGTGCTGTTTCTGGAAATGACTTTATGCGGAACAGATAAGCGTAACGCCATTCAGTATTGGGCTCTACAATTGGTGGATGACTTAGATGCTTTCAATAAGTTTCCTTGGGGCTCATACATACATCATAGGTCATCTAAGTATCTATCCAGTTACTTGAATGATGTGTTTGATTCTTCCGCGAAAGGAAAAGGCAAAAGGCAGTAAAGTAAACTTATATGGTTTTGTGACAGCCTTTCAGGTAAATATACTTAAGGAGGATTTTGATGTACAGTAAGTTCTTGAACCTTACTATTTTACTATATATTAACACCATACTATTTGTTGAATTTTTCAGGTGTGGGCAATTGAAGCAATACCAATGTGGTCAACGCTTGGATATGCAACAAGGGTGAACAATTCTGCCCCTCGAATCCTTAATTGGATATGCAAAGGGATCCCAGGATATGATTATTTACAGACAAAGTTATTTGACCAAATGGACGTAAGTATTAACTAATTTATGGTATTTAACTTTAACAAATCAACTACTTAAGTCTTACATATATACTTTGTTCGTTTTGATTCGATGTTAGCTCACGACCTACAAGATTCTAAACCCTTCGGATGATGAAGCAAGTAAGCCATATTGGGAGAGTTTGAAATCTTGGATTGCTTTGAATGATATGAAGATTGGTAGTCCCACTGAATGTTTTGACGGTGATGGTAGTTTTGATGATGATGATGTGTGTGATGATAATGATGATGATGATGATGATGAAGGTAGAGATGAGGTCTACGGAGATAATGCTACTCGGGTCAAGGGGGGTTATGAGAAGAAAAAGGGTGATTCTGGTTTGAAGATACAAAAAGAATACAGGCGAAAGAACAGCAAATATGCAAGTAAGAGGTTGGATAGTCTTGAAGCAATGCTTAAAGCTATCAGTGCACGATAAGATGAACATTTCAAGAAAATTGAGGATAATCTTGAAGTTCGACTTAAAGCTCTTAGTGCACAACAAGATGAACATTTCAGGAAAGTAGAGGATGAAATACGTAAGGGGTTTATTCAACTAACGGAGCGTATTTGCAAGCCTAAAGTGTCCGATACTTTCGATCTTCCTGAAAAGGTAAAATATTTACCGGTTTATACTTTAATTGATCTTGATATTTATTATGAAATGACACGTGCATAAATTAACTACATTTATTTTTATGCAGACGTGTGAACAAACTCCCTTACATCCACATGATAAATCCGATAGCATGGCTGCTGATGATGTGAAAGTGTCCGATACTTTTGATCTTCCTGAAAAGGTAAAATATTTACCTTTTTATACTTTAATTGATCTTCATATTTATTAGGAAATGACACGTGCATAATTTAACTACATTTATTTTTATGCAGACGTGTGAACAAACTCCCTTACATCCACATGATAAATCCGATAGCGTGGCTACTGATGATGTGAAAGTGTCCGATACTTCCAATCTTCCTGAAAAGGTAAAATATTTACCTTTTTATACTTTAATTGATCTTCATATTTATTAGGAAATGACACGTGCATAATTTAACTACATTTATTTTTATGCAAACGTGTGAACAAACTCCCTTACATCCACATGATAAATCCGATAGCGTGGCTGCTGATGATGTGACGATACTAAATTCCATTGACAACAATATTCGTGATCTGGTTACATCATTAGTACGTGATGTATCATCTCCCTCTGCTCCAGTTGGTTCACCAGATGTTGTACAATTGTCAAAACCACCGAAGCTTACTATTAAGTTGAACAGAGAGCGCAAACGCTCGGCCTTCGTCATGAGTCCATACGTTGATCCGATTGTGAGAAATCCAAAAAGACCCAAGATGCTAGAATTTGAACTTCCACATCCAGCTGATCAGGATTCTTTACGTTCACTCAATGAATGGATATCTGATTCCAGTAATAGGAGGTATGAATATGCATGGTCACTATACTTATCATCAACATTAGAGGATGAAACATTGATATGCGTACAATTTATGCTAGTGCAGGTTGGACACAGGATTACTGGAGGCTGATGCTGCATGGTTTAAGGCAATATTGTCCCCATCTGAGTGGCTGGAAGGTGATGTAAGTAATTATCTATACCTTAACTGTTCATAACTTATACATCCTATTGGATAACTACTGTATGACTCAGTGTACGCAATATGCAGCATCTAGAGACATATTGTCGTCTCATGCGTCGGCGTGCATTTCATTTTCCCTGGAGATATACTCGCAACAAAGTTTTATTGGACTACACTTTCATGGTAATAACAACTATTAATCTGCAACAAGCTATTATCATTAGCTTTTTATAGTAACCTTATTAAGTTAACGTTTATGCAGTCGAAACTGCAAGGGAGGTGGTCAGCATTACAGTCAAGAAAAAAACAGTTTAACCATGAAATCTTTGAATGGGATCAAGATATGATAGATTATGTACATGGAAGGACTCCGATGCATGCATGGCAGGATTGGAGTAAAGTCAATGTTGTGAGCATCTAATTCAAGTTCGATATCCTTTTCTATTTTGCTTTTTAAATGTCTTACTAATAGGTTCTATTTATGTTGGTTTACAGCTACTATTACCTGCAAACATCAACAATGTTCATTGGATTGCCTTGGAAGTAAATTTAGCGGACCGCAGGATTAATGTATATGATTCGTCAGTGGATGTCATGGTATAAAATCATCTTGTTAGCTGGTCAACTCCTCTTCAAAAGATGTTGCCTTCGTTGTTGGTACGGACGATGCCAAACATTTATCCTGATACAACCCCATTTACATTACACCGACAGGAGGAAGATAGTCCACAACAACATGGAGGGTATAACTAAATGAAAATTTTCTCAACTTTTTTACATTTACAATTAATCCTTTGTTACATTCTAATTACATTACATTGCATGTCATTACATAGGTCGGACTGTGGGATTTTTACACTTAAATATTTGGAATGTCTATGGGCTGGACAACCATTTGAGTTTGAAAAAGCTGACAGTTTACGACTCAGAGAACAAGTCGCTACGGAAATTTTTCAAAATTGTAAATCTGTACCTATAAAGCAGTAGTGATGTATGAAACATACAATAAAGTAATGAAATGTCTAAAATTTTCTCAAATTCGTAGTGCAGTGTGATTTATGAATGCAAGGTTACTTTGCCTCCCTAGGAAAATAAACGTGATTATTGGATGTGTTTTAAGCAGGTCTGTTGTGTTGATTGAAAATCTATGATGTGTAAGTAAAACTATGTCAAATTTTTTCAACTAACGGAGGTCCGAGTTCTTGGAATATAGTTATATATTATATGGAATGTTTACTAGTTGCATCTGACCATCTAGAAACAGTCAACATTTATTTAAAGTTACATAGAAAATGCAGAAATACAAAACAAAAATACAAACAACATCAGTTGACATACAACATTCAAAGTTTAATCATTCTACAACATTGTTATTACCACTTGACTGTCTCATACTCTCGATGTTGCTTGGTCCTGCTGTAGACTTCGGATAGGTGCAAGTGTGACTATTATGACCCTGACGTTTGCAATTCGTGCAACTCCTTCTTTGAACCTCTTCCCCAACTGATAGAATGCGATTCTTTTTTGGTCTTCCTGGACGACGGCGACCGATTGGAGGGAGAACAACTTTAGCCGCAACATCTTCTGGCACCAACCAATCTGATGGTTGTCCGGGTGGAGTTATTTCCCCACTATATACTGCTATAAGAGACCTAGAAGAGTAATACGATGAACAGTAGTCTGCATATGAAAATCCTCTGAGCCTAATGTAAGCTAAAGCATGTGCACATGGATACTGGTTTAGGTTGAATTCTTGGCAAGTGCAAGTCCTTGCTGTTAAATCAACATGTCCATCCAAATCTCCATCTATAACCAAGAATGTGTAAAAATTAATTGGGTGCACTGTGTATGTCCGAGCCAATTCATCATTCAGAGCAACAGCTACATCCGCCACAGTTGTCAACTGAGTTGTCATTTTAAGTGCTTCCGCGCGACGATCATGAAACCAACGTTGCAGAACCCCTCTAATAAATTCAACAACATCAGTGATTGGTAACTCTCGACAATCATTAATTGCATTATTCATCGACTCGGCAATATTTGTTGACATTATCTTGTACCTTCTTCTTAGACAATATGTACGTGACCAACGATCAATACCTACTGCAGTGATGAATGTAGCAGCTTCTGGATTCAAGTTTGTCAATTGTTCTATCGAACGAGTTAATTGATTCATCCGATACACCTTCACTGACTTCCAGTAAACATCCTTTACAGTCTTACTTTTTCCACATTTTGCAACCATATTTCGCTCTAAATGCAAGGCGCAGGCAGCATGGAATGAATTTGGAAACACATTCTGCACACCATGGTTGATGCTAGATTTTCTGTCAGAAACTATAACCAAATCCTCACATTCTCCAATGGCATGGCGCAACCTCGTAAGAAATCACTCCCAGGCATCATTAGTTTCAGAATCACCTATACCAAAGGCTAAAGGGAAAATTTGATCATTACCATCCATAAACACAGCAACAAATAAAACTCCATTGTGAGGACCTCTTAAAAAAGTGGCATCAACAGCAACGACTGGTTTAATGGAAGACAAAAACCCATCTATGCAAGCTTTCACACAAAAGAACATGTACATGAACCTATAATTGGAATCAGTCTCAAGGTCAGTAATACTTCCAGGATTGGCTTGCTTTAGCATGTATAAGTACGAAGGCAAAATCTTGTATGACTCAACAGGAGATCCTCGAGCCTCCTCCAATGCAATATGTCTAGCTCGATATCCTTTGTGGTAGTTACATGAGATGCCAAACTCATTTTGTATGTCTTTGATAATTTCCTTGGGCCGGTATACACGGTGGTCAATAAATTTTTTCTTGATATGTTCCCCTATAACACGAGCACTTGCTTGCCTGTGAAGTGGAAATCGTTGTTCCATTGAGCATGTGTGTTCACTGTCAAATCTTCTAATCTGAAAATAATCTGAATTTCCATCTCTAACTGCACGTAAGCACCAATTGCAATCTGCAACGATGCACCGAACCTGCAATCTTGTTGTGTCTGATTTCATGACTCTTGTTTGGAATCTATTTGCCAATGCATATCTAACTAGCTCTGATTGCAATTGTTCTTTGTTGTCAAATAATTCACCAATTTGAATACGCATAGGATTGCGTCTAGGAGCAACTTCATTGGAATTAACTTGGTATAATGCACATGGTGGTAGAACAAGCCTTTGAACATGCTCAAATTACTGGTCATATCGATTCAAAACTCCACCCGATGCTGCTTCACCATAACCAGTGGGATAGGTATGTTGTTCTTGTTCATCACAATCTGCTGTATGCTGACCAATCGAGACCTCCTGCTCATGATTCATTCTTGACGTACCCTCAAATCCACAATGAAAGGGGGAACAAGTATTAACATTATCACATGATGTAAATCCTTCCCTAATTTCATCCAAATGGACACTTGAGTTTGGTTGATATGTTGGACTAGTATTGGATGTCTTCATATCATTCACATTTGTTGTTTCGAAGATGGGATCAAAGTCAAATTCAGATGTATGGTTTGGGTTACAAACAGTTTCCGGTGCACAAGTGTCATTCCCATCTGTTGCATCACGCTCAATCTCCTCAACAATTATATAAACTATAGGGTCAACATTCTTACGGCTAAGCAATAATTCAACATCATCATCATCAATGATCTCAATAGGCATGCTTGGAGAAATGGTTTGAGCAACAGTACTTAATATAGCTCGGTAACGATTTTTATCAATACCTGTGACGCAGTATGCTTTATCCAATAGTTGCTCAAAATTTGCATCCTGCGGAAATCTAAATGCCCTTGCTCTCTGACCTTCATACCAGTAAACCCCACGCTCGCTTTTCCATTGTCCACCCCAATTGAAAACTAATCGTACGGTAGACATTTTCAATCCTGAAAATTTAATAAAACAGAATTATTACTGTTAAATGGCTCAAAGGGTAATTTGATAACATATAATCAGCATTTTCGGATCTTGATCAATTTAATTTCTAATAATTTGAGATTCTGTTACCTACACATAAATTTTAGAATTTTCCTCTTCGGATTAGTCTCTGACCCGATTTTGGGCCAGCCTCTGACTCGAAGAAGAAGTTTTCATTTTCGGATAATATGACCATAAGAGATTCACAAGACGAAAAATCCCTCTTCCTCTTTCAGGTCAGAAAAATTCATCTTCAAGTGACTGACCCGAAGAGGACTTTTTTTCTCTTCGGGTCAGCCACTCGAAAAGGAAGTTTTCCTCTTCGGGTCAGCGGCTGACCCGAAATCGAGTCAGTCGCTGACCAGAAGAGGAAAACCTCCATTTTAGGGTGACTGACCCGAAGAGGAAAACCTCCTCTTAGGGAAACTGACCCGAAGAGGAAAAAATTCCTCTTCGGGTCAGAGGCTGACCCGAAGAGGAAGAAGAGGAATTTTTTTCTCTTCGGGTTAGCAGTTGACCCGAAGAGGAAATTTTTTCCTCTTTGGTTCAGTCTCTGACCCGTATAAACTGACATCGTTTCCTCCATCTTTTTCCTCCAAACATATCAAATGAAATTGAAAATGAAATTAACTAAAAAACATTACTAACCTCAAAGCCAAAATTCCTTCAACTTTCTTCACAAAAGTTAAGAACAAAAAGGTGATTGTTTTGGAGAATATTGTAATGGAGGAAATGTGTTTATATTTGATTATTGCAAATGATGTTGATTTTGTATGATGGTTTATTTGTTTGTAAACAAAAGATATGGACGAAATGATGGTGATCGTTTCGGAGAAAAATATGGACGAAATGGAAGTTTTATTATGCGTTGATTTTATTAAAAGTTGGTTGGTAAGGAATTAATGATGGACGAAATGAGTTAGTTTGAGTATTAATGAGTTAGTTAATATTTATATTTGCTCTTCGGGTCAGAGGCTGACCCGAAGAGCAAACACCTCTTCGGGTCAGAGGTCGACTCGAAATCGGGTCAGCCTCTGACCCGAAGAGCAAAAATTTGTTCATCGGGTCAGAGGGTGACCCGAAATCGGGTCACCCTCTGACTTGAAGAGCAAATTTTTCCTCTTCGGGTCAGCGGCTGACCCGATTTCGGGTCGACTCGATATCAGGTCACCCCTAACCCGAAGAAGTAATTTCTCGAATCTCTCGATTTCTGGTTCAGATTATTTCAGGCTGGCCTTGCCGTCGCCGATGGAGGGGCTTATACCGCTGTAGCCTTGCAGACATTGATCTGACGTCGATGTTCGGGCTGGTGGTGAGTGAGATCGGGCTGGTGGGGTGTGGAATCGGGCTGGTGGCAGAATTAATGGGGAGGGGTAAGTTTCTCAAGAGTATTTTTGTCCTTTTGGGGCAATTTTGTAATATTATTTCTGTTAATGGCATTTATGTAATTCTGAATGCGTGTTAGGGCATTTTTGCTATTTTCCTTTTTTTTTTTTTTAAATAATAAAAATTAGAGTTAACAAAAGAGACTCACAAGAATGAAAAAAAATGTATAACATATTTGCAAACATGATGAATAATAAAATTTTAATAGTCATGCCCATTAATAGATGACTTTTAACTCATATTTATACAAATGAATTGTAACAAAAAAGATGTACATGCAACATATTTAAAGACTTATATTGATGAAATTGTAGCTGACTAACAAAGAGGAGACAAAATGGAGCCACGAGAACAAACTTCTTGTTGGTCTGCAAACATGATGTCTAAATTATTTTTGTTTTATGGAAATATGAGGAAGAATTTTGGGGAGAAGAAAGGGTAATTCCAAGAAATTAAAGTGTCGGTGGGCTGAGTAATAGCGATTATTGACGAGCGTTTATTATGGTGGGAGTAGTTGAAACTTGATTGCACATCGGAACAATTAATGATAATGAATGGGCGACCAGTGCACGTGTGCCAAACTGAAAATGGACAATGAAGCATTAAAGAGGCTTGTCTCAACCCCATCATAACTTTCCAAAATTGGAAAGCCCAAACCATAATAACCAATATGACTACATAGATAGCCATAATTTAATCATGGTGTGAGTATTGTATTATTGGTAGAAGAAATTCTAGTAATTATTTTCTATCTTTTATTTAAAAATTCGAAAGATTTTTTTAAATACTAATCTAACATTAATCGAACCAAAATATTGATAAAATTGAGATTATGTGTGCTTTTTTTTAAATATATATAATTGTGTATACTTTCCATCTTTCATTTTTTTTTTTTTTTAAATACAAAAACTATAACTGGGATGGACCGGACCCAGATGACTATCAGGATCAACAAAGATAAGATACTAATGACAAGATCCGGATGACTACTTTTAATTGGAAAAGATTAATCCACACAAAGGCTTGAGAAAACCCACACAAGAGATCAATCCACACATAATGATGGACCAACTGAGATACGACACTAATAGCATGACCCGAGTGACTACTCCTAATTGAGAGAGATCCACCCACACAAAGGTGGAAGGAAATCCACATAAGGGTGAGATATCAATTCATATATAATGGTGGGACACCTATTATTATTATTATTATTATTATAAGTATTGTTATATTATATATAGATTTGGATTTACGGAATGAGGTGTTAAACCTATGCCTCTTACAAAGGGAGGCATGGGAATTGCTGGTGCCAACAACCAAAACCCCATCTTTAATTGTTATTTTACAACAACTACCTAATAAATTGGATCACATGTAGTTTGGTAGATATAATTCAATGAGAAGATATTGGGGCCCATCAAAGAATGTAAGTCACAACCATTGATTAAAAACTCGGCCAACTCGCCGAGTACTCGTCGCTCGATCGGGTTTTGAGCCGAGAACCTCCAGATCGACGATAAAACTCGGCTACTGTTTAAAATCGGCCCAACTCAATCAGACTCGGGCCAACTTGGCCCAACTTGGACCTACTCAGCCCTACTCGAACTCGGATTACTCGGCCACTGTTTTTTTTATTTTTTTTTTTCGCCACACCAAAACGACGCCGTTTTGGCGTCACCTATAAACCAGATCTGTGTTTCTTCATTTCTGCCTCGCGTTTCTGGCTTTCTGCTGCAGCGCTGCCGATCCCGACCTCTGCATTTCTGCTGCCGATCTGTTCGTCACGTGTTCGTCACTCCGTCCGTCGCGATCGCCGTCTTCGTCACCGTCTCTGTCCGGATCTGTTATGCGTTTCTGCCGCCGACCCGACCTCTGCATTTCTATTTCTGCTCGTCGTTGCCGGTTGGTGCGCTATCTTCTCGTCGTCGTTCGTCACTCCGTCCATCGCGATCTCCGTCTTCGTCACTGTCCCTGTCCGGATCTGCTCTGTTCTTCTGAGTTCTGAGTCAACTTGGTAATTTTTATTTTCATTTTGATTTTTTGATTTTTCTTTTTTTTTTTTCTTTCACCACTCTTTTATGTTATTATTTTTCACATGTATTTGTTTGGGGCTGGATGATGAATTGATGATTGAATATGGATGAATTTTATAAATTATATTTGTTTAGGGTAATGTAAATTTGCTACGTAGAGATTTAAATTATTGTACATTTGTGCTAGGTGTTTCAATTTCGTATGAGATGATATGTGTATTAAGTTTGCACATTTGTTACTGATGGAAAAATGTATTCTTTAGGTATATTGTTTAGGTTTGCTATGTGCTTGGTGTCTAGAATGTTTGCTGTATAAAAGTTCTTATAGTGTTGTTATTTTGGTATCTTACAGGTGGAATTGTTGAAAAAATAGTGATTATGTTGTCGAAATTTTTAGGTTATGTAATTGTGTTAAAATGGCCTTGGAGATTGCATGAGATAGATTTTTAGGGTTTTTGTAGTCATATGATTATATTTTAATCTTATAGAAAATTGTTAAATTTTATTTTTTACAGGTTTGACTTGGCTTGACCGTGAATCAAAGGTTTGACCGTTGATCGACGGTCAAACCGAGTACTCGTCGAGTACTCTCCGAGTTGCCGAGTACTCGCTGCTCGCTGCTCGCTGCTCGCTGCCTCGCCGGTCGAGGCGCGAGTAGCGAGTTTTGGAATACTGTCTCTAACTAATCTCATTGAACAACATTTTAGGGGACTTATTATAAATAAATTTTTGTATCCATATCGATTGTTTTAAACTTGAAACTAAGTCCCTATAACAAATGTTTGATTAGTTAAAGGAAACCATTTTGAAACTAAAATTATGTTCTTTGAAATTTGGTTTGAATATCTGACGTGAATCTGTAGATGTAAATGTAGGGGCCAAATTGTCAGCTCAAACATCAAATCATTGTCCTGCTAAAAACCAAAAAAAAAAAAAGAAAATAAAGGAAAAGAATGGGAGACAGCGAAGAGAAGCCCAAAATGGAAAAAAAGTGAGAGAGATAATAAAAAGAGCCCAAAAACAGAAAAAAGGTAAAAAGCAAAATTAAACATGAAACCGAAATGTGAGAAAAAAAGAGAAGAAAACAAAACTTCAGGACTGGCGGGATTAAAATTCCACCACCAACCCTCACTCTCTAGAGCTCTTTCTCTCTCTGTCTCCTCTCCACCATTTTCATCTCCTCTTGAACACCCTGTTGCTTCTTATCTTCTCCTCCTGTCCACCACCAACCCTCACTTTCTCTTTTCTTCATTGTAAACCTCTACTTTCGCTTTTCTGCTTCCATCTATTCGTCTTCGATTGATTGCATTTTAGATCCGTTTATGTATGTGTGCAGGTTCCTCTCGACCACCAACCCTCACTCTCTGTCTCCTCCAATGTAAATCTCTGCTTCCACTTTTTCGGTTCCATCTTCTTGTCGTCATCGTCTTTCATTGGTTGCATTTTAAATCGGTTTGTGTACGTGTGCTGGTTCCTCTCCGCCATCAACCCTCACACTCTCTCTCCTCCATTGTAAATCTCTGCTTTACAATACTTGTGACACCAAATAATTATGAGAGAGAGGTCTGATAGTAATAAAGCTGGGATCCAAAAATGAATTTTCTGAAGCGTATGATGATTCACTTACTAATAGCGTTTATCCTTTCCATTCCATTTCTAGTCGTCGACGAATCTCGTTGCCCCACTTATAGGGTCTTTTTCAATCCATTTAAAGTCTTCTCCAAATATCCAAGGGACATAATGAGGAATATATTGTTAGAGTAAGCCTTTGAATCCATAATCTCTAGTTTCTGTTCTGTATTTTTATTCATATTTGTTTATTTTACAATTTATGTGGGAAAACAAATGGACAGGCAGGCGAAGAACCGCTGCTGTGATGATATCAAGAGGTACTACTCTCTTTATCTTCTACACCCACTAATTGATTTTCGTTATAGCTTTTTTTGGTTGGTATATGGAGGGGCTTTGATGGTGTATGCACAACTATAATTTGAACTAAGTCTCATCAAATGCAAGTGTAATTTGAACTAAGTGTCATCAAATACATTTTTCAAGCTTTTTAGATAGTTTTACACGTAATTGGACCTTCAGATTGGTCAATGGTTAGGTGGGTAAAAATCTCAAACCCGCATAGGAATTTATATTTGCAATGCGTATGTTAAACCTTGTAGAAGAATAGGAAGAGTGTAAATGATGTTGTATTGATGAAAACCGTAAAAGATCTGGGTACGTGGGCAAGAATGAGAACAGGTTTGACATTCTGGGAGAACTGTTCTTGTATACGTAAGGGTATGGTATTTGAAACGGGAAGTAGGTATAATGGGTATGGAGAAAAGGTTTATTGATAGCAAATCCAGTTGCAGTCCCTAATCCTCCTATCATGTATTTATTAGATAAATCTTTTGCAATTAGCAATTTGTACTTGAACTTGAAGGTAATTCAAATGGGATGCATATAATATTGTGTGCCGACAAGGTTCTCTATCCCCTTTCTTTTGTTGGTCTCATTTTTCTTTTTCTCGTGCTTGATTAGTGGATTATGGGGCCCGCAATGCAAGTTGTCAGTGAGAGTAAAGGAGAATTGTGCCTTGCATTGCCTTTGTCCAGAATGTTATGAACTTGTTTACGAGAGTAATCCAGTAAGATAGCTTATTTCAGATTCACCATTATTTACTAACATTCTGCTATTTTTCTTCATTATGTAGTTTTAATGTATTTTATTTGATTTTAGCTTGAAGAAGGAGAAATCGATTATGTTAAAAGCCTAGAATACAAATTATGTCTTTATAAGTAAAATCACTTTTTTCTTCGAATCTGAAATATATTGCATTTTAATTAATGTATGTATATATTGTAATATGCTTTTCATCATGCACCACAGTTTTGAGAAACTTGAACCCATATAGAAACCATATTACTAGTGTTCCTTTTCTATAATCTAAACCATATAGTTTTTTTATCTCAACTTAAAATTCCTATTTCTTGAAGCTGTCTTATATCAGTTTCTCATCTCAGGTTTTAATGATTTATTTATGTTATAATTATTCTTGATTACGTATATGTTACTCTGGCAATCTTGTAAGGTTCAATTAAATTTTAAACAAAACTTTGTTATTCAGCTCTTAATCAGAGCTTGTCCTATTTGATCTTGTGTTGTGTATTTCGATATGTCCTAATCTAACATGAAATCCTCTTTCATTTGTGATTATAATTTCAAAACCTCATCATAATTGAATCAAATCAGGTTTTGTTATTTTATAGATATTGTGTTATTGTTGATGAATAATTTTTAAGAATATCAATTGTTTAATGTTATTGTAAGGTTTGAATATATTTCTGGTCTGATTTTTATATTCAACTTTTCAAACGTGTCTTGTTTGTTTTCTAGTTGAATATTTTAATTTTTGCTACTCTAATTAGGAATCCTCTTTTATTTTTGATTAGAACCACAAAACAAAACCTCATCAAAACTGTCTCAAATTAGGTTTCATAATGTTGAAAATTAAGTGCAGAATAAAACTAAACCTGTGGATATCAAAGCATGAGGCAACCAACACCAAAACTAATAAACCAATCAAACACACTAATACATGAGTAATAACTAGACATTCACAATCTCTACCGTGGTTTAAATCTTACTGGTGGTGATATTATTGAAACCATCATTTGAATTTCTTTTAAGTCCTAGGGAGTGAAAATTGCTTCTATTGACCTTCTTTATATGAGACACAGAAATTTGAAGATATTCTCATACTTGACTCAAGTTCAACCTTAATGTGTATGAAATTTTGGAAAATGTAGGAGTATATCCGAACTCTTCTAACATCAATCATTTGTGGTATGCACCAGTCAAACATATAGTGCACATACTACACAAAATAGTTTCTTAAAAAAGTATTGTTGAATTTTGGGATGAGATTCTGTATCTTTTATTTATCAAGAGGGAAAAGGTAAAATTATGGGAGGGCGCTAATTTAATTTTAGAAATTTATTGCTTGAATACTATTGTTAGATCCTATTTTTACAGCTTTAACTTTTTGGTGGAGTGGTTACTAACATAATATCAAAATATGCTGTGTGATTACTATTATTTATTATATGAATTTGTTATGTGTTTATGTTAGTAGGGCTTGAGCCATGTTGTAAACTTGTTACCCTTGCCGATGAAAGGATATGTTAGAGTGCTTAAATACATACGCTTGGGCTATTTCCTACGACTTAAGTTTATAAGTTCAATGCTTATTGACATTGACATACTATTTAGTCAATGTAAATTCTTTGACCATGTTAATAGACAACAGTATGAAGCCTAGTTTTGGAAATGGAAGCCCAACAAGTGTTGTAGAGGTGTCTGCTGTTCTTATGTATGTGTATTTCGTCTTGTTTTTCAGAGTATGCTGAGACATGGTGTGTATAGTATCTTGCATTTCTTGTTTATGCCTTCTGAAGCATAGTTGCAGTCAGTGGATTGTCTTTCGTTTTCGTGCTTTCTGAAGTATAGGTTATGGTAACGTGTAAGTGACTAAAATGTTGAGAGAGAATGAGTGCAGATGTTGTTTGATTTTGTCTTTTGTCTTGTTTTTCGAATATTCTGAGACATCGTGTGTATCGTATCATGCATTTTATGTTTGTCGCCTGAAGCATTGTTGTGGTTGTTGGATTGTTTTTCATATTTGTGTCTTCTAAAGTATAGGAGGAGAAGAGCCCAAACATCTCTTGCAACATAGGATTTTTTGAATAAGAAGATGTAGGTATTTATTGTTTTGCCCAAGGGGGCTGGTGCACAAACTTTAAATGGAATTGACTATTTAGATTTTTTGTCACTCATTCCGGAGGTGGGTATTTTGTTTGTGGATAGCATCTCATCATATTTTCTTCTGAAGATGTTCAAGATAATTGATTTGGATGAGTCTTTACTGGATATCAATGTTCTAAGATTTAGTTAGACTCATGTTCAGTAAAAGATTAAGGCTGTTTTCTGGTGTCTTTGCAACGCCTTCATTTCTTCTCTTTGTTTGTCACTTAGTCATCTAATCTAGTACTAGGTCTGGGTCCACTTTTCGAATGTGCTCATGGTAACTTACTGTGCTGTGCAAACGTTGTTGCTCTGATGAGTGGGTAACATGCTCAATCTCTGTATTGCATAATGTTGTAAATTGTGGGTATTTGAGCCCTTGCCTACAAGCTTAAGTTTAGCGGTTAATTAAATATACTATTGGAATCAGTTTTCTAAGAAGGTCCTACTTTCAAATACCCTACATGATGGAATTGGTATATTTCGATATGTTATCTGCATATATCCGTTATTTGAAGCTATATTTGTACTTGGTCTCTATGTAACAAGCTCGATGTTCTCGCACATGAAGTGTGTTAGAGTGTTGAAATATTACTATTTAAGCCCTTACAAACTTCATCTTCTGAGTTAATTGATACTTGACATAAATTGAATGTTTATATAACTTCTATTGATTGTTAACAAGATTGAGTATTGCAGGTGGTTTATTTTTGTATCTTGTCACTAATGTTATATCATCACTATGTGGTATGGAATTTATAACTCTTTATTTTTGGTTTTTCATAACATGGCACATTCTTTTTGCATTTTGGGTTAATGCTATTTTAGAACTGATATAGAATGTAATGATATATGAGCAATTTTGCAACTGTTTTGTCCTCAACTTTTCTAATTTAGTAATAGAATAGCAAGTATGTCAAATTTTATAATGTGTAAGCTTGCCTTGATCAATATGGTGGCTGCAAGCCCCTAATTGTAATTGTTCTCGATTGTTATTATGCGGTTCATTTCTTCAGGTTTTGCAACTTTTGTCCTTGTTCATCTGTTTTTCAACTATTCGAAAATGTCTTTCATAGTCATCCACTAGATTTTATTCATAGCAGCCTTCTCTTCTATCTTAATTTCAAATTTCAATCATTTTGGTGTGTGCATTCTATGCTTGGATGGTTTGGTTCGCTAAGTTGTGACATCAGCTAATTCTTAGGGGTTAGGACAACATTAAAGAATACCAACATATACAAAAATTTTTAGAAATCGAGTGACTTTGAAGATCAACTAGGGATATTTTATTTTCTAATTTAGTCGTCTTATGACTTGGTTGAATATGTTATCATAGGTATCTCTTTAGAAACAAATTAGCTTAGTAGTTACCTTTTGATGTATACTATACAAAGACTGAGAGAGATAGGTACACTTGTTAGTAAATTTTAGCACTGTTAATCTTGGATAGGTTTTGTTTGGTTTCAGATATCTCCTAGTTTGTGGACTACTGGTTCACACACAATCTTTTTTCTTTAATAAATTTTTCTTTGACTTCTTAAGAAAAATATATATAGGTGTATGTATATATATGTATACGGAGATTGGAGATCCATTTTAACACATTTATATTCAATTGTTAACAGGTTGTTTTATGGAGAGACCCTTGAAGGAGTCAGAGGTGCATTTGACTGTTAAATTATGTGAACTAACAAAATGCTGGTGTTTTACTTTTTAATAGCATAATGATTTAACTAGCTTGCAGCAGCTTCAATAGATAGGAGCACAAGCTAGTATATAAAACAGCGACAAGCTAGGAGCACAAGTTTCTTACTGGGTCATGAAACTTTGGAACACGAAAATCATTTGTATTTGAAAATTTTGGATGAAACAGGTTTCATTCACTACATCACACTCGATTTCATACCAATTATTCACTGTTCATGCATGCGTACGATTGGCTATACATTAAAATGGACAAATGGATAGATACATTCTAGGAAACTCTTCACTAAAGAGAGAGGGAGAATGGCCTCGTGTGGTGCATCTCACTCATCTTACCACTTTAAAATCAATATATCATCTACGGCTGACAACAAAGCCCCACATGCCTAAATGGTACATGTGGCTGATGTTGCCTGTCACGTTATGGTCCACCATGATTCCCTGGATTTATGGTCGCATCTTTGTTGTGGAAAGGAATTGTCTCGATAACTTCCAGGTTACAAACTTGGGCCATACCCAAATACAACAACAATCAAGTCAGAAAAATCTCATTTCCATTATCATTTATTTACGTAAATCATGCATCAGTGCAATAATAGATCCGAAGGTACTGGAGTTGCACAAACCTATTAGCCAAAGAAGAGGAAAATAGCTCTTTTAAGTTATCACAATATTTTATGATCAAGCTTCATAAATTCTGAACACAAGAAGGCATTGATGGAAGTTCGTAGATCCAAATCTTTTCCAGATACATTTCAGAAATTTTCAGTATCTCCAAGTTGGGGAGGGCAACCTGCAGAGTAGACCTCTTGTTTCAATGTTCATTTTATGGAAACAAGTAACAGAATATCAATCATGGATATATGACATCCCATAAGCTTAAGAGTGTTTCTCATTCTAACCATGGCAAACATTTAACTTCTTTATATACCAACTCCATATTCAAAATATGTAGTTTTATATTGAAAACAATACAACATTAACGTCAACAACAAAAAGGAAAAAAAGATCAAAACATTATATATGTGTGTGTGTGTGTAAGAACATAACTTTATAAAGTGACAATGTGTCTATTAATTAAGTTCAAAATTGAAGAACACATCATCAACTTTGGTGATCCAACGTTGATGGACACCTTATAATTCTTCTTGAAGGACGCACCTCATCATACTTCTTAAAGGAGAAAGATGACAATTTTTTGACTTTTGCCAATTTGTTTGAGTTCATCAATTAGTTCTCTTATTCTAATTATGATTTGTTTTTATGTATAACTGTAATTACACAATATGGTAGTATCACATTAAAGTGAGAAACCCTAAACTGTAGTACCAAAGTAAAATAGTATGAACCATGATGCGCAATTTAATGGAAACATTGTTCTTGGTGTAGCAAATAATTTAATGGGTAATTGATATAAAGAAAATTCATCTTTAAACACTTTGGTAGATTTGAATTGGCTTATTTCTTGTCTTCATCAAAATTTATTTAAACATATAAAATATGAATAAAAATTTACAACAATTTAACTCTTAAATAGATGTTTCCTATTATATTCAATTTTTATTCAAATATTACAAATTAAACATAAAATCACTTCAAATCATCAATTTTACCTCATTTGCATTGTCAATAGATATAATAATCAACTCACCAAAAAAAAAAAAAAAAAAAATCAATTGACCAGTTCTGAAGCTTTCAAAAACATAATAAGAATAATGCTTGCTCTTTTGTGGTCCTTAATAGAAAAGAACAAAATCTTCAATCTAAACCCAACATCTACATTGTAAGAAATCAGAGCGACTACATAGATAGGCTCAATACTAGCTAGATATGATATACAAGATAAATTTTTAATTTAATAAAAGTAAAGAACATAATTTCATTCACAAAATGGGCTGGATCTTGAGCCCATTTGGGTTTATGATCGTTAAGGATGGAAACTTGTAATGATTGATTTTGGAATCTAGTATGCAAGTTATTTTACAATCCAATAATTGCAAAAGGATATGATTTATGCAACGAATTTGAGGAGAATAATGTCAAAACAAGTCTTTTAGATATGGTCAAAGGATTTTTTTTTTTTTTTTTTTCCTTTCAAAAGCTAAATTGAAGGAGTGCCATTTTTTTTATATATGCATGTAGTGTTCCTTTTTTTTTTTTTTTTCCTGAAATAATATATATGTAGTGTTTTGTGTTCACTAAAAAAGGAGAACAATTAAAATGAGAGAGAATGAGGGTTTCCTTATACATAACTGATCGGACAAGGATTCTCTGTCAATGTTGACATGGTGCTAATCTTTTTATGAGAACAATTTAAGTTTGAGTGATGTATGAGAGAGAAAAAATCTATCAATCTTAATCATTCATTTTTACAAATGCTGATGTGTCATTAGATTATCAAAAGATTAACAAAAAAAAGGATGGTAGAGAATCCTTACTCTAACTGATCATTGAAAAACGACATTGAAATACAAAGCTCATCCCCTGAAATGATTTCTCGAGCATTTGTACTACTTATCAATTGCAATGCTGAAGGTGCCTTCGCTTTGCGGCAGAAACTTTTGAGTTTTGGCAGATCTCCTAGGGTCACATTGTGTAATTGATTGACTTGAACCTTACAAATCACTTCGTTGTTGTTGACATCTTGTCCATCAATAGCAAAAATGTCTATCATATTCTTGCACCAAGACGCATCAATTCTTGAAGTCGTGGTAGGACAATGTCAATGGAGAATGAGAAGATATGAATCAATTTCTCATAGCTCCCCGCTTGAATAGTTCTTAATTGAAGGAAAGACTTTACTCCAAGCCAACTGTTGCATATCTTCTCCAACTTAATCAAACTGAAGAGAAACATCTCCTCCAGAATTGGTAAGGGACCACAAGATACTAATTGCTTTGAGTCTACAATGCATAAAAATTGAGAATTATCATTTCAAAAAAAAAAAAAAAAAGTGAGAATTACTTTCGACACGAAAATGTATCAATTTAGGAAAACTATTTCCATCTATTGTTGGGTTGGGTTCCCTCTTATGTAGAGGCCCAACAAGTCTCAATAGGTTAAATTGAGCCCATATGGAAATCCTAAGGCAATTAGGAATTCATAACCCTATTTATTTCTTATTTCCTTGATCAATATAAATAAGAGATGAGAGGGTTTGGTGGCTGGTGAGAGTTTAGGGTTTTTTGGAGGCAGAAAATAACACAAAATCAAGTGTGAAGAGAGAAAATCGTGTGGAAGAGAGGAGGAAAGAAAATAGTGAATTTTCTGCACAGAAATTCACCCGCGCAGTTTCGGATTTGTTGCGATATCGTTTTCGTTAAATGTTGGATCGTGCTGAAATTTGGACAGCACATTTATCTCTTCTGGATCTTGATTCTGAACGGTGGAGATCGGAAACGGAGTTGTCGTTTGTGAGATATACAGCCCGTAACAGAGCTGTCACGTTTTGCGGTCACTGTCAGCGCAGCAGTTTTGTAAGACCGATATCTCTTTCGTTCACCGTTGGATCGAGCTCAAATTTGGACAGTATACTCAGCACTCGTGATTCTAAATTATGGACAGTGGAGATCGGATTTTGAGATCCCAGTAGAGAGCGACGCAGTCCAGAATGTTCTGCTGAGTTTGTGATTTTTCTCTTCACTTGTTATTTAAACTTAAATTTGTGTTATTAGGGAACCTAGATAATTGTTGCTCGATTTTGGTTCCTAGTTGATGTTAAAACAGTTTGTTACTCTCATCTTTGATTATTAGTGGAGATTTTTGGGTGGACTACGATCCCGTGGTTTTTACTCCTCGCATTGGGAAGGTTTTCCACGTAAAAATTGGCTTGTGTTATTTGTGCATGTGATGGTGATTTAATTGCTCATTATTTGATCGTTGGTGATAATTATATCGTGGTGGATTTGTGCATTACTTAGTGGTTTTTTCATAGGATTCATTCAGGGGGAGAAAAAGTTCCGCTGTGTAATTTTGTTTGTTTGGTTTTTCTCCCATCAAAGTGGTATCAGAGCCAGGTTCCGAATTTTGTAATGATGAATATGGAGAACAATTTGAATCTAAGTAGAATGATTACTCTAAATGGTTCGAACTATCATATTTGGAAAGGAAAGATGGAGGATCTTTTGTATGTGAAAGATTTTCACTTACCTATTTTTGCTACAGAAAAGCCTAGTGATAAATCTGATGCAGATTGGACTTTGCTTCATTGGCAAGTATGTGGTTTCATTAGGCAATGGGTGAGTGATAATGTTTTGAATCATATCAGTGGGGAAACACATGCACGAACTTTGTGGGTCAAGTTTGAGGAGTTGTATGCCAGAAAAACCGGGAATAATAAATTGTTTTTGATGAAGCAATTGATGTATTTGAGATATCATGACGGTGCTCCTCTGACAGATCATTTGAATACATATCAGGGGATTATAAATCAGTTGGCTGGCATGGGTATCAAGTTTGATGATGAGGTACAAGCATTATGGTTGCTTGGCACATTACCGGACTCATGGGAGACTTTCAGATCTTCTTTGTCGAACTCTGCTCCGAATGGAATGATGACAATGGATTTGGTCAAGGGTAATATTCTGAATGAAGAGACGAGAAGAAAAGTACAAGGGTCTACTTCATCTTCAGAAGTCTTGGTTACTGAAAGCAGAGGGAGAAGTAAAAGTAGGGGTCCGAAGAATAGAAGTCAACACAGAAGTAAATCCAATAAGTTTGCAAATGTTGAGTGTTTCTACTGCCATAAAAAGGGACACATGAAGAAAAATTGCAAGCAATTGGAAAGAAAAAATAAAAATGACACAAGCAAAGAAAAGAAGAATGAAAATAATAGCAATGATGACAGAGTTGCTACCGCCATTCAGGAAGACTTTCTTTTCATGTATGATGCTGATTCCATTAATTTTGCATGCCATGAGACTAGCTGGGTGATTGACAGTGGTGCTTCCATTCATGCTACATCGTGGAAGGATTTCTTTACATCTTACACACATGGTGATTTTGGGAGTGTAAAGATGGGGAATGATGGCATGGCAAAAGTTGTTGGCATTGGAGATGTGAACCTGAAAACAGATAACGGCTCCAGGTTAGTTTTAAAAAATGTAAAACATATTCCTGACATTCGTGTGAATATTATTTCTACAGGTAAACTTGATGATGAGGGATACTGCAACTTCTTCAGTAATGGTCAGTGGAAACTCACCAGGGGTGCCATGGTTGTGGCCAGAGGTAAAAAGTGTTCTACTTTATACTTGTTGCAGGCAAAAATTTCAAAGTCCATCATCAATGCAATTCAGGATGAAGACAAGATAGAACTTTGGCACAAGAGGCTTGGACACATTAGCGAGAAAGGCTTGATTGTTTTAACCAAGAAAAAGCAGCTACCTGACATGAAAAATATACAGTTGAAGAGATGTTCTCATTGTTTAGCAGGGAAGCAGAATAGAGTCAGCTTTCACAGTTCTCCTCCTACAAGGAAGTCAGGTATACTTGATCTAGTGCATTCAGATCTCTGCGGCCCTATGAAGACGAGATCACTCGGTGGAGCCCTATATTTTGTGACTTTCATAGATGATCACTCGAGAAAGACTTGGGTTTACACCTTGAAGACGAAAGATCAAGTATTAGATGTGTTCAAGAAATTTCAGGCACTGGTTGAGAGACAGACTGGGAAAAAGTTGAGATGCATCAGAACTGATAACGGGGGAGAGTATATAGGCCCTTTTGATGAGTATTGTAAACAACAGGGTATTCGACATCAAAAGACACCTCCCAAGACTCCTCAGTTGAATGGTTTAGCTGAGAGGATGAACAGGACACTAGTAGAGAGAGTGAGATGTTTGCTTTCACAGGCACAGTTACCAGGATATTTCTGGGGTGAGGCTTTGAGTACTGCTGTTCATGTTCTTAATCTCACACCGTGTGTTCCTTTACAGTTTGATGTACCAGATAGAGCTTGGAGTGGTAGAGATGTTTCCTATGATCACTTACGTGTTTTTGGGTGTAAGGCATTTGTGCATATTCCCAAAGATGAGAGATCCAAGCTTGATATGAAAACTCGACAGTGCATCTTCATCGATTATGGTCAGGATGAGTTCGGATATAGATTCTTTGATCCGGTTGAGAAGAAACTTGTGAGAAGCAGAGATGTAGTATTTGTGGAAAACCAGACTATACAGGATATTGAGAATGGGAATTCAGTGTCTGATGACAATAATGGTTTGGTCGATTTGAGTTCAGCTTCTTCAACAAGTTTGCCAACACAGGTTGATGATCAGCAGGTTGTAGTTGATACAGATGATTCCTCACAGGCAGAGGAAGATATTGAAACTGATGAACAGGTGCAAATTCCTGATACTCCATTAGATGTACCACTCAGGAGGTCTACCAGAGATCGACATCCTTCAAATCGATATCCTACAAGTGAGTACGTGTTATTAACTGACGGGGGAGAACCCGAGTGTTATACAGAGGCTTTGGAAGACGAGCACAAGAAGGAATGACTTGAAGCTATGCAAGATGAAATGCAGTCACTTCATCAAAATCATACTTTTGAGTTAGTAAAGCTGCCTAAAGATAGAAGAGCTTTGAAGAACAGATGGGTTTACAGAATTAAGCATGATGAGCTTAGTACTCGACCTCGATACAAAGCCAGATTGGTTGTCAAAGGATTCAACCAGAGGAAAGGTGTTGATTTTGATGAAATTTTCTCTCCAGTTGTGAAGATGTCATCCATCCGTGTTGTGCTTGGTTTAGCAGCCAGTCTTGATTTGGAGATCGAGCAGATGGACGTGAAGACTACATTCCTCCATGGTGATTTGGAGGAAGAGATTTACATGGAACAACCAGAAGGTTTCATTGTAAAAGGAAAAGAGAATTATGTGTGCAAGTTGAAGAAAAGTCTTTATGGTTTGAAACAGGCACCAAAACAATGGTATAAGAAGTTTGAGTCAGTTATGGAGGAGTAAGGTTACAAGAAAATAACTTCTGACCATTGTGTATTTGTTCAAAAATTCTCTGATGATGACTTCATTATTTTACTGCTTTATGTTGATGACATATTGATTGTTGGCAGGAATGTTTCAAGAATTGATAGGTTGAAGAAGAAATTGAGTCAGTCTTTTGCTATGAAAGACTTAGGGCCAGCAAAGAAAATTCTTGGCATACAAATTGATCGTGATAGAAAATCCAAGAAGTTATATATGTCACAGGAGAAGTATGTTGAAAAAGTACTTCAGAGATTCAACATGGACAAAGCTAAAGCAGTTAGTTCTCCACTTGGTGCACATTTCAAGTTGAGTACGAAACAGTGTCCTCCTACAGATGCCCAAGAAAATGACATGGAAAAATTTTCATATGCTTCAGCAATCGGGAGTTTGATGTATGCAATGGTATGTACTAGACCAGATATAGCTCATGATATTGGTGTTGTTAGTCGGTTCATGTCTAATCCTGGAAAAGAGCATTGGAATGCTGTCAAGTGGATCATGAGATATCTTCGAGGTACTTCCAGTTTGAGACTTGGTTTTGGCGGTGAGAAGCCACTGCTAGTTGGCTACACAGATGCAGATATGGCAGGAGATGTGGATTCTCGTAAGTCAACATCTGGTTATTTGATTATCTTTGCAAGTGGTGCTGTAGCTTGGCAATCAAGATTGCAGAAATGTGTTGCACTTTCTACAACAGAAGCAGAATTCATTGCAGCAACTGAAGCTTGTAAAGAGTTGTTGTGGATGAAAACGTTTGTAGTAGAGCTTGGTTTCAAGCAACAGAGATATGTGTTATTATGTGATAGTCAGAGTGCTATTCACCTTGGGAAGAATTCAACTTTTCATGCAAGATCGAAGCATATTGATGTGAGATATCATTGGATTAGAGATGTGTTGAATGATAAACTACTGGAACTTGACAAAGTTCATACATATGATAATGGATCTGATATGTTTACAAAGGTATTATCAAGGAAGAAGCTTGAGGCCTGTAGGATGATCGCCGGAATGGCGAACCCCTCCACATAATCGGGAAGGGGGAGATTTGTTGGGTTGGGTTCCCTCTTATGTAGAGGCCCAACAAGTCTCAATAGGTTAAATTGAGCCCATATGGAAATCCTAAGGCAATTAGGAATTCATAACCCTATTTATTTCTTATTTCCTTGATCAATATAAATAAGAGATGAGAGGGTTTGGTGGCTGGTGAGAGTTTAGGGTTTTTTGGAGGCAGAAAATAACACAAAATCAAGTGTGAAGAGAGAAAATCGTGTGGAAGAGAGGAGGAAAGAAAATAGTGAATTTTCTGCACAGAAATTCACCCGCGCAGTTTCGGATTTGTTGCGATATCGTTTTCGTTAACTGTTGGATCGTGCTAAAATTTGGATAGCACATTTATCTCTTCTGGATCTTGATTCTGAACGGTGGAGATCGGAAACGGAGTTGTCGTTTGTGAGATATACAGCCCGTAACAGAGCTGTCACGTTTTGCGGTCACTGTCAGCGCAGCAGTTTTGTAAGACTGATATCTCTTTCGTTCACCGTTGGATCGAGCTCAAATTTGGATAGTATACTCAGCACTCGTGATTCTAAATTATGGACAGTGGAGATCGGATTTTGATATCCCAGTAGAGAGCGACGCAGTCCAGAACGTTCTGCTGAGTTTGTGATTTTTCTCTTCACTTGTTATTTAAACTTAAATTTGTGTTATTAGGGAACCTAAATAATTGTTGCTCGATTTTGGTTCCTAGTTGATGTTAAAACAGTTTGTTACTCTCATCTTTGATTATTAGTGGAGATTTTTGGGTGGACTACGGTCCCGTGGTTTTTACTCCTCGCATTGGGGAGGTTTTCCACGTAAAAATTGGCTTGTGTTATTTGTGCATGTGGTGGTGATTTAATTGCTCATTATTTGATCGTTGGTGATAATTATATCGTGGTGGATTTGTGCATTACTTAGTGATTTTTTCATAGGATTCATTCAGGGGGAGAAAAAGTTCCGCTGTGTAATTTTGTTTGTTTGGTTTTTCTCCCATCATCTATATCATAGAGAACAATCCTAGCATCCAGCACAGCATGCAACCCTAGCTCTTTGATTCCTTTCAATAGTCAGCCAACTCCTTCCTCTTTGGTATTTAGACTGAGTTTCAACATTCTATATCTGCTAGTCTCACACTATGAATATATATGATACTCATACCAATAATCTCCTATCAATATTTTATACCTTTCCAACTTTGAGGAGAGCAAGCCTTGTGACATTTTAGCATCTGGAATTTGTATGTCTAAAGTGGTTAGATGACACAAGTACTTCAACTCATCAAGGCTAGCATTACTTCTCGCAATGTTGGGTCATTCAACTTCCTATTGGAAAGAGGTATTACCCATATACAATGCTTCTAATTGGGTAAAACTTGATAAGACATTTGGTGTAATAACACTAAGCTTGGAACCATCACTTAAATCTAACAAGTTTAGCATTATCAATTGATGAATTTCTTTAGCTAACTTCTCGATATTAGATTCACGAAGGCTATGGATTTCTAATTTCTTTAGGTCTACAATAATAGCTATATCTCCCAATTTACATTGTTCAAGACATAACATTTGAAGGTTTATAAGCTGATTAATTGATGTAGATCATAAACATAAATCCATTTTATAAGACTTGAAGCCTTGGCATCCCTTTGAAGAAATTATCGGGGATGTTTGGAAATGAATCCTTACTTTTCACATGAAAAAACTTAAGTTGGGGCATACCATATCTCAAGGAAGCATTATGGTATCATGTAGAGAGATTGCAGCACAACTTTTCCACATATCTTCATGTACCCAATTCCTCGAAACGGTATCTGTGACTATAAACATATGGTGATCTCTTGATGCAATTGATTTAGTAAAATCACCAACAACATCATGGACTGAAAATATTTTCCCATTAGAAGTGTTGAGCAATAAATCAGTTGGCTGACCAACACATCTACATTATCCAATGCTTCTTCCATTGTTTGGACTCTCATGAATAACCCATTCTGTACCTCAATAGGTCTTGAATAGAAAAACTGTAGAGACAGGCCATTGTACCACAAAGCAAAAATATCGACTTGAGTTCCTCAGTTTCTAATCGGTTATAACTCAATTGTATACTTAAATATATCTCAGAAGTCACTCCCTCGTAGCTTTCTGGCCTTCTCAATTCTCGCAAGGCCTTATTCCATTCAGATACACCCTTGTCTTTTAAAGCCTTTGCTACCATAACAATTTTTAAGGCCTTATTCCAAGCATCATCTTCATCTAAAACCTCAACCTAGAAATTAATCTGAGAATCCATCTTTTTTGTTAGCACATCTCTACTCCCTGTTGCAACGATAATTAATATCCTATATGATTATCATATAAAGGAATTCCTATTTTCTCCAAATCGATACTCCCCCAAATATTATCAGGAATCACAAGAATCTTCTCCACTTTTTCCAATCGTTCACATGGTGTCCCTACCCTTCCAGATATGGCCTCCTGGAGAAATTCCAAACCCAATATATCTCCAATTTCTCCTTGAATATTTTTTATGTACGGTGTATCAGGCACCTCTGCAAAAACTATCCCATTAAAGAGATTAAGTCCCTCGACTTGTCTTGCAATTTCTTTTGCTAGTGTTGTCTTACTGACTCCACACCTGCCACATATCCCAACCATGTAGACATCACCATTATTCAATACGTCAATAATATTCTTCAAAATCAACTCTCTTGATTCAAAGGCTTCATAATCATTACTAGATTGAAGCCATGTCTCCTTTAGAACGGTATGATATGAAACTTTTTTAAATTCCTCAGGTTCTTGTTGTAGTCAAACAACATCCTTCAACTTTCCAGGTGCATTCTTTCTGTGTTTACGGCATTTGTTCAAATTAGGACACGAAAACCCCTAGAAACATTGCATATTTGCCTGCTTATGATCATCTTCAACAATCTTCGAGGCTCATCGATTATGTTCATGACATTATCAAGCCAACTCTCAACATGCTTTTCAATCTCTTCTCCTTTTCTTGTAGCATCATCAACCAAATGCTGCATAGTGTCTCTTCTACCCCTGAGCTTCTTCACTTCATTCTCTAGATTCTCGAAGTTGCTCTTGAAGTTCCACAAATATCTGAACGGACTTGCCACAGGAGCAACCAAGGATTGGGCAATCTTTGCAGCAATAGAAAGAGCAATATCAGCCATTTTGAACCCTTTTGTACTCATCTCTTTCACTTTCTTTTTCTTATAAAGTTTTTAAGGAAACAGAGATAGGAAATCAACAAAATAGAGGAAAGCAAAACAACAGGCCAACAATGGAAGAAAAACTGGTTATGTGTGAAATCAAAGCGAAAAACAAGGAAAACAAAGAGAAAAAAGAAAAATTGATTCAAATGCGGTGTTAGTCGGCTAAAACGACTAGGACATGGAAATCCACATGCCACCTACTTTCTTATTTTGTAAAATGAAAAGGTAATGTCAATGGCTTAAATAATTAACTTAAAACCATATATTAAAACAAAAAGAAAGAATTGCAAATTTTATTATGTTTTTGTTTTTGGGTACCATTTTTAGGTGAAGCGATTCGAATCAAAATTATTATTAAGTTAAATGAACATTTTCTATCATCGGGTCAAAATGCAACACCTAGATAGTTTAATTTTTTTAAACTATTTTATATGAGCTGATATTCCTTTTCTTTTTTAATAATATCACTTATGATGTAATTACCAAAACTTAAATTATTGTCAGGTTAAATGAGAATTCCCTATCATAATATCACATTGGCTGGTGGTCTATTTTTATTAATTAATGAACAATACATAAACATACATGCAAATTTCTTTATGTTGCTAAATATAAATGATAGTTACTGAAATATTGTAAACATTCATTACCTAAAAACAATCTATTGTATTTTACGAGAATCTGTAATTGAAATTTGGATTGCCTACTACTGTGAAAAAATATTTTATTAACAAAATCTTTATAGAAAATGTTTTATTAGTATTAGGGAGGTGTCTTCAAAAATTCATTAAAAATTCAAATCAATTGTTTGAAAACGAGAAAAGACTTTTATTAGGGATATTTGATAAGAGGCCCAACATATTGACACGGGTTTCTCTAAGTAAAACAAAGGCTTCTCAAGCAACTATAGATGGAATAATCCCATATTTTTACTACAATAACATAAATTATTTCGTAACACATGATTTGGAGATGATAAGAGAATTTATAGTCACCAGTTGGTGTGCTTTGAAATTTTTAGGAAAAATATTATTTTCAAACGATAGCAGTAATGCTGTCGATTGAGCTCATAATGTATATAAATCAGTTTTGTATATGTTTTACAATGTTTGTATATGTTTTACAATTACATTAAATCTAAAAATAGGCACCAACATTTTAATACAAAAATAAATAATTGTCGTTATATTTCTATAATTTTTTAAGTTAAGGTATCAAATCAAAGAAAAGCGCAATGCATTCTATATGTACACATAAAAGAAACAATACAAAAAAAGGACACTACAAATTTGGACCAAACCCAAGTGTAAACTTGGTCTTGTTGGGTTCTAAAAGACATAACGATATTTACACCCCTAAAAAATTGTATGTACACCCCAACATGGTTTATCTAGAAAATTACAATATAATCCTTAAAGAAAATTACTAAAAAGGGTAAATAATTTTGTAACTAGACTCACAAATATTAATCACTTCCTCATTTATATGATAATACCTTTTTATTTCCTCAAACACTTAACTTCTTTTTAAATATTAATTTCAAATATCAAACAATTTTTAAAGAAACAAATTAATTGCAGAATATCAAAAATAATTTTGAAACACTAATTTCAAATATTAAATAATTTTTAAGAAAATAAATTAATTATAGACTATTAAGAATGGTTTTGAAATACTAATTTCAAATATCAAACAATTTTTAAAGAAACAAATTAACTATAGAATATTGAGAATGAATAAAAATCTTGATAAAATTATTATATTTAGTTATAAAGGAAAAAATAAGTAAAGAAAATATGTTTGGATAAAAAAAAAAAAAAACATATATCAAGAAGTTTGTTTTATTTCAAATACTCCATAAAAAATCATTGATCAATTCAAATTTCTTTTCTTCATAATATAATATATCTGTTAAGTCGAAATAAAAAATTATTCATTGATCAAATAATAAGAAACTTATTTGAATGTTACCATATGATGTTAAAAATTATACTTAATCAAAAATTAAACTGAAGTAAGACTCTCTATACTTTTTTAAATTCTAACTTCTCGAAATTGACTGTTTTTTTCCTTCAAATATCAAATATTTTTAAAAGAATATAAATTAATTGTAAAGTGTGAAGAATAATTTAAAATCTTAATAAAAAGTTGATTATAAAATTATAAGTTTTAAATTAATTATTGAAAGAAAATAATAATTGACTTGCTTTGTTTATTAAGGGAAAAATCTCTAAATTCTAGTAAAATTAATTATATAACAAAATAAGTATTCTAGATTGTACTTATAAAAATATATTATAAAAACAATAAAAGAAGGACAATATTTATATTAATTGAGGTTTATTTACAAATTAAAGAGTTTTCATAGTTTTGATGAGATGTACTTATGAAATTAGTGTACATACAATTTAGTGAAAATATGGCTACTTTTTAACAAGATGGATGAATCACTGTAAATTTTGGGCCAATCAATCAAAGGGCCCAGGCCCACTGCAGGTAATTGTCATTTGATAAATCGTAATGTGGGGACTTGACGGGCCTCTTACGTGATAGGTGATGACGTGGCCAGCCACATCATGGGTTGATGATAACATGACAAAACATAGGTGATGACATGAGTGGTTACGTGGACACCAAATAATCTGTGACCAGTGAGTCAATGGCACCAAAGGGTGAGTGATGGCGTCCATGGTTACGTAATGATGTCACTTTGCTTGAAACGTGCTAATATAAAATGTTGATTTTAGGTCCTTGTCGGGACACGATATTCAGAGTTTGGTTGGCTATGGCTATGGGTGTCCAAGTGCACACAAGAAGGTGGTTTTCTCTGCAAAGCGAGCATGTTCACCTTGATGCAGGGGAGATGAAAGTGTTACTTCTTTTCTTTAGTTTTGTGCACCTTCTTGCTGAATTAAAATATTCTTTTTTATTTTTTTTTTTTTGCCACTGCTCTTAATTGTATACAATCATTACAATTGTATGTTTTATCATTCAATGATTTATGTACAATTGTCATTGCAATATGTAAATTAAAACCCTTCAGCCTCGCAATGATTAGTAGCTGTATTCATAGTTTACCTTCTAGATTTTCATTAAAAGTTGGTCTGTGTAAGTTCTGTTTTTCTTGCACTTATCTTTATGCACTAATTGTTATTCATTTTCTTTTTTAGGTTTCCTTACACGTAATTCTATTGCGAGGTAGTTTTCCAATTGATTCTAATATGTTCTTTTACTGATCTCTATATGTATTGTAACAGATCTGGAGTTCTTGCAGCTGGAGGAGCTCCTGTGAAAGGGCATATTTGTTAACACATAAAGAGATGAGGCACGAACTATAGGTATTATGCGTGTTCTGTTGACTTATGGTTTTGATCCTATAAATGGATCTGTAATCAGTAAGTTCCTCCTGAAACAAAAGTCTGTGAAGACTGTTGTTCGTAAGTTGCTACATGAGATTGTCAAGTTGAGTGCTGTTCCAATAGATCCAAATCTTCCTCCCCCAGTGATAAACGGAATCGGACGGGATGATGTTGAGATGAAAAAAGAAGACTGGCTATGTCCTAAGTATGTCTCTTCTTTAAAAGCTTATGATTTTTTCTTGATCAACTTTTTCCTATCTAGGTAATGGTGCAAATTTGCTTAGTGTACATACAATTTTCAAATAGGATGCATCTGCTTTGGTTAAGATGCACTAAATGAGTGTCCATGGACAAAGTTTTTATTGATATTAAGGGTTTCTTTTGCACTGTCTCAAAGTGTACCGATAATCAACTTTGCATTAACCATCCACTTTTTTAGATTTTAAAACCATTTTGGTATTTTATAAAGGTTGTATGTAACAACAATTAAAAACTATTGTCTTAGTGTGATGTCATGAATTTCGAAAAGCATACAGTGTGCCTACAATGTGATGCCAAGCGGCCAAAGAGGCAGCTGCTTCCCGGAGAGTGGGAATGCCCTAAGTAAATTTCCAGTGCTTTATTGCGAATATTTTCCTTGTTGATTCTGTTTGGCTACAAGTTTCAGAAAAAAGGATAATTTTCAATAATGTTTATAGTGCAGGATTTATGATGTTATGGCTTATAGAGCTTATGATGGTTCTTTACTGTCACAGGTACAACTTTTTAAATTATAGGAGAAATATGACATGTTTTCATTGTGATTGCGAACGTCCACCCGATGGCTTTATGGAGAATAAAATGGAAGAGAGGAAACAGGGTCTAAACATGAGAATGGAGAAGATTGCAAAGAGGTCTGAGGCTTCAAATTCCTGGAATTTTGACTTTGATGATCACAAATCAGATGGAGCAGATGTTGCTGCGTTTGAGTATGCTGATTCTTCATTGTGGGGTGAAGACTCTCCTTTAGACAGTAAAGCTAATGCAGAATCTTTTAGAGGGTATGGTGATGATTTCAATAAATCCAACACAGTTCGAAGAGCACATTAGAGAGGGCATTCTGTGATACGAACCCACTAGGTAGAACTCATCCTCAAAAACCGGCTATTGAGGAGAGGGTACCTAGCAGGTTATATATCTTCAACCAATCCCATACTTAGTCGATGTGGGATCATAACATTCCATCACGCTTCCGCAGCCGACGTCCACGGCGGCCCATCATTCCCAGTTGGGTGACTTCGCGGATCCCACCTCTTTTGGGTAGTAGTCCTCCCCAGGTCGCTTCGTCCGTGCATCGTGCTAGTGCGCGTGATGTAGGCTCTGATACCACTTAATACGAACCCACTAAGTAGAACTCATCCTCAAAAACCGGCTATTAAGGAGAGGGTACCTAGCAGGTTATATATCTTCAACCAATCCCATACTTAGTCGATGTGGGATCATAACATTCTGATATTGATAGTAACAAACCTAGAATTGGTTTTGACGATTTTGATGGTGAAGATAATGTTGACAGTTATGAGAATGAAACTCTGGACAATTATTTAGTGAGGAAGGCTTTTTTGAATGATCTTTCTAAAGGATTTTCTGAGGCAGAAGATATTGAGGGCTCTGATAATAATTTTAGGGGTAGGCAGAGGACACCTCCTCGATCTAACAATAAGACATCTGCGCTGATGCATCAAAACTCGGCTTTCTCAGGCTCTGAGGATGGTGAACTGGATTTTGACACTGATGAAGAGCTTCAAGCTCATCCCAACTGGAAGTCTAGTCATGTTGCTGATTCTAGACATAGAAGTAGGGGATTGGGTTTTGGCTCAGCTGAAGAATTTGGTCCCCCTTCAGATTTGGATTATGATTTGGTTGAGGATATCAAAATCAGGCCTGAAAAAGGAAATAAAGGAATTTATGGTAGGAATTATAGGAGAGAGTAGACTCTGACGTGAAAGATACTGACTTTTCTGATTCAGAGTTTGATAGTGATCATTTTGATATACGTAGAAATAGATTTGGACGAAATAAACTAGAAACTGTGTGAAGAAGAAACAATTTTAAAGGTTGTGATTGTTATAACTTTGTGAATGATGCACAATTTAGATCAAATGGTATGATGGATTATAGAAGGAACTTTATGTTAATAGATCATCTCAAGGGTCCTGTGGAGATAATAGAGGATCTAAATGGGATGACTATGGTGGATGTACAACGAATGACAGAAGCGGTGATTCAAGGAATTTCAAGGGATCTAAAGTGAAGGATTTGGAAGTTCAAAACCTGGGATGTCTCACAAATATGATAGGGATGCAAATGATGATCCCAGTGAATTTAGAAACAGTAGAAGGGTTATTGAAAGGTAGATCTTAGCCATGACCATAATTTCAGAACTTGGCTTAAAACAGGTGATCAGAAATTTTATAATTCTTACACTCCTGCCTCTGAACATTGAAGAATATTATCAACTTTCGATGTGGTGGCATTGTTTGAAGATGCAAGTTTCTCATGTTTGTTTACTAGTTTTGATGCTATAAACTAGAAAGGTATCACATTTTATTGAATTTTGGTCCAGTTGGTGTGTACCAGTCCATCTACAGGGCCTGTAAAGTTTACTTGTCAACTTATATTAGGCAATCAATTATTACTTTTGGAAATTGTTAATATATACATTATACAATGTATTCTTTTCTTATTGATCAATGGTAAATATAACTGTGACAAGAAATTGACTGACTCATTATAATTTCATTATTGTACTTGTATGGATATATCTATTTGCACGATGAGTAATCAACAAACATATTAATAATGTTTTAAAATCGCCGATGTTAAAAAAGAAAAATCAAAATTTAAGTTCAAAACTTAATCCAAAACTATATATGAGTATGGAATTGAAGAGCTTAACTAGAAAATGATTGACATTAGAAGAAAAAAAAAAGGAAAAAAAAAAAAAAAAGCCTACTGACCGTAACAAGAGTTTCTTTTTGAAATGACTGTAACAAGAGTTTCAGTACTGAATATAACTAGGGTTTAATTGAAATCTAACCCCTTTTTGATAACACATTTGAAAAATAACCTTTTTTTTTAAATCTCAACCACTAGGTTCAGAATCTCAACTTCCAGGTTATGAGTCATAGTGTTAATTTAATTCAATCTCAACTTCAGGGTTGAGATTTTTTCAACCTAAAAAAAAAGGGTTAGTTTTCAAATAGACTCTCAAAAAGGGATTAGTTTAGGTATTTTCTCATATAACTATTAGATAACGAAATTGTTTTGATATATATTTGATTTATTTTAACAGGTTAGTATTGATTAAACAAACTTGATGAGTATCCTATTTAAATGTATATCTCAAAATAATATTTTATCAAAATATAACCATGGATCGTAGAATTTCATGGCGACGAATGTTGTAATACTTCAAAGTTCAAAAGCAACAAACATCAATCAAATGAAAGCTAAAGGAATTCAACGAAGGTATAAGAAGAAAATACCAAATCTGACTTTTAACATGAAAAACATCAAAATACCACCTCAGTGTCTCACTAACTATACAAGTGCCTTCTCTCTGATTCATAAGTAATAATACCACTCTTCTTGTAACAAATTAGAACAGATAAAGGTGAAAATAAAAATTATATTAAAAGATATACAGAGAAGTCCAAAAGATTGCTTAGCTTAGTGAATTGATACATACCTCTGTTTCACAGGTAGAATAATCACTCTGATTGTATGTGGCAGCTTACTGTAACAAATCAGAATATATAAAGGTGAAAATAGGAATTGTATTAAAAGATGCATAGTGAAGTCCTGTAGATTGCTTAACTTAGTGAATTGATACATACCTTTTGTTCATGGAGCTGTTGTATGGCTCTACTAACATCAAAGTCTGGACATAGTTCAATTGATCCCAAGTGATTTTTGATTTCATGTAACTTTGGTGTGGTTAACTCTCCATGAGAGAAAATCTTCATATTTGGGCAGTCGTACACATCTAATTCTTCTAAAGATGGGAATTCTAAGGCGAAATTCCAAGAGCAGAAACTTGTGAGACTTGGTAAATTATAGAGTGACAAGCACTTCAAGTTGCTGAAAAGGATTTTATCCCCTGTTACATCTCCATGATTTCTTGGTAAATACCCAGACACCCCAGCTGAACATCATCTCTCTAGAGCCTCCCACCAATTTTTCTCTCTGTTTTCTAGAAGGAAGGAAGAGAACAGGACTCTCTGCTCTTCGAAGCACCACATCATTCTATAAATCTTGCTGACTCTGTCCAACCATGATAAGGCACTCTTTGGGTTGCCACTCCCATCAAACGATTTTGCCCCTAGTTTACAAACATGTTCGATCAAGCATTTCGGTTCTTCAAGAGCCTCTCGTGGCTGATGCATTGCCACCCTCAATATTTGGGCGATCTATTTTGTATTGAAAGTTTCGCCAGTCGTTCCGCTAATCCCAACGATCCTGAATGGGGCTGATCTATAGGGGCACTCATCGGCCCCGTCACGTGTTCTGTCTCCCAGGTAAACGGCACATCGGGTGCGGGAGCCTCTAGAGTGGCTCTGTGGGGACCCCTGCGATCTCGTCGATGCATAATGTTGTGATTTCAACGAAAACAAGATTACGAAACACTGTAAATTTCTGAAATCATATATATGACAAACGATAAAAACGTGATTGCTTTATTCACATAACAAAGTAAAACAACATATTTTATAAAATCAAAATATGAAAACATACAATCTGATTTCAAAACCTTTGCCCTGATACCAATACGAGAGATCCAATCCTTACACACTATTTTCGTACACTTGGTAGCCATTGACAATATCACGGTAGCCCTCCAATCGACATCTAAATTCGGTTGAAAGGTTCCAACGAAGCTAAACTATTTTCCTTTACTGAAAATCGTTTTTGAAATCTCTTTTTTAACAGAAACGGGTGAAAATTTTTTTCATTTTTATTATACATTTGCAAAATAGATTTAACAAAATTTCAGCTGCATGACAATTATTTTCTGAAAATGTCACTCTGTAAAAATTTATAAAAACTTTATATACTTCTAAAAATAAACAATTTCTCAAACTTCTGGACCTCAAGCCCTCACTTTTTCTCAATCCATAAGCAACTACAAACATGCCGTCAAATTTAAAGATAAATTGAAATTTATTTATATATCATACATATATTCATTTATACATTTTTCAAAACCATAGGAAAGTTAATGCAATTGTTAAAGTACAACTTTCAAGATATCCAAGATAAATAAATGGAGTTCACAGCAGCACACACAACTTGATCCACCGAATTCTGGGCTAGAGTCCCTATTATTGACGCACCTGTCCTTGTATTTGCTTCAAGGGAGGTTTTGTTTATAAAACATAAAATAATATATAAGGTAAACGAGCTCAGTGAGTGTCATAGGTCTTTATTCAAATTTCATTTTTGAAATTAAACCTCCAAAAATTTTTGAAGCATTTTAGGAACATTTAATTGTTGTAATACGAAAATCTATTCTTCTCTAAAAACCATAACTACATTAAATGTATGGATAAACATTTATCATAAATAAAATTCATGCATAGCAAAACTAAATTATGAAAATAGTATGCTGTATGAATTTAGTTTTCTGCTGTAAAATATAGATAGTGGCAACACTAAAGTTTTTCAAACATTCTTTGAGTAAAATAAGCTAATCACTGACAGTTCGTATCACATGGTACCCTAGGTATGAAGCAAAATTTTTTCTCGCTCAAACCTTCCTAGAATTTACCTTCATTCAGGCCATCTATTCGGTTTTGCATAGTAGAAATTTCCCTCTCTACGGAGTGACATTTACTCTCATTTAGATGGAAGCTAGATAATAATATACCATGTACGTGTATGGTTGACACACTGAACTAGACTAATTAATATAGTCTCTCCCTGTGGGTTTCCTTCCACTGTTAGTGATAGACACCCCCGACATTGCCAATGCATGTTTAGGGTACTCAACCTCAATCAGAAATATCTGAAATACCTATAAGACATATCACAGGTTCACAAATACATTTACACAAAGTACTTTTCATCATAAAATACATTTTTCATATAAACTTTCCAAATTCATATAATTCGTGTCTCGTATAAAAATTTCACAATCCATGCAAAATATTTCATATGGAACTCATTTAATTCAAACTCAATCTTTAACATATCGTGGTAAAAATTTTTAATATATCATATCAATATATTTTAAAGAACACTCACCTAGTATTAACTCACGATAACGCCCTACTTAAGATTTCCTCGCTTCTATGTTACTTACATATTTTCGCATTCTTGGTTTAGGTGACGTTACAACCGGATTTAATCATATATATACACTTCCATTGGTGCATTATCATACAAAAAAACATTTAACTCTACGAGGATTCCGAACATCTTTTATTCAAGTCATAACGACTCCAATTATCCGCGTATATTTTTCGTTTGAATTTATCAATATTTATACATGCAAAATATCTCAATTGGAATTCAATTTTCACATTAACATATTAAACAAACTTTTGGACCATTTTACCCTTATGTTGGCCGAATATATATCACCTTTCATGCCATCAATCTAATTCAATTTTTCTCATTAAAATCACATTTCAATACATGCAAAAATGATAGCAAATCAAGTTAAATTCATAAAACTCACAATCTAATATCATAGCATGGTTAGATCGTGACATGCATCCTTTTACATCCAATAAAATTCTTTCCAATTTCATACTAAATTCATCACCAAAATAGCCCGTAAAGTCATCAAAACAATAAAAAACAATCATCCATCATATAGAATTCACATAGCACCCCAACTTAAACTTTTTCCTTTCATTTTCTTGATATACATCATCTTAAAATCATGCAAAACTTCATACAATTACATTAAAACATCCAAATCAATTCATGAGATTCAAACCCTAGTCTTGGCCGTGTAACATCTACAATCTAACATTAATCCTTCATCAAGTTTCACACTTAATTTTACGTCAAAATCACACTAACTTTTATGGCAAAATAACCAGTTCCTAAACCAACGTCAACTTAAACTTGAATCAAAAATTCAATCACACTAATACACTTACCAACTTTTTTTGGATTCTAAGCTTTGCTTTCCCTGCAAGTTTGAGACCTCAATCCTCTAAATCCATGCATAAAATTCTCATTAAAATACATACAACTCATTAGACAGCATCAATCCAACTTTTCACACAAAAAAATTAGGGAAATTTAAACTTCACCACTTGAAAATCATTTGATCTTATTGAATATCACTCCTAGGCTTGCTTACAACCTTTTGATGGCTTGAAAACCACTTAAAAATGGGTTGAAAATTTGAAGAACAGCTACTACTCCTGGTTCTGTGCTTGGCTGAACAGCTCCCTACAGTTTTTGGTTTGTTCTTCATTCTTCCATTAGACACACACACACACACACACACACACACACATATATATATATATATATAGCTTTTAATTGTCTTAACAATTGCCCCTCAAGTTTGTGTTATAATTACAAGTATACCATTAGTTAAATTTTACAATTTTGCCATCCTTATCTCTACATTTTCTATACTTCCACTTTCCAAAAATACCCTTGCACATATCCCTTTCTCATTTAGTCACTCATACCTTTTCTTAGAAATTTCTTTAATAAAAATTGCATTATATATTTTAATAAATCACTATACCCTTTTCGTATTTGAAATTGTTTCCGGTCTACTCGAAATTTTATAGTAACTCAATTTCACATTCGAAAATTTCATCAGAATTCGATTACAGATTTGGATACTTTAAATTATTTCTATATTTTATGAATAAGAGCACACTTGTGTAATATATTTATAATATTAAAATGGGAAGATTATATTACAGTCTTCCCGTTGGTGTCCATTCTACCATATAATTGAAGATGTTAAGGTTCTGTGTAAGGGTGTTGGAGTCTTGAACTATCTTCCTATTCCTAGATCTTTAACAAAGTAGCACACACCCTAACTGCTCTTGCATTCTCCTTTAGGAAGGACAGACTTTAGCTCAATGAATAGTCTACTTGTATTTCTTCATTTTTTTGAATGGAAGTTTATTTAGTTTCAAAAAAATAATAATAAAAAAATAAATGGCTCTTTTGTACAAAGGGAGATATACTTGTTAGAATTTTTTATTATTATTATTTTACGGCTCAATTAACCTTTTATAGGTTCTGTTTTGTTCTAGGTTTCTTCTAGTTGACTTGGTTTCTTTTTCTTTGGGATAATCCCAATACCCACATTGTTGTTTGACATAATCACTAATTACTCCCATGTAGTCGAAAAAATCTCATTTTTTTTTCCCTTTTGTTAACACTATTAGTGAAATAAGGTTTCTGACAATGACAGTGTGCGAAATGTCTAAACGGCCCCTTAATTAAACATAAAAAATTCATTAAATTTTTTTATAAAATAAAATTAAAAAAATAAAAAAGTTGGGGATCCAGTCTCTAGATTAAATCTCTAACTCCAATGAAGAACACATCTAAGAAATCCATTAAACACAAGAGCAGCATCATTATCACCAACATGAACATAAACCCTAACTGTAACAACAATATTAGGGATAACAATCCGGGTTGGTGGATCGGGTTGACACGACATGAATACAATCTGATTATTTTTGACATGACACGAATATGACACAATCAATAAACTGGTCGAACTCCTTCAACATGAACACAATACGATTACTAATGGGTCAACATGGAAACGATACTATTAACCCATTTATTTACGAGTCATTTATTAATCCATTCAATGACCCGTTTAGTTGATATGTTTAATGACCCGTTTAACCAACACATTTAATGGCTCGTTTAGTCGACATGTTTAATAACCCGTTCAATGATTGGACTAAAATTAAGCACGATTTTCTATTCTCAACCGATGCTTTTGTGATGAAAACTCAAGTAAAATAGAGAAATTCAAATGTTTTCCAAGTTTTTTGTTTAGAAATTGAATAGAGGGACTGAATTGTAATTTTTTAAGCCAAAGTTGAATTTTCATAAGTTGAGTGGCCTTTTTATAATTTACCCACAGGCTATGACAATAGGTTATAAACCTGTAACCCAAACCAATAAGTAACATGCAGGGAGTGTCCGCAGGCCTGCTACCCATGTGAATGAACTGCACTTAGATTTGGCCTTATTTCAAGTGTGAATAACCTGCAAGGGAGTTTCAAGCGATCAAAGTATGCGATTATGATTCAACAAAATTTTCGTACTAATTTTACTAGTGGAGAATCACCATTAATGTCTTCGAAGATTTTTCAATTTATTTGTTGAAGCCAGTTTAGTCAAGTGAAGCATGTTTAGAAGGAACTTTATAAGAATCTCAGAATTAATTTGACAAGAATTCAAGTGTAAGGAATGGATTTTTTTTTTTTTTAAGGAATTTTGAGTAGTAGTTTTGGTTATTTTGAAGAGAAAATCATGACAATCAGTAGAGCATCTCGTGACATTTAAAGTAGAGATTCAAGCGGGCAATATATAGTGTTGAAAGGAAAGCATCTTGAAAGAAATTTGGGGGAGTTTCAGTTGGAAGCTTGGTAGAGAATGAAGAGAAGGAAATCAACTAGGTGCTTGAAAAATATCTCCCCCTTCTCATATAAATTCATTCTTTCGTAGATAGAAGTACGATTTTTTTTTTAGGCTTTTTTTGGCTTGACTCTTTTGAACAATAGCAGAAAGAGTTTGAGAGGAGCAGAGTTTTAAAGACAATCTCAACATTGCAAAAATTTAACGTGCTCCAATTTATTCAAATTCAAAGGGAAGAAGCATATCAAAGAATAGAATACAATGACTATTTTGTCTTTTTGGTTTATATTTCAATGTTAATTATTTCTGTTTCAATTTTATTCACCATATTATTCAACCATATGTCGAACTAATCTTACTTTCTAATGCTACAATGTAGCCAATTTATTTCATTGCCTTCTCAATAATTTTTCGTGTTAATTGATTACTATTGTCTTTTATATTTGTATTCCGTTTTATTAGAACCTAATGCTATCAGTTAAATAAGGCCTTTTAGGTTTGTTAATCGATAGATGTTGTGACCATGATGCACTTGACAAAGGTATCATGTGTTAGACATCAATAGAATGACATAATCTATATAGGATAGAAATATACTTGTAGGGATTGTGTAATCTTATATGGGTAATTAAAACTTAATGAATTCAGGATTATTCAATCTACACAGACATATAGTAGATTAATTATCCTGGGTAATATTACTTGACCGTTTGAAAGAAACTAGTAATTAATTTAGAGTTATTCGATTAAATACAATATAAAAGTAATTATTTTTGTGAAAATAAAATGATAATAGGTTGATGAAATAAAAAGGTAAAATTGTGCTTTAAATCTACTCATCAGGTAAATTGTTTGTTTATTTAATTTTTGTTTTTTTATTGTTATTTAATTTTTTTTATTTAATTAAACTCAGTTCTCTTTTGATTTTGATGGTTTGAATAAAGTTGTTGTCAATCAATTTTGGTAGTTGGTATGTAAAAGTAGTAATTGTCCTTATGGGAACGATCTTAATTTACCATTATATTATATTGTGACTGTATATACTTGCACCCAACCTATAGTAATTAGTGCATTAGAAATTTACTTATCAAGTTTTTGACGTCATTGTCGGGGATAACTTGCCATTTTACATATCAATATCAATATTAGTCGAAATAATTTTACTTCAGATAATTTTATTTTGTCTTTTTTAGGTGCTGAAAGGCGTTTTATGCAAAGGTCTAAAAGCACTGAGCTTTTACCATTCGACAGTGAAATCAAGAGAACAGCACACGGAATAAGGAAAGCTAGGTGTTTGGCAGAAACAAAAGTAAAGATGGGAGATAATCAAGCAGTCCCTAAGGGTTCCAGATCTCTTAGAGATTATTCCATGCGAACCATGGAAAGGATCCACCAAAGCATTCATAGACCGGCCATTCAAGCAAACAACTTTGAGATAAGACCAATGACCATTCAAATGATTCAATCTACAGTGTAGTTTTGTGGCTTACTTCATGAAGATTCAAATGAGCACATTGCAAATTTCTTGGAGATTTGCGATACTTTCAAGTATAATAGAGTGTCAAATGATGTCATTCGGTTGAGATTATTTTCATTTTCATTAAAGGATAGGACAAAAAGCTGGCTAAATTCATTGCCTCAATCATTTATCACAAAATGGGATGAGTTAACACAGAAGTTCCTATCTAAGTATTTTCCTCTGGCGAAAACAACGAAATTGAGGAATGATATTGCTGCATTCATGCAGAAGAAAGGTGAATCATTATACGAGGCTTGGAAAAAGTTCAAGGAGTTGTAAATACGAATGCTTTATCAAGGATTATCAGAGGTTGATAGATCTAATATGGATGCTATAGAAAAAGAAATGTGAAGAATGCATTTGAGCTGATTGAAGAAATGTCCTCTAACATCTATCAATGGCCATTTGAAAGAGCGAAACCCATAAAAGTAATCTCAGGTGTTCACGAGCTGGATGTTATTACGGTAGTAACAGCTCAGGTTTTTGCTTTGACGAAAAGATTGGATGCTTGCAAAATGGGTGCAACTGGCATCAATGTAATCCAAAGCTCATTTGTTAGCTTTGAAGAATGTAAAGGCAATCATGCGACAAACAATTGTCCGAGTAATCAAGAGTCAGTACAATTTATGGCCAACTATAATAGATAACGTAATGATCCAAATTCGAATGTTTATAATGTTAGGAGGAGAAATCATCCCAATTTCTTGTGGAAGCAAATTAAGATCAGACAACACAATTGAAGCCTACATTCCCACCAAGTTTTCAAAGTTAATTACAGCAAGTTCAACCTCAAGTTAAAAAGCCATCAATGGAGGAAATGATGATGCAATTCATGACAAAAACTTACTCTCTCATGCAAAATCAACAGAATATGTTACAGAACCATTAGAATCAACTGCAAAATCAACAAAATCAACCAAATCAATTCCAAGCTCAATTACAAAACTAGAGTGCATCAATTTGAAACTTGAAGTACAAAAAGGGCAACTTGCTAATTCTATCAACAATAGACTGCATGGAAACTTACCCAACGATACATAGCAAAACCTCAGAAGGGAAGACAAAGAGCAGTGCAAGGCTATCACTTTAAGGAATGGTAAGGAGCTTAATCAAAACATGGGAAAATCTAGTGTTGTGACTAAACAATTAAAGGATGAAGAGATAGTTGTAGATAAGGAAGAGTCCAAAGAAGAGCGAAAGGATGACAAAGAAGGACCAGCAAAGCCCATAGGAGAAAAGAGAGCATCTGAGATATCCATCATTCAGTTGACACGGTTAGTAGCTCATTTATAACTCATTTAACCATATTTAATATATTTAAATTTTAATATAGATCTAATAAAAAACAAAATTAATACAATAATATACAATACCTTTTAAATCTATAAATACAATCCAAAATATAAAAATTATATATATCTGCCACTAAAATGACATGAATACCCCTCAATATGAAATTATGCTTTTACTCCTGTTAAACGGATTAACCTGTTACCCGTTTAAGAAAACACGAACCCAACACGATTAATAAATAAGTTGGATAAGTTGACTCGTTTATTTATCCAACATATTTATGCTCAACCCTAACCCGTAATAATCGTATCGGTTTCGTGTCGACTCGTCATGTCAGGTTTCAAATCGCCAACACAAAAAAAACATCATCATCACCAAACCCTAACAAAAAAAAAAAAAGAAAAAAAGGGCTTGGAAACCTAGAAATTTCCTGGGTTTCTGATGAGGAAACCTAAGAAACTTCTGAGTTTCCTGAACGCCTAAAAAACTAAAAACTTCTGGGATTTCAGTCACGAAAACCCAGAAGTTTGGTTTCTGGCTATGGAAACCCTACGTTTGGGTTTCCATTGTCAACCAGGTCTTTATCGATGGAGATTCACCATCGGAAGTAGAAGAGAGAAGAAGAGTGTAAGAGAGAGAGAGAGAGCGGGGGGGGTTAGGATTTTAGGTTTTTTTTAAAAAAAAAAAAAAATTAATTATATTTGATGGACAGTAGATATAATTTTAGAAAAAAAATTATTAATATTTTAATATTTTAAAATTTTTTAATAATTAAAAAATTTAATAGTTTTAATCATCACCGTTTATTTTAGAGATGAACGATAAAGATTTTTTATTTTTTAATATTAAATTATCTTTTCATTAAATATTAATAAATTTTTACATTTTATTTTGTTTTGACAGTTTCACTTTTTTATATTAACGGTCAAATATTTACTTTTAATGTTCAAGTTGATAATAGGGTTTTTTTTTAAAAAAAAATATTTTAATAAACTATAAGGGGATTTTTATCTATCTCGGAAATTAATACAGGGGATATTAGTAATTTCTTAAGTTAATAGGGGATTTTGACTATTATACTAAATTATAAGAAAAACATAGGATTATCCTTTTAATTTATTTAAATATCGAAAATTTCAATATGAGGACGGAGGATGCTTATGTACTCATTGTAACAGTTCTACTGTTCCAACCAACTTCCATGTATTATTTATTCCAACCACAACGCCATCCAATTCTTGTACTAATACCCGCAAGCTTGCCTCACAAGTCACAACGCAAAAGGGACTCTCACCATATAAAGCAAAACTAATTTGGCAATCTATTTTAAACTTTTGCAAACCCTTGAAATTTAATCATTTTTAAGCATTATAAAATTACCATGTCAAGCATTATCATCACATGAACAAATTATGATTACTACCCTCTCTAATTGAATGTTAAGATCAGTCAACAACTCAAGTTTCTTCTATAATTGAAATTTAATCCGTTTTAAAATTTTAATCATATTTTTAATCGAAGGAATAAACACCGGTATAACAATTTGGAATAGTGAAAAAATGCAATTTGAATTTCTTCTTCTTTGAAGTATTACAATTAATTCAGGATTTGAAAAATTAATAATAATAAGGCTTGAATCTCGCAATTTCGAAGGTGTTAATGTGAGAGTCATAGTGATGGACCAATACCATTTTGTGGCAGCTTGAAAATTTACTGAACAATAGATATTTGTAAGCATTTGTATAAAATAAGTTCTACGCTATGTCATACAATTTCTGATCAAACATCAACTTGATCTTCTATAATTGGCATTATTTGTGATTTTCTGCTTGCCAGATATTCAAAGTTATGGGCTCGCAATACAAGGTTGTGTGCTGATGATAAATGAAAATTGTCACACCAACAATGCTGCTAATAAGACGAACTATCTACTTATTACAAAATTAGCTTCAGATGTGTACAGACATTTGATTTCACAGGACTGTGCCAACTGAAATCACAGTTGACTTCAAGATGGAAGACTTGATAATCGCGTGTTGCTGCACCTAGTCCACAAATTCTGTGCTGTATTATTGGAGCTTGAATGGCACCATTCCTGTGCTTTTAAGCTTATTTCTTCGACTTTGAATATGGCACAAGGTAGCTTCTTCACGTCATGAAAAAGCCCATTTATCTGCTCAGAAGTTGCCGGCATCAATGTAACTGGACAGGGCTTATACTGTGGCACTACAATTCAGCATAACAAAAATTAATATAGTAGAAGTTAGTTATATAAAGGATATCAAACAAAGATATTAATACAAATACTCAACCAGAATTAGATAATATAGCCATCTAAACTTGTTAAATAGACTTGCTTATGGAGATTTAAAAAATGAAAACACTCTCAGCTAATTTTATTGGATTATTGATTAATGCTCTACTCCTTTCGACATTATTAACAGAGGTCAATAATTTTCAGCTAAAAATACGAGCAGGTGAAGAAAAACGTGGTGAGTAAATTGTCCATTCTCCATTCTACGGCAACCTTGTATATCATATTGTTTAAACAATTTCACTTGTGTTCAACTGCTTAAAAAACATAAGAATTGGTTAAAATTATACAACAACAAAATTACTTTCATTTATGTAACTATTCTGGTTTTCTTAAAAGGAATGGAAGAGTCCAGAGATCTCACATGAGAAATATACTTGAATATGCAAGCATAGCAGAAGACAAACCCTGAGATTGTTACTATAGAAGGATTTGCACACTTCTGTGAGCACAAAGGGCAGATTGTTCTATCAGGTGGTAGTGGAATACCCTCTTTGGCTACCTGTTTAAATAATAGATTGAATTTGTTATTTTATCATAAAACCAAATTTATTTTTCTCATCAATTTTCAGGTGGATGAGAATTACTGATGAAATTTCAAAGAACTGAAAGTTTTAAACTTTCAAGTTGTATGTCATAATTTGTCAGTAAATTAACGAGCTATATATATATATTTTTCAGAATAAATAGTATCTTTTGCATCCACAACAAAAGAACCTATTTTAAAGTGCACTGTTACTTCAATATGTTAAACTAAACATTGTGCTCATACATGATTTTCCATAGATTTAACGTAGATGCTTCCATCTATTTACACAGATAAATACATACTGGGCTGATGATATGTTCATGTGTACACAAGAGAGAGACAAATTAGAACATGAACAAGAAGTGCTTCTTTCACCTTGTGGGGCGAAGGCGGTGGGTACACAGTTGGGGCAGACATTCACTCCTCAGCCGATTGGTACCACCATCCATTATCTGCATAATTAACATTAATTAAAATGTGAATGTTACTAATTATATCTATAAAGGACAAATAGGCATAAAAGAACTGCCTGAGGGCATATTAAGAGGATTAATGTCCTTAATATGTCTAGTGGTTGTAGATACATATCTAGTTGCCAGAAACTAAAGCAAAAACATAATAACTATAAATCAAGTTAGCTCAAGAGGTTTGGACAGTTCACTTGACAATACTAATTGAATATGAAAAACAATAAGTGTCAGATTTAATAGCATAGTGTGGCAAAGAAACATGAGGTTTGTTTTTCACATTTGGAGAGAAGAGTTGTTAAGAGGTGCAGTTTGAGGAAAAAATGTTTTGCTCAAGAACCTAACAAAAACTAAGAAATCTGATGTCTGCGTTCAAGAAGCAGAGAAAAAGTCAAAAAAGTGGCTTTTATAGGGGCACAAATCGATGCATCGGATAACTAACATTTTCAATCCATGTGAAAATGGAGATAAGAAGACCCTATAGTTTGCTTTTACCCTAGTTTCTTGTACTACGATAAGTTGAGCTCAAAGAGCGCATAATGGTAATTGTTATAAAGCAAAGTTGTGCCAGACTTTCAATAACTGCTCTAATATTGAACCAAACAGCAACAATAACCATCGAAAAGCTTTGCCTTGTTAGGCCTTTAAGAAATACTACTATTTTATAAAGGACATAACATCTAATGCAGGTTAATCACACTCACTTAAAAGAAGAATACTGCTGCAATCAAGCCAGTCTGTGTATAGTTTAGTACTGCATATGTACACCTAAGTAATGCTCCTTCTATTGCCTGTAAACTTTTATTATGCCACATCAATACACCGAATTTCAGAATAATTTCAGGTGCATTACAACATTTTTCAGTATGTGCAGACAGGTTCAGTGTATGACAGTGTAATAAAATCACTAACTATGCAAAGAAATTGAATTTATACCTTCAACCACAGAGGGCCATGAAGTCTCTCATTCACGATTTCGTATCTTTGAAATTCTAGAAGAATTATCCATCTACCTTCACATCAAAAAGGTGAAGTAAAAAAACTGAGATATACAAGTTTAAATCCTTTTTATTAAAAATGCGGATTAGATTCTAGCATCAAACAGAGAATCATTAATGACTTAAAATTCAGAACAGTTGTAGCTACATTTATTACCGGCTCTTGTCCTATAGCTCAACAAACATAAATCCCAAATGCATGCAATCCCAAGGAATAGAATCCAGTAGCATCCAGCAGATATAATAGCTGGCAAGAGATCGATAATCCTACAAAGTAGAAATCTAAATTGGAACAGAGATTTTAACGGCAATTAGAAAAACCTAGTCAAAAGCAGGAACCAGTACATGTCACGTCCAAGAAAACCTTATGATTGAGACCACATTTACACTTAACCTACCTCTTAAGCTAACAATAACATTGTAAAGACTAAAACCTACAGTATTAATTCAGAGCACAATCAGAAGATGCTGCTGACTTGAAGGAGAACTTGAATAAGCCAGAAGTTGTACCTAAAGACAATTCCATAAAATAAAGAAAGATTGTTACATATGGCATAATTTGGAAGAGTTGTTTTTTTTTTTTTTTTTTGACAGATAGAATCATGCACTGACATGTCAAAAAATATGAGCAAATTATGCAAACTTTCCTTGGGTTACGGAATTAGGGAAAATAAAACGATTTATATATGACCCGCATTGTCACCAATAAAGACACATAAAAAGAACTACCTGCTGCATGTACCTTCACAGCTAGCATGCAGCCATGGATAGCAAGCAAATATAATTTTCTGAATTTTCGTTGTCAAACATGTTCTAACTGATGTTTCTGCATTCGAAGTTCCTGTAGAAACAAGAAATTCTTCCCCTCCATCAAAATAGTCTGCATCGTCAAATCTTTCTTCACCAGGTCCCCACAAACTTGCTTGCAGCCTGGCTTCCTTTTCTTTGTTATAGACTGAGTGCAATTTTGACCTAAAATAAGGCAACACAACCTAAATAGGAAAATCAAGTCATCTTATAGCCAGGATTTTATGAGAAGAAGTAAATTTAAAAAGACAATGAAAGGAAACTGTATATACACTTAGGGATACACATATCAAGTCTTAGATACAACATAAATGAGCATTTAAAGGCTTAAACATTTCCCACAAATTCATATAGGATTTATTGGAACAGTCAATCAAAAGTCAAACTAATATTTCTCAAGAAACCCCAGCTAGATAAAAGAAGCAGAAAAAGAGATTCAGAAAAAGAGGGATCTGAAGAAGCATGTCATCAAAAAATCAGATGGTAAGTGAAACCGTTTCACAAACTAAAAGCACAATTCTTCAATGACAACTGAAAGTGATATATGTGAGATCTCAGCATAAGCAGGAACAATACGTACAGAATGGAAATTGATACCCCAATGCAGAATTTGTTAGAGAAAATTTTGACTTTTGAAAAGACTTTGTGGGTACTCTGGAGTGTTCCAGGAAAGGCATAACATGGACCCCGAAATACTATACGCACCACCGGAAAAAGAAGTCTCAACTCACTACAGTGCCAACGACATTATAACATCATATCTTTATCCACCACTACAAAGCACAAAAAATTTCTTAATACATTGTTTGATTATTTAAGCTACCTCAATAGCTTTAAACGCAATTACAGAGTCCAAAACCACAAGTACATAAGCATTTGGGAAGCAGGTCAACAATAAAATCTCTCATAGGAGGACAGATCACACAATCCATAAAAAGGGGAGTCAGTTTCACACCAAGAAACTGAAGAGCAAACAAAGACAGACCTTTATTTCGCAAACTATGGGTTTCAAGAACCAGCAGAAGCAAAGCTAAGAATTCATCTTCACAGCGTAAAATCTTATGGAGAATGGTCTCCTTAAGGCCAACACCTGCAATATCCGACATAAAAGTCCAATAAATTAATAGGTTGAAGCAAAACCAACAATCAACCTAAACAATAATAGACAACAATGGGGCTGCCAGTTTATTAGTGAAGTAAGCACATTTAAAGCACATCACTATCCATACAAATAAGCTAAAAATCAAAATGATGCAGCACAAACACACATAAAGCAAGCGAATGATCAAGCTAATGATTAAAAAAAAAAAAAATCAGGGGAGTGGACAAAAAGTTTATCCAGACATAGTCCAGGTAAAAAGTGAGCAATTTTAATGCATTTTGAAGCAAAATTTGCATCAACTTTCACTTCAAAGTTCAAAATACTTTAAAATTTGTTTGTTGTTCAATAAGCGAATTCGGGTAGGTTCAGTTAGAGTGCAACTATCAAAATTCAGCTAAATAGCAAGCAAAAGCTTGGTCATAACATTAGCTACATCATCAGTACTAGATAAACAACCAATAAACAAATCACAAAGTCATATGACCACTTAAAACGGAGGAAATTTTCAGTAAGAAAAGTGAAAATCATCATGAAAACTCAACTGGGTATGTGTTGTTTTCACTTGTGATAAACTAGAACGAGAAATTTAAATGGCATATATATAAAATCAATTATTCCATAAAAAGTAAGAATAATCTAGTCAACAATGCAGACATATATACACAGCAAATCCAGCTTCTTCTGCTGCCAGTTTTCACTCAATATTCAATCTCAGATTGAAACAGTTCTTAAATTTAACATTGAAAGATAAGATTAAATACTAAGTCTTAAAATCTTTGAAGAAAGAAAATAACTGTATCACCACTGGTGTATTTTGCCCACATACTATAAAGGTCTCTACTGGCAAAAACTCTAGAGTTTAATCATAGCAGTAATATTTGTAAATGAAAAGCATCCTACCTAGCCAACTTCTCACATTGTCACCGGGAGCAGCAACGTTAATTCTGTAAGTTGTTTATTCTAATGTGGATTTGGCTGAAGGTTCTGATGCTTCACTTGTTCTTGCTCGTTTTGTGGTAGTGTGGTCACAATCATCTGGGACAATGACAAGATCCTCAGCGGTTGTGGTTTGTGGGGCCTTATGTTTCCTGCTCGGACTCTAAGAATTTTCTTGTTGTGCAGTGTTGTCCTGACCAGTAGTGGCACCTGTTTTGGCAACATTAAACTCAGTGGCATCTGATTTTTCGTTTGTGGAAGAATTCTGCTCTGGCTTTGACAATGCAGCAGAGTGATCATTTGGGTTGGATGATGAGGCCTTGCACTTATCATTCTCCATTTTTCTTTGTTGCTCAAACATCTGCTGAAGATACTTTTCCTGTTCTTCAATTCTCAACTGCAAAGTTCTTTGAATCTATGTACAAGTAGAAGAAATCAGCAAATATGAAAACTAGTAGGTGTGCAACTACGAAGACAAATGCAAGTTTGAGAGCTCAAAACATTAGAACTAGAAAACAAAATATTCTTCCATTCAAAAGTTCAATAAAGAATTAATTGTTCAAACTTTCAAACAATACACTTTATCATCAAGTTTACACATGGCATGAACTCTTGGTCACATATCAAAATTGCCAGGTTTTATACTTCCAAAAAAAAAAATAAATAAAATAAGAAGGTTGCCAGGTTTTACTCTCTGGAGCATTTGCAGTCTCCCTGTTTTTCATTTATTTATATTTAGGACATATTTATAGTTTATTCAATCATTAATTTCTCATAAAACTTATTTCCTCAATTTTGGCACAAAAGATTAAGCATAGAAGCATATGTATCTTTGGGTTAACATTTTGTCTTATGTCTTAACGTATAGAGGAATTGAAGTTAAAATTAGAAGCATACTTCAAGTTGTTCATGGAGCTGTTTCTGAACTTCCATCTGCAATTGCAATGCTTCGGTGATGCTCATGGTACTGCTGTCAAAATCAAAGACACAATAGATGAATTGCAAGCCTAAAATCACGCTAACTTTTCACTATACATTGAGAGTGCTTAAGTAAAAAGTTCTTGGGAGTAGCTCAGGTAGCACAAAGAACCAAAGCACAGGAACCACAGTGCAAACGGCTGCATTTCCAATTGAAAAAAAATAGAGTCCCTTTTTGGCACTAAAATCATTTAGTATACTGGCACCTAGCACAAAATTAGTTAGTATATCCAGAGATGCTCATGTATGAAATGCATAATTTCAAATGACAATAGGAAGTTAGACCATGATTTTATGCAAACTGTATATTGTTGATATGATTTCTTTTACAGTAACCAATAATTGTTTTCAATTAGGATAACCAATAAATTATATAAGCAAAGTCTTCAAGAGCAATCGTTCGGGGAGTATAAATAGACACAACAGATGTCTCCAAAAAAACGACCTACACTTACCAGAACCAATATGTCAACCTATGGATAATAACGAAGTAAAACTTAAATATATCAAATAAACTGATTGAACTTAATGACACTGAGAAATTGATAACAAACAAATCCCTGCTGGACCTGGTTACTACCAGAACCACCGCATGAAATCAAGTATAATGAGGAACAACAGAATAGAATATTTAAAGAATAATGAAATTTAAGTTCATAATAATGTAATAGCATATATTATATTTATGCTTACATTGTCATTTACAAGGTATATTGAAAATCTATTTGATGAGAGTGAAAAATCTGGACTAGATGACAGGAAAAGTAATATGGTAGCAACAGGACTAAGGAATCATAGAGCCTTATGGCAACAACATTGTTAATACAACAAACAAAGTTGACAACAAGCAAATTTTCTACTGAATAAAAATTTTATAACAATGTCATAGTAATGCATGAACGTCAAACAAAGAGAAACAAATTTTAGCAGTTGTCCACATTTATAGCCAAGATCTCGTACATATAAAAATGCATTCCAAAATAAATAAACTCCATATACAGAAACTAGCAACTTCGTATTGAAACTCCAGATGAAAGAAGTTGCTTACTTTTTCAAACCCAAAGATTTCATATCTTCAGAAGATAAATTTTTCTCTGATATTTCTGCAAAGAGAACAATATGTTCAAACAATTGTATGCTTCCAAATGTGGCATTACCAGTGTTGCTTCCCTTACCATGATCGTCAAATGTGGTATCACCAGTGTTGCTTTCCAATAGACCAGTCTGAACAGAGATGTTTCCAGTATAATCAATAAATGGTGCCACCTCCGCCATCACTTCCTCCAGCACTTTCTTTCTCTTTTTCAGGGGTAGAACCTGTTCATGGATAACCCCTCCCTTCAATTTTAAGAAAATCAAAATTTAAAATTAGACGTTTAGAATAATGATATGTAAGACTAAAATACAAAATAAATACAAAATTTACCTGATCATCATCACGTATAAAGTGCTGGACCTCACCGCCAATACCATCTCCCTGTTGGGGTGGTGGGTCATGATGGGGTGGTGAGTGGTGGATGCCACCATCCTGGATAGAGCTTTTAGAATCATTGTTGTTATCAGGATCATTTCCACCATCCGGATAAGCTTCCACCCTTTGCATACATTCCAACAACTCTATCATGCAGCTATCTGATTGAAGCTCCTGCAAAAAACAATATATATATATATATATATATATAGTATATATAACTTGACAAAACAAATTCAAATAACCGATTATTCTGCATACAACAATTTCATAAAAAATTTAACAGAATTTTTCCAATTTTTTGAGTTCTAGGAAATATAACCTATATATTTAAAAAATCACACTTTGTCTATAATGTTTAGAAACTCTGTCTATTTGTTCAACTCCGTATTACTAAAAAACACGTCTACAATCTTTCTATTTTCTAAAATGAATATTTACTTAAAAATAAAATAAATTAAATGATAATATAATATTTGTACCTGAGGATGAGAGGGTCCAGCTGCCGTATCCTCTGATCCTCCCTCTCTAACAGTCTCATCATCATCATCACCATCAAAATTTTCCTTTCATTATCAGCAGCAGGCTAATCAATAAGTATCTTTATCACAAAATATAATTCATAAATGTAGATATATTGAACTAGTTCCATGTTTCTCAACCTTCTGGCTAAAAATACTATTAATAAATTATGTTAGTTTATCATAGATCTCGTTAAACCATACCAGATCTCAAAATCAGCTCATACTTTCCATAAATCAATTACTTCAACCAATTAGAAACACACACATACACAAAGCATGTAAAACAATCTGATGAATAATAAAAATAAAACACCATAAATCAAGGAACACTGCTCACGAAAAAGTTCAAAACAGAGTCATTCACTGTACGTAAATTACTTCACTAAAATATCCAACCAATTGCTAACCTTATTAAAAAAAAAAGCAAAAACAAAAATAATGATATACGAACCTAAACAAGCAGAAAATTAACAGAGTCAAAATTTAAACATAATAAAACCCACAAATGCTATCATGTACACATTCAGACATCCATTAACAACATAAATCTCACTTACAGGTTCTGGAGGTGTTTGCTCATGGGTAGATGCAAAAGTTGCCCGATGCTTAATGAAAAGCTGTTGTAGGTCATCGGCCTCCAGAATAAATGCATCCACTTTTGTGATAGTTTTGATAGTTCTTGTGGAGATTGGACGGTTGACCGAATAAGGGTCAGCTTGAAACCAATAAATTAATTCTTCTCCACAGAACATTTCTTTTTGAAGATAGTCAATGCTCCAATTGGATGAACAAGTCTCAAGCTTGCCATACACAATAAAGAGCATTTGCTGAATTGAGCTACCCTGCCTTTGAATAGTTCGAGTCGTGGTATACCGAGGGTAGGAAACTGGAATCACTTTGTCGCATAACTCATCCAGCAGTTCGTGACTCCAACTTCTGAACTCTTCAATCTTTAATAATATTGGAAAACAAAAATGATAAGAATACATCTAATTTTCAGTTAATTATTGTAGATGGATTAAAATTTAAATTTGCAAAAAACTAAAATGAGAAGAAGAAATAAAACATATTATATATATAGATATATATAATTATATATACACATGCATATATACATATATATATATATAAGTATTGTTAATTTCATGTTTGTCAATGTCATCTATTAGTTCTATTGTTAATTTCATCAACTAATAATTAATATTAAGTAACAGAAGCAAAAGAACTTACTTCTTTTATTATTTCCAAGAAAAACTTGTGCTTTATCTTCTTTAAGATATTATCTGGAAGATTTAAAAATATCATCTGCAGATGATCGTCATCATCTTTCTCCCATTTTTTGGGTAGAAATCTCTTAATCTCCTTTCGGAGATCCTTCGGGAAATTTGTAAAGAATCTGCTCTTCTCGGTCTCTCTTTTTCGTTGTCTTGTTTTCTCTAATTCTTGGCTTCTGAATAGCAGATATATCTGTTTCATAAGAACCACAAAAACTAAGATTATTATTTATTAATATTAATTTTAGATGGCTTATTGAGAAACTTTGGTGTACAGTCGCACCAAGTGGTGCAGCAACCCACTGAATATTTGACAATTGAAAAACTAATTTTTAGAAAAGTAGAAGTAGTTAATAACAATAGTAGAAGGAAATTAGAGACAAACTTCCAAATATTCAGTGGCCAAACTCCCAAAACTTTTTCTTGAAAAAAAATTTATATAGTAATGTATAACAACCAATATGTTTCCCGTCAAATATGCAAAGATCATCACGCCGATAAGTAACATGAAAATTAGAAAGATAAGCTCCCATCGGTCTTTGGCAAATCCGAAGAATTGACCCCTATAAAGAGACAAAAAAGAACTCATTAAGTGCATGCAACTTTAAAAAAAAAATTAATATTATAGATTGATGATTCTTTTTTATGTGGTAAAGATAGAAATTCTAAGGAAAGACAAGACTTAAGTAAAAAGTGTTTGAAGCAAAGAGTAACAAAGATTTTACTAATTCAAAGTAAAAAGGCTAAAAGGTTCCAATATGTTGGTTGTGCTAAAACATGTTTGGTGTGTTATCCCGTTATTGCTACTACATTTTACCATACATCTTCCTCTTATCTTTAACCCTTAGTGTCTCTTGTGCAAAGACAAAGTGATCTGTCATACAAGACTCAACTTTGAAAAAAACAACCTATTGTACAAGAAAAACAATTGAAATGATACAAAATGGGAAAATCAAAATTTATAAAGAATTATATTTTTGTAATATATAATGATTAGCAACACTAATCAGTCCAGAATGTGAGTACAGTAAGGGTAAACTCCTCACATTGGGTTAATAAGATTGTGAGTTTAAATTATGTTTCATCTAAAAAACTATCAATCCTATAATAATTTATATAAAGAGTGAAATTAAGTACCTGAGATTTAGGAGGCCCCAATATAAACAATATAAAATCCGTAGAAAATAATTCGGTTGCTCAACAATGCCAAACTCATTTGCTTCATAATATATCCCAAAATCAAATAATGTTGAATTTCGCGATTTCGTTTGGCATATTTCTTTCAAAATTGTGCGGGCCGGTGAATTTTTACCAACATGACCACAAGATGAAGTACGCCAATTGTAGGGTGAAGAAGTATCCTTGGAGGCATACACCCAGCAATCAACGTTTTTTGCAATGGCAAATGCATACCATAAGCCTCCAAATACCTAAAATACAAAAAAAATCACTTGTTAGGACAACTAATTAGTAATTTTACATATTTATATATAATGATATAAAAAAAAATTAAAAATGGTACTCATTTGTAAATAATGGTAAGATGTAGAAGAATGTGCGTGCAATAATTTATAAATTATGTAAATAATCAAAACATAAATGGTATTTTAAATTTACATGAGCAACATGACACAGAAGAAGGAGATTGAAAACAACTCTTGCCCATGTAGCTTTAGCAAGTATGGCCCATTTCCTCGCAACTCTTTCAAACGATATATACATTAAATAAACCACAATCAAGTATTGAAGAAGGAAACCACTTGTTGAATAATAATTTGACCCGTCCGCATATGGCCATATCAAACTCATCGCCATCAGCAGAAACTACAACATATAACCAATTTATTAGAGTCTATTCTGTTTGCGATATCAAAACATGCATGAACAAAACAAATGATTGAGCTCTTTCTTTATATAATATCAAAATTAATGTGAGTTTTCGAACTAATATCAGAAAGACAAAATGAGTTTTTTCACCACCACAATAAAGGATGTGAACTTTGGTCTTTGCTTACAAATGAAAGTTCACAAACATTGATACTATAAAAAAATATCTAAAAGTGAATGAATTTTCATTTGAAGCTAAAAATAACTATTTTTTATTGCCAAGCAACAGATGATGAATTTTTGAGACTCCCGGATTTGGCCATACAGCACTCATCACCAATAGCAAAGACTACATCATATAGCTAGTTTATTAGAGTCTATCCTACAAATTGTCGTTCACAGATATTGATTAAAGAAAAAAAAATCTAGAAGTGACTGATCGTTTGAGGCTAAAAATAAAATTTTGTTTTGTCAAACAAAGGATGATGAAATTTGTTGAATATATATATATATATATATATATTTGTGTGTGTAAGATGTCAAATCTCAATTTGTACCATTGCAAAATGAAGTTTACACTATCTAAAAAAAATGCAATTTACACGTGGTATAAATTGAGATAAATTATTTATAAATATATATATATGAAAATTGAGATATACATGAAAAGACGTCAGGAGATATTGTATCTATAATCAGTTATATAAGATCAATCTTACCTTATTCTTTGGCAAATATGCTGCTGTATGTGACCATAAATCCATGGCGATTAGGAGGAGCCAAGCAGTCTTCTCAATTTTTTTTTTAAACAAACATTTTCTCAGTAACAAAGAAAATAAACTCATTACGTTAATGATAATACCCCACTTATCAAAATACTTAGTGAATGTCCTAATTGATTCGCTTGAAACTAGACATATATTTTCTTTATCAATAGTAAAAGAATAAAGAAACAAAGGATCTATAGCGATTTTGCTCGCACACCATACAATCGGAATCACGTAGGTCACCACTTGAAACAAGCCTTTACCCACTTTACTTTCATAAAAATACGTTCCAGCAGAAAATTGTCTTGCTAGTGCTGTAAATTCCATTGCGTCGGGGCCTCGAGACCTGTTAAAAATTTTAAGTTAAAATTCCAACCTCACAATTATTCAGCAATATTGATCCAAATCGTCTAATCATAATCAACCTGAATTTATAGTATTTTATTTAATAAATATAAGTAATTTGTAATAAAGTAAAGTAAAATAAAAATAAAAGATAAAAATAATTATAATTTGTATGAATATTTTATTTATGAATTTTATCATATAAAATAATTTATTTAAAAGAAAAATAAGTCGCAACAATAATCGTGAATAAATTAAGACATATCAAGACTAAATAACCTAATATAAGTAATTTATAATAAAGTAAAGTAAAATAAAAATAAAAGATAAAAATAATTATAATTCTTATGAATATTTTTATTTATGAATTTTATCATATAAAATAATTTATTTTAAAAAAAAAATAAGTCGCAACAATAATCGTGAGTAAATTAAGACATATTAAGACTAAATAACCCAATATACTTTATTCTTTAGTTCGTATAAATATGATATAATTTGTAATGAAAAAATCATTTGAAATAAGTATAATAATTTATAAAGCTTAAATATTTAAAATTTGAATATCAGTTTGTAATAATAAATGGGAAAAAAGAGAGAGAAGGGAAAAAAAAAAAAAAAAGAAGGAACAAAGCAACTATAATAAATGAATTAAAAAAATAAAAAAACAAAAACAAAAACACATTAAGGAGGCAACGCCAATGGGTATTGAACCCGTTTTCTCCTGACAAAGAAAGACAAGCGCGACCATCAAAGCCATCAAGCGACTGTGGTTGATTTTTGCAATCCATTTATATAATATATAAATAATTGAAAAAGAGAAAAAACAGAATTTTCAACTCGTGGATAGGATTCGAACCTGTGATACGTAATAGAAAAACAAGTGCGATAACAACTAATGACACCAAGCCTGGGATGTAAAACATTGTGACATTAAAATGATTTAATTAATTTTTTAAAAATTTCATGGGGGTCACGTGTCCCCCTGACCCAACGGTGGATCCGCCCCATGATTCATTAGTATATACATCATTTTTTTAGCTTTTATATTTTCAATGTGCGATTCATATAATCTTTTCTACTTTCCATATAGAACTCTCTGATAACTCTAACCAGCGTTCCAAATCTCGCTGCTCACAACTCACCGATAAGGCAACGAGCAACGAGTACTCGACAACTTGAAGAGTACTCAACGAGTACTCAGTTTGACCGTCAGTCAACGATCAAACCAAGTCAAACCTATAAAATTTAAAATTTAAAATTTTTTTATATGATTAAAATATAATTATATGATCAAAAAACCCTTAAAATCTATTTCATTCTATCTCTAACGTCAGTTTAGCACAGTTACATATTTATAACTTCAAAAATTAGCACAATTACCTATTTACAACTTCAAAAATTTCCAAGGCATTACCACTACATTTTCAACAAATACTTGTGAAAAACAATGTGGTTAATTAAACTTAGAGCAAAAAATAAATGAAAAAAAAAAAAAAAACTAACCCACACTGTCACGGCTCACGGGAACTCACGATGGACGGAGACGGCGACTGTGGTGGACGGAGCGACAGACACCGACGAAAAAACAGCGACAGCAGAAGTCACACCAACAAGCGACACGACAGCAGAATGGAGCAGATCGGAAAGCGCCGAACCGAAGCAGAAGAAGTGGGAAGTGCAGAGCTGAAAACAGCGACTGCGGCGGACGGAGCGACAGCAGAAGTCACACCAACAAGCGACACCACGACAGCAGAACGGAGCAGATCGGGAAGCGCCGAACCGAAGCAGATGCAGAGCAGCAGAAGTGGGAAGTGCAGAGCTGAAAACAGACAGCATTACCACTATTTTTTCAACAAAATACTTGTGAAAAACAATGTGGTTAATTAAACTTAGAGCAAAAAATAAATGAAAAAAAAAAAAACACACACTGTCACGGCTCACGGGAACTCACGATGGACGGAGACGGCGACTGTGGTGGACGGAGCGACAGACGCCGACGAGAACACAGAGAAGCAGATGTGCAGAGCTGAAATAGGAAGCAGGAGGCCGGGGCAAATTTTATACATGACGCCAAAACGAAAAACGGCGTCGTTTTGGTGTCATGTTTTAAAAATGACGCCAAAACGACGCCGTTTTGGCAAAAAAATTTGAAAAAAAACAAAGCTTAGTAGGCCAAGTCGACCCAAGTTGGACCGAATCGGACCAAGTTAGATCCGAGTTGGACCGATTTTGTACAGAAGCCAAGCTGAACCCCCCGATTTGGGGTTTCTTGGCTCGAAAACCGGTCGAGCGGCGAGTTCTTGGCGAGAACTCGGCCGAGTTTTTAAACAATGACTCTAACTAACTAGCTTATCAAATCTGATGGATTTTGAGTAACTATTTGAAGGTGGTCTTGATTGACTTAAGACTTCTTCGGAACTAATAACCCATTTAATTCAAATATCTTGTCATTTTAATTTCAGGCCATCTTCGATATTTAATTTTGCAAATAATTATTCTAGCCAGTTTGAGTGGAAGAATTGCACATTCGCCATGTTATAAAACTCTCTTCGAATATAAACAGAAACAGTTATCATATTTACTTAAGATCAACTTAATACTTGATTTTTTTTCTTTTTATCTTTTTTTTTTTTAAAAAAAAAAAGATGTTGGATTATTCAGGCCATGGGTCAGATCCGCTCGATATGATCCAAACCCAAGCCCAAAATCCAAGTAATATTTGGATTACATTAATTGATTGCTTGACTAGTTACATTACAGCTATATTGTAACTATTCTTGGCAGTTCACTCATATTTAAATGGGAGAGTGGGTGGTTATGTTTGAGTATGACTTTGAACATCAGACCGACACCGATACGCTTGACACTGAGATCATAAAACATAGAACTAAGAAAAGTGAGAAAACAAACAAGAGAAGGGGCAAGACATCTACACACTGAATTGAGGGTTTGGATCCGTATTTGGTGATCAAACTCCAACTAGATTAAACAACACAGGATCAAGAGACAACTGAGTTAATTTTTCGTTTTATATTTGCTACTATTTTTAATATACGGTATGTATATACGTTTCTACTAACAAAAGAATTAACATTACCCTAAAGTAATCATACACACAAATATAAAATGATGTACTCATTTGTGTTTTGCAAGTGAAAAATTGTAATATATATATATAGAGAGAGAGAGAGCACCCCACTCTTTACTAGAAGTGAACGGGTACTTCTTAATTTTGACCGAGATCAAAGATTTAAATCAAATGTCATTTAGTTAGAAATTATGAAAAAGTAACTAGCGTAAAAATCTAACAATTGAGAATCCATTAACAGAGCATAGTGTAACAATTCAAAAATGCATAAAAAATAGCAAACAAATCAAAAATAAATATAAAGTAACAAACAACAATTTAAAAAATACATAAAAGTAAAAAACAAATCAAAAGTACAATTGAGAATTCATTATCAGAAGTCAGAACAGAGTGTAACAATTCCAAAATATATAAAAAAGGTACGAACAAATAAAAAATACATTAAAAGTAACAGATAAGCGAATAACAATTCGGAAAATACGTCAAAAGTAACAAACAAATCAAAATTACATAAGCAGTAACAAAAAACAATTTAGAATGCATTAACAGGATACAGTGTAATAATTTAAAAATACATAAAAAAAAAATAACAAACAAACCAAAATACATTAACAGGACATGAAACCAAACTCATATTAAAATTCGAAAGAAACTAAATTTTATTGGTATTTTACCATTTACTTAGCCACCAAAACTAGTAAACCGACCCAAAAAAAAAAAAAAAAAAAAAACGAAGCCAAAATTTTTATGAAAAAATTGGAAGTTAACTTTGCCTGATTGTGGTCATCAATCTTTGATTGAAAGAGAAATGTGGGAAGGGAGTGGCAATGGCATGTCAGCCCCCTTTTTATTTGTTCTCTTGAATTTTTAATAAAATATTATGTTTTCAACCGTCAATGACCTGTTTGCATATTTACCAATGCCCTTTTTCATTACTGTGCATCAAGGACTACCAAAATTCCACGCCAAACTACATGACTTGTCACAGTCTACATTTCACATCGTATACAATCTCTTCAATTTTGCACCGTCAAATCTACTCAACATCAAGCCCCCACGTGATCTCAATTTGACATCCCATTCGATCTCAATCTCATTCTCTCTCTCTCTCTCTCCATTTCGCTAGATAGACAAAAGAGAGATGATACTATGTCTTCACTAGCTAGTTTCATACTATAACATAAATGCAAAGCTGTTGTTTTTACTTGAACAATCATCACAACTTTATTTGCTAATTTTTGTGGTTTTCCAACTGCAGAGCCAATACTATCCTAGCTGGTCCAACAATGGTCCATAAAGAATCGAAAAATAATGCCATCAAGATCAGCACCACGTGGTTCACCACCCCCACTTTCCACTACCGATCAAACCCCTTCTCATTTCCATAAACAGCATCACACCAGGTCCACCACCATCACATTTCCATAAATAGAAGGTAATAGGGTTAGTTTTTAATTCATGTATTGTGTTTATGGTTTTTTCAATTTTAGTGTTGTTTAAGTCCATATATGTTTGCATTTGTTTTGATTCTTGGATTCTTATGGATCTATGCGAGAGAAATTTTGTTAATTGGAATTGAGGAAGAAGTAGTTTTTAATGTTTTGTGGTTTTTGGAATGCAAATATATATATATATATATATATTGTTTGCTTTGGTTTTGATTTGTATAGGAAATGTTTTCATGAATGATTTTATTTATATATGTATGAATTATATATAAAATATATATAAAATATTCATAAAATATCTGAAAAAAAATATTTCATCTATAAATATCTGTATGAATTATTTTTGTCTGTTAATAAGAGCTCGATCTACAGTAATCTAGTATCCAGAGAAATCTAGTCATATGTGATTGAGATACTCAACACATACGCAGAACGAGAAATAACATCTAATCATACACGTGTTAGGTGACTCTATGATTTCCCAGACATCTATCATACATGTGCTGGATGACTCTTTAGGATTTATATACATGAAGCCTGTTTGACGTAAAAGGAAAGAGTACAATATTGGTGTTCTAAAAATCTCATTTCATTCATTTCGTAGCTCAAATAATTATCATGTGCAAATATCTACAAATATATTCTAAGTATACAAATGATTCTTAATAAATACCTTTGTCAAACATATATAAATAATATGTAAAATATTTTAAAACTTTTCATATAATAAACTCAAGTTGGAACACAATAAATTATGATTGGAATTTTTAATATGAAAACATATATATATATAGACGTGTGTGTGTATATATATACACACACACGTATACAATTAAATTCTAATTTCAAACATATAGCAAAATTAATAATTCTAGAAATAAATTAACTAGCAAACAATTCATTTATGATAAGCCATGCATGTGCCTAAAATTATTGTCATAAATCATAAATATATATATATAAGTGTCTGATGTTGTAAAACTTTAATAGGTATAAACCTATACCGTAATCTAGAAACTCATATTAAATCATTAAGAATTATTATAGAGAAAACATACCTGAATCCATGTTGATAATCTTGAGTGGGATTGGATCTTCCACAATCAAATCTCCTTAGTTGCTCTGTAATTTTTCTTCTTGAATGGGGAAAGAGAAAGAGAGCAAATTTGTTGTGATTTGACTTGGGGACCATAACCCTTTATAATGTTCTTTATATACTGTTGACATGGTAAACCAGTCAACCAGATTCTTGAGCCCAATGCCGCGCTAATAAGGAGACCTGCAACAAACAGACCGAATAATGACGAAGAAGAGAAAAAGAAAGAAGAAAGAGCAAAGAACACAGGAGGTTTGAAGTGGTTCGGCCCGATTTGGAAGGGCCTACGTCCACTTGTTCTGTTATTACTGTTGATCTCTCACAAAATGTTTGCTCTCCCTACGTTTTTACAGAGTAACAGACTCTCAAAACTCTCAATTTCTGGATCCGTTCAACAATAAATGCCTCTCTCTATTTATAGAGGAGAAGAGGCTACAAAGAGAACAAACGGACAAAAAGGGCTGATCTTGTCGTAATAAATGCTGCTGGAGAGCCTTAAATGCTTCTGACTTCTGACATGTCAACTCTGACTGCACGTGGGCTGACTGCTAACCCATGCTGGTTTGGTGAGATTTCCGAAAATTAAGCTGCCATTAGGTGAGGTAACCTTACTTGCCGTGCAAGACACGCCATCTTACTGTCTTACACTGATACTGGGCGAACCGATGTAGAGAACGGGCTTATCATTCGACGTGACGATCTGGACTCAGCAACGATCTGGCGATCTTGATATCGCTGCAACGGTCTAGCGACCTTGACGTCGCTATCATCATAGTAGGTGAACCTGTCGTTGTCTTGCTCGAGCTCGATCTCGCGATCTAATACACAGTACCTCTCACGGGCCTTTGGTAACTTGGGCCACCATTTTTATGGGCCTTTGCCAGCCCATTTGAGGAATCCAAAAATACCCATAACATATACTAACCTAATTAGGTTCCCATTAACCTAATCCTATTAGTATTAGGTTTCTACACATTAAAGCCCATACCCAATAGATATTTCTAGAGCTCAATTTAATAGATCACTTATTTGGCCCTATTAAAATAGATAGCTCATAATATAATTGTTATAAAATATGTAAGCCCATAATAGAAAATATAAAATATCCTAACAATCTCCCACTTGGGCTACATATGTTTCTTGAGACAATTATATTATCTATAATCTTAAGTGCGCACTGAAAAGCTATCCGTCTTGAAATATCTCTTTAGTTACAATCTGGTCCATCTACTATATTAGTATGAGATCAAAGCGACCTTTGTTACATTTATTCGTAACTAGACCCATCAATGGTCACCATACCAATATATTCAATGACATAGATCGAGTATGGATGCGTAGCATGGAAATTACATGCAATGTGATCTTAAACATGCCTATTTCCAACTGGTCCTACTTTAATCTTTAATGAGATCAAACACAAATAACATTCAGAGTTTATAATTAAATCATATACTTTATTCTGCAGAAAATAAATATAGAATATGTCTATTACAAAGAATATCAAAATACTAACTCCCACTAAACATGCACATCATCAGCTAAAATAACACTCATATGAGCAGTGTGCTCATGAAAGACCTTGGGTGGTAATCCCTTAGTAAGCGGATCCGCAATCATGGAGTTTGTCCCAATATGTTCTATAGTCACCTGACGACTCTGAACTCTTTCTTTAACAACAAGAAACTTGATGTCTATGTGCTTAGACTTCATAGAGCTTCTATTGTTGTTGGAATAAAGCACAGCCGAATTATTGTCACAATATATCTTTAATGGTCTTTCAATACAATCCACAACTTGCAGTCCTGTGATAAAATTTCGCAGCCATATCCCATGATTAGATGCCTCATAACAGGCTATGAACTCAGCTGCCATGGTGGAAGAAGCTATGAGCGTCTGCTTAGCACTTTTCCAGGAAATAGCTCCACCAGCTAGCAGGTAAATATAGCCCGACGTGGATCTTTTACTGTCTTGGCATCCAGCAAAATCGGAATCAGAATACCCAATGATCTCTAAATGTTCTGATCTCCGATATGTGAGCATGTGATCTTTTGTTCTCTGTAGATAACGCATAACCCTTTTGGCTGCTTTCCAATGATCCATCCCTGGGTTACTTAAATATCTGCCCAACATTCCCACTATGAACGCAATATCTGGACGCGTGCATACTTGAGCATACATCAGACTTCCTACAGCTGATGCATAAGGAATCTTTTGCATTTCTTTTCGTTCCAACTCATTTTTAGGGCACTGACTGAGACTGAACTTGTCTCCTTTAGCTACAGGGGTGTCTCCTGGTGCACAATCTTTCATGCCGAATCTATCAAGAACTTTTTCGATATAGCTCTTTTGTGATAACCCAAGGATACCTCGAGAGCGATCTCGTTGTATCTGTATGCCTAATACAAAAGAGGCGTCTCCAAGATCTTTCATGTCAAAATTCTTTGTCAGAAATCCTTTGGTTTCGTGCAGTAAGCCTATATCGCTACTAGCAAGTAGTATGTCATCGACATATAACACCAGAAATATGTATTTACTCCCACTGAACTTATGATATACACAATCTTCAACTTTATTTACCTCAAACCCATATGAGATAATAACTTGATGAAATTTGTGATACCATTGACGGGAAGCCTGTTTGAGACCATGATGGATTTCTTCAATTTGCTAACCACTTTCTTTGGATCACCGGATACAAAGTTTTCTGGTTGCATCATATATATTGTTTCGTCAATGTCACCATTGAGAAACGCAGTCTTTACATCCATCTGATGTAGCTCTAAATCAAAATGAGCCACAAGTGCCATTATAATCCTAAAAGAGTCTTTCGTAGAAACCGGAGAGAAAGTCTCTTTATAATCAATGCCTTCCTTTTGAGTGAAACCCTTGGCAACTAGACGAGCCTTATATCTCTCAACATTGCCTTTTGAATCCTTTTTGGTCTTAAATATCCATTTGCAACCAATAGGTTTCGCACCTTCAGGCAATGCGACGAGATCCCAAACGTCATTGTTCTTCATGGAATTCATCTCATCATTCATGGCATCAATCCATTTTTGAGAATTAGAACTTTGTTTGGCTTGATGAAAGTTGATTGGATCATCTTCCATCATTCCTATATCAATCTCATGTTATTGGAGATAAACGACATAGTCATCCGGAATCGCATTTCTCCTTTCTCTAATTGATCGTCTCAATGGCATATTCTCTTGAGGTTGTTGAGTTTGCACTTCAGGTATAATTTCTTCATTTTGCACAGGGAGCTCTTCTACATTGTCTTGAAATTCTGGATTTGCATTTTGAATAATGTCAGGGATAGAAGTCTGATCATTATTAATAATAATAGTAGGAAGAGAAACAAATTCCTCTTCAAAGACAATGTCTTTCACTTTATCTCCCCCCACAAACTCAACTTCCTCAAGAAATCTCGTATTGCCCGTCTCAAAAAATGATCTAATAGTGGGATCATAAAACTTGAAACCCCTTGACCGTTCAGAGTACCCAACAAAGTAGCAGCTTACAGTTCTTGAGTCCAGTTTCTTTTCATTTGGCCTGTAAGGCCTTGCCTCAGCTGGACAACCCCAAATATGTAAATGTTTAATACTAGGCTTTTTGCCTGTCCATAATTCATAAGGGGTTTTAGCTACCGCTTTGCTCGGAACTCTGTTAAGGATATATGCTGCAGTCTTTAGTGCTTCTCCCCAGAGAGATTCTGGTAAAGAAGAATGATTGATCATACTTCTTACCATGTCCTTAAGCGTTCTGTTTCGTCTTTCAGCAACACCATTCATGCTAGGTTTGCCTGGCATTGTGTATTGCGGGACGATACCGCATTCTTCTAGGAATTTAGCAAAAGGTCCTGGACGTTGTTCACTGGATCCGTCATATCTGCCATAGTATTCACCACCACGGTCAGATTTGACAACTTTAATTTTCTTGTCAAGTTGATTTTCAACTTCAACTTTGAAGGCCTTAAATACATCCAGGGCTTGAGACTTCTCATGTATTAAATATAGGTACCCATATCTTAAATAGTCGTCTATGAACGTAATAAAATACTGTTGACCATTCCAAGAAGCTGTAGGAAATGGTCCACAAATATCAGTATGAATTAGTTCTAAGACATCAGAACACCTGTTGGCACCTAATTTCTTAATGTTTGTCTGTTTCCCTTTAATACATTCAATACAGACTTCGAAATCTGTCAAATTAAGAGAATCAAGAATTCCATCAGACACAAGCCTCTAAATTCTCTGTTTAGAGATATGACCTAAACGCTTGTGCCATAATGTGGCGGAATCCCTGTCAGTTAATTTTCGTTTTGTACTTCGTGAATTTATATGCAAGGTTTCATTAATTGAGGCAATTGTATCCAACAAATATAGGTTATCATGCAACGATAAAGAACCGGTACCAATAAGATTAGAATTTTGAAAAAGACTAAATTTATTATTTCCAAATGAACAAGAATAACCAAATTTGTCCAAAACAGAAATTGAAACCAAATTCCGTCTAAAAGACGGTACTACATAAGTCTCTTCCAAATTCAAAAATTGACCAGTCTTTAATAATAACCTAAAAGTTCCTATAGCCTCTACTGGAACTGTTTTGCCGTCGCCCACATAGATGAATCTTTCAGCATCACTTGGCTTCCGGCTCCACAGACAACCTTGCTTAGACACACTTATGTGAGTAGTAGCACCAGAATCTATCCACCAAGTGTGTTTAGGTACAGAAGCTAAATTAACTTCAGAACAAACTAGATTGAGAAGCATACCTTTCTTGACACGCCAGTTGGCGTATTTGGGACATTCTTTCTTTATGTGTCCAGCTTTCTTGCAAAAGTAACAGGTAAACTCTCTATCCTGTTTCTTTTGCACCTTATGCTGTGATGTCCCAACTGCAGCTTCTTTTCCTCTTTTCCTTTTCTTGTCCTTAAAGATAGTTGCTAACTTAGCACTTTCAACTTCGGACATAGAGCCCCTAAAAGTTTCCGAAATGCAACGTTTCATGATCATAAGACTCATGCGATTAGAACGGTCCCACTTCTCCATTCTCGCCTTTTCATCAGCGGAACTATTATCATTAAGAGAAGCAGGTCGTTCTTCCCGAAGCGCAAGGTCAAGATCCATGCAACCGAGAACAATCATAACGTTCTCTTTCCAATTCTTGAAATTCGTGCCATTAAGCACAGGAATGGAATTAATATTGGCAGATATTGTTGAAGCAGAAGTAACTGAATCGAGAACAAAATCAAATACAAGCTCACAATCAATAATCATGTCACAAAAAAATATATATCAATTAATAAATTCATACATGACATGATTAAACAATTCCCATAATGGTGGGCCCTAAAACAAGATACCTAGCACACATTGACATTTAGTCTTTGGACAGAAATATCAACTGTAAGTGGTACTCTCCGTGTAGTAATCAAATATTGACAATTAATCTCGTCAAGTAGTAAGCCTTTCTTTGGACCGACTTATTACTCATATGAAAAACCTAATAATCATCACATATTTATTACCACATGTATGCCTATTATTTGGTCAAATAATAACCTTCCTTTGGGCCGGTCATTATTCACATAAATAATAGACACACACATCTTAATATTTCAAAATAAACAAATTTACGTTATAGAGGTTACTTTGGCAACATATAATTTTAATTTAATTTATTTTGAAATATCAGACTATATATATATTAAAATATATATATTTTTTTCTTTCAATTGAATTCTCAATTCAACAAATTGAATATATATAAAACTAAAATCGTAAGTAAATCAATCACCAGAAGTCAACTGTCACCGCACGGTATAAGAAAACCAAAACAAAATACACACGGAATTCTGATTGTACATGGGAAAAGAAAACCAAACCAAAAAAAAAAATGAAATCCAATTCCGTTTGCACATGAAAAAAAAACAAAACACAATGCTGCAAAATCCAGTGACCACATGTATATATATATATTTTTAAACTTTTGCCGTCCTTTTCCCCAAATAAAAAAAAAACAAACATAGAATTTCACTCCATTGACTTTTCCACCAATATATATATTATTTCTATTGCTTTTCTATTGCAAATCAACAGAGCTTTAACCGGAAAACCAATCAAAAGGCATAATACTAATATATATATATATATTCTTGCTTTAACAATTCTCAAGCCGGTACAAAGAAAAATTACTGACATGGGATCCACGGCTATTGATTGATTCCATAAGAAAAAAAAAAAAAAACAAAACCGATAACTTGATGAAACTACAAAACAATCAATAAACTATATGTATATATTTCACGTTCTTCAATAATTTTAAAACAAACACTCTGAACAACCGCAAGCCGAAAATATATATATATAGTTTTCTTTAACAAACAATCATCATCCGGATCCAGAATGTATAATTCAATTGATCTTTGAAAAACACATTATAATAAATTAAATCAATTAATTTTAATGATTCAATATGAGTAGGCTCTGATACCACTTGTTGTAAAACTTTAATAGGTATAAACCTATACCGTAATCTAGAAACTCATATTAAATCATTAAGAATTATTATAGAGAAAACATACCTGAATCCATGTTGATAATCTTGAGTGGGATTGGATCTTCCACAATCAAATCTCCTTAGTTGCTCTGTAATTTTTCTTCTTGAATGGGGAAAGAGAAAGAGAGCAAATTTGTTGTGATTTGACTTGGGGACCATAACCCTTTATAATGTTCTTTATATACTAACCTAATTAGGTTCCCATTAACCCTAATCCTATTAGTATTAGGTTTCTACACATTAAAGCCCATACCCAATAGATATTTCTAGAGCCCAATTTAATAGATCACTTATTTGGCCCTATTAAAATAGATAGCTCATAATATAATTGTTATAAAATATGTAAGCCCATAATAGAAAATATAAAATATCCTAACATCTGAAACATGCGATATCCATAAAAAATGCTACAACATCTGTTCATAAATCTGAAAATATATAAACTACATGATAAATATTCTTCAAGAAAGTATGTGAATGTGTACATATGTAGTTGTGAGTTCAATTATTGGACCTTAACATCGATTGAACTTTTGAATTTTAAGTTAATAGATATTGTTTAATACGTTTATTTAACTGACTTTCGATAAGCTTAATTTAAGTTTATTTGGATTCAAACTGAGCCTACATGCTAAGGTGAGACAACAGTATACCAATTTGTTCATCATGCAAATATCTCCATATCAACTACTCTATATGTATATATTTTTTTGTCTTCAAGGAAAAAATACCAAAATTGAGTTTTGGTATGAAAAATGCAAGTCTGACATTTAGACTTTAATTTTAGTGTATCAGTGACAAAGCGAGCAATAATAACACAATTGCTTGTATAACAATTATAGCGCACAACTACCATTCAAATGGAATTAATGCACTGATTATATGTTTGAGAAAAAGAGGAACAAGAAGTCTATTCACAATTTTAAAAAGGCAAACGCTACTCTTCTTGTTCAAGACATATGGCATTCGTGGTGATGGCACGCCAAACACCAACATCTCTATCAAAAAAAGGCAAGTCTACAGTTTTTTTTTTTTTTTTTTGAAGAAAATTCTACAAAGTTCATACAGAATAAAAAGTTGAGACACATTAAAAGACCAAATAGGGTTATATAAACTTTTCATTTATTTTATGTTCTGAAAAGTATGCATTGACGTATTTAAAACAAACATGAGTTTTTTTTTTTTTTTTTTTAATATGATTTAACTCTTTTCTTCTCTTTTAGGGAGAAGAGTTTAAATTTGGGACCTTCACTTAGTTTGAGGTTGATTACCATTAGGCTATGACCAAAACCACAGCTTGAATTTTTAATATCTGTTAAATGTAAAGAAAACTTGAAAGAAATTAAGGTTAGCTCTATATCTGAACTTTAAATATGACATTTAAATTAATGTATGAAAATTGAAATAAGCTATCATTAATAATCTATGTGAAAAATACCAAAAATAACAACTTCAATAAGAGAGAATATATTTTTAACCCCAAACTTAAAAACATTTTCATTTCAACCTCTCAAACAAATAAATTACATCATATACCCAAGATACCAAAATTACCCTTAACATAAAATTACGAAATTACCACTAATTTCAAATTTCAAAAAAAAAACGGAAAGCGGAAAACGCAGAACTGCAGAAAACGCGATTCGGGTTACGTTATACTACGTAACCCGATTCGGGTTACGTTATACCACGTAACCCGATTCGGGTTACGTAATCGGGTTACGTTATACCACGTAACCCGATTCGGGTTACGTAATCGGGTTACGTTATACCACGTAACCCGATTCGGGTTACGTTATATCACGTAACCCGACGACTTGCAGAAAACGCAAAAAATCACAAACTTCCCAGAAATTGTAGATCTCACTCATGTAAGGTTAGATCACAAGCAAAAGTCACTCTTATGGCCCAAAACTAAGCAATGTGAATAAAATAAATTGAAAATAACCAACAACAATCATGTACATCAAAATTTGAACAAAAACTTCAATGTGGAGAATGTGTGTTTTTAGGAGTCCAACAATGTTTAATGGGTGCACAAATGGACGTCAATGGATGACAACAAAATTTGTAGAGGATGGAGAGGTCACAAAATGGTAGAGAAAATGGAAGAAGAATATAGGGTCTATTGTGACATAACAAGCGGAAGAGGAAGAAGATGAAGGGTAATTTCGTAATTTCTGATCAGGTTATAAAAGGAAATTTAAACTGAAAACTAATAAGGGGTAATTTAGGTAACTTGGGTATGGATAGTAATTAGTTTGTTTGAGATACTAAAATAAAAGTTTTATAAAATAATGGACTAAAACATAATTTTAGTTTACAAATTGGACAAAAGTGAAAAGCTCTCTCCAGAGCTAATATTGGGGACCCACGTAGATTCTTTTAACTATTGCTTTATTAATCTTTCTAGGCAGTTGGTGATTTCTTCTAAGTTGTAAATATCTTGCGATGGTAATTTAATCAATTCATTGAATTGATCAAATTTATATTTTATCAACAAAGTATGTGAATATGTACGTATATAGTTGTGAGTCTAATTACTGGACTTTAACATAGATTGAACCCTTAAATTTTAACAGATATTGTTTAATAAGGTAAGATTATTTAATTGACTTTCAATAAGTTTATTTTATACAGAAACTTTGTTAATAAAAGTGGAATATTTGGATGAAGCATACCATTGTGAAGCTAATAATACATTGTATCTCAAATTTTTGAAATTGTATCAAGGATATCTAGTTTCATTCAAACTCTTTAGGTCGGAAAAAGTGCAAAAAATAATAAAATAATAAAATAAAATAAAAAATTGAAAACAGAGTGTAATCATTAATCAATGAAAAGAGAGAAGACTTGTAACACTGCACTTTTAATATACCATAAATGGACCCACTTTTGAGTACCACCATCACAACGAAGATAAGAGCGTCCCAATTTGTGTCCTAATCAAGCAAGCCTTAGAAAGAGCAATGGTTCACTTAATAATTAGATGAAATTAGGTAATGACAGGCTCATTAAGCATTCAATAACCACCAAAAAAAAATCTCTCTTTGTAAGAAAAATTCTCTCATTAAACCAACCAACTTTCCATCTATAAGAAAAATCATACTTCACCGTAAAAATTGGTCACACTACCCTATTAAATTCCAACCAACTTTCCATCTATAATTTCTTTCAACTCCACAAGTTTGCCTCACAATGCAAAACAGACTCTTACCATATAAAGCAAAACTATTTCGGCAATCTATTTTAAATTTAACCTATGAAATTTGTTAAGGATGAAGCCATATTTGTTGACTATTTTTTGATGGCAAATTTAATTGGTTCAGATGAGAGATAAATTAATCACCACCCTTGTTAATTTCTTTAACCTCCATTGCCTCAACTACTTAGTGATTGAGCTAATTGATTTTCACCTCCTCATTTTGCCTATAAATAGGCAATTGTAATTCATTTGTTCACCATCCCATATCCCAAATCTCAAGTTCATTTGAAAGCTCTCTTCTCCCTAGTTCTCTCCTAAAATTTTAGAAAGAGATTGTAATGTTGTTGGTTTAATAAAATCCTTCTAGCCTTGGTCCATAAATATTTCCCTCACATTGAGGGTTTTACCACCTAAATTTTGTGTTCACTATTTTTATTTTATTACTTCCATTTTCTTTTAATATTATTTTCGATTTCAAGTTTACATTAAGATTAAAATAGTATCAGGTCGTCATAACAAAATTTAATCATTTTTAAGCATTATAACATTACCATGTTAAGCATTATCACTATGTGAACAAATTAACATTACTACCCTCTCCAATTAAATGTTAAGATCAGTCAACAACTCAACGATGGAAAGTTAGTTGATTGCTCTCAATTCCTGTCGTATATACGCATATAATACATATTATCATCATATGATTCTAAAAGGTCTGAACTCAAAATCTCAATAAATAAACTATAAAGCATAATTTTTTTTTTTTTTGAACCAAAACTATAAAGCATAATTGAACTCTACACACTTGCACATAAACCATAAATTTAACTTCAGTGTACACAAAAACTGTAAGGCCCGAATTCTAATAAACCTTGAAAATAAATTGAGTCGAGATAAAAATCAATAAAAAAGGGGCCCAATTTAAGTGTAAGTACAAATCCAATCGCAGCCCAATTGTCAATTTTTGTTGGATTTACTAAACCCCTTTGAATTGTTAAGTGTTTTCTATTTATTTTTATAAATATAAATGTAAGCAATTGGACAAACGAGAAGCATAGAAATAAAAGCATGATTGAGATGGTCGTATAGATATATTATATTTAAGAAGGATTGGACAAACAAAAGTGGAGCAGTATATTATTTTTGAGCATGTGAGATATGAGAAAAATGACCAAAAGAAAAAAAAGGAATAGTTATATTGATATTGAGACAAGAGAAACAAAGTTGAGTGTTATATAAGTTAAATTTTATTTAAGAAAAAGGAAGACACGTGTTAGTTGGGAATCATGCAAGTGCATGATAAGGCAAAAATAAAATTAAAAACAAAAGCATGGTGGCCAAATTTTCAAAACAAATAGACAGGTGTCTCATGAATCCATTAAAATTAGATTGAAGCGGTCACATTTTTATAATTGAGAGAGTTTTTCAAGCGGTCATTGTAATATACCTTCCCAATTTTAGTACTGTATATGTACTATACAAGCATGCCCTTGTTTATGAAATAATAAAGTGATTTTAAAGTACCCACATGTGTAACTAAATTCTAATAGGATTTCCAAATAGATCGAAGATAAATTCGAATACAAGAATTAGTATAGTCCAATTGTCTTCTAAATACATTCAATTGGATTTCTAAATACACCCACCTAAGGTTAAGTATGTCAAAAGGAGAATGAAATTCTCTAGAAAGGTTATTGATGGAATTATAATAATTGTTGGAGGGCAAGTTATGTAAGAAAAAGAAAGAGAACTCTAGAAAAGATAAAATAGAAATTATGAGATTTTTGAAGGGCAATTGATGGAAATAAAAGAATTCTTTAGAAAGGGACAAGGATGTAAATAAAGTGTTATGGTAAGGGCATTTTGAAAATTTTGAAAATATGAGAGAGTGACATATGTGTAGAGATAAGGATGATATATGGGTAATTTTGGAGACAAGTAAACTAACTAGTTAGCATTTGGTTGAAATAGAATGGAATTGGTTAGAATTGAATTGGTTGTTAGATTTCAACCAATCAAAAGCTTTAAAATCTAACTAATGGCAAACTTGTAAATATAAGCTTAGTTTAGGAGTAAATGTTAAGGCAATGGAAGGCTATATAAAGTTGAACCTAATTAGAAAAACAAAAGAAAAAACTAGAGGGATTTGGAGGTTGGTTTCGGTCAAGAGAGAGAGACCAAGGACAACAATTGCATTTGATCATTTTGGGGCCATTTTTTAGTGTTTTCAAGCTACACTAAGGGTGTATACAAGCCAAGGGGTGAAATCCATCAATATCAAGTTGATTTTAAGTGATAAAATTCAAATTTTCATGACTAATTTGTGTAAATCATTAGATTTATGGTCTCTAATGGATTATTTGTGATTTGTGTATATGGATATAAGGATTTGAGACTTCAAGTTGGTGTGAAAGCAAGGCTAAAGACCTAAGAGCAAGGGGTAAACTTACTAGTGAAGTTGACTTTTTAATTTAAAATTAAGTTGATGTTGTTTAGAACATTAGTTGTTTTGTCATGAGATGTGATGTGATTTGAATGTGAATTCAAGTGTAAAACTTGAAAGAATGTTGGTGTTATGTAGCTAGGGTTTGAATTCACATGAATTGATTTTAATGCTTTGACATAATTAAATGAGGTTTTACAATATTCTAAGATGATGTACATTAAGAAAATGAAAAGAAAAAGCTTGGATGAGATTGTTATGTATTTGGTGAAACATGGAAATGTTAGGTGCATTTTATGTTTTTGTCATGTAAATGAATTAGGATGATATTGAGATGAAATTAAGATAATTAGTGCATGGAAAAACCAAAAAAATAATGCATATGTGTAAAGTGGTGTGATTGGCCAAGATGAAGGGCATGGTAGTTAGAATGCAAATTGGGTGAATTAGTATTAGTTTCAAATGATTTGGTGATGGATTCTAAGTTAGAATGTATATTGTAGGTGAAAAGGAAACAAAAGAATCAAGGGATGAAGGGTATTCTAGTAAAGTGAAAGCAATGTGTGTAATACTCTCTCTCGAGGATATTACTGTTCATATATACGGAATGAAGAAATATACTAATATACCCCTTTAGTGAGATAATAAGAAAGAATTTTAAGTATTTAGTAGTAAAAATTTATTAACTGAGGAATTTTGGAAGATTTTGGAATAAATTAAAATTATAAAAAGTTCAGGGATCTAAGAGTCAAATACTAGATATTTTTTAAAAGAATGGTAAAATTGTAAATAAGTGAAAAGGACAAAGACATTAAGAAAATAAAGAATTCTCTAGAATCTGGTAAAATCGTAGTTTTCAGGAAGATTAAGGGTGAAAAACGAGTTTGACCCATGCCTATAAATAGGCATGTGGGTGGTGTGTCGATGTAAGAGAGAAAGACAGGGTGAGAGAAAAAAACAGAAAGGAGAGAGAAAGATAAAGAGAGAGAAGGGGTGCTGTTGGTAAAGAAGAGAAAGAGTTGTCACCGTCAATCCAGACTGATTTCCACCGATGTGAGAGGCGAGCTGGCTACAGAAAAGTGACAAGTAGATTTAAAAACCAGATCTAATAAGAATAAAGTTGTTTATGGTGTTATTTGAGTGAAGGATCTATTGGAATCAATCTCTGAGTTTCAGTTGAAACTGACGAGAGTTGTGTGTAGGTTGGGAGCTGAAGTAACGAGCTGGTGGAAAGTAAGGCAGAAGGTTGAGGCGAGCTCGATAAGTGAAATAGTTAAGGAATAAGTAAATTTGTGTTGTTTTGATTTAGAATGGTTAAGTTTAGTCGTGGAACCTGTTGAGGTCGCAATCTGGGTTAAAATGAAAGCTGGTGTTATGTTGTTAATTATATGTTTGTGGAGTTTTGAGGTTGGAAATGTGCATATGCTGATGTGTGTGTAAATTTAGAATGAAGAAATTTGAGTAGTGTGAGCAGAGCAGGAGCTTGCTAGCTGCGAGCTTGGTGAATACCCGTAGCTTTTTTCAGCGTTGGCCGAGTTGGCCTGAAGTGCGAGCTCGCAGAAAGCGAATTTAGTTAAGCCTAGGCTGCCATAGTGCCTATCCGAGTTGGGCTAAGGCAATAATTGATAAAGGCGAGCTTAACGAGCCAGTAGTACCTGTAGTTGGGTTGAGCTGGGCTAAGACCTTGCAAGCTGAGTAAGGTTCGTGAATCGGACTGAGCCAGAAGAAGAAAGCAACTCGCTGAAGAGAGTAAGCTGAGTGAGCTTGCTGAATTAGAAAAGGCCCTTAACTCGGGCTGAGCTCGCATAGGATGAGCTGGGTGAGCTGGAGCTCGAACTCGCAGCTCGAGCTGAACTGGCAGTAAACAGTCCATTGCAGCGGGTGAGATAGAAAAGATATAATAGATTTAAGTGACCTGCAAGCTAAGTTAAGGTTTCTTTTATGACCAAGTGTAGGCAAGTGCAGGTGACGTAACAAGTTAAAGAGGAGGTCGTTGAGGCAGAAAGGAGGTCGCTGAGCTGTGAGTGTGCAAAATATTTTTTCATTAAATGATTTTAAGTTATTATGCAAATACATTTCAAATCTTTTATTTTTGTTTAGATCACAATTGTTTTTATATTTTAGCATGAAAATGAATAATTTATTTATAGATGGTATGCCATATGTATATAATTTCTTTTATAGCATAAAAAGGAAATACATTTATAAAAACAGAAAAACGCTTCTGAATCCGCTTTTAGTATTAGGGGTAGATTCTTGAGTCCACATTATAGGAGATTGCATCCAGACATGTTGGAAGCATTGATGTGTACACAAAAATGGATATAGGCTCTACTTCGATGTATAAAAGTAGTTATAAATTTAATTATATTATGCATGTTATTCATAATCTCTAATTTAATTTTTAATTTTTTACTTGATTTGTTCTATTAGATGGCTTTTCGAAGGAAGAAATATATCATAAAGAAGATGAAGAAAAGTCATCATCATCTTGATTTTATTTTTTATATTTATATTTATAAATCTTTTTGTTATTTTTGATGTAAATTAAGGATAAATTTTAACTTTTAATGTTGTTTTTTTGTTTAATTTTGATTGTGACATGTTTTTTGTAAAAATTAGCAAGAATGATTATGGAATAAATTATGTGATGTAAAATTAATTTAATATCATCTAGGAGAATATATATTTTTTTTTTAAAAAGTCGGGTTGAAATTTTGGATCAATTGAAATTCTGAGTCCATAAATTTTTGGGAAAATTTTGAAATTCTTTTTAAAAAAAATTCTGGTTAACCTGCATTTGACCGGATTAACTTGGTCAAATCCAGGTCTGGTGTGGGTTTGAGCAAACTTATAAAGTGCACCTGTTGGGTTTGGATCAGACCCTTAAATTTATTTGAGGATATGGATAGGGTCTGGACCCTTAAATAAAAAAGAGGGTCCAATGCAGGTCTGGGCTCAGCAGGCCCAGAACCACATTTCGCTATCCTTAATTTAATAGAAGAAGAAATTCGTTTTATGAGAAAAAATGCAATAAATGAATTTAATTTATTCGTCTGAACTTTTTAAAGTTAGGAGATATTAAAAGTAGAATTACTATATATATTTATCAATGTAATTAGTCTTGTCTTTTTTGATGACATATATTTAAAATTATATATTTATGCATTACTTCTTAATATAGGTAGTTAGACACTTCTCCATTTATAAAAATATTGGGGGTTCAATTTCAAATAAGTGCATCTTAGTATGCATGGTTAATGTTCTTCCTTTATTATGGGAGTAGTTGTTTCTTATTTATTTGAGTAAATATTTGGGTTATATAATAATTAATGTTTGATCCAGACATGTCTCGTTGGTCCTCTTATCCATTCAATGTCGGTTTTCAAAAAGAAATAAAAAATAAAAACTAAAGTTATATTTTTATAATATAAGCACTAAAAACAATTCAAATAAAATCACATATTAGTGACAACTTTTACAATTTGATTTTAAAATCACTATCAAAATCATAAGTAAAATTAGATAACAGCATTATATCATTCCCTGGAAAAAAAAAAAAAACTTATAACTTAAAATAATCCAAAAAAAAAAAAAAAACAATTATTATAACAATTTAATATTCATTTGACACAAACACACAGTTGTTCCATCTAGAACATCACACACCCACCCACGATAATATTTAAAAGAAAAATAATTGAAGAGATGAGAATTCAAAATTTACATAAATCCAACCAGACAGCACCCAAATGAATCCCAGCTTTTGTGTCTCCAAAATGTCCCATTTTTTGGTTTTTAATTTCACTGTCCTAAATAAACAAACCCATTTGTTTCCTTGCTCTCAAACTATTTTTTTGGAATCATGATAATATTTATCATGTGTATGTATGATAGGAACTGAGAGCAATCAACCAACATTTCATCTGTTGAGTTGTTGACCGATCTTAACATTTAATTGGAAAGGGTAGCAATCATAATTCGTTCACATGGTGATAATGCTTAACACGGTAATGTTATAATGCTTCAAAATGATTAAATTTCAAAGGTTTGCAAAAGTTTAAAACATTGCTGAATTAGTTTTGCTTTATATGGCGAGAGTCCTTTTTGCATTGTGAGGCGAACTTGTGGGCATTAGTACAAGTACTGGATGGTGGTTGTGCTTGGAATAAATTACAGGTGAAAAGTTGGTTGGAATTTAACAGGGTAGTATGACCAATTTTTATGGTGAAATATAATTTTATTTAATAGATGGAACGTTGTTTGGCTTTCGAGCTTGGTGGCAAAAACAACCAGGCTAATTTCCATTCAATATATTGGGTCTCTAATGAACATAAATTGGGTCTCTAATGAACATAAATTTTAAAATGAACCAACCCCTTAATTGTTCCAACACACATGGTTCATCATATTACTGCATTTGTTTACTAACATACCATGGAAGTGCTTCTTCTAAGAAACACTCTTTAATAAGGAACGCCTATAATACGTACAAAAAAAACATTTGCATGATACAAACAACATCAGGGAGAGTCTGGGTCCATTGGATAAGAAAAATTGAGATCCAATGGCTATAAAAAAAAGTAGAAAAAATTATATTTTTTTAATAGGGCAAGCAGGCAACCGGTTGAGAGCTGGAACACACTCTCTCGTTCCTCTGACAACCACACATTGCACAAACCTAATCCTCTCCTCTTCTCATCTGTTCCCACTTGCCACTGCCATGGCTATGGAGGTTCAACTGCTGCCAGATCTGATTTCGCGGAATCTCTTTCTATCTCTTCTATTTCATTCTCTTGATCTAAGGATACATTAATCAAAGAACAATTTCAGTTCCCAATTGTATGTTGCAGATTATTGAAAGGTTTGTATTTGATTTTTTGTAATTTGAAGTTGTATTTTTTTGGGGTTTTATGATATTGTTTTGTGATTTCTTTTTTCCGTCACTTCCCCAGAAAAGTCTCGCCTTTATTTTCCGGAGAAAATTTTGCAGTATGGTTCTTTAAGTCGACCGAGCATAGAAGAAGAGAAACCGCTCATGGTCGTGCCGAAAGCCCTCTCTGCTGCGTTCGCGTCGCCCCGTTCTGTCTCATGAAACAAATGGTACACTACCTCTCCAAATAGTTGTCTTATGTTCTCAAGTCATATGATTTTTTTTTTTTTTTTTAATTGAAAATTTTGATCATGTGATTGTTGTTTTTACAGGGATGGGAAGAAGGAGAGGAGCTACGTACAGACAAGCAAGGCATCAAAGAACACATCAGAGTCAAAAACAAGTAGGACACAACTGGTTTTTCTCTTTCTCTCTGTTTTTGTTTTTTTAATATTTTGTTGATTTGAAATTATGTTTAGTTTGTCGAGAAAATACACGTAGTAGATGAACAAAAAATGTTTTGGAGATTCATTTAGTGAAAATTTTATTGTGTTTGGTTGCTGAGAAAATAGGTAAAGATAGGAAATGTAATGACACTTTCGAATATCATATTCTGTTGAGTTTACGGATTAATCTTTCGAAAATTTGCAACAACAAGTGTTGGTCTAGAGAAGCTGAATCCCTGAGCGAGTACTACACAGATTGACAGTTCTTGAGAGATTGAAAGTGGCATGTTTTGATAGTTTGATTGTTTTGTGGTCTGGACTGACTTGTAGTTGGTTCAATTCATGACATTTTCTTTTCTTTTTTTTTTGGTTGTCAGCAAGGAGAACGACATGATGTCACATGATGTCAAAGGTATAATGTGATGAAAAGATTGATTTTTTTTTTTTTTTTGCACTTAATTGTACAAAAAAAAAAAAAATGGAGTGTGAGGTGTTTTTTGTTTGTATTTAACAGTTGAGAAACATAATGCTCGAGTAGAAACTGAGATTGAAACATCTAATGGTGGTGAGGAATCTGTTGTGAAGGCTACTCAATCGCCATTCCCGGTTGGTGCTTTAATTGTATGTGATATGTATATGTATTTTTTGTTGTCCATTCCCAATTGTTTTACTTGTAATAAAAACATTCGGTTGTCTACATGCTCTTGTTTTTAGATATAGGAGAAGAGAGAGAGGAAAGCTTGTCCATTGATATACTTCAAATGATCTTGAAGGAATTCTTGTAAGTTTCTAGCCCCTGTTTTAACTTTCTTCGTGATAAAATATGTGTGTGTTTGTTTCTTAAGATGCAGAATATGCTGTATGTCGTTATAGTGTGATCCTCTAAAATTTGCAGATTTTGCATCTCACACCATTAATATACTTACATGGACGGAAATAGTGTCTACAATATAGTGAAGAAATATTTTGACTTTCACGCCTTTCTTAGTTTTCCTGTCTGTCTCTGCTTTAGTTTCAAATGCTTGTTTTGCTTTAGAAAGTCTATTTAGATTTAAAATGTAAGTTTTTTATATCTTGGTCTACATGATTATTTTTTCAGGCTAAATATATATATATTTTTCATAATAAATAGCTGGTAGATCTTTTGTTGATTTTTTCTGATAGTTTTTTTTCTTGTAATGTCCTCTATATTGTATATATGATGATTGATTATTATCAAGCAACTTTGCATATGTAAAGCTGACTTTTTTAATTATATCTTGTTCGACTATTTGTGTAGTCAGTACTTAGTAGAAATAAACTCAGGATCTACTCGTATTTAAACAGCCTAGTTAGCCCCTTTTTTTGAATTCGTATGTATATGAGTTATGTTTCTTCTTGAGGCAATTTCAGGAAATGGAGATTTCAACGTCATTGATGACAACTGTGTCGGTGTTTTGCTTCTGAACAGGTTGACCGTTAAAAATAAATTTGTCAAAGATTATATAATCTGAGTGATTATATAAGTTTTTCTCTTTATTTTAATTTTAGGGTGTTTTCTAGGTCTGAATTTGAATAAGTACGGATACTTGTTACTAAACTCTTTACCTATGAATGTGTGACGATATGCCTTATGAATTTGATAATTACTTAGATGCTAAATCTTTTTAGGTTGGCGTGTAATGTAGTCCAAGTGATGATCCAGTTAGATTTCATAGAAGTTATTGGATTGTTATACAAGAATTGTTAGAATTTTGTTAGCACTACTATGTTCTATGTTTGCAAATTTATTTTGTTGGTTAGCTATGTATATGTTTTCTTGCCTTTTTGGTTGCTTAGTATGCTAGATAAGGATGGTAGCGGTTTGTAGGATGTCTTAGGCACTAAAATTATGGCTTGGGTCAATATAACTTGTGAAGACATTGTCACTTAAATTATAGTTAATAGTATATATTGTGAAAGAACAATCATAATATCTATGTTACTTGTTAGATATATAGGGAAATGTTGAACTAAAAGCTTGAATTTATACATCCTATAAACTAGCTTTGAACTCGTATTATTTGTTCAATTGTCAATTGTTGATCTTGTTCTATTTAAATAGTTATGGTTGGTATTACGCTTTTATGTTGATTCTCATCTATTGCTTTGATACTATTTTCCTTTCAATGGTTTGGGTTGTACTACTATCTCCCATTATATTATTATTATTATTTTAATTTGGATGTAAATGCATATTATCATCAGAATTGTCTCAGGGAATGGTGTTTGGTAAAATACGGATTGGCAAGTTTTCATCTAGGTATACCTATTTGGTCAAAAGAATGTCAAGCTTGAGTGTGTAGAAAATGCTTTAAAAGAATCTGTTAACTTTTGAGGTTGGTCTATTTGTAAGAGTGGAATTGAAAATGTTTGGAATTTTTTTTCTCTGAAGACATTGCGATTTTATGAGAATGAAAGTGAACTGTACCATTTTTATTTTATAAATGTTAAATTTTTTAGATGTGTTGTGGGTTTATTTTCTTTAGAATTTTGAGCATGTGAAAGAAAATTTATTAAAAAATAGAAGAAAGGGTTATTAATCCTTTGCTGGTAATGATTTTGGATGATAAGTGAAATAAGCTGTAATCTAATGTTTATGAACTTTACTTCTACTTTTAGATGGTATTGTCGTGAAAAAATAATGTTCGAATGTTATGGAAATCATGGATATTCTGTCAATTTTACTTTTTCTTTTTTTTTTTTGGCCAAAAAAAATTAATTTGAACTAATAATTCTAACTTTACACTTAGTAAATTACAAATTAGTTATCTAGGTTGAAGATATCATGAGATTGTAAATTTATGGCTCATACTTATATTTGAAAATTTTTGTTTCTTTGATTAAGTTTAATTGGATACATTTGTAGGTATAAATTAATATATTTATTATTTATATGAGATATAGATAAAATTTATTGTCGTAAAATAAACATAAAAAAGGGGAATTCTAAGTTTAATGTAAAAACTGATATAATAATTCGTATTTTATGTTGGGATTTTAGGTGTTAAAAATTATATTAAATTATATACATGTTGTGCTTGATTGAATTTTAGTTTTGTTAACTTATGGTTGATAATGAAAAAATAATATAATTACTATAAAAGCTTATATTATAACAATTATGAATAAATAAAGTTAATTTCATGTTAAACCATTAGGGTTGAGAAAGAAAAGTTACCTTATATGTTAATGAATTATGTGATGAGGAAATGTCTCACATACCGTTAAATGTTAAAAATGAGGTGTCAATATTGTCATTTATAAACATGATTATTTATAGAGTCATTTTATAAATGTATCCATGTCTAAAACTTGAAAATTAAATCATTATTATAAGCACCCAATTTGAGATAATTTAAAAACTTTAACTTGTGAGTAAAAATCTGAAATTCCTATTCAATATAATTTGAATTTCTTTTTTTAAAAAAGAAAAGTTTAAAACCCTGTTATATATTTAATTGTAAACTATTGATATATTTAAAGAAAAACTGAAATTATTTAAGATTTAGATAGACTTATACTTTAATTCAAAATTATGTTATAAACTCAACCGATTGTACATATTCTTTTTCTTTACAGGCAATATACATAACACTAATTGTACATATTAATTTTAGTAAACATATTAGAAATTAGTGTATGTAATTTTATATTATTTAATTAAAGTCTATATGATGGATGTATGTTTAAATTTACTCTTATATTTGAGTGAAATATTATAAACTTGAGGATGTTTGACTAAATTAGATTTAATTGTTGTATACTTATTAAAATCTTATATTGGGATATTAGGTATCAAAAAGAATATTAAATTATGCATACTTGGTGTATAATTGTATTTTATTTTTTATGTTGTTCAATAATAAAAAGCAATATAATTAATGTAAGAACTTGTATAACAATTTTTTAATTTTTTTAAAAGATAAATTATAATTAAATTGCATTTCAAATTTGCATCCAAAAGCAATTCTCAATTAATTTACAATTCAATTACAAGGAAGAATTTCAATTTAACAACAAATAAATTTACTATTTTTTTGTCTAATCATAATGCATGTCTAAAAGTTAAATCTTAGGGTTAACTTTTTATCATTTTTTTAAGTATGAAAATCTTTTAAATTTTGTTTAAGTTCATTACAATTAGCGGTTTTATTTTTCAAAGTATTCAATAATTATAAAATTAATATAATTAATATATAATATATATTGTTATAATTATCATTTTTGTGAAAGATCCATGCTTTGAGGGAGCTATTTTATGAATGACACGCATTTTTGTCCATATTTTCCTTGATCTTTAACTCAAACATATAAACTACACACCCACACCCAAATAGCATTAATTGTATATATTAATTTTAATAAATATATTTGAAATCAGTGTATTTAAATTTATATTATTTAATTTAGGTCTATATGATGAATATACGTTTAAATTTAGTCTTAAATTTGTGTAAAATATTATAACTTGAGGATGTTTTGTTTGACTAAATTAGATTTAGGGGTGGCATACTTATTAAAATCTTATGTTAGGATATTAGGTATTAAATTGATAATGTTAGATTTTATATTAAAATTTTAAAAATACCGTAACAAGAGGAGCGTGACGGGAGGTTGTCCTATCACCTTGCTTCCTACATGCACAGGAGCGGGATAGCCTCCCATTACGCCCAAGTTATTATTTATATTATATTTTATTATATTTTAAAATTTAAAATTACAAATTAAATTAGATCATATTGGTATGGTTGCGTGGCCACACTGAAACAGTTGTGTGATCGCACACCCATGACAAACTTGGCTATGTGAAACAGTTGTGTGAAAGCCTTGGTTATGATGGAATGGGAGAGCCTCTCATCATACTTGGTATGACGAGAGAGTATTTCATCATGCATAAGGCAAACTTGACAGAAAAGCCTCTCGTCTTAAATTTGTTAACGTCAAACTTGTTCGCCGAACAACTTTAATGTTGATCTCAACAAGTGACATCACATAACTTGTTCACATGAATGTTGCAATTGTTCAGGCTACAACTTTGACGTTTGCTGATGTCATACGTCAAATTTTGTTAGACTTGAACAATTTTAGAGGTTGTGTTAATGTCAAAGAATATTGGAAGATGTTAATGTTTTGATGGTCAAATTTGCTTAAAAACTAAGTGAAGGAAAAAACTCACTATATTTTTCACTTGAATATAATGTGATAACTCCACATACATGATTGGATAAATAAGATATGATTGCGACAAAGAATTAATCATTTTGTAGTGTTTCACGAACTAAATGTTTTATGTATTTATTCAATATCATAACGGCAAAGATATAATTGCAGAATTATATACTAATAGAAAAAAAAAATTTCTTTAAATTATATTAAAATTACGTGTACATATTTTTACGCATTTGCAAAATATAAATTTAATAAACTTATTTTCTTCAAAAATACAAATATATAGAATTTTAGTCCAATTTAAGTAATGTTTTTAAAAAAATCTGATACAACTTTTAAATATTTTATTATATTTAAAAAATTAAATTTAAGTTGTTTTGAAAAAAATATTTCAATTTATATTATTTTGTAAAAACAATTTCACTTTCATTTGTTATCTAAAAATTATTTCAATTTAAAAATAATCTAACTTATTACACTTTTAATTATTTTGTAAAACAAATTGTAAAAACAAATTGTACAAATTGAGTTTCAAAAACTTCGGACGTTCCTCCCACGTCGAACTTGTTGAGCCAACAACTTGGACGTTGATCTCAACAAGTTCACGTTCACTAACTTATTGACATGAATGTCAAACTTGTTGAACCTACAAGTTCGACGTTTGCTGACGTCATACGTTCGAAATCGTTAAGTTTCAACAACTTCGGACGTGACTTCAATGTCAAACTTGTTCATCCAACAACTTGGACGTTGATCTCAACAAGTTCACGTTCACTAACTTCTTAAAATGGATGTCAAACTTGTTGAACTAGCAAGTTGGACGATTGCTGAGGTCAAACGTCCGAAGTTGTTGAGTTTCAACAACTTCGGACGTTGCTTCAACGTCCAACTTGTTGAACCAACAACTTCGACGTTGATGTCAACAAGTTCACGTTCGGCAACTTGTTGACTTGAACGTCAAACTTGTTGAACCAACAAGTTCGACGTTGGCTGACGTCCAACGTCCGAAGTTGTTGAGACTCAACAACTTCGGACGTTGCTTCAACGTCCAACTTGTTGAACGAACAACTTCGACGTTGATGTCAACAAGTTCACGTTCGGTAACTTGTTAACTTGAACGTTGAACTTGTTGAACCAACAAGTTCGACGTCTGATGTCCAACGTCCGAAGTTGTTGTTTCAACAACTTCGGACGTTGTTTCAATGTCCAACTTGTTGAACGAACAACTTTACCGTTGATGTCAACAAGTTCACGTTCGACAACTTGTTGACTTGAACGTCGAACTTGTTGAACCAATAAGTTCGACATTGGCTGACGTCCAATGTCCGAAGTTGTTGAGTTTCAACAACTTCGGACGTTGCTTCAACGTCCAACTTGTTGAACGAACAAGTTGGACGTTGATGTCAACAAGTTCACGTTCGGTAGCTTGTTGAATTGAACGTCCAACTTGTTGAACCAATAAGTTCGACGTTGGCTGACGTCCAACATCCGAAGTTGTTGAGAGTCAACAACTTCGGATGTTGCTTCAATGTCCAACTTGTTGAACGAACAACTTGGACGTTGATGTCAACAAGTTCACGTTCGGCAACTTGTTCATAACAACGTTGAAGTTGTTCATTGAACAACTTTGACGTTAATGTAAATTTTTAACAATAAAAAATTATTAAAATAAAATAATATAAAATAATATATTATTTTATTTTAATTATAATATAATATATTTTCTATTAATAATAAATTAATAAAAATATATGTTATATATTTTATTTTATTATTAAAATGTTAATTATTATTAAATTATTACTTTTCACTGCAGCAACCGGTTGAACCGATTGCTGCAGGTTTCAACAAGCACCATCTGGCAGCCAAATATGTTTGTATGGTACAAACAATAAAGTTGTTTGTACCATAGCCATTCCCTTTTAATAAAGGTCTTCTTCAACAAAATTTTCTTTTTAATCACTTGAAAGAAGACGCCAAAAATCGATTGTCGTTCATAAATTGGGTTAAACAACATTATTCTAGGTACTGACAGAAGCAAACAAAGTTGTTCTCCAAAACAAAAATGAGCCGTGATGTGGTGTGGTACTCGCTTATTGACTGCTTTTTGATCGAAGAGATAGCAATTGGTGATTTATTGGTTATTTGACGAGTAATTGAGATTAATCAATGAATATTATTTTAGGGAAAAATTATTATTTTTTTGAAATCTAAAGTGTAAATTGATTTGTTTTAAACATAAGAGGTCAAAATTCGTACATTAATATAATTTTATCAAACTTGAGGATTGTTTGTGTAATTTACCCATATATATATATATATATATATAAACACACATTACACACACAAACCCTCACTCTTCTCTCCCACACACAACTGCGCACAACTCTTTTATCCCTTCTTCTTTTTCTTCTTCTTCCAATCTCCTGTGTGTTGGTGATGGCAATCTCATCCATCAAATTTGGAAACGATGACTAGCAGTGAGGGTGACGATGATGAATGATGGAAACGATGACCCCAACCCCAACCATAAGCAAGTCCCTCTCTCTCTCTCTCTCTCTCTGATCTCTCTCGCTCTTGATGAACGATTCTTTTAACGACAATGTCTTCTCCACCAATCATTTTCTCAATTTTGTAGTGCAAATGCTAGTCTTTGATTTTATAATCAAATTGTGTTTCTAGTTTGGATCTTGATGACTTCGATTTTTGGTTAATTTTTAGTGGTTTTTGGGTATTTATTTATTTTTTGTTAGATCGGTTTTGTGCCGAATTGGTCAAGTTGGACCGATTACTCATATTCGACTATTAGGACCCCCAATTTGGGGATTATCTGACCAGTTAGGTGTCGATCAATGAATAATCTATTGAGTTTTATGTTCTAAGAGCTTGTAATAATACAAGCAGTTTTATAAATAATAAAATATTTATTTTATTCAATTTATATATTTTACAAAAAATGTATATATCATGAGAAATATCTTTGATTATTGATGTAATTTCAAACTAAGTATATAAGTGTTATACACAAGTGGATTTAGTTTAAGATAAATAATCTAAAAAGTCTGTAGAAAGTAAACTAAACTAGGTACTTTATTTATGGTAAATCTACAGTTACGGTCTATTTCATATTCGGTACGATAGTCTTATCCAAGACTATTCATGTAGTGACATGGAAATAAAATCATCTTATATAATAAAGATTATATAGGATTGGACCATAATAATATAAGTCTCTTATAAATATCCATTAAATTTTATATTATATTTATCAATTAGATGATCATATATGAATTGATCTTAATCCTGAGTGTATTATGAACTCCTACTTATTAAGTTATATCTTTTAATTTACATGAATAAGATTAGTATAGATGTCTGGTGAATAACTTCATACTTTGAGAATATGATTTAGTAAGTAGCTTAGAATATTATACATGATAATGAAATCCATTCATTCTTACGAGAAGTAGAGAAGTAGTTCCCTTAAGGGTTGATTCAGGTCTCAAATAATAAAAGCGCTCAACTTTCATTCATATAAAAACGGAAAGATAAATTTATAAGTTTTTATAGATATATTGTTCATTAGAGAATCATTGGTACTTAAGGATCAAGAAATAATTAGAGAAGTAAAACGAATATTTTGACCTAACTCTAATTATGAATTATTTGTGGAGGGTCAAATCATATGTAGTGATTAAATCAATAGACACCAAAAATTTTAAATTGTATAAAAACATATACAGTTTTGAGAGTACAATTTTAGGTTTTTAGTTGAGTAACTCTAAGATTAATAATAGTAAATTATTTAATTAAAGAGTTTAATTAATAATTTTGATATTATTGGAGCTCAAAATTGTAGGTCTATCGGGTCCCCTTGATAGCTCATTTCACTATAAAAAACTTGTATATAGAACATTATAATTGAACCGTCCAATTATAATTGTTACGTAAGTAGTAAAATTTGTGTTCACTTGGTATTTGAATAATATTGATTATTCAAATGATTTAATAATTAATTAGTTAATTATTAATTATGAATTAATAATTATTTAATTAATTTATAAGAGGTCTTGAATTCGATTTTTAGCAGTGACTGTGTATAAATTAATTTTGAATTAATTAGAGGTCACAAATTTAATTTCAAAATATAACATTAATTAATTTTGAATTAATTATGTTATACGGGATAAAAGTTTAATTTTAATAAACATGAAATTTAATATTAATTTTGATTAATTAAAACCCTAAGTGGTTGTCTATAAATAGAAAAGAAATAGTCTTATTTTTTAATAAAAGTTATTTTGGTTTTTGTTGTACGTTCTTTGAAACAGAAAGAAATTTTTTTTTTCTCTACAACATAATACAAAGAAGAAGAATCTGTATATTTCTTCTCTGTATAACCAAAATTAAAACTCATCTCTTACATATATTAATTAGTTTTTTAGAAAAGAAATCAATAGAAAGTGAGCACAATTCTATATAATTGTGCTTACTTATTTATTTCTTGGTGTAGAGACATATTAAGGAAGACTAGGTGGTGAGCAATCCACAGAAATCAATACATAAGACAAAAATTTGATTTTTATTTCTATATATTATTTTATTTCATTGTTTGATGGATCTAGCGTTCTTGTGTTTTATTAAAAAAAAAAAATAAATAAATAAAACTCAATGTTTTGCAAATTCTTATTTTTTAACAAAAATAATTGTTGTTTTTTTTTTCCTTTCATAATCGACAAAAAATCTCCAAGTAATCGGTGATTTTTCGAACACTGGGTGCACTTGTACAGCTGTACTTGTACACTCCACTTGAAAGACATGAGTGGTAATAAATCCAACCAGAGAGAGATATTAGAGATTGAAACTTAAGGGTGTGTTTGGAATCATTTTTAAAATTATGTTTTTGAAAACTATTTTTAAAAATGATGATTTTGAAAATATAATGTGTTTGATAGGATTTCATAAAAGTTATTTTCAAAAACAGAAAATGATATAAGATGGTGTTTGGATCCATTTTTGAAAAAAAAAAAAAAAATGATAAAACGATGTTTGGTGACATTTTTAAAAACGTGTTTTTGAGAATGAAAAACACATTTTTGGAAATTATAACTAAAAAATGGAAAACAAATTTTTTATATTTTTCACTGGTTTCAAAACTTGTTTTCAAAACAAATCAAACTTATCTCTCTAAACAATTATTTTACTTATTTTTAAAAATAATATCAAACACATTTACATCATATAAAACAAATATATTTTTTTTCATTTTATTTTAAAACATCAATAATTAAACACGATGACATAATTGTCTTTTTACTAATATAAAGAGGATATTATGATAATTTAGAATCACGGGAGTGAGTTTGTTTTCAAAAATAATTGGCAACCAATTTTTCGAAAGCTGCCATAACAATTTACCTTTACCTATCGTCATGACAATTCCTCTAAGGACGAAAAAGCCAGAATGGTAACTTCAGTCAACTTTTACTCTACATGTAACCAACCAGAGTCAATTTTTACTACTGTAACAAGTGATAACATGGGGGTATGATTAATTGGTTAATGATGAGTTGGCAATTGGTAACCTGGTGCTATGGTTAATTAGTGACAAGTAAATGGTTAATAAATATCCTTGTCTCCCTTAATGCGAACACATTGATGACCAATTATCCTGGTCTCCTAATGTTCAAACTGACAGGACCTTTCCCGAATCTCTCATCTGGATCCGAAAAAGATCCCGTAGCATCCCATCAGAACTTCAACGAACCCTAACTTTGGTCCAAAGAAATCCCGTCAGAGCAACGAAACTTACTTTAAACTCATTTTTAAACTCGTTTACTAGGTGGCAGGGATATAAATTTTTCACTTTTCTATTGAAAATCCGCTAGCATGCCGTCTATTTTCTAAACTATGCCACCCTGCAAGCTTCAAATACAGTTTATAAAAACACTTCTAGAAATCAATTTCTCAACTTCTGGAGCCTCCGACTCATTTCTCACAACTCAACTACAAACAAGTAAATAAAATATGAAAACTGAATTTCATAAAAGTTTAATAAAACATTTTTAACTAATGCATTCACTATTTCTTTAAAATATTTACAACTATATACATTAACATATACATGATCAAAATAATAAAATATATACATGTAGTAGGTGTCGTCTCATATGTCCACCTGCACGTCTGACTGAACTTCGTAGGTAGGACGATTAGCTCCTGCATCCGTGAGAGAATTTTTAAGAAAAATATGAGTATAACTCAGTGAGTGGTATAATCATTATAAACTAAGTTTCCGATTCTAAAATTTCTAAATTTTCTCAAAGACATTTCATAAAACTAAAAGTATTTTTCTAAAATACTTTATAAATCATAATCTGAAAATTCTTTATATAATTCATTAAGAAATTTTTTTCTAAAATACTTTTTTGAAATATTTTCTTAAAATCTTTTCTGATGCTCGCCTAAATGGTAACACAGGGAATATTTACTCCTGGTGTGACAGCATATAAAATCTAGTGGAAACTACCATGTGTAGTCGCTGAAAGCGGACCCACACTGCAGACCGACTACACTACCCTATACGTGTATATAGATCACTCATGTCTCGCTCACACAAGAGTCGACTAGACTCAAATCTCGCTGACTGACTTCCTCTTATCTGCCGTATCACGCATAAGGCATTCGACCGGGTATTAAATTAGGGTTAGAGTAAACCATAGACTATTAAAATTTCTTTTTCTTAATACATTAAAATATTCTAAATCCCAAGACAGTAAACCTAAAATCTTTAATTCTAGCACATTCTCATATACATAAATAATAAACTAAAATCTTTATGTTAGAATTATAATATAAATTCAATTAATAAATGAATAACTATTTATAATAAATTATTTTAACTTTAAAATAAACTTTAAGAAAATATAAATATTAAAAACTCGTAATTCCATTCACAACACGTCCTCGAATAGAATCCGATCATTCTTCGAATGCCTTCGAAACTCTCCGCTTTTACCCTAAAATATCAAATATCCATTTAGGGTCACTTAACTCATTCAATTAACATTCAAAATCAATAAAAATTCAATTATCTCTATTTATATCCTTTAACGCCTAAACTTTCGGATTTCAATTTCTATTCAATCGGGGTTTTCAAAATCCGTTTTCTTTACATGAATCCTACTTATTCTTTTCTGGGAATGCTTCAGTATACTCAATTTCATCATCGGAAACTCGGAATGAAAATTGATCGGATTCGCTTACTAACGAAAATTACTTTTCGCTCCGGATTTCTGACAACTTCAAAAATCAATCTTCTAGTATTCTAATACCCAACTATGATTAAATAAACTGTTTCGAACGTTAAATGAATACATTTGGAAGGGTTTCGGAAACCGCCATTCAACTCGTCCATTTAGCTCCGAAATCGATCATAAACTTTTCGTTTTCGAAATCTAACTTTAAAAGATTATTCCCTAACCTCTAAAACATCCATCTAATGTCTTAGAATAAAAAACGAAATCGAAACCCATAAAATATCCATTTTTGACGTTACTTTCTCTCTTTCCTCTTACCTATTTTTTTTCATCAATTCACTCACAAATCACATCAAAATCATCCTCACATATCATTCTCATCATCCCTAAGCTCAGATTCGAAAAGAAACGAAAAATAGAAATGAGTTTCATACGAAGCATCAAGCTTAAAACTGAGATAACTCATCAAATAGACAACATTTTGGCTTCAAATTTGTTGAGTTAGCTAGAGGAGATGATGAGGAATAACTTTCGTGAAGAAACCACGACAAAATTAGGATCGGATCACCTCTTCTTCTTCCTTCTCTCTCTAGGCGTCGCTCTTGGCTTCTCTCTCCCTCTCACCCGAATCTCTCTTTCTCTTTCATTTCATGGCAAAAAATGTCTCAAATGAGACAAAATCAACATATATATATTCTAATGCTCATTTACTAAAAAGTCTCTTAAAAAAATTTCATTTAATAACCTCAAACTTTCAATAATCTCATTAGTACCCAAAAATAACTAATTTTATATTATATTGGTCCACTTGGCACATTTTAGTCCACTTATTTCTTCAACTAATCCATGGATGACACGTGGCACATCCATAGTCACTAATGTTAAAAGTCACTTATCTCATTTCTTATTGGTTGAATTAAAATATATTTTACTTTATTTCGTGAGCTCACCTCGCTTAATTAACACGTAAATTACTCTTAATCACTTTTTTATCGCACTGGGGTCAACCAAATGACATCCAACTTGCGATATGAAAATATAATAAATATCAAATAACACTCTTGGAGGCATACGATTCGATCGTAACTCAATTCGAAGATTTCTAATACCATAAAATAATAAATCTGGGTGAGAGCTTACACTTGATATATAAATTCGAATTCTCATTTCAATAGAACTTTCAATATCTAATCTTTCTGAAAAATATTCCACAAATATTTTACACACATCTTATGACCAATTTTATTTTATAAACTTCAATTTAGGCCTAATACTTGTCATATATACTTGATAAAGAAAATGTTCCTAACCGAAATCCGACCGAATAAACTAATAACTTTTTATACATATCTATAGCTTAAATACTCGATTTTTATACCCATTCTCTTTAACTTATTCTCATTCACTTAGATTGCACTCCTTGAAACTTCTGCATATTATGTTCATGCGTGATCCATGCATACCTAACTTAAAATGTTCATTTTGCCATTTTTATGATCTAATTTCACTTTGACCGAAAAATATTCTGAAAATATTCCATGGTCATCTATTCTTCAAATTGACCATAAAATACTCTAATTGGGTGTCTTATCTATCAATCTCATGCTTCGAAAAAAATTCAATTAGATTTAAACTCATTAAAGCCCATTAATTTCTCAAAAGGGCAATGTCGTAATTTTTTTCAGATTGCTTAAAATTGATTCCAATTGTCTTCTTTTTGATTCGTTTATATTTCCCTATACTCTCTTACTGTTTTCGGACATTTTTGACTTTTAAAGTCAATTTCTGAAAATTTTACTATTCATTCAAAAATTTTCGTTCGAAAAATACTATTCACTGAAAACTTTTGTTTCCCATCGAATCTCAATTCATATCATTGGACAATATAATCGGGTCCAAATTCGATCTTAAATACTAATTTCGTATCCTTTCGGAAAAATCACTATTTATCTGGATCCGAATACTATTCACTAGAAATTCTCATTTTTTTCTAACACGATACTTAGAACCTTATAAATATAATCGAATTCTAACCGGACCTCTTACACTATTTCTGGACTCTTTATTCTCTATCCGATCGTCGAAAATGAATTCTTTGAAAAAATTAGGATCGGGGTCTATCACAAACTATCATATGTTTTTCTTTACTCGAAAGAATTCTTTCTCAAGTTTTATTATGAGAACTTCTAGGCAGAGAAAAACAAAAAACGAACAAGACAAATTCAAAGAATTTTTAAAAAATTGACAAAATAAAAGGGGTCCTAGTCCCCATCACCAAAAACTAAGGATGAAGGGTTATTTTTAAGCTTATGTATATGAAATCCAAGGCTTTTATTTCTAATTATTTCAACCAAATAATACTTTAAGCATTATATTTGATTTTAATTAAAATTTTATATTTTATTTTAGAGTATAGAATGATGTGAGTTAAGATATACTTTAAAAAATGTGGGTGTATTAGGATTGTAAAATTTGAGATAATAGTCTATATAATTGTAACAATTTTTTATATAGTAAATTTATTTCTGAGGGTCAAGATTTTTTCTTCTGTTTTGGAATTTTTTACATAAATACTTATATTATTGTTATCATTTTCTAATTTATTTCTTTATTATTTCTGATATGCTTATATAACATAGGTTTCTATGGGAGATTTTTGAAGACAATTTTTCCAACAACAATATCATTTACTTGACCAACACATGCATGGTAGGTAGATCATGACTGGAGGGTCAATATTATTACTTTAAAATGGTCTATTTTATTATTATGAGAACGCTGGTCGTGGTATCCATAATGTTTTCAAAATGGAAGACTCTGAATTATGGTTAAGAAAACCATAAGTTAGATGCCTTCAACATTAAAGAAAAAAAAAATTTAATTTTTATATTATATCACAAAGTCACGTGTTTCCACTCTCCTTTTCATGCTTAACTACCTTATAATATAATATTAATCACAAAGAAGAGTAATTTAAAGAGACGTGGACAATGAACTGACATTCTGGTTGTCTAACAAGACCTAAGTCATGCTACATCAAGATTTTATTGGCAATGATATAAACCAAGAATTGTGGCAGCCAAAGTTATTTATATGAGCTACACAAGCAGGTTTCAAAATTGGTGATTAATTACGAAAATAATTAATTTAAATAAATCAATAAAATTTATTTAATATTTTGAAACATAGAAGGCTACATATGTATCCACTAATTAATTTAAATAAATCAATAAAAATTGGATTTGTAATATCTAAAGTACCATTATTTTTGTTAAGTTTAATTAACTATTGACTTACTGCAAAATTGCTGAATTTTTTAAAATTTTAGAAAGGTCAGTGGTATTGTGAAACTTCTGGATGATTATATTATAATATTATAATATTATAATCTTTTATTTTGTTTAAGTCGGTTATAACCGACTTCACATCATGTATATATATGTGTAAAGCCTTCGGAGGAAGATACATTATCTTTATTGATTTTTTTGTTCCATCTCTCATCTCTCTCTCCTGCTCTCATTTTCATCTTTATTGCTTTTGTTTCTTTTATCATTTTTCTCTCGTCTCTCTCTCTCGCTGTAATCAAACTTTCATTTTCAAATTTCATATCAAGTCCCTGGTAAATTTCTCTTTAACCCATTGATTTTATTTATTTATTTATTTTAATTTTATAACACGTTATCAGCACGATCTTGAACCTGAAGTTCTTGATATTCTGACTCAATATATGTACGGCTCTGCCGACTCAATATATGTACGGCTCTGCCGACTCAATATATGTACGGCTCTGCCGACTCAATCAATGTACGGCTCTGCCGACTCAAACAATGTACGGCTCTGCCGACTCACTTATTATTATCATGCATTACAGATCTAACTATTTAATTTTATTTATTTACTTATTGTTACGTACTATATGTGCAGCTCTGTTATTATTATTTTTATTATATATTTCATGCACGGCTATGCCGGCTCAATATATTATTAATTAATTGATTTGTTATCTCTGTTATATCTTTATATTTCATATATTTTATTCTCTCAAATTTATAATATACTAGAACCTGAAGTTCTGGATTTTAATCAATGGAATCTGAAGTTCTAAAAATTTATTGTTAAAACCTGAAGTTATTATTTTTGACCTGAAGTTCTAAAAATATAAATGAAATTTTTGGCAACCTGAAGTTTCAAATATATCATTTTGATTATGTTACTAATTGTGATATTTTATGTGTATAGTCATGTCAAATATCGCAAAACCAGAATTTGCCCTACTGGATATATCAGGAAATAATTATCTTTCATGGATCCTTGATGTAGAGCTGTATCTGCAGTCCAAAGGCTTAGCTAATACAATTAGAGATAATAATGAAACATCTCTACAGGATAAAGCAACTGCAATGATCTTTATCCGCCGTCATTTACATGAGAGCCTGAAGACTCAATACCTCACAATTAGAGATCCACTGACTCTGTGGACAAATCTAAAAGATAGGTATGACCATCAGAAAACCGTCGTCCTCCCCAGAGCCCGGCATGAGTGGAGTAATTTAAGACTCCAATATTTCAAATCAGTCGCTGATTATAATTCTGCCCTGTTTAAGATAACCTCACAGCTGAACTTGTGTGGTGAAATACTGACTGATGCAGATCTGTTAGAAAAGACATACACTACTTTTCATGCATCTAATGTGCTCCTGCAGCAGCAATATAGAGAACGCAGGTTTACAAAATACTCTGAATTAATCTCATGTCTCTTAGTGGCAGAACAAAATAATGAGCTTCTGATGAAAAATCATGAACTTCGTCCTGCTGGCGCAGTTGCACTTCCAGAAGCAAATACTAGTACAAGTAAAGGCCGTGGACGTGGACGTGGACGCGGACGTAGTAATCATGGTCGTGGGGGGTATAAATTTTCAGGTAATCGAAACCAGAAAAACATCTCTCAAAAGTGGAATGTTTATAATGCTAAACATAACAAGGGCAAAAATGTAGAGAAACATGCCCCTAAAAATTATGAAGATGTTTGTTTCAGATGTGGTATGTCTGGACACTGGTCTCGTACCTGTCGTACGACTAAGCATTTGGTTGATCTGTATCAGGCCTCTGTAAAGGGGAAAAAAAAGAAAATTGATACAAATTTTGCAGATCAAAATGATGATCCTGTAGATATCACAAGCCTGGAATTATCGAATTTTCTTGATAATGCGGATGAAAAAGTGGATTACTCAATTGGTGATGGAGATATCCATACCAATTAGAAAGTTGCCTAGTTAATATAGTCATATTAACTTTTGTTATGTTAGTACATATTTTTGTAATCTTCCAGAAGTAAGATAACTTATTTTGCTTTATATTTTGTTATCAATGATGTACTAACATATGGTTTATATGATGAAAGACGGATATGGATGAATTATCTATTCTCAAAAAGGAAGGTGCAGATATATGTATTGTCGACAGTGCAACAACACATACTATTCTTCAGAATAAAAAATATTTCTCAAATTTGACAATAGCCAAAGCCAAGGTAAATACTATATCAGGTCCTGCAGATCTGGTTGAAGATTCTGGAAGAGCCATAATCTTATTGACAAATGGTACTAAATTATATATAAATGATGCATTATACTCTAGTAGATCTAGAAGAAATCTACTCAGTTTCAAAGATATACGTAGTAACGGATATCATATTGAAACTACAAATGAGAAGAATGTTGAATATTTATGCATTACTAAAATTATCTCAGGCCAGAAGCTAATTGTAGAAAAACTCAGAGCTTTCTCATCTGGGTTGTATTATACAATTATGAGATCAATTGAAACTTATGTAGTTTCAAGCCAGAAGCTGTTTAAACCAATAACATTTCGACTTTGGCATGACCGTCTTGGTCATCCAGGATCTACGATGATGCGTAGAATCATTGAAAATTCTCATGGGCACCCATTAAAGAACCTGAAGATTCTATTATCCAATGACAATATATGCACTGTCTGTTCACAAGGAAAATTGGTAATTAAACCATCTATTTCTAAGGTTGGTTTTGAATCTCCATCTTTCCTGCAAAGAATACAAGGAGATATATGTGGACCCATTCATCCACCCAGTGGACCATTCCGTTATTTTATGGTATTAATTGATGCATCAGCAAGGTGGTCACATGTATGTTTATTATCCAGTCGTAACATTGCTTTTGCTAGATTGCTTGCTCAAATCATTAGACTCCGAGCACAATTTCCAGATTATCCAATCAAGAGTATACGACTAGATAATGCTGGTGAGTTTACATCAAAAACATTTGATGATTATTGCACATCAATCGGAATTGATGTTGAACATCCAGTCCCACATGTACATACCCAGAATGGTCTAGCAGAATCATTCATCAAACGTATCCAGGTGATTGCTAGAACTTTATTGTTACAAACCAAATTACCGGTTTCTGCTTGGGGACATGCTGTTTTACATGCAGCAACATTGATTCGACTTAGGCCTGCAGCTTATCACCAGTACTCTCCATTACAACTTGTACTTGGGCACCAACCTGACATTTCTCATTTACGCATTTTTGGTTGTGCTGTACAAGTCCCTATTGCTCCTCCTCAAAGAACCAAAATGGGACCCCAACGTCGTTTGGGAATATATGTTGGTTTTAATTCACCTTCAATTATCAGATATCTTGAACCATTGACAGGTGATCTTTTTACTGCTCGTTTTGCAGATTGTCATTTTGACGAAACAACTTTCCCACCATTAGGGGGAGGAAAAATTTCTCCTGAAGAGAAGCACAAGAAAAATGTAACTATTGGAGAGAAAAATGAGCTGTCATGGAATGTGACAACAATATCTCATTTGGATCCTCGTACTACCCAATGTGAAAGTGAGGTACGAAGAATAGTTAATCTTCAGATGATTGCGAATCAGTTGCCAGATGCATTTACTGATGCTGCTAAAGTGACAAAATCACACATACCAGCTGCCAATACACCAGCTAGAATAATTGTTCCTGCAGAACAATGTAATCAGAACGCAGCAAACGAATCATCTACTGCACGCCAAAAGCGTGGTAGACCAATGGGCTCAAAAGATAGTATTCCCCGAAAACGGAGAATGAAAAATTCTGATTCTTTTGAAAATAATACTCAAGCTACAAAATCTATTATCTCTGAAAAATCAATTCCAGAAGAGTTGTCAATCCCTGAAGAGACTAAAACCCCCAAAGAGGCACAAACAATTGATGAGCCACGAAATTCTGAAAATCAAGAAATTTCAATCAATTGTGCCGAAGGTATGTGGAATCGTAATGAAATAATCATCGATGATATATTTTCATATACAGTAGCTTTGAAAGTTATGAACGATAATTATGAACCACATACTGTTAATGAATGTAGAAAAAGACACGATTGGCTTGAATGGAAAAATGCAATTCAAGCAGAATTAAGTTCCTTAGCCAAACGTAAAGTCTTTGGACCTGTAGTCCAAACGCCTGAAAATGTCAAACCTGTTGGATACAAATGGGTATTTGTACGGAAACGTAATGAAAAGAATGAAATTGTAAGACATAAAGCAAGGCTTGTTGCACAAGGTTTCTCGCAGAGACCAGGGATTGATTATGATGAGACGTATTCACCAGTGATGGATACAATTACTTTTAGATTCTTAATCAGTTTAGCAGTCTCAGAAGGACTCGAAATGCGGCTTATGGACCTAGTGACAGCATATTTATATGGATCACTTGATACTGATATCTATATGAAAATTCCTGAAGGATTTAAGATGCCTGAAGCATACAAATCAAAAGCCAACAATGTTTATTCAATTAAATTGCAACGATCCTTGTATGGGTTAAAACAATCTGGGCGAATGTGGTATAATCGTCTTAACAAATACCTGACAAATGAAGGATATATTAATAATCCTATATGCCCATGTGTTTTCATAAAGAAAACAAAATCTGGATTTGCTATTGTTGCAGTTTATGTTGATGATATGAATTTAATCGGAACACCTGAAGAGCTCCGAAAAACTGCTGACTATTTAAAAAGAGAATTTGAGATGAAAGATTTGGGACAAACGAAATATTGTCTCGGCTTGGAAATCGAGCATAAATCATACGGAGTACTTATCCATCAATCAGCATATATTGAAAAAATCCTAAAACGGTTCAATATGGATAAAGCTCACTCTTTGAGTACCCCTATGGTTGTTCGATCTCTTGATCCTAAAAAGGATCCATTTCGACCTAAAGAAGATGATGAACAAATACTTGGTCCAGAAGTACCATATCTAAGTGCAATTGGTGCTTTATTATATTTAGCACAATGTACTAGGCCTGATATTTCTTTTTCAGTGAATTTGTTGGCCAGGTTCAGTTCTGAACCAACACGACGTCGTTGGAATGATATCAAACATAATTTTTGTTGTCTTCGTGGAACAACAGATTTGAGGTTATTTTATTCAAAATTTGATAGTGGTGCAGATTTGATTGGTTATGCTGATGTTGGATATCTTTCAGATCCTCATAAGGCTCGTTCACAAACTGGGTATATTTTTACTTATAATGATACAGCAATTTCATGGCGCTCAACAAAACAGACTTTGGTTGCCACATCCTCCAACCATTCTGAAATTCTTGCACTTCATGAAACAAGCCGAGAATGTATATGGTTGAGATCTGTTATTCACCATATCCAGAGTACATGCGAACTATCTACTGCTTCAAGTTCTCCCATAATCATATATGAAGATAATGCTGTATGTATTGCTCAAATCAGAGGAGGATACATCAAAGGAGATAGAACCAAACATATCTCACCAAAGTTCTTTTATACTCATGAGCTTCAACAAACCCAGCAGATTGATGTTAAGCAAGTCCGCTCCCCAGATAATCTCGCAGATTTATTCACCAAAACATTACCAACATCAACATTCGAGAAATTGATTTATGGCATAGGAATGCGTCGAGTATGTAAATTACATAATTAATTTTGAAGCATTTTTCAGGGGGAGTATATTAAATCAATGTGGATATATGTGCACTGCACTCTTTTTTCCTTCAATCAGGTTTTGTCCCACTGGGTTTTCCTGATAAGGTTTTTAATGAAGCAGTCATTTTAAGCACATCCAAATATTATTAAATCCAGAAGATTAACATTTTGATCCAGCAGATCATAAAATATTTTTTTAAATTTTGAGTTTTTTTTACTGATAGGAATTTTAAATATATTATAATATAATATAATCATCCAAGGGGGAGTATTGTGAAACTTCTGGATGATTATATTATAATATTATAATATTATAATCTTTTATTTTGTTTAAGTCGGTTATAACCGACTTCACATCATGTATATATATGTGTAAAGCCTTCGGAGGAAGATACATTATCTTTATTGATTTTTTTGTTCCATTTCTCATCTCTCTCTCCTGCTCTCATTTTCATCTTTATTGCTTTTGTTTCTTTTATCATTTTTCTCTCGTCTCTTTCTCGCTGTAATCAAACTTTCATTTTCAAATTTCATATCAAGTCCCTGGTAAATTTCTCTTTAACCCATTGATTTTATTTATTTTAATTTTATAACAAGTGGATTATTTTAAAATGGTCAATTTTATTATTATGAGAATGTGGGTCATGATATCCATAATGTTTTCAAAATAAAACATTCTTGATAATTGTCGAGAAAACTACGAGTTGGAGCCTTTAACATTATAAAAAGAAAGAATATTCTTTCATTAGACCATAAAGTCACTTGTTTTCACTCTTCGTGGGATATCATATGAAATTTCTTAAAAATATATCTAAATAGACATGTCCGAATCATGGACATTAATTTCTGGAAGAAAAAGAGAGCGTGACACTTATGTTAAAATGATGAAAAAACAAGTGCTGTAAATGAGAAGGAAATGAGATGTATACACTTTATCAGTCTACCCAAAAATAAATGAAAGCCTACAACAAAGTCTAGAATTATTAGAGTTTCTCTAACTAACATGACGTGGACACATAACGTCGCGTACTCCAAATACTTCCAAATTAAAATGAGCACCTACTCTCTCCAAAGTGGTCATGGGCTGACCTCATTATAAATCTAGATTTCTTATATATTTTTTTTGAAAAAATTTTAATTTAATCCTTAACATTTGGTAAAATATTAATTTTTTACTAACGTTTATATTTCGAATTCTCGTCATCCCTAACGTTTCGAAAATGTATCAATTTAATCATTCTGTTAGTCAACTTTAATAAGGAGAAGGTTAATTTGATTATTTTAACTTGAATATATATATTTAATATAATATATATTTTTAATGAACAAAAAAATATACATATCTCTATGGGAGACAGAAAACTGATCTCCCATGGAAACCATTCTCCTTCCTATGAAGGAGACTAGAAAATTGGTCTCCATCGCCTTCGCCTGATCGGAGACCTGGTCTCCCGCGAGGAAACCAACACTAGTCTCCTTGTTAGAAACCTGGTCTCCAAACGTTGGAGACCTGGTCTCCATGACTGAAGATCAGCTTTGGTCTCCGGCGATGGAGACTAGAGGGTCTCCACTTAAAGACTAAAGCACCATCTCCATTTTTTTTTAATTTGCATAAATATATATATTTTTTTAAGATTTGGAAGATATTTGGTTTGCTGTTAGATGTTTAATTTAGATGATGTTGGTTTGATAAAAATAATGGAGATGATTATTTTGATGAATGTAGAAGATGAAATTGAAGATGAGGAAGATGATAAGAGGAGGAAGATGAAGAAGAATTTTTTTTTAATTAAAATATTTATTAACAATAAATTGAATTAAAAAATTTGATTCAATGATATATCACAATTTGATTAAAAGATGGTCAATGACAATTTTGTAATAATAAAGGTTATTATTTTGCAATTATCAGTTTTTAAAAAGGTAATTACATCATTTTAACAATTTTAAATTATATAAAGGGTAAATCCATCTTTTTGCTTGATTTGTCACATTTGACTATTATTTGTTTGGTTAGAGAAACTAAATTGACACGTTTCCGAAACGTTAGGGATGACGAAAATTCGAAATACAAACGTTTGTAAAAAAGTAATATTTTATCAGCTATTAGAGACTAAATTAAAATTTTTCTAATTTTTAAAAATAAAGCTTGCTCTATATTTTATTAATTTTTAACTAAATATTATTTTTAGTTTTATGAAAGCTGTTTCAGTGATTCAGGACATCAAAACCTTGTCCAACGAAGTATGGGTTCGAACATACCAGGTGATCTCTAGATCAAGAAATGGTATTGCTCATAACCTTACTTCTTGGGCATCGCAACACAAGCTAGATGGCTGCTGGAATGCAACTTCGTTTTGTTTCAGTTGATGTTGTATAGGTAATTTTATTTTGACGCTTGATTGTAGTTGCTGTTGTCCTGGTTTGTTGAATGAAATATATTTTTTTCAAAAAATAAATAAATAAAAGAGTCAGTTTTTATTATTGTGAGAACATGAGTCATGGTATCCATAATGTTTTCAAAATGGAAGATTCGTGATTATTGTCGAGAAAACTACAAGACAAGTTGGAGGCCTTTAACATTATAAAAATATAGAACATTCTTTCATTGTATCACTGTCCTAATTTTCTATGCTTAACTACCATGTAAGTTACCATAATAAATTCCTATTTTCAGTTGGAATCACCCATGATGGAAAGAGAAGAAATCTCATTTAAACTTGTTAAATTAATTTTTATCGTACCGTATGTATCACTTTTAGCCAGTGTTTAAAAACTCGGCCGAGTTGGCCAAGTTCTCGCCGCTCGGCCGGCTACCGAGCCGAGAACCCCCAGATCGGGGGTTTCAACTCGGTTACTATCCAAAATCGGTCCAACTCGGGCTGACTCGGGCTGACTCGGAATCGATCTACTCAATTTCCGAGCAGTCAGTCTTCAGTTCCGTGCTGTTTCCGCCGTGTTCTGTTCTGCACTTCTGCCCGCTGCCGTGCTGCTTCCGCCGCGTTTTGTTCTGCATTTCTGCCAGCTGCCGATCCTGCTGAGTCTGGTTCTGCTATCGCCGGTCGACTTCTACTGTCACTGTCTTCTCGTCGTCCTCTATCGCTCTCGCCGCAGTCGCCGTCTCCGTATGTGAAGTGAAGGAGAAGAAGAAGACATGAAGATCGGAAGAAGAAGAAGAAGACATGAAGATCAGAAGAAGAAGAAGAAGAAGAAGACATGAAGATCAGAAGAAGAAGAAGAAGAAAGAGATCGGAGTAGAGTAGAGACACTGGTCTCTGAGACCAGTGTTCCAGAAAATAAATAAGGAAAACCACTACCAAATCAAACACAATTTGAACAAATGGTAAATCACCAAACTCTACAAACAAAATTCCCAGGACAGAAAACAAGCACAAAACCCTTTTTCACTACGCGAAAACCAAAACACAAAAAACACTACTTGCTACCAAAAGTGAGAATGGGACCCGGAACAAGAGGAAGACCAGTCTGAGACAGAGAGGAGTGAATGGGACCTGGAACTGAGACAAATGAACGATATAATCATTTTAGTTATCCGAAACTATCCCTCAGCTTTTTAGTTTTTGGACAAGATTACCCTTCATTATTTTTCATTATTTCAAAAAAACCATCATCTCTATCAATATAATCATTTTTATTATTTTCGAATTAGCCATTTTCTTTATGATATTTATAGTTTTTTACACTTTTTATAATTTTTACCAATTTTACCCCTCACCAAGTACTCGCCGAGTTGCCGAGTACTCGCAGCTCGCTGCCTCGCCGAGCCAAGTCCGAGTAGCGAGTTTTGGAACACTGCTTTTAGCACACTTAACATCTTGAGAATCACTATGCTTAAATAAACAAATTTAGTAAATAAAGCTTAATAATGGTCTATCTTACACCAAAATTAATTTTTTAATCTCAAATACACTTAGTTTACATCATCAACAACATATAATTATGTCTCCTAGTGTCTATCTTTGTGGTTTGCCTTTTTCAACTACTTGGAGGCATGTGGTACTGATTGGCCATCAAGAAAAAGATAAGACTCCCGGAACAAATCCTCCAAAAGCCATCTGGATGCAGCGTGGCAGTTGAGAAATATCATCGTCTAAACTATTACATCAGTTCTAGACAACCAATTTCTCAATGATAATTGTTATACTAAAATATTGAGAGATACAAAAAACTGAGTTAGGTATATTCAAGAATGCTTTTAAGCCGGGAATTATAATTGTGAGAAAGAGTTTTTCAAAGAAGCTGTTATATTCTTTCAGATGGAGCCTACAAATCATAGGTTTGTGTATAACACCACTCTTGAGGATGAGATGGGCTAAATCAGGGTTGTGATAATAATAATAAAGTTTTCTATCCTTTATTTTGATATGTTGGACCAATGTTCCAAAACTCGCTACTCACGACTCAACCGACAAGACAGCGAGCAGCAAGTACTTAACAATTCGGAGAGTACTCGATTTGACCATCAGTCAACGGTCAAACCGTTAACCCACGATCAAACCAGGTCAAATTTGTAAAAAATAAAATTTAAAAATTTTCTATAGAATTAAAATATTATCATATGACCATAAAAACTTATTAAATCTATCTCATGCAACCTTCAAAACCAGTTTAGCACAATTACGTAATTACAACTTTAAAAATTTCGACAATATAACTATTATTTTTTCAACAATTCCAGTTGTAATATATCAAAATAACAACACTTCAAAAATCTATCACATCTAAACTACTTAAAATCTCTCATATTTCTTTCATTCTCAAACACAAGTACAAATCCAATAAGATGAATTGAAACACATAACACAAGAATTTAAATCCCTATGTAACAAATGTACAAAACACTAAACAAATATAGTTTCTATAATTTATTAATCTATTAATATTCAATCATCAATTTATCATCTGACCCTAAACAAATATATATATGAAAAACATAAAAGAGTGGTGAAACTTAAAAGGAAAAAAAAAATGAAGAAAAAAAATGCTAAGTCCGAGTCGGGTCCGAGTTGGGTTGAGTCGACTCGAGTTGGACTGATTTTACAAGGACCAAAACGACATCGTTTTAGCAAAAAACATTTTTTTTTTTTTTAAAAAAAGGCCGAGTCCGAATTGGACCGAGTTTGTACAGAAACTGAGTTTAACCACCGATCTGGAAAATCTCGGATCGAAAACTGACCGAGCGACGAGAACTCGACCGACTCGACCAAAAACAATGTGTTGGACTACACTCTTGCCATTAACATGTTTTATAACAGTTTAGATTAATGGACATATGTATCTCTTTCAAACATTAACATTTATATAACATATATATATTTATATATATATATAGAGAGAGAGAGAGAGAGAGAGAGAGAGATTTATTTTGTTGTAACACTAAAAATACATGAGTTTAATTAAAAAAAAAAATAGCATTAAAAAATTGAAATGAAGCGTTAATATTATAAGTATCCACGAAGTTCAGGAATAAACAAAATAGTTCACGCATTTTGTGACTTTTATTTGTTCGTGAATTATAATTTATAAGTATTAAGGATATTTAAAAGATTTCTTTAAATTTGATTATATTAATTTTAAAACTCAAGCTTTTCCTTTTTACTATTTATTGGAATTTTCTCTAGAATATTTGTTTGATATTATTTTGGTTTTTGATCTTGCATAGTTTTGTTTAACTTAACAGATATACCAACAAAACAAATTGTACTTAAGGCATTCTTTCCTTTCCACTAGGTTTTAATCTCTCGCACTGGCTTTGGTCAAAACCTCTAGGCAAGTACAAATAGTCAAATATTCTACAGAATTTGAACTATTATATCACAATTGTTTGCTTTTTTTGAAAGTAAATAGATAGCTTTGCCACTTTTAAGAAGGCTCAAAAGAGCTGGTTAGAAGAATTGAGGCCTGCTATTGATCCTGAAATGATTAGCCCAATACAAACCCCAAGAGGCTTTAAAGGCCCAAAACTGTGCTAGACAAAAGAAAGACAAGAGTTTGAGGCAGCCCAGAATTAGATGATACCACTATATATAATTGTAGATTTAATTTAAAAAAAAAAAAAATTGTACGTGCACGCTTTCCAAATGCTAAACCATCAAACAAGCTTCAGAACAAACTCTTTAGAATGTATCTAAGCATCAACTGGATATGCTCTTGTCCTTGCCTGATCTAGCACTGTCTGTCAAAGAGCTCTCCAACTCAGGGAGCTTATTAGCCTATGTACGTGGAGTTGCTGTTTAGGCTAGTTCCCAAGCTCGAGAGAGATTTAAAAGTGTCACCCAGCTCTAGACCACACTACGAAAGTAAAGTTTCTTAATAACTGGCATCGGTTCTTCCGTCCAGCAATGATTAAAAGCCCTTGGACAATACAAAAAGGTCTAAAATAATATTCAGATGGCAGCCGACGACAAAAGGGATAGCTATAATTCTTAGTGCAACTGATGCAAAAGCTCAGGAAGACCGAATTGCATAATGAGATTGTGTATCTTCTATGAGGATAATGGAATAAATTGTCTTTTTTATGTTTATATGTCCAAGTGCCAACGTTCAGAATACATCCAGTAGTACAAAGATGTCATTTATTATGAGTTCGTATGATGAACTAGTGACTACCATTAGTTGTGTCTGACTGAAAATTCAATTGCTGGACTATTAAGATTTTATTACTTCAACTTTTGGGCTTCATTTCATGGAATATCTATCTTATTTACCATAAAGAAAGATGCCAGTATGTATATATACAGTACAAGCACTGGAGAGGCAAATTCAACATTACTGCATTAGCACGCCCAAAATTTCTGACAAACTCTCCACTAAATCCCGGATTTATCTCTTTGAGACTTAATCACACACAGATGCCAATCAGAATTCTGCTTGAGTATTAGCTGCATATCGCACTCATTTTCTCCAACCAACTCTTCCTCTACCTTATCTTCTGCTATTTTGTTAAATCTCAACATATAGCTGAATGGTGTAAACTATTTATGTACCCAACTTAGACTTCAAATTTAGTACTAATTTTATTTATCCCCTCATTGTAGCATCTCCGTCAAGCTTAGCAAATACAAGAACTCATTCAGCCCACAGGAAAGGTTATGAATGCCAAAGAGTACCAAATATGGAGAAAAGTTAAATCAGTGATCGGCTAGGCTAGAATTTATCATCCCAATCACAATTACAACAAAATCATATATAATTTGACATGATCTTTTTCACCAGAAATCCTGGCTATACTTATATTGAAAAACAATAAAGTAGACAATGAACAACACTAACAAACGTCATTTTGTATAAGCAATTATCAGCAGAAAAAACAACTAACCTCATCGAGAACCGGCCCAGTAGAGAGATCAAAAGCAGCATCATTTAGCTAAAACACAACAACACAAACAAAAAAGACCATCACTTTCTCAATACTAGTATAAACTACCAATCAACACATATCAATCAAACATAAAAACATTAGCCTTAAAAAAACAAGAAAACATAAACAATTACATCTAACCGAAGATCACGTGGTAGGTTTACAGAGTAATTCCAGTGAAGATCAAAACAGTCCTGCATTCAAAACATCAAATACATTATTTAAAAAAAAAAAAAAAAGATTTTGCTGAGACAGGGTGTGCATATGCAATGTGGGGACTTACGGCGAGTTGTTGGAGGAGGGTTTGTGGGGATTTGAGGGAGTTGGGAGAGTCAGACACAGTGAGAGCAAATGAGAGAGGTTATGGGTGTGAAAGAGCGGTTATTCTGGTGAGTTTGAGAGAAGAGACATGGTGGGGATTTTTGTGGAAGAAAAGGGTTGGAGAGGAAGAGGGAAATAGACTGGTGGATGGTTGAGGAAGAAGAGAAGAAGCCATTTCTAGTGTTTAGTGTAGTAGTTCTGATTTTTTTTTTTTTTTAACAGTTTTGGAATTTAATTGCAAGCTTTTTATATGGTTTTATTTTATTTTTGGAGGACTATAAGAATTATTATAAGGGGACCCAATAATAGATTTTCGGATAAGATGAGTATTATTAGCCATTGGATGCAGTTCTGTCCACTTGTCTAAAGGTGACAGATGATAACTCGTTTGGTTGATCGATTATATAAATCTACAATAGGATTATTAAAAATGATCTAAAAAAAAAAAAGAAAAAAATTCGTTTTAATACTGAATTTGAAATATTTTCACCTAAATGAAATATTTTCAAGTGAAAAAATTGGATGAAACACTCTTGCGAAGTAAAAACATTTCATAGAGACTTCAAAACATTTTAAGTTCAAGGTCAAAAAGGCTGAAATAGGATTGAAAACTATTGAAATTTGAGGAATTAAAAATAAATCACTTTTCTTTTTGAGAAAAAATGATTTTTTTTTTTTTTTTATTTGGACTAAAACTAAATTTATCTTCTAATATATAATTTCATATAGAAGTAATATTTTTATATTTTTAAAGATAAATTATATTCGGGAGTTGATTTTTATTAAAAAAAAAAAGGGCATTTTATTCAACATTAGAGCATGATAACTCTGCTTAATACCACAGGCCGGCCATAGGTCTAATTAGATCGGTGAGAGAAGGAAAATCCATTTACAGGCTTAATAATAGTAAAAGATTCAACTTTACAACAATGTCTTGTGAGTTCTTAACTAAAGTTTCTCACAATGGTCTTATGTTATTCTAATCGTGCTTGGTTCTTTAGGTTGATCTATTTCACTAAAATATGTTAGATGAATGCAAATAACAATTATTGCACTTCCAAAATCCACTACATCTGCAAGCAAGAAACACAAATAGTATTTAAATCAAGTCCTTAATTACAATAAAAACCTTACCTGCCATACTCTCTGCTGATAGGACACCCAGTTCATTTTTTGCGGTGGATAGAAAATAAGCCCGTGCATGTCTAAGAGACAGCTTAACAAAGGGGTTGTGTTAAGGATTTGTGATTTTCTTATAGTTAGCACTAAATAATTTTAAAGTAGAATGTTAGGTACAACTAATTATTATTAAAACGAATTGCTAATAAACGACCATAATAAACAATTATGTAAAATAATAAAATAAAACAAAAACCAAACAAATCCTCCAATAAGAGATTATTATTACAAACATCAAAACAAAAGTAAAGTAATTAATATTCTGCCTCCAACTCCAACACAAAAGTGTTTGATACCAATTGTAATATTAACAAAATCATGTCAAGATCACCAGGACACCACTCACTATGTCCCTCCAGATCTTCTGTGTCCATGATCCTCTAATTGTCATGACAATGAGATTGGCTATTTAGTGTCATTTTACAAGATGCAAAAATGTTAAGTAACAGAGATACATGTAACTTGTTATAACTTATACTGTGGGTTCATTCAATTTTTTGAACTTGACTAGCAAATTTGAAGCGTCATATAATTATTTAAGCAAATCAGTAACAAAAACCCCACTCCACCACCCAAAACCAAATTGTTTGGTTTTCTTTTTTATCTACTTGCAAAATCGTGTCAATAGCATTACCATTAGACGATATTAAAATTGTCCCAAAACACGACTAGAGGACATAAAGCATAAGGATACCACCCATAGTTTTAAAAGGCACGCCTCTAGGCTCCGAGCGCGGCGGACCGCTGTTTTGACGCCCAGACACCGGGTAGGCGCAGCAACCAGGACGAGGGACGCAGTGACCTGAACGAGGCACGCACCTAGCGTGCCTAGTGGCAGAAGTCCTAGGCGCGCCTAGCAAAGTTGCCTGATATTTATATCGGGCCCCAATTTTTTTTACCCATTTTGTGCCCTACCCTACCCGATCTGCCTCTTCCTCTCTACCTCGACCCTCAAGCCGCCGGTCGATCGTCGTCTAGCCTCATCTCATCGCGGGTGACTGTCCTCTCTTCCCTGTCATTAGTTTCCGCTTCTTCAACACTCTCTCTATCGAACCCGACCTGTAAGCTGCCAATTCTGTCTTCTAGCCACTCTCCAGCCGCCATCGGTAGCCGATTAGCCTCATCTCGCCGCCAGTGACTGTCCTCTCTTCTCTTTTCATCAATTTCAGCTTCTTCAAGACACACTCTCTCTCTACCCGCTGCCGACTCTGTCTTCTAGCCGCCTTCCAACCACCGTCTGGCCGCCGGTAACTATCCTCTCTTCTTCTCTTATCAATTTCAATTTCTTCAACATCAAATCAGGTCAAGTAAGTCAATCAGTTTTAGCCAATCAGTTTGTTAAGGAAGAAGAAGAGGAATATCAAGGGTTAGATGCAAAAGAAGAAGAAGAGAGAGAGGGAGAAGGATTTCTAGAGGAAGAAGGATGAAGAGATGGGAGAGGAGGATGATTGCATTTTGGTGATGGCTTATGACTTTTGTTTTTTGCCTAGGGTAGGAAACTTAGTTATTAACTTAGTTTTTAGTTGATTTTCGATGATGATTTTTATTGTTTGCCTAGGATATTTTGTTGTTGAACTTTGATGATGATAATGATTTTGATTATAATTAATGATTGAATGTTTATTTTGTTGGATTTTATCTTGTTATTGTTGGTTGTTTATGAATTTCTAATACTTTGAGGTTTTCTTTTTAAGTGCGCCTTGCGTTGAAAAAGCATGTCTTACGCCTTGCGCCTCCCGCTTCGGGCTCGACAACCCCTTTGAGTCTCAGTGCGCCTTACGCCTTTTAAAACTATGATACCACCAGAGTTCTGCCAATGTCACCAGGGCAAAATGACAAGTGCATATCCAGTTTGTTTATCTCAGTTGCTCTAACATCTTGCTGCCTGTTAAGATAAATAGTTTTTGGGTCTTTACACATACTATGTCCTCCAGTCCCAAGAAATCTCAACTTGACAAGAAGGTGAATGAAAATCGCAGTGCACCCAGCACCCAATTAAGGTTAATATCTATATATTATCAAGGATAGCTAATTGTACATTTTCTGTCTAATTCAACACTCCCAACAAGTGTAAGCCTCTACAGAGAATGAATAAGTGGACAACAAGACAGTGAATAATTCTAAAAAGACTAGAATTCAGCTTGTTTGCGCAAATTTTGTAACTTAACATATAGATGATAGATAGATCCCTACTCATTAATTAGTAAATGAAAAAGATTATTATATACTTGATTATACCAGTAAATTTCTCTTTCACAGATTTGGAGCCAACACACACTATCAGCTGATGCCATCCTGGCCATCACTTTAGTAACCTATCATAATCACAAAAATAAGATGAGATTTATGTCTCGACAATACTCAATACAACCAAACAAATTATTTACTCAACAGACTTTGCAAATTTAAGAAAGCGATTATCCTTATAATATGCACAATTATCGAATAATTGGAAAGACATTAGCATTGACAGCCCTAACAAGCATACCAAGTTGAACAGATAAATAAGAATTAATGAAAACCTTACTCAGGCTGTGACAACAGAACCAGGCTCTGGAACAGCACCATGAGCCTTGTGGCCAGTTACTTCCACAGTTGGCCTCTGTAAACAATTATAATAAGATCAGATTAACCGTAAAAGGCAACAACATATAGTAGCAGAAGCAGACAAAAATTTTCATGACTTCAAAAGTTTCCTTCCACACATCAGTTATTATAAATTACCACCTTCCCAGAACCTAACGTTCAGTTTTGATACTGCACAGAAAACATTCCATGATCTCTATGCTTCAATTTTTTATTGTTTATCGAAAATGGAAAGCTCAACCAAACAGTGCAAGTAACCATATCACAACTCATCACACATGTTCAACACCTGTTCAACTACTGCCAAAACCAAAAGAAAATAAATGTTAGAATCTTAGATATGCAACTTGTTTATTAATGATTAAGTGACAATCTACATTATTATTATTTTTTTTTTTGAAGGAAAGAAAATAAATTAAATAGCAACGGAAAGGTCCTTGGCAATCAAACCTTCGAGAAAAGAAGGGGTGACATGCCAAACAAACGGACTAACATGAAAACGGGCTGCCTCAGCAAGTACATCAGCAGCACCATTAGCTTGTCTTTTAACAAAGCTGACTCTAAAATCATTCTCCCAAAGCCAACCTACATTATTAAACTCTCGTTATTCTCCCAAAGCCAACCTAAACTTGGTCATGTTTCCAGCCATAAGCACACTACAATCACATATCAGAATCTTTGATTGTCCACTTTAATATCTAAAACACAACACAATCACTTGCTACGAAAATGAAACTTAAAAACAGTATTGTTCTTCCAAATTTTCTTGACAACCAAACAACAATCCCAAAAATACTCAAAATTGTTCATTTTCCCAGCAACCAATCAAAACAATAATAAAGAATTGTAAATAGCATTAAACATTCAAAAAATCTGATTATGTAAACCCGTAACCCTAATATCAACAGAAAAAAAAGCATTCAAATCAAAATTCACCCCCAAAATTATCAATTCAGTCTAGTATTCTTATACATATTCAATGAGAGTGTATAAAACTGCAATTTGAAAAATAAAAAGGGGACCCTGGTTGGAAGAGTGAGGGGGAGGAGATAGAGTGCGGAGGAGACCAGGGAGGGAAGCGTAGACCAAGCCGTTGTGTTTGGCCACGTAAGCGCCCTTCCCTGGTTTGACTTCCGTTGATTTCCCCAACACATCTCCTGGTGTTACCATCTCTTCTTCTTGCGCCATTTTTGTTAATGATGTCTTTGTACAGACAAAACTAGTTGCACTTGCAGCTGCAGCGGCGGTTCCATGTTGCAGTGTGTTTCACCCTCGGTGATGAGAGTATTTCATTATTTATTTATTTATTTGCTATTTAAATATTTGAAATCTTTATTTAATTATTATTTTTTTATTGCCATACACTAAATTACTATTTTACAACATATTTAATGGTGGTTTAGTTAAGTGAAAAGATAATAAGATATATATATATATATATATATATTGTTGACGTCTGGATTTAGATTCTAGTCAACAAGGTTCGTTTCTTGGCCCAAACTACAGTTTCGAATCATGGATGTTAAGTATGCGAAGTAAAGAAGTAAAAGAGAAGAGATCAAAAGAAAGACATCAGGAGATTTTAGAGTGGTTCGGCTCAATTAGATGTCTACTTCCACTATTTACTCTCTCACTATTCTGACAGAGTATTGGTTTTCAAAAGATTGTACATACCTTTACAATGAAAATCCTCTCCTATTTATAGGGAAATGGGAGGTGCTTCAATAGAACAAAATAAGACAAAAGTATACAGTAAACTGAAATTACAATGATGAACTACATTTAATGTGTCGGAGTCTCATTTAATGTGGCTGACAGTGCATTTAATGCAGTCGAAATTACATTAAATGGGCTGAAACTGTCAGCCCTAAGCTCTGTCCGAGTGTGATTTCAGGCGGCTAATCGATGTGGGTAAGGTGAGGTCACCGTAATCTTGGCTATAGTCTCTAGTAGAGATGACGTGCATGACACGTCTTGAGCTACATCTTGTATGGTATCTTTGACTTTTGTTGACTCGCGGTTTGAGAGGTATGGCTAAGATAACTCTCCAACGAACAGAATATCCAGTTGAGCTGGCGAATAAGATGATTTTCTGATGGATAGGGCACCTTAAGAGTTAATGGGACAAATCATGAATAAGTTTTTCCGCGATCAGGCATAATATTAAATGAACAGTTCCACAAACAAGCAGGCATGTGAGCGCGCTCAGAAATAGCCGAGCAACTAGGCGAACAATTCTAAACGAACAAACCCCAAGCGAAATAGATCTGTCGATCACCCTTCGGCGAACAGCTTAAGCGAACAGATCTGGTGAACAGGCATAGCAATCAACTTAGGCGAACAGACATAGTGATCAGATTAGGCAAACAGGCATAACAATCAGCTTAGGCGAACAGGCATAGCGATCAGATTAGGCGAACAGGCATAACGATCAACTTAGGCAAATAGGCATAACGATCATAATTAAGGATCGGTATTGACTGCAGTCGTATACAGGACAATGAACAGATCACAAAACAGGCTATCAAGTCTATTCGCGAGTAGATTGGTGATCAACGGGAAGACTTGGGATATGAGCAAAGTGTGAGTCAGTTTAGCGAACAGATCAGCGGTCAGGAGGCTGATCAGAAAGAAGGACAAATTGTTGAGCCTTTGGATTATTGGGCCTGTACTTCCCCCTAACTTTTGGTGCCTTTTTGAGGACCAGGAGCTATAACTCCATATGTGAGCAACCTTAGTGGGAACAATTACGCCACTTCTTAAATTTCATTTTACCACCTGGCCACGTGGAGCTACCCCAGGTAGCGGTTATAAGTCACATCATGCATTGTATGCAAATGCACGTCTCTCAACTGACATGCTACATAATGACAAAATCCCGAGAGTCGCGCCACACTGTCAGATTAAGGGCGGTTACACAGTTGTCTCGATCTAACGGTTGAGGCTTAGCTACTTTTTAAGGAAATGGACGTTCCATTTTCTCATCTTCTGACATTTTCAAGAATCAGAAAACTCCCTCGTTTACTTGTTTTCTTCCCAATTCTCCATCACTGTTCGTCGATCTTCAGTCGAGGCCATCGGCATCCGTCATATTCAAGGTAAGTTTTTGTTTCACGATCTTTTCACTTTTCTTCTTGCATACATGGTATTCTTTCTTAAAAAATCTGGGCTCAATTTTTTCATCCTAAGAGCTTGGGCAAGTGATTTTGGACCTCGTTGATGGAGTATTTTTGTGCTGCTTTTGGTCTGCTTGGACCTGAAACACTTGCAAAACAGTTTTACACATTCTTCTCTTATTCTCCCCTCCCTGCCTCCCATCATCGCCTTTTTTTTTTCTTTAAACTTGGAAGGATTCGCTAAATAAGGACTCTTTTGTCCCTTGTTGATTTCCCAAGCGCACGACTTGATGCTTAGACAAAGTAGATTTAGGTTCCCCCTGTCTCCCGGGTTTAGTTAACTATCAGCGGCCTAATTAGCTACTTCTTTTGTAGATATCAAGTCGTGGACGTCGATACCAACGAGTCATGTCCAGCGAAGAGGGCTTTAAGGAGGGTTCTTCCCAATAGGGCAGAGATTCTCCAAGCGTAACTACCCAAAGCGGTGGGAACTCACCAAGTTTCTTAAGACGAGAAGAAGCTTCCGCTCGTGAGTCTTTCTATCAACATGACTCTTCTGTCACTCGCGAGGAACTCATGACAATAGCTAGGACATATGGTTTTCTTTTCGGATGTCGTTTCATGGTTTCTGCTCATTATGATCATGCGATACACCCTCCTGAGGGGTTTATAGCGATCAGTCGTCAAGATGTAGAACTAGGATTTAGGTTTCTGGTCCCCCCATACCTAATCGACCTATTGAATGATTTGGAAATAGCTCCTTTCCAACTCACGCCAAATTTCTATGTCCAACTGACCATCTTAGCCTGCATCTTTCTCAAGAATGGCCTTCCGCCACCGACCCCGAACATAATCCAAAGCCTCTTCTTCTTTAAATCCATTACCAGCCCTAAGGCCAAGAAACGAGATGGCATCTATTACATGGCCGCTCGTAACTTACTCTACAAGGTGATCTTGCCAAAGAAGGTTGGTAGGTCAAATGTAGGGGATTACAAGTCCCGTTGGTTCTACGTGTCTTGTATATCCCTACTAAAACTCGTCAATTTTGACTTCACCCTTAGTCTTGGTGAGCATGTTTCTGCTCGCTATTCCTACATGTATGCATGTATCATTTTTTTCTATTATTACTAATTTTTCTTTCTTTATGCGTAGCTGTTAACAAGGGTTCAATCAACCTTTCGAACGAGGAGTTATGGGCACTCCAGAAATTCTCTGAGGTCAAGAATCCTTCAGATGATTATTTTCCAGCGGATTACTTTTTGAGGGATTACGGGCTCGCACCTAGGGTTGGAACTAAGCTTCTTAATTCAGTATCGGACATCGGAGTGCGAAAGAGACAAGAAGTCACCTCCGTCTTTGCAGACCCGACGAAGGTGCTTCTGTCCCAATTTCAAAAAATGGCCGTATCTTCAGATGGATTCTCCTCTACTCCCGTCAGTAGCCGAAATAGAAGAGCTCGAAATAGAAATAACAGGTTTTAAGTGACCTCCAACTCAGACAACAGAGCAATCATACACGGAGGCCGCAACATCTACTAAAAAGCAGGTGGTAAAATACAAGATTGTGGGGAAGAAGCCCGCGAGGTATGTAGCCTCACTAAAGGATTCTGCTGGCCAGGAGATCTCAATCCCTGGAGATAAGCCAACAAGGCCCTCAGGGGCCGAGGACAAAGGAAAGGGAGTCATGGAGCCTCCTGCGAAACGTCAGAAGTCTAAGGGTAAGACGCCTATTACAAGAGAGGCTGACGAGGAGCAGGTCCATGAGGCCGATGCAGAAGAATACTTCGATGACCTATTAGATCAACTGCCAGAATTGCTGGGACCTGATAGACTAGAAGTTTATTAGAAACATGTTTGCAGTGACCGATTGATCACTTATGTCGCGCGCTATACTGTGCTGGTAAACTCCAATATTAACTCTATAACTCATATTATCATCGTATCCGCTATTGACACATTTTTATTTTAGACTTCATTGGCATTGATGAAAATGTGTAGAGACTTTCCCGACCTGGCGGAGGAGAAAGCTTCGCTTAAGGGGATGAACAAAAGGCTTGAAGTAGAGAACAAGAAGATTAGGGAGGAATCTAAAGCTGCCAAGAAAGCTGGAACAGAAACTCAAAGATGCTGAAGAGTCCTTGGCTCGCGAGAGAAAGCTTCGGGACATCACCGCCTCCTCACTTAAACAGGCCATCGAGGACGTAGAAAAGGTTACACAAGAGGCCATTTTATAGAAGAGACGGGCTATAGATGTCGAGAAGAAAGTTGATACGATGATGTAGGACTTGAACACGGTAAGGGGTAATCTTGCTCGTACCAGAGAATTGCTCAGTTAGACGGAGGCTTGGGTCGGGCAAGCTCGGAATGAGGCAATTGAGAAGATGAGCAACAAGTTCTTGTATACATTATGGAAAAACCATCATAAACTAGACGTCTCCTTTTACGGAGAAGAGGCAGTGAAAGAGGTGAAGAGGTACGTTGCTTTTACTGCTAAAGAAGCCCAAGCGAAGACCGCGAAGCCTGTCCAAAAGGGGATTATTACTCCAATCCCTAAGAAGAGCTCTGCGCCTTCAACTGCTCAAACCGGCACTCTTCAGGCCTAGAGCGGTTCCTCTTCAGGTCCTCAGGAGTTGGTGCCAGGTGGAGGACAAGGATTGTCTACGTAAAGAGCCCCCAGTGAACAGGATCCAAAGAATACTCTTGCCGATTCTTCCAAAGCCTCTTAGGGTAGTTATATATAATATTTGTCCTCCCTTTTGATAGGGCTTATTTTTGAACATCGATACTGTTGAAACTGTTGTCATTTGATTTCATGATATCATACTTCCATTTTCGATAACGTGGGGTTCCTACTGATTTGCTTTATTATTTCCTAAGTCTCATATGCATTTTCGATACTCAGGCACACATAATAGAATAGTCAATAAGTCGAATAAACAATAAGCCCGAACGCTCCCATAAATGCCTCCCAGTGCGTAAGGCAGAGAAAATGATCTCCAAGAGCGCAGGCACACCATCAAGTACCTCAAATAGGTAGTTCTGGTAGAATTCGTAGCTCATAAAGCAGGCTAGGAGCTCCAGCCGACGAATTAGTAACTCAATTTTTCCTATTAGACAAATAACATCCCCTAATAATAAAAGGTAGGTCTGTTAGCTTAATGAGAAGCATTAATCAATAACGAGCAAACTAGCTCGCGCAGCTGTGCAACAGTAACATGCATAACATTAGATAAGATTGGCAAGATAATATGAGTCAAGAGGAGACCGAGTGGTAAATATGTGACACCATTCGTAGATCATTTTAATCATTACCAAACCTGGTATAGGCCGTGCTCGAAAGGTAGGGACTCGAGCATCTACAACCGGCTGTACTCATAAAGTTAAGCCTGAGTATCTACAACGGATTGCACTCACAGGGTCGATACCTGAGCCATATGGCTCACTGAACCTCTCAAGCTGCGCTCACAAGGTCGAAACCTGAGCATCTATAGTAAGAGTTAAGGAGGTCGAAACCTCGACTTCGCCCTCAAGGCCGTAACCCGAGCGTTTACAACATATTTGGAGCCCGAGCGTTCAGTGGTTGAGCCTCTGTTAAGTTCTGTTCGCATACGATGACTCAGGTTGTGAGGTGTGTATAACAATTTCAGCCAGTTCCTTTGCTTCTGCTCATTTCATAAAGTAATCGACTGCAACAACAGTGTAATTGCATCTCGCTCGGCCTGTTGGGAGAGGCCTGATTAGGTCCATGCCCTATATAGCGAAGGGCCAAAGGCTGATCGTTTACCGGAGATAGGCTGGTGGTGCTCGGGGAACTTTGGAGAATCTTTGGCACTTATCACATTTCCTCACAAAGTCGATAGCATATTGTTTCATGGTTGGCCAGTAAAATTCCTGTCTGAGCGCCTTTTGGGGTAGTGAGAGTCCCCTAGCATGGTTACTGTAATGTCCCTCAGTAATGTGGCGCAATCCGGCTTGTCGATACATTTGAGTAAGGGAGCCGAGAGGCCCTTTTTATAGAGAACATCACTATATACACAGTACTTTGTTACCCTCGTTCGCAGGCGGCAAGCCTCCATTTTATCTTCTGGCAGCTTTCCTTCTTTCAGATAACTAACCAGTGGTTCATCCATGAATCTGCTGCCACTACTAGGGTCATTACTTCTGTGCCGAGCTCTGTACTTGGCTTCGATAGGAATTCTACGGGTATACTTCTAGCAAAATCTGTGTCCTGAACTGTTGCTAAGCGAGCCAAAACATCTGCGTGGGAGTTCTGAGCGCGTGGAATCTAATTCAACTCAAATTTTTCTGAAGTTCCTAACAACTCTTGGACCTTCTGTAGATAGGCGGTTATCTTTAACCCTTTGGCTTGATACTCGCCCCTTATTCGATAGACCACCAGCTGAGAGTCACTAAATATCCTAAGTCGCTTAACCTGCATTCCCTTGGCCAAGCGAAACCCTGCCAATGGCATTTTATACTCTGCCTCATTATTCATTGCTCTAAAACCAAATCTGAGTGCACAAAGGAAGTTACTCTCGTCCGGGCTTATCAATAGGATTCAGCCCCTACGCTCATTTCACAGGAGGACTCATCCACAAACAGCTCCCAGTATAGACCTTCAGAAGGTTCGGCCTCATCGTCCACAGGTCCGGTAAACTCAACAATAAAGTCTGTCAGTGTCTGCCTCTTGATTGCTGACCTTGGTTCGAACTCAATGTCGAACTGGGTGAGCCCAATGGCCCATTTGATGAGTCGGCCTGAAGTATCTGGTTTCTGGAGGACTTGCTTTAATGGATATTTTGTCAGGACTTCGATTTTGTGCGCTTGGAAGTAAGGGCGCAACTTCCTAGACGCCATCACCAGGTAGTATGCAAGCAACTCCATTGGGGTGTATCTTGTTTCGGCCTCTACTAACTTCTTGCTAACATAGTAGACAGGGACCTGAACTCTATTTCCTTCTTCCTTTATCAGAGCCCCACTTAAGGCATGTTGGGATACCCCAAGGTAGACTGTTAGAGCTTCCTCTTCATTTTGTTTAGTCAGTAGCGGGGCTCGCCCCATAGATTCTTTTAGTTATAGGAATGCGGCCTTGCATTCTTCCGTCCATCTGAAGTTCTTGGTCTTTTTCAACACCTCAAAGAATGGAGCATATCTATCGGAGGCTTTGGATACAAATATGCTCAAGGCGACTATTTGACTGTTCAAACTCTATATCTCCTTCGCGTTGGTCGGTGATCTCATGTCCAGCAGGGCTTGGAGCTTCTCTGGGTTGGCTTCGATCCCCCGGTCATTCACTATGAAGCCCAAAAATTTACCCGAGGAGACTTCCAAAAGCACATTTGAGGGGATTGAGTTTCATCTGGTATCTCCTCAAGATCTGAAATATTCTCTCGAGGTCTCAAACATGGTCAGTAGCCTGCCCGAATTTTACTAGCATGTCATCAACATACACCTCCATTGTTTTCCCGATCTAATCCTCAAACATCATGTTCACCAACCTTTAGTAAGTTGCCCTTGTATTTTTTAGTTCGAAGGGCATTACCTAGTAGCAATACAATCCACGGTCTATGATGAACGAAGTATGTTCCTCATCTTTAGGGTTTATGAGGACTTGATTGTAGCCCAAGTAAGCGTCCATGAAGCCAAGGAGCTCGTGCCCAGCCATCGCATCTACCAACTGATCGATTCTGGACAGTGGGAAGCTATCTTTCGGACAAGCCTTGTTTAAATTTGTGAAGTCTATGCAGGTTCTCCATTTCTCATTCTTCTTCTTCACCAGTATGAGATTAGCTACCCAGGCAGGGTATTGGACTTCTCGAATGAACTTGTTTGTCAGAAGCTTGTCTACCTCTTCCTTTAGGGCTTCATAACGCTCTTGGTTCATTTGCCTCATTTTCTAGCAGACCGGCTTGTGGTAAGGATTGACGTTCAGCTTATGAGTCATTACACTCAAATCGATCCCTACCATGTCCTCATGGTTCCAGGCGAACATATCTAGATTTGATTTGAAGCAACCGGCCAATTGGGCCTTTATCTTTGGGATCAGGCTGTTGCCTAATTTGAGACATCTTGTAACATCTACCTCACTAACCCGGATGTCTTCAAGCTCTTCTACTGGACCTGTACTTTGGTATGCATCGAATTCTCTAGGGTCTAGAACGTGGCTAATTCCTGATGAGGTGATCATCTGTAGCTCACGCCCTGGAACCACATCCACCTTCTTCCCTCCAACTACTCTTCTTATCGCATCCACATAGCAACAACGAGCCAGAGACTGCTCGTCTCGCACACATCCGACCCCATTGGGAGTTGAAAATTTTATTGTGAGAGCCCTAGTAGAGGTGACCATGTCGAGGTCATTCATTATCGGCATTCCTAATACTACATTGTATGTTGAAGGGGAATCAATGATAAGAAAATCTGTGAGCACTGTTGACTGATGAGCCACGTCTCCGATGGTAAGGGGTAATCTTATCTATCCGGTAGGAATGATCGAGTCTCCGATGAACCCATACAGAGGCTTGGAGGATGGCCTGAGCTGCTCGTTGGCAATCCCCATCTAGTCATAACATTCTTTATACATCACATTTATCGAACTCCCTATGTCAATCATTATTCTTTTGACCACTGAGTTACCAATACGCACTCGGATCACCAATGCGTCGTTATGGGGAAGGCGAACATCCCGGACATCTTCCTCTGTGAACATAATGTCCTCTGATGCCTTTTTAGCTTTCTTCGCAGGCCCCTCTAACTCTCTTTGACTCGCAAGTTGGACACCTCTGGCTTCACGCACAAACTGTTCTTGCGATATATTAGACTCCCCCACCTCCAAAAGACCCCCACAGATGATATGAATTATCCTGACAGAAGGTCCTTGAGTAGGGTCAGGCTCTTACTAAGTTTGGATCGGTGGCTCTTGTTGGCGTTGGCGAGGACGCTGCTGCTATTGGGGCGGTCGCCTTGAGGGTCTCACAACATAATCCTTAAGATGACCATTTCTGATCATCTCTTTCATAGCGTCCTTAAACGCCCAACAGTCTGAAGTGTTGTGCCCTATTTCATTATGGTAGACATAGAACTTGCTCTTGTCTCTTCGTCCCCCAGGAGTCAGAATGGGGGCAGGTCGCTCAAAGTTCTCTCTGTTCCTCTCAGTCGCGAAGATTCCGTCTTGGGTATCAGACAAGGCATTGTACGTATTGTAACGGCTTTGATATCGAGGTAGCTCCCACCTCCGGTTACCCCCTGATTTAGGCCAATTCCTAGTCTTTTTCGCAATCTGGTTACTGTCTCTCCTGCCCCTAAGGCTTTTTCCCCTATTGTTCCTCTTCATTCCCTGACTGGAACGACCAGCTTCATCCTTCTAGGAATTGGTTTTTTTAGGGTTGAATGCTTCTTCCCACTTAATTTCCTTTGCTGCTCGTTCGTAAAACTCCTCTTACTAAGGATTTGTAGATGCTCTCATACAACTTTCCGTCTTTCCTCGAGCCTGTCGAGATAGCTGTCAGTACCCCCTCATCTGTTGGATTCTCTACATTTATCATCTCGCGCCTGCACTTGCTGATATAGTCCCTTAACAACTCACCGGGACGTTGGTAAATGATAGCAAGATAGCAGGGTGGCGCGAGCTGCCTTTTTAACGCCTTATATTGGTTCAGGAATTTATGTTGACATTCTTCCTAATTATTGATGCTATAGAGGGGAAGGTTTTTGAACGATGTCCGCGGAATATCCCCGAGTGTTGTCGGAAACACGCGACATTTTACGAGCGTTGTCTGGAGATCCATCTAAATGTTGAAAGCATCCAAATGGTCATAACGGTCAGAGTTCTCCTTGTACTGAGGGATATTGGGAACCTTGAATCTTGGAGGAAGCGACTTTAGCTTAACTTCTGAAGTAAATGGGGTACTCTCCCCATTCTGGCCTCTTTGTTCCTGTATTCCAGGTTGCGCTTCAAGCTGTTGGACCCTCTGAAGGAGCTCTTCAATTAACGGACCTTGCATTTCGGTTTTCTTGACAGCGGATTGTCTGTCCTGCCTGCTCGGGGATCAATGATCTCTAGCCCCAAGTCCCCCATCATTAAGCCTTGGCCTTGTCTTATCTTTGCGGGCTGAGATTTGGTCATGGCCGCGGCCAACTTGTTTCGACCGATGTTCATCACGAGCTCAACGAAATCGAGTGTTGGAGTGCATGCTAGAAGAATGAACTGACCCTTCTCGTATTGACTCCCTAACGGCTTTATCATTCGCGTCGGGGTCTTCAATGTGCCGTCCTTGGGGAGCATCCCTCTTTTGGGTGGCCTGGGGGGGGGGGGTTCCTGAGTGGCCTAGATTTGAGTCTGAATCAGCGCCCTAACTTCGTCGGCCAGCTGTGCCATTGTAGTTTCTAATATCTCCTGTCGTTGTTACAACACCTGTATAGCGTCTCCTCCTGCGGCATTAGGCATAGATTGGCGAGTAGGAAGAGGAGGTATACCTTGCGTATACCTTGCTATGGGCACATTGGATGTCCCTACCCCGACATCGGGCAGTCCTCCAATAAACTCAGTATTCTGTTGTTGGTCTGAAGTTTCTGGGCGGTCATCCATTGCGTTAAGGTTCCTAGGAGTCCTTCCTTTGACCATGGAGAATAATAAACGAGCTCTATAAGCTAAGAAGGAAAAGGTGGCGAAATTGAAGATGGGCCCTCCTTTTAGCGCCAAAAATGTTAACGTCTGGATTTGAATCCTAGTCAACAAGATTCATTTCTTGGCCCAAGCTATAGTTTCGAATCATGGATGTTGAGTATGCGAAGTAAAGAAGTAAAGGAGAAGAGATCAGAGGAAAGGAGAAAGACACCAGGAGATTTTAAAGTGGTTCGACCCAATTAGATGCCTACGTCCAATGTTCACTCTCTTACTATTTTGGCAGGGTATTGGCCCTCAAAAGATTGCACGTACCTTTACAATGAAAATCTTCCTCTATTTATAGGGAAATGGGAGGTGCTTCAGTAGAACAGAATAAGACAAAAATATACAGTAAACTAAAATTATAATGATGAACTACATTTAATGCGCCGGAGTCTCATTTAATGCTGCTGACAGTGCATTTAATGCGGCCGAAATTACATTAAATGAAGCTGAAACTATCAACCCTGAGCTCTGCCCGTGCGTGATTTCAGATGGCTAATTTGTGCGGGTTAGGTAAAGTTACCATAATCTTAGTTGTAGTATCTGGCAGAGATGACGTGTATGACACTTCTTAAGCTGCATCTTGCATGACATCTTTGACTTTTGTTGACTCACGGTTTGAGAGGTATGGCGAAGATAACTCTAGCGAACAGAATATCCAGTTGAGCTGACGAATCATACGATTTTCTGATGGATCGGGAACCTTAAAAGTTAATGGGGCAGATCATGAATAAGTTTTTCCCGACCAGGCATAATATTAAGCGAACAGTTTCACAAGCGAGCATGCTTGCGAGCGCGTTCAGAAATCGTCGAGCAACCAGACAAACAATTCTGAATGAACAAATCCGAGCGCAATAGATCTGTCGATCACCCTTCGACGAACAGCTTAAGCGAACAGATCTGGCGAACAGGCATAGCGATCAACTTAGGCGAACAGGCATAGCGATCAGATTCGGTGAACAGGCATAACGATCAGATCAGACGAACAAGCATAGCGATCAACTTAGGCGAATAGGCATAGCAATCATAATTAAGGATCGATATTGACCGCAGTCGTATGCAAGATAACGAACAGATCATGGAACAGGCTACCAAGTCTATTCGCGAGTAGATTGGTGATTAGCGGAGAGACTTGGGATACGAGTAAAGTGGCTAGTCAGTCTAGCGAATAGATCAGCAGACAAGAGGTTAATCAGAAAGAAGGACAGATTGCTGAGCTTTTGGATTATTGGGTTCGTACTGTAGATATTCCCTGACCTAATCGGCTTGATCGCTAAATTACTCATAATATATATATCAGACACTCTTTATCTAACTGTTGATATATTCCTATGTCAATTATACTATTAATTTCAAACTCAAATGTATATAAGATTTGATGAAAAAATTGGATAAAAATGGTGAATGTCTACTATTATTCTAAGAGCAATGCTTTGGTTAAATACTTTATATACAACAAATCTTTGTGCAAACTGTAGTCGATTGAATACTTTCCCACTTCATATGAGGTCATATTGATAATGTGTAATTTTGATATATCCTTCTAGTTGTTAAGTAAATTGAGATACAAACCTAGGTGACATGGGTTCGTTCAAAGATGAACAAACCTAGGAATGGTTTGTCTTCTTCAAACGAACCCAGGCTTGGATTCGTTCAATGTCTCTTTTATTTTTCCTTTTTAATTTGTCAAAATTTTTATTTTTACTTTTTTATTTATTTCATATTGTTATTATTGCACCGTCCATTGATTTATACATGTCTTTTTTTATTTAATTTTTTCAACTATTAATCAAATTATTAATGTCCAAAATACCCCTATCAATTATAATTAATATTTAGTTTTACAGTTTTCGTAAGATTTGATGCATTTTCAAAATATAATTAAAATTTTGACACTTTCCTAAAATATAGAGATGAAACTAAAATTTACCCTTTGAAATATAGTATTTTTTTTTATAAAATAGTGCAATATTATAAGGAAAATCTCATATTTTATTATGTTACTTTTGTTTTCATCGGTAGTTTTGATGTATTCAAATCATGTTTTGGAAGCTTTTCAAGGATCCTTATGGCTCTTTTCTTGTTCTCCCAAGCTTAGCATCATACGCTGCTAAAAGAGCGCAACAATGAATATTCGATCACCAGATTTTCACCCAATTGAATTGGATTATATTAAGCTGCATTAATGTAAAAATTAATAGTTTCTTAGCTGTAATTTACTAGTTCTACACTTCTATTGGTTGTAATTGTACAATTACTTGCAGTTTACTAGTCACGTAGCAACAATATAATGGTTGTAATTGTAGTGTACACATATAATAGTTGTACTAAACTAAGTTCACAGTTGTTGTAAGGCCCCAATTTAACTAGATTCAAGACATTAATTGAAATTCAATTTATTGTTATTAATTTGGTTTGATTCCAGTTTTAGAAGTTTAAAAGTTTATGAATAAATATCTAATTAGATGATATTTTTAAAAGAAATTAAGAAAATTGGGTTAAAATGAAAGAGGTTATAGGGGTTAAAATGAAAATTTACGTAATAATAATAATAATAATAATAATAATAATAATAATTAATGGTGGTGAGCCATACCATTTAAATATATATATGTATGTTAGTGGATGGTGTTAAGAAAGAAAGAAAAAATAAAAATAAAAATAAAAAGAGAGAGAGGGAGAGAGATAAGGTTGGCATTAGAAAAAAAATGAAGATGTATTTGTGTCGAGTGAGAAGAAAGAAAATAATAAAAAATAAAATAAAAATAAAAGAAGTGACATGAGGCGACGGCTTTTGTGGTGTTTATCTCTTGTACGTGTATATATATAGGTGTTCATGCTAGAGATATAAGAAGAAGCTGCTCGGTAGCAGAAGAAGAAAAATAATAATAATAATAATAGAAGAAGAAAACGTGAAAAAAGAAGGATAATGGGAAGAAGAAAAGAAAAAAAAAATTTGGCGTTTGAATTGTTCGGATAAGTAAATTTATTTTAATAAGATTTAGATTTCAAAAAATTAGTTTATTTTTCTATAAGTTTTAAATTGAGTGTTATGTGATTTTAAGATGGATCCAGAATTATGAGAAATCAGAGAAAAACTCGTTTTAGATCCAAAGTTAAACAAAAGAGTTATATGAGTGGATAATTTTATTTTAATTAAATTGATTAAGTTATATTTATTTATATTTCAGATTTTATTATTTATTTCAAGTAAATAAATTATTGAGTTAATTGATTTTATAACTTATAAATTATGTTTTATGGTTGAAATAAAAGTTTATTACAAATCCATATATATATATATATATACTTATCAGAATTTCAGTAAGAATTTCATGTTTTCGATTTGAGTTATTATTAGAAAAATTTAAGCATATTTTAAATAATATGATTTTGTATTTTGAGAAAGAATATTGATTTTTGTTTGAGAAAAATACATCCAGAATTATATGTATATTTAAAAAGAAAAAAAAAAGATTTGGGAAATGAAAATAAAAATATTTTCAGAACACCAAGGTTGTACCCTCCCCTCTAACAGTCAAGTTGGCTTCACTTGAGTAAATCTAAAAGAATCGTCCAACGCGTGTATAGTAGATTTAGAGTCATTGAGTTATCCAACACGTATATAACAAATGTTATCTCTCACTTTACGTATGTGTTGAATATTTTTATCACGTATTCTCATATTACAGGTGTTACGTTGTGAGTTAATCAATACAAAAAGAGATTTATACAGCACGAGATTTACAAAAAGAAATTCCAGAAAAGGTTTGTAGATTTAGAATGATTTCTTAGTATTCAGGGAATTTTATATAAATAATAGTTTCAAAATATATTTTTATCAAAGTTATAATGATTTATACATAATTATGGTTTTAGTTTTAAATGAAAATTATTAGTTGTTATCAGAAATATTTTATGTTTCATTTAAAAATGTTTTTAGAAAAGTTATATCCATTCACTGGGTGTTAACGCTTATTGTTTTATAAATTCATTTTTTTAGGTATTCGTCACAGATTCGTGCAGATTATTATATATCGTGAAGGAGGCCACATAATGATAAACAATTGCGTTTGTGTTTATTATTTCTTTATTAACTAGATTTCGTAAATGTATTTCCAAAAATAGTTTTATAGATGAATTATCATTTTACAGATATTTTAAAATTTTTATATATTCAGTTATGGTTTCAGCACGAGAAATTTTAAAAATTTTAGATTTGTTCAATTTACATTTCGATCAAAGTGATATTTAGAATTACGATAATTATTTTAATGTTTTTTCGTAAATCCAAATTTTAGTCCACAAGATCCCAGTTTTCATGGAATCCTCCTGGACTAGAGAGAGGAGACGGGATGAGTCCCGTCAGCTGTATGAAAGGATGCATGACCCAAGTAGTTTAAATAGGTCTGTGACATGTGTTTCAAACCTAAAGAAGATTTTTGTAGTTAAGAATTATAACATTGTATGTGTTACAATTTCAACACTGTAACTAATGGAATATAATTGGTCTATTAGAACTTTTTCCCACCCCCCAACTGCTCTTAATTTTCAGAGGAAGCCCTATCTATCTGGAATTCTCCCTGCATCATGCGTGCTTAATTCTGGCTCGTTTCCGTTTGAATTTATCCATCTTTCTTGTCAACTCTTTTATTTTTACTACTATATCAAAATTTTACCATCTTTTTCATTAAAATAGTCATCAAAATCCCGTATATGCTCCGCGGATGACTCGCCTTGTTGTTCCTAATTTGTTCACCAACAAACAATTAAATCAGATGTGCAGTTAGTGCTAAACATCATTCCTTAATTAAACATAAATATTTTTGCATATACATGTCTATCTTAACAGCATTTGAATTTCGAAAATATGTGTGTGTACATGTATGTGAATTGTATGCTAAGAATTCAAGAATTTGACATTAATTTGGTTACCAAATTGATAGATCCATCTAACGCAATGAAAAATTTTGGTATCACTTACTTGATTTGTCTCTATGTCAGACTTTTGAGGTTCATGATCTGTCTCATCCTTTCTGTGATCATGTTGCTCTGGTTCATGACCTATCTCATCCTCTGTGTGATTATGTTGTTCTGCTTCATCCTCACTTTTGGATTCCAAGCATGGCACCATCACCAATGAACCATCTTCCTAAATATTACACAAATTGTAGAAATGAATATTTAACAAAAATTGAAAGAATGAATCTATTTGTTATTTATGGAAGCAAACTATAAATTAGAATCCAATACTTGTTTAACAAACTTAACCATTGTATGCACAACTTTGTCAGTATCACTTTTCCAAATGTCTGTTGGATCAAAATCCTGCATCATATCACTCATGAATTAGTGAGATCAATATAATTACATAGCAACAAACATAGAGTTTGGATTAAACACGTGAGTATAAAATTAATTATCTCGAATACCACGCATTTAATTTGAGCAACATAATTACATTCTTTGCAGGAGTAAACGTGATGTTGCGGGTTCCCTTCTAGCTCACAAATATCACAACAATACTCAAATAGACGATAATTCGGTAATGAATCCAAAAGGGTGAGGTAACATTCATGACTTTCATGCTTCAAAGTATGTGGTATAGGAAAGCATTCAAAATGGAAGCATATGTCGCACTCCAAACACTTATAATATGTGTTGTGGGCATTTTTTGGATTATCTGAGCGGGCTCGTAAAAGCCCATGAGTTTAGTAGCCCAAACTGTTGGACCCAATAAGCAAGACCTAGTATAGAAGTTCGCAGTTCAAAGACTAATTGGATTATCAGCGAAGTCTAGTCCATTGACCTACTGTAACGACACCCAGATTGTTTGATGAATACTCCTACTGTAACGAGGTTGAGTTAATTTTAGTGAGTCCGTTTACTTAGTTCCAGTCCGTATTCTTTGAAGCTTCAGTCTGTTTTGACCCAGTTCACCCAGTGTCAGTCCAGAATAGTAATATGACGTATCTTGCACGATAAGAAGGGTTATTCCACCTAATGACAGCGTAATTTGGGGAAATCTCACCTACCCAACATGGGTTAGCGTTTAAACTCACGTTTTGACAGAGTTGACCTAACAAATGTCAGGAGCATAAAATATAATCCAGATGCATTAATTGTAAATCATCATGTTATTTTGTCTCATTATTTTCTGCTATAGCAATCCCCCCTCTATAAATAGGAGAAGATTTTCATTGTAATTTAAGAGAGACATACTAAGAGAAAACATTGCCATCACTTTGCAGAAATATAGAGTGATAGTAGACGTAGGTAAATTAAAAGGCCGAACCACTTTAAAAATCTGTGTTATCTTGTTCTTCTTTGGCCTCTTTCTTTTGCTCTTATTCTTTTTCTTGTTTATGATCTTCTTATACTGCAGCATTGGGCTCGAAGAATCTCATTGATTGGTTTTCCACATCAACAATATGTGACATCGCATTTGCCAAAATATCGCTCACAAAATTGCCTCCATTCTCTTGTCATATCTTCCACATAGTAAAAACAAATCGTGATAATGATAGGTATATTTTAGAGCTCGTTGAAAGAACTCTACACATGAAACATGTAGATCAAAGCTGCACTTTTGACAGCGTAAGCTAATGTCTTTAATTGCGCGCTGACAAACGTAACATCTATGATCATTTACACTCGATCTCTCAAAAGAAAAAGCAAGAAGAGGATGTTGAGGTGAAGTAGATGTTGGAATTTGTCTTTTTTGTGGTATTGCAATAGCACATTTAAGGCATTCATAGGTTGGACCACCAAGAGTCTCGCCGCAACAATGGCAATCAAGTACTAACCTGAATTTTTTTTGTGTAATCGCATAATTTTAGACCATGGTCGTGGATGGAATTGTAGATAGTAGTGGTTTCCTTAGTAGTACTCTCGATCTGATCATCTTTAGATATTGTATGGCCTTGACTATGTTGCATTAAAGTGCATTTGACATCAAGATAGAACTAACACTCATTGCATTTCTAAGTGAAGTTGAAATGGAAATCTTTACATGCATCACAAATGCAAGGGGAGGGTTGGTCAGAAGTTTGAGCAAGAAGAATGAAAGGATGAGCATCAAGTGGATGAAGTGAGTGGTGTTGTATCTCACAAGGCAATTCAGCGCATGATTTGTGCAGTTTGAAGTTGTGGCATTGTTTACAAACATAAGCAGAACCGCTAATGATCAATTCTTTGCACCTCATACAATACAAAATTACAAAGGCTTTTGCTTGCTTTGAATATGTTGTTAGGGTAATGTGTCATAAGAGCTTGTAATTTATAAATATTTAAATTAAATAATAAATAAAATATATTTATTTCACTCAATTTATGTATATTTGTGAAATGTTTGTTTTATACAAATATCATGTAACATTCATGATTACTTATGTAGTCTCAAGCTAAGTATATAAATGTTATATATAAGAGGATTTAGTTTGAGATAAGTAATCTAAAGAGTCCGTAGAAAACAAACAAAGCTGGATACTTTGCTTGTGATAAATCTACAATTGCGGTTCATTTTATATTTGATACAATGATCTTATCCGGATTCATTCATGTAACGACATGAAAATAAAGGTACTTTATATAATAGAGATTATATAGGACTGGACCACGATAAAATGACTTTCTTATTAATATCCGTTAAATAAAGAAATTTATTTTTATAAACTATATGATCATATATGGATTGATCTTAATCCTGAGTGTTTTATGAACTCCTATTTGTTGAGTCATATCTTTTGATTTATATGGGTGAGACTGTTATAGATTTATGGTCAATAAGCTTTATACTTTAGAGATATGATTTAATAAGTGGCTGAGAACATTTTACACAATAGTAGAATCCACTTCTTCTTACGAGAAGTAGATGAGTAGTTTCCTTAAGTACTGATTCGAGTCTTGAATAATAAGAGCATTCAACTTTCTATATATAAATAAATTGTTGTTAAATTCATAAGTTGTTATGAATATATTGTTCATTAGAGAATCAATGATACTTAACGGAATAATATATAATTCGAGAGGTATAACGGATTTTAATGACCTAGCTCTAATTATGAACAACTCGTGGAGGATCGAACCATATGAAATGATTAAATTGATGGACACTGAAAATTCAGATTGTATAAAATATCTATAATTTTGAGACTGCAATCTTAAGTTTTTAGTTGAGTAACTTTAAGATAATAGTGAATTATTTAATTAAAGAGTTTAATTAATAATTTCGATATTATTGGAGCTCAAATTATAGATCTATTTGGTCCCCTTACTAGCTCACAACCACATATAGAAACAAAAGGAATAATATATTTTGATTGTCCAATTATATGTGTACATATAAATTTTATAAATACATTCACGTATAATTTAAATAATTTGATTATTTAAATATATATAATTATTTAATTATTTGTAAAGGTTATAGGTTTAATTTTAAATTGTCATTAAATTATTTATGATTCAAAATCATTTAATTTAATGAAAAATCTTTTAATTAATGAAAATAGTAATTTAATTTAATTGGAATTAGATTCCATATAAAATTAAATTAAATAAGTTTTAATTTAATAGGAATTAGATTCTGTATTAAATTAAAAGTAAAGTGTTCTAGACTAATAAGGAATTTAATTCCATGTTGGATTTGAACTATGTTTTCCAATTTAAATAGAAAATTGTATTCCTTATTAAATTAGAAAACTCTAATTACCATATTAAAAGGGTGTTTTATGTTGGTAACAAAAAAAAAAAAGAGAAAAAAAAAGAGAATTTTTGACTACTTGAACAAAAAACTGTCATTAATTAAAAACACCATATTACCTCATCTCAAAAGAAATCAACAAAATCGTTTTTTGATTTCTACATAATAATCTTATATAAAAAGATTTTGTGATTTAATTCTTCGAGATTGTGTCTACATACAGTTTCTTTTGTGAAGAGTTAAAATAAAGAAGATCGGAAGGTGAAGAATCTACGAATTAAAAGGGATCATATCAATCTTCATGCAAGGTAAGATTCAATCTTATTAATTTAATTATTGAATTGTTATTATTAGTATCGATCGGACGTGTTTTTATTTAGATAAACATTTTAAAATACACGTTTCCGCATTAAATTTAAAATCAATTTTTTCTTCAATTGGTATCAGAGCCCAGGTTGCGTTAGTTTAATAATTAATTCAATAATTAATGAGTATCCCTTTAATTATGATTCTTGTATGTCATGGGAGTAGACAGTAATTATTTTATAATATTTATATTTTTAATTATTCATATTGATTAATGAGATTTGCATGGATTGATTGTTAATTATATGGTTTTTTAACTAATTTAATTTGATTAAATTTGTAAGCCGTTTGAGGCAATTTTTTTACTTGGGTTTAATTTTTTTTTCGAAGAATTAAACGCGAAGAATGATGCACAACGGGGCTGAAATTTTGTTGTTGTTTTTTGCGTGAAAAAGTTGCAATTGAGTGTAGAAAATTCTGGATAGCATGTGGACTGGTTTTGAACCAGTTTTCTGTGCAGTTTGGTGGCTGTTTTTGAAACAGCTTGATGTGCAGTCTAGTTCAATAGTGCAGAAATCTGTATTTTGAAACAGTTGTTTATTTCTATAGTGCAGAATTTTTTTTTTTTTAAACAGTTTGATGTGCTGTTTAGTTCAGCAGTGCAGAAATCTGTTTTTTTTTTTTTTTTAAACAGTTTGATGTGCTATTTAGTTCAGCAGTGCAGAAATCTAGTACGCGCATGGCTGTTGCATTCATATGCGCTAGTATGCTGTGATTGATGGGCTGGTGGCTGCGTTTGCACAGGCTGGTGCGGATGTATAAACTGGTTCTTGAACCAGTTTTTGTGTGTCATAAATAGACAGGTTTCGAACCAGCTAAAATGGCGCAAATTAGATCCTAAAATTCAAGAAATAGGCTTCTAGCCCAACCCATTTGATGGAGGTTCTTGATAATTAAATTGGATTTAATTTTGAGTCCAAGTAAGCCTATGAAGATCTTGAAGGCTACAAGTGAAGGCCAATGAATGTTTTGGTTAATTTTGTAATCTTGAAAAATTAGTTTTAGGTTGTTAAAGCCAAGGAGTTCGGTCAATCACATGTTGTTTATTTAAATTTTTTATCATGTGATGATTGAATAATTTGTTGTTAATATGATCATGCATAAAATATGTCATATAGAATAGAGAGTGTCTACTCGTTGCATTATAACATGATATACATACATGTATTATTATTTATTTTTCCATTTAAATTGTTTATTAGTTAAAGTAGAGATAATAACACATAGAATACAAATTTTATAATTTGTTAGGATTTTAGTTGAAAATCCTAGGTTAACAAATTAGAAATATATTATTAGTTTTAATGTGATTAAAAACATATGTTTCAATAATTAATATTCATAATGTGATTAGATTTTAAGAGTTAAAATTGGGTAATTCACATTTTTTTTAATCTAATTAAAGAGTTTAATTTATTTAGATTAGTAAACCAATTAAAAATATAGTTTTAATGTGATTAAAAAATATATTTCATATAATTGGCTTATAATGTAAATTAGATTTTAAGAGTTAAAAATGGATAATCTCTCATTAAATTTAATCTTCATAATTAAAAAGTTTAGATTATCTAGATTAGATCTTTTATAAATTTTTAAGAGTTAAAAAATTTTGATAATTTATTGAGTGTTAATAAGATAATGATTCTAGTAACATACTAATTCCTAGGAACTTAGATTAATAATCTAAAATGAAGACTAGGAATAACAAGTAGAAAACCCTAATCCTAAAATAATGAGTGGGAGAGGGATATATGATAATATATCTCACAGTCTCCATCATTAGTTTAACACCGTGAGATTTGAATGGTGTATTGAGACGACTTTGTTTTTGTCTTCCTAAGGGTGGTGTCCATTTAGGTCAATATCAAAGTTGTCTTCTTAAAGGATAGGATTTTTGGATGTATTTTGAGATTGACCTACCCTAAGGCTAGTAATTCTCAAGTTAAGTCCGAGAGATCTAAAATGATGGGTTACACTCATAAAGGAATTAATTAATTGATAATTTAATTCTTTAACCGAAATAAGCGGTAGTCAAATTATATAGGAATAATAGTTATTTTGTTATATTATTTAATTGAGATTTTCTCAATCTAACATATAAATATTTGATCTACCCTAAGATGGCATGTTAGATTATCGTGGCATAGTAATTTTTTTTAGGGTATTTCTGATTCATTATTCGTCAATCATACATCATGTTTAATTTTATACTAAAATCTATTGATATTCGTATGAATGCAATTTTGAATAAAATATTTTGTTTATTTATTTTAGCAATGCCGTCACCTTTAATTACCATACTTGCCAATGATAAACTAAATGAGGATAACTATGTTAAATGGAAAAATAACATGAATGCCATTTTAGTCTGTAAGGACCTAAAGTTTGTCCTGACGGAGGAGCGTCCTCCTGTGCCACCAACAAATGCTGTATGTAATGTACGCGAAACCCATCAAAACTGGGTTAAGGCTAATAAAAAGGCCCATTGCTACTTGTTAGCAGGAATGTCCGATGTGCTTGCTAAGAAGCATGAGTCAATGGCAACAGCATCTGAGATGATGCAGTTATTACAGGGGATGTTTGGGCAACCTTCTGAGTAGCAGCGACACGAAGCTATTTATGCTACTATGACTGCTAAGATGAAGGAAGGGACATCAGTTCGAGAGCATATTTTGAATATGATAACCTATTTTAACACAGCCGAAACTAATGGTGGGGTGATTGATGAGCCTAGCCAAGCAAGCATGATACTGCAAACTCTTCTAAAGAGTTTTATGCAGTTCAAGAGCAATTATATTATGAACAAGCTACAGTATAATATTACTTAATTGCTTAATGAACTAACAACTTATGAGTCTATGAATAAGGACAAGACTAAGTCTGGTAAAACAAATGTTGCTGAAACATCCACCTCTAATAAGAATAAGAGGAAAAGGATCATCTATAAGGCCAAGGCAAAACCAAAGAAGCAACCTACCAAAAAAAAGAAGCAGAAGGGCTCTAAGACTTCCAAACCCAAAGGAAAATATTTTCATTATGATGTGAAAGGGCACTGGAAGAGAAACTGTCTAAAGTACCTCAAAGAGCTCAAGAACAAAATGAGAATGAAAAGTAAATATGATTTACTTGTCATTGAATCTTGTTTAGTGGAGAATGATATATTCACTTAGATAATTGATTTAGGAGCCACTAACTATGTTTGCTATTCTTTACAGTTGATTGATTCTTGAAGGGAGCTTAATGAGGGTGAGTTCATCGTGTGAGTTGGCACTGGGGATGTCGTTTTAGCTAGAACAGTGAGAAAAGTTAGACTTCAATTTTCAAATAGTTATTTTATTGTTTTGAACAATGTTTATTATATTCCGAATTTTAGAAGAAATTTGATTTCGGTTTTTAAATTGTTGGAACATAATTATTCAATTTCTTTTAGTAATAAAAAAGTTATTTTTTCTGGAAATGGGTTGAATATTTGTTCTGGAATATTATAAAACAACATATACATGTTAAGATTGTTAACATGTAATTCACTGCTTAATGCTGAATTATTTAAAGTTGAAAAACCAAAAGCAAAGTAACAAAAGATTTTTCCCAACGATAATACCTATCTTTGGCATCTAAGACTTAGACACATTAATCCTGATAGAATAGACAGACTGGTAAAAAATGAAACTTTAAGTGAGTTAAAGACTGGCACTTTATTTGTTTACAAATCTTGTCTAAAAGGTAAAATGACTAATAGACCTTTTAAGACAAAAGATTATAGAGCCAAAGAACCATTAAAGCTTATACATTCGGACGTTTGTGGTCATTAGTGTTAAAGTTAGAGGTGGTTATGAATATTATGTCACTTTCATTGACGACCATTCAAGATATGAATATGTTTATCTAATGCAACGGAAATCTAAAATTTTTGAAAAGTTCAAAAAATTTAGAGCCGAAGTTGAAAATCAATTAGGTAAAACATTAAAAGCTCTACGATCAGATCGTGGAGGAGAGTACCTTGATACAAAGTTCAATGATTACTTGATTGAGAATGTGATTATATCTCAACTCACAGCTCCTGGAACACCACAGCAGAATGATGATGCAGAGAGGAGAAATCGAGCCCTACAAGATATGATGAGATCTATGATTAGCTTCTCATCTTTACCTAGTTCCTTCTGGAGATATGCATTGCCAATTGCAGTATATATCCTGAATGTAGTTCTTTCTAAGTCTATTTCTAAAACACTTTTAGAGTTGTGGAATGGTCGTAAGATTAGTTTGCAATATTTTCACATATGGGGGTGTCCAACACATGTGCTGAAAAATAAGACTGGGAAGTTAAAACCACGTTCACAAGTTTGCTTATTTGTAGGCTATTCTAGAGAAACTAGAGGCTGATTCTTTTATGATCCTCAAGATAACAAAGTAAATGTATCAACAAATCCTACGTTTCTTGAAAATAGTTACATAAAAGAATACAAACCTCGAAGTAAGGTTGTACTTGAGGAGTTATTACCTTATTCAATCAGAATTCAATCAACAACAGTTGTTGAGAATAACATAGCTAAGACCACGTCTGAGTATCAGACAGACTTCCATCAGAATCATCTACCATCTCGGCATAGTGGGAGAGTTATTAGACTACCAGTCTATTACAGAGAAATAAGAGAAACACAAATTGCTATCTCCGATGAGTGTATAGATGATCCATTAATATATCATGATGCAATGAAAGATTCTGATAAGGAAGAATGGGTTAAATCTATGAATCTCGAGATGGAGTCTATGTACTTAAACTTAGTCTGAGAACTTATGGATCAACCAGATGGGGTAAAACCCATAGGTTGTAAATGGATCTACAAGAGGAAGAAATGAGTGGATGGGAAGGTGGAGACCTTTAAAGCTCGGCTATTGGCAAAGGTGTATACTCAAAAAGAGGGAGTTATCTATGAAGAAACTTTCTTGCCAGTAGTCATACTTAAGTCTATTCGTATTCTTCTATCCATAACTACATGTCTCGCCTACGAGATATGACAAATGGATGTCAAGACTGCATTCTTGAATGACAATCTTGATGAAAGCATTTATATGATGCAATAAGAGGGATTCATGATTCAAGGTCTAGAGCAAAAGGTTTGTAAGTTGCAAAGGTCCATTTTGGGCTTAAACAAGCTTCTCGATCTTAGAATATTAGATTTGATACATCGGTCAAGTCTTATGGTTTTGAGCAAAATGTCGATAAACCTTGTATGTATAAGCGTATCATTGATAAGAAAGTGGTTTTCCTCGTACTTTACGTCGACGATATCCTTCTCATTGGGAATGATGTTAAAGCATTATCTGATGTAAAAAACTAGCTTGCTAACCAATTCTAAATGAAAGATTTGAGAGAGACTAGTTATGTTATTGGGATCTAAATCATTCGAGATCGCAAGAACAAAGTGTTAGCAGTGTCTCAAGCATTGTACATAAATAAAATTCTTGTACGCTTTGCGATGCAGAATTCCAAGAAAGGTTATTTACTTTCTTGGCATGAAGTTCATTTGTCTAAGGAACAATGTCCTAAGACACCTCAAGAGATTGAGAATATGAGACAAATTCCTTATGCCTTTGAAGTAGCCAGTCTTATGTACGCTATGTTATGCATAAGACCTGACATATGTTATTCAATGGGAGTAGTCAGTCATTATCAATCTAACCCAAGATTGGATCATTGGGTGGCAGTAAAATGTATTCTCAAATATCTTCAGAGAATAAGAAACTATATGCTTGTGTATTCTGGTTAGAATTTGATTCCAACATGATATACAGATTCTGATTTTCAATTAGATAAGGATTCTCGAAAATCCACATCAGGTTCAATATTCACCTTAGGTGGTAGAGATATATAGTATGGAGAAGTGTTAAACAATCTTACATCACTGACTCCACCATGGAAGTTGAATATGTAACAGCTTGTGAAGCAGCTAAGGAAACAGTTTGGATCCATAAGTTCTTGACAGATTTGGAAGTTATTCCGAATATGGATAAGCCAATCACACTTTATTGTGATAATAGTGGTGTAGTGGCTAATTTTAAAGAACCAAGAAGTCATAAGAGAGGAAAGCATATAGAAATAAAATATCATCTCATTAGAGAGATAGTACATAAATTAGGCGTGTCAGTGATGAAGATAGCTTCACAAGACAACAATGTTGATCCGTTTACAAAGACCTTAACGGCTAAAGTGCATCTAGAGGGTCTAAGATTACGAGACATATCTCACCTGTTTTAAGGGCAAGTGGAAGATTGTTAGGGTAATGTGCCCTAAGAGTTTGTAATTTGTAAATATTTAAATTAAATAATATATAAAATATATTTATTTTATTCAATTTATGTATATTTGTAAAATGTTTGTTTCATATAAATATCATGTAACATCCATGATTACTTATGTAGTCTCAAGCTAAGTTTATAAATGTTATATACAAGAGGATTTAGTTTGAGATCAGTAATCTAAAAAGTCCGTAGAAACTGAACAAAACTGGGTACCTTGTTTGTGATAAATCTGCAGTTGCGATCCGTTTTATATTTGATACAATGATCTTATCTATGATCATTCATATGGCGACATGAAAATGGAGGCACCTTATATAATGGAGATTATATAGGACTGAACTACGATAAAATGACTTTCTTATTAATATTCGTTAAATAAAGAAATTCATATTTACCAACTAGATGATCATATATGGATTGATCTTAATCCTGAGTGTTTTATGGACTCTTATTTGTTGAGTTATATCTTTTGATTTACATGGGTGAGACTATTATAGATTTACGGTTAATAAGTTTCGTGCTTTAGAGATATGATTTAATAAGTGGCTGTGAACATTCTACACAATAGTAGAATCCACTCTTTCTTGCGAAAAGTAGATAAGTAATTCTCTTAAGTGTTAATTCGGGTCTTGAACAATAAGAGCGCTCGACTTTCTATTTGTAAATAAATGGAAAGATAAATTCATAAGTTGTTATGAATATATTGTTCATTAGAGAATCAATGATACTTAACAGAATAATATATAATTCGATAGGTATAACGGACTTTAATGACCTAACTGTAATTATGAATAACTCGTGGGGGATCGAACCATATGAAATGATTAAATCAATGGATACTGAAAATTCAGATTGTATAAAATATCTACAATTTTGAGACTGCAATCTTAAGTTTTTAGTAGAGTAACTTTAAGGTTAATAATAGTGAATTATTTAATTAAAGAGTTTAATTAATAATTTCGATATTATTGAAGCTCAAATTATAGATCTATTTGGTCCCTTTACTAGCTCACAACCACATATAGAAATAAAAGGAAGAATATATTTTTATTGTCCAATTATATGTGTACATACAAATTTTATGAATACATTCACGTATAATTTAAATAATTTGATTATTTAAATATATATGATTATTTAATTAATTATTAATTATTTAATTATTTGTGGAGTGATAACTTTATATTTATGAAGTTATTTTATCTTTTTAAATTTGAATTCTTGCTTAGTTCTTAATATTATTATTATTATTAAGTAAATTATTTCATATTTCTTTTATTTTTATTTTCAGAATAAAATTGGTTAAAAATACGCATGTGGACCCCACCAAGTAATATTGTTCAAGACAAGATCATTGCTACAAAATGAATATCATTTCCAGCAAGTTCATCGCCTCAAGAATTACTCGAGTCGGAGATCGCATAAAGAAATTATCGTGGTTTAAAGATAGGGTATTCTAGAAATAAATATTATGTCATGCTGATGTAAGAAATGATGTAATCAAAATTATGATGTAAGCAATGATGTAATAGAAGTTGACTTGAATGGGGTAGGTGAACGATGATGTAAGCAATGATGCAATTTGAAAGTTGACTTTGAATGGGGTAGGTGAAAGATGATGCAAGCGATGATGCAAAATGGTGGAAAATCAGGAAACGATGATGCAATCGATGATGTAATTGGAGGTGAATTTGGCCTATAAATAGACCTTAGAATCACCATTCTAAGCATTCCATCACAAACCAAAACAATAAGTAGTTTAGAGAAAGAGAGAGAGAGCTTGGAGAGGAGGAGCAAAGCAGAGAAAGAAATTCTACGGTGAAGATTCAATCCACTAAGTTTTCCTATCTCTTGTTATGTTTAATCTTCTAGTTTTTGTAAATTCTATTATGGAGTAGATTTGTTTTCTAAGGTTATGATGTAGCCTAACTTTGATGTTCCAAACCTTTGTTCAATTCAATTAATGATTTTCTATCTTGGTTGATGCATTTAATAATGTTCTTAATGCTTCTAAATAATTGGCCACTATTTAGTTGAATCGTTAATCATAATGATAGCGGAAGCTGATTTATGTGTCTAGTTCATTGTATTTAATGTCATAAATTACATGTAGGATAGGAATATACCTGCATGGTTTGTGTAGTCTATAAAAGAGATCCATAAATCTTAATGAATCCTTTAATGTTTTGACTTGTATGGGAACATAGCAGTTAATCTTTATAGGGTATTTTCCTTAGACCTCGGGAGGGGCTATGTGAATAATTCAGGGAATCTCGACTAGCAACTGGATAGTTAATTTTTGTTAAAAAGAACAAAGGGGAGGAACAGATTAGTTATGGTGAAATCATAATCTTAGAGTTTTATTCATTGAATTAATTTTCATTTATTTACAATTGCAATTAAATTTACTCATAGTTTGTAACTCATTTACTCAAATTTCATCTACCAAATAAAAGTTGAGTTATTTTAATTTTGGGCATTAATTAACAACAATCCTCGTGGGACGATACTTCTCTCATTACTTTATTACTTGTTCGGCTCGTTCATTTGCGATTTTGCACAACAAGTTTTTGGCGCCGTTGCCGGGGATTGTTTGTTTCAATTAATACTAATACTACGTAACTCAATTTTTAATTTGGTCATTTATTTATTTTTTTTTTATTTTTTTATTTTATTTGCTTTATTACTTGTGAGTTTTATGGTGTATGAGAAAGTCTGGGGGCGAAGTTTTACCATTTGACCCAGAAATTGAAAGAACTTGTCGTAAGAACCGGAAAGAAGTAAGGAAGGCTGCAAGTACTGCACTCATGGATATGGCTGAAGGACCCAACAACACACAAAACATTATACCAATAGATGCTGAAATTCGAGCATTACGAGATTATGCTCTACCCACAGTGGGTAATACTTCGGCGATAAGGCGACCGACTATTGCTGCTAACAACTTTGAGATTAAGCCAGCAATCATCCAGATGGTACAAAACAATCAGTTCAGTGGGGCTCCGAACGATGATGCAAATGTCCACATTGACAACTTTTTGGAAATCTGCGATACGTTCAAACATAATGGTGTTACTGATGACGCCATCCGTTTGAGATTATTTCCATTCTCCCTTCGAGATAAAGCTAAAAGTTGGCTCAACTCGTTGCCATCAGGGAGTATTACTACATGGGACATCTTGGCACAAAAATTTATGGCCAAATTCTTTCCACCAGCCAAGACTGCAAAGCTGCGAACCGAGATTGCCACATTCACACAGCTTGAGGGAGAATCATTGTACGAAACGTGGGAAAGATTCAAGGATCTGCTAAGACGGTGCCCACATCATGGAGTTGCTGACTGGTTGCAGCTACACACATTCTACAATGGTTTGGGGAGTTCCACGAAAACATTAGTAGATGCCGCAGCTGGTGGAGCACTTTTGGGGAAACCCCATCAAGCCGCTTGGGATTTACTAGAAGAAATGGCTGCAAATGCCTATCAGTGGCCATCAGAAAGAGCAGTTCCGAAAAAAGTTTTCGGAATACAAGAAAATGATGTGTTAACCAGGCTTTCCACTCAGGTCGAGACATTAGCCAAGCAACTTGGAAACTTGACAGCTAATGCAATTCATACTCAGTCAGCATCCTGTGATTTCTGTGGAGGGGACCATTCCAACGGGCAATGCGATGAAGACCAGACGGGTCAAGCCTTTTTTGTGGGCAACAAACAACCAAATAACCCGTATTCCAACACATATAATCCAGGATGGAGGAATCATCCAAATTTCTCATGGAAAAGCAATGATCGACCCAGACAACAATATCCGCCACCACCTCAACAGCAGCAGGCCAACAAACCGTCGCTTGAAGAAGCACTTGCTCAGCTCACCGTAAGCACTATTCAATTTATGACGAGAACAGACACCACGCTCCAGAATCAAGCAGCTTCCATTCGAAATCTGGAGGTACAAATGGGTCAAATCTCGAATTTGTTGACTGCAAGACCTCAAGGATCCCTACCAAGCAACACAGAGACCAATCCTAGGGAGCACCTGAAGGCTGTCACGTTACGAAGCGGTAAAATGCTGAAAGAACTTGTCAAAAGAGCAGACGAGAAAGAAGAAGAAGTGATGGTTGAACAACAAGAAGCAGAGAAGCCAAAGTCAAAGTTGTTCCCAGACAATCCGCCACCATACAAACCACCATTACCCTTCCCTCAGAGATTTCAGAAACAGAAATTAGAAAAGCAATTTTCTAAATTTCTGGAAGTTTTTAAGAAGCTGCAAATTAATATTCCTTTTGCAGATGCTCTGGAACAAATGCCCAGCTATGTGAAGTTCATGAAGGAAATCCTATCAAATAAAAGGAAGCTGGAAGAAAATGAAACGGTAGCTTTGACCGAAGAATGTAGTGCAATCTTGCAGAAAAAGCTACCACCCAAACTCAAAGATCCGGGGAGCTTTACAATTCCTTGCACCATTGGTGATTCATTCTTTGATAAAGCATTATGTGATCTCGGTGCAAGCATCAACCTAATGCCATTCTCCGTTTTCAAGAAACTCGGCTTTGGAGAAGCAAAACCCACTACAGTATCGTTGCAGCTAGCTGATCGTTCAATCAAATATCCAAGGGGAATTATAGAAGATGTACTGGTAAAAGTAGATAAATTCATATTTCCTGCGGATTTCATTGTGCTAGACATGGAGGAAGATCAAGAAATACCCATCATCTTGGGTAGACCATTCCTAGCAACGGGGAGAACCCTTATTGATGTACAAAAAGGTCAACTCATACTCAGAGTTCAAGATGAAGAGGTGACATTCAATGTGCTGAAAGCTCTCAAACATCCACATGATGTTGACAACTGTTTGAGGGTAGATGTGGTGGATGAATGTATAAAAGGAATACATCAAACCATTACTCCAAAAGATCCACTTGAAGCTTGCCTACATGGAGCACCAAACTCAGAAAGTCCGAACATCACAGAATGTGTTAACCAACTGGAAGCTTCATCTCCCATATTTTTCAGACGACCTTTCGAGGAACTTGGAGCAAGTAAGAGACAACCGGTACCATCAACAGAAAAACCACCAGAGTTGGAGCTCAAGCCACTGCCAGTTCATCTCAAGTACGCATTCTTAGGTACCTCATCTACACTACCTGTCATTATTTCATCTTCTCTAAGTAGAGAACAAGAGGAAAAGCTTTTGAGAGTACTACGAGAACACAAGATGGCTATTGGATGGTCAATCGCAGACATTAAAGGAATCAGCCCAACTATATGCCAACACAAAATTCTCATGGAGGATAAGTACCTACCATCCATCGAGCACCAACGACGTTTAAATCCAAACATGAAGGAGGTTGTCCGAGCAGAGGTACTTAAACTTTTGGATGCAGGTATCATTTATCCTATTTCGGACAGCACATGGGTAAGCCCGGTGCAAGTGGTACCAAAGAAAGGAGGCATGACAGTAGTCACCAATGAAAACAATGAGCTGATTCCAACACGAACAGTAACCGGATGGAGAGTGTGCATTGACTACAGGAAACTAAATAAGGCGACCAGGAAAGATCATTTCCCCTTACCCTTCATTGATCAAATGCTCGACAGATTAGCAGGTCACCCTTATTACTGTTTCCTAGACGGTTATTCTGGTTACAATCAGATTTCTATAGCACCTGAGGACCAAGAAAAGACTACATTCACATGCCTATATGGAACGTTCGCTTTTCGGAGAATGCCGTTTGGTCTATGCAATGCACCCGCCACCTTCCAACGGTGTATGATGTCAATTTTTTCAGATATGGTGGAACGCTTCATTGAGGTATTTATGGATGATTTTTCAGTATTTGGCTCATCATTTGGTTCTTGTTTGGATAACTTAGCACAAGCACTGAAAAGATGCGAAGAGACAAATCTGATTCTTAACTGGGAGAAATGCCATTTCATGGTACAAGAAGGGATCGTCTTAGGTCATAAAGTTTCAGCTAAAGGCATCGAGGTTGATAGAGCCAAGATTGAGGCAATTGAGAAGCTGCCACCACCAACATCTGTCAAAGGCATTCGAAGTTTCTTAGGGCATGCAGGGTTTTACAGAAGATTCATCAAGGACTTCTCGAAGATCACAAAGCCATTATGCAATTTACTCGAGAAGGGTGTTTCATTCCACTTCGATAATGCATGTAAAGAGGCATTTGAGATACTGAAAAAGGCCATTGTGACAGCCCCAGTCGTTATTGCACCTGATTGGGCTTTGCCATTTGAGCTGATGTGTGATGCTAGTGATTATGCCATTGGAGCCGTGCTAGGACAACGTATTGGTAAGATTTTTCATACCATTTATTACGCTAGCCGTACACTAACTGATGCACAGGTCAATTATGCTACCACTGAGAAAGAGCTTCTAGCTGTAGTCTTCGCATTCGACAAATTTCGACCGTACTTGATCGGTTCCAAAGTCATTGTATACACGGATCACTCAGCCATCAAATACCTTCTGGAGAAGAAAGATGCAAAACCACGCCTGATTCGATGGGTCCTTCTGTTACAAGAATTTGATTTAGAGATTCGAGATAAGAAGGGAAGTGAAAATGTGGTGGCCGACCATCTTTCTAGACTAGAGCAACGAGGGGATAAGGAGGATCTTGACATAGACATTAAAGAAACTTTCCCTGATGAACAGCTCTTTGTTCTGGATACAAGCAATGTTCCATGGTATGCTGATTTTGTTAATTTTCTTTCTCACAAAGTTTATCCACCTGACATTTCATGGCAGCAAAAGAAGAAATTCTTGGCAGACGTAAAACATTACTATTGGGATGAGCCGTTCCTGTACAAGTTATGTCAAGATCAGATCCTTCGACGATGCGTCTCAAAAGATGAAGCACAAGATATTCTCCACCATTGTCATTCTTCTGATTATGGTGGACATTTTGGGGCTAATCGAACTGCAGGCAAAATTCTCCAATCCGGATACTATTGGCCCACCATTTTTAAGGATGCTCAAGCATATGTTGCTGCATGCGATCAGTGCCAGCGCACAGGTAACATTTCACGAAGGCATGAGATGCCTTTAAACAACATTTTGGAAGTGGAGTTGTTCGATGTTTGGGGTATCGATTTCATGGGACCATTTCCACCGTCTTTCAAAAATCTCTATATTCTGGTGGCCGTGGATTATGTGTCAAAATGGGTTGAAGCCATTGCTGCACCAACCAATGACTCCAAAGTAGTGGTGAATTTTCTGCGTAGAAATATCTTCACCAGATTTGGAACTCCTAGAGCAATCATCAACGATGAAGGGAAGCATTTTTGCAATAGGTATTTTGATGCTCTTCTAACCAAATATGGAGTCAAACACAAAGTTGCTACAACATACCACCCGCAAACCAATGGACAAGTTGAAATCTCAAATCGAGAACTGAAATGGATTTTGGAAAAGACGGTAAGTGCATCTCGAAAAGACTGGTCGAAAAAGCTTGATGATGCATTATGGGCCTACAGAACAGCATTCAAAACACCGATTGGGATGTCTCCATACAAGTTGGTATTCGAAAAAGCATGTCACTTACCCGTTGAACTAGAGCATCGTGCATACTGGGCTATCAAAAAGTTGAATTTCGACATAGGAGCATCAGGAGCTCTGCGAAGATTGCAACTCAATGAGATGGATGAACTTCGTCATGGTGCATATGAAAATGCTAAGCTGTACAAAGAACGCACCAAAAAGTGGCATGATCAACGGATCTTAAACAAGGATTTCACTTCAGGACAGAAGGTTATTTTGTTTAATTCACGATTACGTTTATTTCCAGGTAAGCTACGCTCTAGATGGTCTGGGCCTTTCACTGTTATTCAAGTTTTCCACATGGTGCTGTTGAAATTCAAAGTGCAGATCGTCGATTCAAAGTCAATGGACAACGACTCAAAGTTTACATGGATGGTGGAGAGCCTCAACAGAAATCCACTATCGCGCTTTCTAACCCAACTTAAGGCGTTTCTCAACAGTCAAGCTAACGACTATAAATTAAGCGCTTCTTGGGAGGCAACCCAAGTTTTTCTCTTTTTAGCTAGTTTTTCTCTGTTTGTGTGTTATTGTGTGTTATTGTATTCTTTGTTTGTTTTTATTTTTTCTTTGATAATTTTTCTTTCTCTTTCAGAGATGGAGACAAGTCTTGCAGCACTGAAAAATCATTTCCCTACTCTACCCCAAGATGTACTCAGAAAGATTTACAAGTGCAGACTCGAAAGAATGAGGGCACTAACATCTTTAGGTCTTTCAGAGCATATTCGGTGGATCATCGAAGCTAAGGTACGTTTAGCAGGTGAGTTGAATGATTCATTAATTAAACGTTTACCAGGATTAGGAAGAAGTTCTTACTCAAAGAAGAGGAGAGCTAAGAGAATGGAAGTCTGTTATAAGTGTGCGAGATGTAACTGCGACACAAGCTGTAAAAATCTTGGATATTTATCCATAAATCGAGAAGATAAAATCAAATGCATAAAGGATGGACTGAGTAAGGAGTCTCTGGATAACATCCGTGAGACTCTTGAGACGCATCCTTGTGGGAAAGTTCAACGTATTCTTTTAGATTTATGGGAGTTATTCAGTAAAGAGAAACAGCGTTATAGTCTTGGGAATCTGACTGTAAAAGACCCTGTTTGCCAGTTTATAAGAAAACTGGATGGGAAGCCAATCCTCAACTCATAGAAGTTGTTTAAGCCGTTTCTGGACGTAAAACCAGAGGAAGATGTGAGCCACAATCACAACTACTCTAGCATCATTTTTTTTCTTTGTTTAGCAGTCTGTTTCAAATTTTTTGATAATTGTGTTTACTTTTCCTTACCTGTTCTTTTGGATTTTTAGGTCGTTTCAAGCTTTCTTGATAAGTGTGTTTACTTTTGACGTTTCATCACCGAACATTTTTATTTTTAGCAGCTCTTTTCAAAATTTTTCGATGTCTGTGTTTACTTTTTGACGTTTGTGTTTACTTTTTCGATGTTTGTGTTTACTTTTTGATGTTTCGTCGCCGAACTTTTTGAATTTTGTATTTGTAGCGGCTTGTTTTATTTATTTATTTATTTTTTCTCGAAGATTGTGCTTTCTTTTTTACATTTCTACACTTAACATTTCCTTTTCCCTCTGACCAATACTGTGTAGCATCGTAAAACTGTTCTTTTACTCTTTCATCTTCTTTAAATAAGTGATTATGACTGATAACAAATAATTCGTTTTCTATGAAAAAAAAAAAAAATGGCAGAACCCTCGAGCAGTAAATTCAAAAACATCTGTGTTTTTTGTAGCCCAAAGTCTGGGATGAGTCCATAATATTCAAAGGCAGCTGCTGAGCTTGGTACTACTTTAGCTACCCGAAACATAGATTTGGTGTATGGAGGAGGCAGTTTAGGACTGAGGGGTTCTGTCGCGGTAACTGCAACTGTTGGAGGTAGGCAAACCATCGGTGTCGCAATAAAGCCTTTGGCTGAAAGGAAAGATATCATCGGTACGAGCATAGGTAATGAGTTTCAGGTCACGAGCATACACGGACGAATGGCGTACATGTTACTCAATGCTTATGCCTTTATCGCGTTACCTGGTGGTTTGGAAACATTTGAAGAAATCTTCAACATTGCGTCCTGGGCCCATTACAACATTCACAAAAAGCCATTAGGTTTGCTTAACACTAACGGTTTTTATGATGGTTTATTGGCTTTTCTTGATCATGCTGTGGAACAGGGTTTTATGACTCAAGCAAACCGACGTATTCTAGTCTCAGCTTCCAGTGTTGATGAACTGATTGACCAACTGCAAGACTTTGTACCCGAAGTTGATCCAATCATGTCGCAGGTGGTTTGGACTCCTGAATCAAGCGGTAACAAGAAGCGTGCACTGGATCTTACTCTCCGGTTGTAACTTTCTTATCCTATGGTTTTATTAATAGCATTTTCATTTGAGTTTTTCTTCTTTTTATCTTACTAGACATTGGGGACACTGTCTCAAATAAGTTTGGGGGTAGAGTTTGCTATTATTAAAATCATAAGATTCAAAAACTGGTCCGAGTTGAAATTAAAAGATGGCAGAGTAAGGAGTACTTTTGTGCTCTTGAGACGCATCCTTGTTTTCATTTCAAAAAAAAAAAAAAGATTTTCATTATTTGTTTTATTATTTTTCTTTCTGCCTTAACAAGTCGACTACTTACTTTGTGTTTATTAATGGAGTTTTAATGCATTTTTTTTTTGGTTGAATATCTTTACTAAGGAATAGTCATGAACATCTTTGCATGATTTGAGACTTTTTGAATGTCATGATCTTAGTTAATTGAGTGGATAAATATCATGTTTACATGAATTGTGGACTATTAGTGGAGATTACCCTTGGTGAGGATTTGAGCCTTTTAAACGTTTCATTTTGAGAGATTTATTTGTTTCTACTCTTAAACACTCTTCACTTTGTTCTTAATAGATGATCTCTATAGGTTTTGCATTGAATACTGAAGAACAAATCATTATTGTAGATAACATGAGTTGCTTTGATTTGAAAATTGGATCGACTTCTTAGAAGTAATATAGGTCATTTTTACTCCACAAAAGCCTACTTTCCTACTTTAAATGGAGACACATCATAAACCCTTTGAAGCCAAACACTTTAAACATTTTTCTCTGTTTACCTTTATTAAATGACCCTATTGAGCCTTTAAATTTAGTCATACCTTATGAAGTTTGGGATCATGCGATGAAGTAAAAGAGGAGAAGGGAATTGAAGTGTTAACATTTACACTATGTGTTTCTAAAAAAAAAAAAAAAATGTTGTGATGAAGTAAGGAGAATAAATGAAGTACTTTGGTATGATCATAAGTTCTTGTTGAACCCGTACCCTAAAATTTCTTACATGTCAATTAACCATAACCCAAATACAATCTTTAATAAAGCCTATTGATCTTCAAGAGGAAGTCCAATTTGAGAGTTGAAGACTGTCATCATGCTCTATCTACGTTCTTAGTATTTGATTCCAATCATGAGATCTATTCACTTGAAAGTGCGGTTCTTTTTAAACGTCTATATTCATATGTGATGTAAATGACGCTTGCTATGCCTTTACATAACCTCTATCACATATGATTGCATGAGTGTTTGCTGTAGGATTCATGAGGGTTATGAGAGATATCTTGTGAGGATTAGAATCGAAACGAAATAAGTCCATGACATGTGAATATGATGTTTTGAAATGAAATTGCTCTGAGAGTGGTGTAAGATTGTTGATGATTCTGTTTTAGATCATTAGTGACTTATCCTTAGTCCTGATACAAGATCATGCATGTATGAGATTTCTGTTAAGTTGTACTTAGTGAGATATTGATAAGTTATGGGTGGAATCTTTTAACGTTTGTGGGTATCGTTGCTGGTAAACCCTCAGGAGACACAACTCCTCCTACTAGGGACACCTAGGGGTTTAAAGGCTTGTGGCATATGCTCAATGCCATCGTGTTTACCTACGAAAATGGATTGTGATTTAATTTTTGTGGTTTTAGCTTAGATTGTTAGTTTTAGTTTTACTTGAGGACAAACAAAATCTTAAGTTTAGGGGTGTGATAACTTTATATTTATGAAGTTATTTTATCTTTTTAAATTTGAATTCTTGCTTAGTTCTTAATATTTTTATTATTATTAAGTAAATTATTTCATATTTCTTTTATTTTTATTTTCAGAATAAAATTGGTTAAAAATGCGCATGTGGATCCCATCAAGTAATATTGTTCAAGACAAGATCATCGCTACAAAATGAATATCATTCCCAGTAAGTTCATCGCCTCAAGAATTACTCGAGTCGGAGATCGCATAAAGAAATTATCGCGGTTTAAAGATAGGGTATTCTAGAAATAAATATTATGTCATGCTGATGTAAGAAATGATGTAATCAAAATTATGATGTAAGCAATGATGTAATAGAAGTTGACTTGAATGAGGTAGGTGAACGATGATGTAAGCAATGATGCAATTTGAAAGTTGACTTTGAATGGGGTAGGTGAAAGATGATGCAAGCGATGATGCAAAATGGTGGAAAATCAGGAAACGATGATGCAATCGATGATGTAATTGGAGGTGAATTTGGCCTATAAATAGGCCTTAGAATCACCATTCTAAGCATTCCATCACAAACCAAAACAATAAGTAGTTTAGAGAAAGAGAGAGAGAGAGCTTGGAAAGGAGGAGCAAAGCAGAGGAAGAAATTCTACGGTGAAGATTCAATCCACTAAGTTTTCCTATCTCTTGTTATGTTTAATCTTCTAGTTTTTGTAATTCTATTATGGAGTAGATTTGTTTTCTAAGGTTATGATGTAGCCTAACTTTGATGTTCCAAACCTTTGTTCAATTCAATTAATGATTTTCTATCTTGGTTGATGCATTTAATAATGTTCTTAATGCTTCTAAATAATTGGCCACTATTTAGTTGAATCGTTAATCATAATGATAGCGGAAGCTGATTTATGTGTCTAGTTCATTGTATTTAATGTCATAAATTACATGTAGGATAGGAATATACCTGCATGGTTTGTGTAGTCTATAAAAGAGATCCATAAATCTTAATGAATCCTTTAATATTTTGACTTGTATGGGAACATAGCAGTTAATCTTTATAGGGTATTTTCCTTAGACCTCGGGAAGGGCTATGTGAATAATTCAGGGAATCTCGACTAGCAACTGGATAGTTAATTTTTGTTAAAAAGAACAAAGGGGAGGAACAGATTAGTTATGGTGAAATCATAATCTTAGAGTTTTATTCATTGAATTAATTTTCATTTATTTACAATTACAATTAAATTTACTCATAGTTTGTAACTCATTTACTCAAATTTCATCTACCAAATAAAAGTTGAGTTATTTTAATTTTGGGCATTAATTAACAACAATCCTCGTGGGACGATACTTCTCTCATTACTTTATTACTTGTTCGGCTCGTTCACTTGCGATTTTGCACAACATGGAGGTTATAGGTTTAATTTTAAATTGTGTCATTAAATTATTTATGATTCAGAATCATTTAATTTAATAAAAAATCGTTTAATTAATGGAAATAATAATTTAATTTAATTGGAATTAGATTTCATATTAAATTAAATTAAATAAGTTTTAATTTAATAAGAATTAGATTCCATATTAAATTAAAAGTAAAGTGTTATGGACCAATAAGGAATTTAATTCCATATTAGATTTGAACTATATTTTCCAATTTAAATAGAAAATTGTATTCTTTGTTAAATTAAAAAACTCTAACTTACTATTAAAAAAAGTGTTTTATGTTGGTAACAAAAAAAGAGAAAAAAAGGAGAGAGAATTTTTGATTACTTGAATAAAAAACTTCCATTAATTAAAAACACCATATTACTTCATCTCAAAATAAATCAAGGGAATTGTTTTTTGATTTCTACATAAAAAAATTTTATAAAAAGATTTCGTGATTTAATTCTTCGAGATTGTATCTATACACAGTTTCTTTTGTGAAGAGTCATAGTAAAAAAGATCGGATGATAAAGAATCTGCGAATCAAAATGGATCAATTCAATCTTCATGCAAGGTAAGATTCAATCTTATTAATTTAATTATTGAATTGTTATTACTAGCATCGATCAGACATGTTCTTGTTTGATTTTTTTTTTTTTTTTTTTTTTACAATCCACGTTTTTGCATTAAATTTAAAATCAATTTTTCCTTCACATGTCTCAAGACGAAACGGAAGGTCAAGTCATGTCGATGGCCAGGATGTTAGAGGTTCATGTTAAATGTCAAATTTAAGCTATCATAGCTTTGAACCTCAACAATTCTTATTATGATAAGTATTTTTTTTCTTACCTCTAAATATATTGTAAATTTGTTTATTTTTTAAATTTAAAATTATCTAAAAACTAATAAGTTAACATTTATACCCTTTTTATTATTTGTTGTTATGTAATTTTAATTAATTTAATACAAGTATTTGAAAATAAATAATAATATTTTTTATGTACATATTAATAATATTTTATCCATAAATTAAAATATGATTAAAAAATATAGTAGTATTAACCATATTTATATATTTAAATATATTAATATATTTAAGAAAATAACTAAAAAAATGAATGTTTAAATTGTAAATTAAAATATATTAGTTTAATTTCAAGACAATTTGAGATGAGATGGATTTAAGTTTTATTTTTCAGATTTAAATTTTACTTTTCAAATATATTTTTTGTAAATATCAAGAAAAAAAGAAAAAAAATTTGTGTAATATAAAATTAGAATAAAATTGAAATTATGTTATTTTGGGGAGGATAGATTTATAATAAAAATTTTTAAATGTCATTAAATGATTTTTAATTAAACGAAAAGTTAAAAATTTTAACTTAATTTTTTTAGCTATTTTTTAGTAGTTTAAGTGATTTGACCACCTAAAAAAACAAACGAAAATAATTTAATAAGTACAATTCAATATTATTAAATCTTAAATAGAAAAAATAAATGATCTCTAAAACAAAAATTGTTGACTTGGAAAAATCAACAAAATCAAGCGCTTGATCCCCACGGCTAAGGCTCCATAAACCATAATATATTTAGATGCCATAAATTAAATATGCCAACTTGCTAGGCGCCAACTAGTTAAAACCCCACCCATATATATTGTATAAATTTCTATTTATTAATATTTGTAAGGATATTAATAACATAATCAATAATCATTTTTTTAATAGATAATTAATCAATTCTTTTTCTAAAACCAAATCAATAATCAATTCTTTTCTTAGAACCATATCTTTTGTTTTTTTTTTTTTTTTTTTTTTTTTTCTGAAGATTGTTGACGAAGAAAAACCAACAAAATCAAGCACTTGATCCCTAAATTTAAGGCTCCATGATATATTTAGATTCGATTAATTAAAGGTGCCTGCTTTGCTAGGCCCCAACTAGTTTGTTTCTTTGAAATACTGACATTCCTTAAAACAATCCCAAATTTGGGAACAAGTACATAAACACCAATAGCCCCGCCAAATCAGGGACGGCAAGAAAGCACAAATAAACTAGTTTTTTTATTTTTTTTAATTTAAATTAGGCGCCAACTAGTTAAAACCCCATACATATTTATTATATAATCTTCTTATGTATTAATATTTGTAAGGGTATTAATAATATAAGGTTTCTTAACTAATTTACCCGAATGTTATGACACATGAGTTATCAAAATTTTATTAATTAGTACATCATTTCATGATTTATAAGATCTTGATAATTCATATGTCACATCATTTGAATATGAATTTGGATAAAATATTTGAAAAACATAACAATATTTAATAAATAATCAATTTTTTTCTTTTATATAATTAATCAATTCTTTTTCTAAAATCAAATCAATAATCAATATTTAAAAAAAGAACCAAAAAAGGGGAAAAAACAGATCACTAATCAATTTTGACTTGGTATATTTTGGAATTTTTTAAGATATTATATGCATTGGTTGCCTTGAGAAGAATTGCGGGGGTTATGGGTTACTGATAAGCGCCACGGCACTCACGCCAAATTTCATGTTTTTAAAAGACATGGGCATATAATTATGCATATAACCCACCCATAATTTTGTACAAATTTATTTTGTGCCCTTTAATTATATTGTATATTAACTTATGGAGCCCTTTTGGCCCCATCTTTGCCTAAGACATTACTGGAATTTAAATCAGTATTTATTACCATTAAATTACATTCAGCTATAGTAATGTAAATGATAAAAATAATAAAATATATATATTTATTAAATCAGTTTGCAAATTATTTTGAGCACAAAAACTAATTTTTTATTTCAATTTTTAAAATTGCAAATTTAAGAACGCCAAGATAGAGTACGTAAAAAGTGAAATTTTCAAAAAATAACACCATCAAATGTGAGTTTTTGAACCAGCATTGGAAAACTAAAATAATTTTTTTGGTGCTATTAGGGCGCGTTTGGTGCACGAAATTAGATTTAACTATATTTAAGAGATGAGATTATATTGGACTAGATATGATCAAATAAGATTAATACGATAATATGTTTGGTATAGTATCAAATAAGACTAAAATATTGATGTCTTATGTTTGCCATAGTTGAAGAATGGATGAAGTTAAATTGGTTTAAATTAATTTTTAAATAATTTAAGTTATTTTAAATATTTTTAATTAAATTAAAATAAAATATTATCATCTAAATTATTTTAAGTAATTTTATTTAATTTAAGATATTTTAAATTAAATAAGTTAATATATTTATATTTAATATTTTAAATTACTTATAAACAAAATCTGTTATATTAATTACTAAAGTAATGCTAAACTTCTCAAATTGTTTATCCAAACCCATACTGAAATGATGTGGTACATCTTATAAATCATAAGATGATGTGATAATTAATAAAATGTAGATAACTCAATAAAAAATTTTGAAAAACTTAATATTACTTTAGTTATTAAAATATTAAAAATTAGAAAAAAGGAAAAAATAATAAAAAGAAAACTTAAAGCATAGGACAAATTTGTTTTGTGCAACTGTAGGGATTGCATTTTGATAGAATTTACTTATCCCAAAAGCAATTAAGAAGAGAACAGATAAAATAAGTAAATCTATAAATAAGAATAGTTTGTAGTTGGCTCAAATGGAATTTCATAGAATTTTACAAGATTCTTTTGTATAAATGATTAAAAAATTTAAAAATAATAGTCTTAGAAAAATTTTTAAATTGTTATATATATTTTTTTTAAATAAATTGTTTCTTTATATTGCTTCCCCACTATTCATACAAAAACATCCCCTCAAAATTTCAGTAAATGCTTAAGCAAAATGATTTTTTTTTTTAATAATAATTTATGGAATCTCTTTGTTTTTGTGGTCCATTTTCTTTCATTACCGCATTAGAAAGGTCCTTGGACGTCAATTTTCAACCACATAAATTAAAACAAATACAGCAGGTTGCTTTTGAGTGGATCGATAAACAACAAAATTTAATGTAAAAAAATATTTTGGCTTTTTAGATCTCTATTCAATTCTTAAAAGCATAAAAATTTAGACCTTTCAATAGATTCCATTAATAATTCCTAAGGTCTATAATTAATTTAATTTAAGTACGATTAATCAGACGCCCCAAAGTTGACCAGAGAAGAGAGAAACCATGTATACCTACAATAGCTGTGACTTGTAAGCAATTAACGTGTTTCCCCTCTGTTGCACATCCACTTACTAGTGACTAGTGAGCTGTGGATGAACTTTGGCTTCCCATTATCCTATTCATGTGATGAGAGTTTACAATAATCAATCTCATTAAAAAATATATCATTATTTAATCATTTAATCCTGGCTAGATATAAAAAAACTTGTGATTGATGAAAGGTGGTATGGTTGAGTGATAAACCATGATCCCACTTAGTTTGTTGTCTCAAGGTCGTGAGTTCCTTTCACTTGGCCCATTTTAATGAGTACTTACACTCTCACTTGTAGTGCTTGCTCTCTCCCGCTTTAGGGAGCAGATCCCAAATATCATATTTCAAAGTTATATTACAGTTGATCCAATATATCCTAAACAATGTACCATTTAAAAAAAAAATAGTGATTTGGTCAACGTCAAATTTTAAAAAATATTTCCTCTTAGTTTAAAACTAGTTTTGACTGCATGTGCAAGCCACTTCATCTTCACTGCTACTTGATAAATTATAATCATCATCTCTATTCGCTTCATTTCGACTGTTTCAATTCATCATCCTCATTGTCATAGAAAGATCCATGCTTAGGATTGTGCTGCAAAAAGTCCAAGAATGTTTGCAAGTGTATTAGCATATATTAAATCAAATGCATATTCAATTTCAATATTATACAAGTTGAAGGAAAGTTTTAACATTCAAGTAATTGATTGCAAATAAAGCAAAATTAAAACTAAAACTTATATTCAACCATTTAAGTTGTTACAATAGATACAAATTTAATTTTATTTCCACTATGAAGATTTAATGACATGGTAAGTCACAGGGAGGAAAGCTCACCTGGGTTGGTGGCGTATACAATTTTAGTTACAAAGCCTTGGAATCCTATTCTATGGAGAATTCTTGAGCTACGTCTTGCAATAATTTAAGCTTGATCTTTTTCGTGTCAGACGTCGAATTCAACCTTTCAATAGTCTATAAATATACGATTATGAATCCAAATGCAAAACAAAAAAAAAAAACAAAACAAAACAAAAAAAAATGGAAAAATACTAATGTAAAGTCTTCAAAATCCTAAACCACATAAAAAGTACGAATGCAGCATACAAAAATCAACATTTGAAATGCATCAATAATCATCATTTTCATTTTCAACATAAGGACTCCAAACAAACATTAAAATCAAAAATTTTACTAGACATGCTTCTAAACCCCAATCAACATCACTATTAAACAAAGTATAAACAAAAGGAACAACAAAATTCTAACACAAAACATTCCTTAACATCATCTACACCAAATAAATAAGCTCCAAACCAACCTCACGATTTGCTGCCTTTACTGTTACATATGACCTTAAACATCACAACTACCTCCACAACTAAGAAACAACCTCCCAAAAGAGTTTCGAAGGAGAAAGAAAACAAACAACCTAAAAAAAAAAAAGAAAAAGCCATCAATATCACCAGTTTCACCTAAAAGACTCCAAACACTGTTAACTCAACACCCAACAAACTCACATAAAATAAAAAATGCAGATCCAAATAAAAATAACAACAAATCCTTAGTCATTTTCTTTTTCATTAAAAAAAAGAACCATCATAGAAGAAAGTGAATGGAGAATCAACAAGTTAACATCATTGATCGTTCTCACCAAAAAGTAAAAACCCTTAAAAACTATAAAATATTATCAAAACATTTAAAAAAAAAAAAAAACTAAAACTCTTAATGAAACGACATCAAAACCTCAAAACTACACTAAATTGTTTAAAAAAAAAAAAAACACAAATGAAGAACCAAAACAAATGAGCAAGGCTTCATACTATTAGATATTCAAAGTCTCATTATTAGATATAAAATCAAAAGTCAATAATTAAAAAAATAATAATAATTCAAGCTCTTTGTTTCATCTCTTTCTCGCTCTCACTTTTATTAAAAATATTATATCATAATGACATAGTAATTAGCATGCCTTGTAATTGAGTCTCACTAGATAAACAAAAAGAACTTGTGGAAAAGACACAGTCATGGCAATACATAAACCTTCAAATTTAATAGTGTCAAGACATCAAATAAATGTCAATATCTGTAAACTGGAAATCTTCCTTACAAGCTATGCCATCCAATGTAGTGTACCGTTCATTGACTTGGCACTATTCATTGTTTAAAAGGCTAGGTGAGGCGTGAAAAACAAAATAAAGGGAAGAGAGAGAGAGAGAGAGAGAGAGAGAGAGAGAGAGTATTGACCGGATTTCAATAAATTGAGCGAGCACAAGAGAGATAGAGAAAGGTTAGACGTGTTGCATTGTGGCGAGATTAGGAAGTTGAGATTTTTTTTTTTGGTTGATCAGAAATGTGAGGTTGTTTTTTCTAACATAAAAAGTCTGAGAATTTGTTGTTATCGGTATTTAGTTTTTGACTTTTAAATGGTATGAAAATATCTAGAATTCTCTACAATTTTCCTACTATTGAATCACATATAGGCCTACTGTTGGATCATATATGGGCCGTAAGTCAGGGACTAAATAACTTTGTTTATCTCCACCAAACCACACCTTAAGGTCTTTCAAAAAAAAAAAAAAAAAAACCTTAATGTTTAATCAATTAATTAATAAATAAACTAACATCCAAAATTTAACTATGATTTATAGAACTGTGTAAGCTAATATTATCTAAGTAATCTAACATATAAAATTCTCCAAAAGAAAAAAAAATCTAAAATTTCTAGAATGCTCATATTATCAAAGAAAACTAATAATTAATAAGTAAATGGTAGATGATTTATCAAGGTAAATTAATATCCAAAAATTCTAAAATATTTATATTATCACCTATAAATATGATTTACATATCCATTTATAAGTAAACTAATATCCAAATTTAAAAATTAGAACATTATTGAATTAGTTTTTTGATACTTATGTCTTTAATATTGGTTCTTACTATCTTTTTCAATGTTATGGAGGAGTTTGTAAATTATTTTTTTAAAAAAAAAAAAAAAAAATTCATCAATTCAAATTGAGGTGACTACCTCGCCTCATCGAGGCTTGATATTCTCACTTTGTCTTTCTCCTTTTAAAACATTGGCACTATTTATTATAGCCTATGACAATGTTAAAATCTGAAATGCATGCAAAATCTATAAGGGCAAACAAAATTTTCTTTCGTAACTTAAAAAACAAATAAAATAAAATCATACCAGCTCTACAACTTTCTTGGATGCACCAAAGTTCATAAGCTTAATGCACCCTTTATTATCAACAAGAATGTTTGCTTCCTGAATCAAACATGCCCATTGTTAAATCAAGCTAGAGACAGATGTATAAAAGTCTCTCTTTAGAAGAACTAAATAAAATTACCTTAATGTCCCTAAGCATAACTCCATTCATGTGAAGATACTCTAGTCTCAATAATAACTGTTTTGTATAGATTCTAATAACATGTTAATCAAACAGAACCCACTTTAGCATTCCAAAGTACCTAGATTCTAAAATTGAAAAACTAACAATCGATTATCACTTACAGACTCAGGGAAGGATCCAAATTTCCCTAATAGCAACGATATAGATCACTAGAAACAAATTCCAACAATATATTCAATGATTCATTCTCTCTTATAGTTCCCAAATATCTCTAAATAACAAAATTTAGACAAAAACAATCACACATCATCCAAATACAATCAAATCTACAACAAAATTGAATATACCATTACTCACAATAATGTTTGGATGCGTAAGATTCTTTAATGGTTTCACTTCTATTTCACCAAAAAAAAAAAAGTCAGTTCTTCATTGAGTTCTTGAATGTGAGCCTAATATGTAAAGATTTAGATACAAATTAGTAAAACTCAAAAACACACTTCAAAGTTAAAGTCGGATACTGTTAAATGAACTTGATTGAAAATTAATTTTTTTCAAAAAAAAAAAAAAAAAAAAAAAATCTCTTGCGTTTTCTCTTTTAAGCAATGTTGGCTACAATTAAAACCTTTAATCACAGCAAACAAATAAACAATTAAAAGAATCCAAAAACAAACCAATAAACGTAGTTAGTTAAAATCACTGAATTTTTTGACGACGAGAAGCTCTTCAAAGTCCAGATTCATTCCCATATACACTCTCCCAAACGTGCCACACCCGATCAACTCACCTTTCCTCAACTGGATAGGCGACTCATCGATTTTAGGAATCAATGGCAAAGCTAGCACTTAAGTTTGGAGAACAGATCGATTTTTGATTTCAAAACAACCTTAACCTAACATTCTCGATTCTTCCCATTTTTATATATAATATAATTCGAGCTCTTCAGAAAGACCATGACTTGATCTCATTCAGTCCTAAGCATGAAGCTTTTCCGCTCATGTTATGCTCTCTCTATGTTGGTGTCCTCAGTCGTTGCCTTTCGTTGTGTGAAGACAAATTATGTAAGGATAAAAAATCTCCTAAAACCCATAACCCACCAACTCCACATCATTACCATACACCCAGTATGGTTGATTCAACCACTCTATCAGTTATCAATTACAATGTCACTAAATTACTTATCTACCCTTTCATTTTCAAACAAACATCAAGGGCAAAAATGTCATTTCACTTTCAAACAAATTGCAGGGTGTGAAATTCTGTCACTATTCACCAACACTTTTCCCATTTTTTTTTTATATATAGTTAATAAAGATTCAAAGAAATAGAGAATGAAGAGAATTTTAATACATGGATGAAATAATAAGTCAAAATAAAAGCTTTACTTAGTGTACATCAGGGTAAAACGATAATAAGAAGAATCAAATAATCAATTATTTAGAGTAATTCAAGATGTGTTGCATTAGACTTGATATCCAGGATTTTTTTAATAGTAAATCATTTAACCCCAACAGATTTTTTCATGTCTAGTGTAATCATGCATCTGAATAACGAACCCAAGCCAAAAAGGAGAAAAAAAAAAGGAAAAAAAAAAAAGGAAAAGAAAACTGCATTGTCATCTGAGTCTTCTACTTGTATAGTATTGAACTCTAGATCATTAAGACTTTTAAGGTACACTCTACAAGGATCAATACTAACAACCACAGCCTACAAAAGAAGTACTCAATTAGAACTATGGACAAACTTATCTAGGATTTTTATATCAGATCAACCATCTAGTTTTGAACAATAAATAAAAGTAGAAAACATAAGACTACTCATTAACTAAAACATTTATTACCCCCAATATTAGTTAACACACTTTCATCGATAGGTTTACATATGAAATGAAAACCAAAGATGTACTCAAACTCAGATTACTAAAAAATATTGTATCAAATTTTCTCGTATGCCACTATCAAATCAAGTTTTTTGGTATATGCATATCTTTCTCTATTAACATGTTCTCAATCGACCAGCTTGAAACTCAAGTTATGCACTAAAGCAGCAACACTTTAAGAGATTGATTAGAACAACAAATAATGCATTAAAAAATGAATAAATTTATCACAACATATCTGAACAAATTAATAAATTGTAGGGCATGAAAATGTCAACAATTAGACAAGGAATTACCTGAGTTCCATAAACTCCAGATATTTATTCTAAGCTACTTTTTCCAATCTTTAATTAGACAAAGAATTATTTGAGGTCCATAAACTCTATACATCTGTTTTAAGATACTCTTTCTAGTATTCACCTAAAAAATTACCACAACTATTATTAGGGACACAAATTCATATATTTATAATCATATGAGCCCCAAAATTGTCAAAGTAAAGAGATAATGGAAACTTGTTGCATATTTTGGTTTTTATACATTCTTCTACTACATAAATTGCATCACTTCCAATAAAAATCATATTAGCTCCAAATCTTATCACTTGTAAAACAAGAATTATAATTTTTAATGACAACAACTCTCTATAAGTTATGACGTAAACAATTGTCAATACAAATCCCAAAATCTAAATATTAAAAAACTCAAAATTTAACATAAATGATTACATTAACAATCAACTAAAAAAAAATAACATATTTTTCTGTAGAACCCACGATCATATATTTAAGAAATATAAATCCTAAAATCTGAATGTAAGAAAAAAATCATGATTTAATATAAATAATTATACGAATAATTTCTACACAAATGACAGAAGAATAATCATCAAACTTAACTAACATGTGAAGAATTGATAGGGTTTATTTGCAAATTTTGTTAAAAAAAAAAAATAAAGAACTAACAGGATATTTTATCTCTAAGACATTGAATAAAGCCAAAAAGAAAAAGTGAAAACACACCCGGTGGTTGTTTGGAAAGACAAAAGGTGTTTGTGTATTGATTTAGTCATCTTCATGTAAACCCAAAAATTGTAAAGTCTTACTACTAAAATCAATAGTAGTGATTGCCATGAGAAGAAAGAATGAGACCACAGACATATTTTAGTAGTGATTTAGAATAAGCCCCAAAAAAGAACTTACCTTGATAAGATGAAGTCTTAAGAAGCATCTGGATAAGATTCCTATTAGAGAAAGAGAAGAAAATGTGAAAATAATAAGAAAAGAGAAGAGAGCCATAAAAATTTGACGAAAAGATAAAGCCAAACATAATATCTTAAGGAAGTGGAATGAGAAAGAGAGAGGTATCAGAAAGAGGCCATCCATCCATTCATCGTCACAAAGAGGTCATCCATCCATCCATTGCTCTTTTTAATTTTCAATTTTTATTTTATTATTATTATTATTATTTTTTGGGGATCATATCTAGAATCTAATCGAGAAAGGTAAATATCTAACCAGCTAACCCTCTTTCTCTCTCTCCTTTCTTTTTTTTTCTTCTACTTCTTTCATCTTTCCCTTATGGTGTTTGTCGACAAGCCATTCTATCTCTTTCTTCATTTCATTTTTTTGGTGGCACACATCATCTCTTCACGTAGCCGTTTCTTCTTCTTCTTCTTCTTCTTCTTCTTCTTCGCAATAGGTTACACCATTTCATTCTTCTTATTCTTCTTCTTTCGTAGTAAATCAAAACCCATTTTGCAGATCCTCTTCTTCTTCTTCTTTTCATGTAACAAATCAAAGTCTCATTTTGTCGGTCACCGTACTCCTTTGCCGTTGGTCTACCCTTATCGCATGTTTAATGTTGGTTTTGTTAGTTTTGTAGGTCCTCTTCTTATCTTTCTGTTCTTTTGTTATTTTGTTGCATGTCAGTTTGCAGTAGTTTTGTTGAATGTTGATTGTTGATTGTTGAATGCTTGAATGTTGAAAATTGATTGTTGCTTATTGTTGGTAAAAAACCCCACTATCAATTTAGGAGAGATTGTTGTTGTTGTTGTTTTTTTTTTTTAATTCTTTTATATTCTATTATATTTGTATTTGTTAGTGTTTATTATAGAGCTAGAATTGAAGTAGCCAAGAACTCTACAATTCTAGCTCTCCAGAAAAACTATGACTTGACCTCACTCAACCCTAAGCATGAAACTTTTCTGTTAGTGTTCTGCTAGCGTTGTGCTTTCTCTGTGTTGGTGTCTTCAGTCGTTACCTCTCTCTCTTTGTGAAGACCATTCATTGACATTATCGCCACATATTGGTATGGTCGATTCAACCACTTTTTCGAGTATCAATTATAATATCACTAAATTATTTCTCTACCCTTTCCTTTTCAAAGGAATATCAACAGTAAAAAAGAAATTTCACTTTGAAATAAATTTTTAGGGTCTAGAATTTGATACTGTTCATGATTCCTCATCTTATTTTTTATATAGTTAATAATGTCACTAAATTACTTCTCTACCCTTTCATTTTCTAAGGATCATCAAGGGAAAAAACAAATTTTCTTGTCAAATAATTTTTAGGGTCTAGAATTTGATACTATACATAATTCCTCATCCCATTTTTTATGTAGTTAATAGAAACAGAAATAGATATGGTGCCAGAAGGAAAGGAATATAATATTGTAGCGGATTTGCACCTTTGGCATTGAATTTGTCTTGCTGTTAGAGCACTGCCCTCTATCCGAAATAAAGGCAAATTTGTGCTAAGCATAAGTGTGCAAATATTTCAATCTTCAAGTTACATGTGCTAATAATCCACACACACGCCCCCTAAGGCATAAATGTCATAACCACGATTTATTTTACTTTGATGACAAGCTACTCAAATTCCACCATAGTGTTGAATGTGAGGGTTCCAACTTCTACCATTGCTTGGAATGTGATTGGAATATTCATCTTGAATGTATTCCTCTACCAAGTAACAAGAAACATATAAGTCATGACTGCTATCTTACTCTTATGGATTCAATTAAAGAATATAAACATTTGGAATATCGTTGTGTTGCGATATTTGTGAGGAGATAGGGAATCCCAACACCATATTTATTGTTGCGAGGAATGCAAGTATAATGCTCATATACAGTGCGTGATCTCGGAGGTAAGTTTATGTTTATATCCATTAAATCGATTGCAAATAGGAGATCATTTATGTCTATAGACAATCAGTTGTGCATCATGACATGAATTAAGAACACACATTGTTTTCCAAACAGTAGATTTTTGCTCTTAGGATGACACTTCACGAGAGATATTGTCATACTTGGAAGCCAAATGCAAAGATGAAGTGGGGGAACATAATAATAGAGAAGACAAGAGTGATGCTGAATTGTTTTGCTCTGCTGCAGAGGAAATTAAGAGTGGGACGTAAGTCACTATTTCAATAAGTAAATTTCTTCCCTGTTGAGTAATAATTTCCCATGTAGAAAAGTATTTTTAAATGATACAATATTTGCATGGCTTTGATGTTTGATGCCAGTATATATATATATATTTAAATAATATCATATTTGCATTGCTTTGATGTTTGATGCCGGTATCTGGATCAAGTGGTGGGAGATCTTGAGGTAGAGATTGGAAAATTAACAACAAAGTTAGTAGGGCTAACAGCAGAGTTCGACTCCAAAGAAAGGAAGAGGTCAGACGAATGATACTTGACAGGATACCAAGCTTAAATTTCAAATTCTTCAAGGCCTCCAGCTTGGCAGCACGCTTGAAAGAAGGGCCCTAGGCCTGTGTAGGGGGAGTGACCGCCGGGGCCCATTAGTTTTGGGCCTAAATTTCTTTGTTTTTCTTCATTAAAGTGAGAAATATAAAAATAAATTAATTATTGTATTTTCATTTTTACTGATTTATTTCCAGCAGCTTTTGAAGATAATGAAAATTCATTAATTATGTTGGTTACAACTTTTCTTTAAACCCGTTGCTATTATTCATTGTGATGACCTCCCATCTTTATTAGATTCATGAAACTCATCAAACCTTCCTAACGCCATACCCTACCAATACTTGAATCAATAGAAATATATAGACATTCAAGTCTCAATCATGGTTCCACACGAAATCATCAACCCTCCATAAATGAAAGTCAGGTTAATTAATGGGTGTAAAGCACTTTCCTCTTCCATTTCTCTCTCACCAAAAATCAATGAAATTCTCAGCATCTTTCACCATAGAATCTTAAAAACAATAAACAAGGTACTTAAATAGGTCGAGACTATGTAAAAATAATTGCAGAAAGACTATTTTTGGTAATAAATGGGGTGTATGTTTAGATTATATATTTTGAAAAAAGAAAATAATGGGGTAAACTAATTAAAAGGGATATTTGAGAAGTGCAAATATCGCCACTCGAAAATATATCATTACTTAATCCTAACTCAAAATGCGAGCAAATATTGTCACTCGAAAATATATATTATAACTTTATTTTAGCTCTAATATATTTACTAGGTTTATAGAATACTTGAGTTAAAAAAAAATGTTTATTCATATATGAATATATTTGTCTTATGATATCTTTTTTTTTCTTAATGAAATTATTATTTAAATATTAAAAACATAATAAAACAGGTTTTATGATAAATTTAAAAATTATTGATATAAAGGGACCTATTGTTTTAAACAAAAAAAGGGATAAAATCGTCCATTTCCCATTATACGCTGGATCTTTGAGAAGTCCGGGCTGGCCCTTTCTGTGAAAGTCAACTCTTTTGAGGGCCACTGTATCCACATTTTACACCCCCATTCCATTCAATCCACATTTTACTCCCCATTGGGCCATTAGATCTACAATTCATGGCAATCCACCAATTTAGGAGACTGAAAACTCATGGTTTTGATGGGATATGTAAGGTGGGATTTGATGTGATGAGGCCAGAGGAAAACTCAAAGTCACAAAATGGAAAGGAAATTTTCGTTCTCAGACTCACGTGAGAGAAATATTTTAATGAGGTTAATAACTTTATAAATTAGTAAATAAATTTTATTATTTTTTATAGTTCATTTTATATGTACTATTTATATTTTACATATTTAATGATTAATTTATTATATTTTATTTAGATTTAATTGGATATGTATATAAATATTTCACATTCCAACTTGCATGCAAATTTACATCCAACTTGTATAAACAAAGTTTAATTACACTGCTAGTCTATATTAATTATACTATAGTCTCGGTCATAATGTGTCAACTAATTAATTAAAAAGATTCTTTACGATTTAAAATATAAATCGTGATAGAAGGTAGAATATCTAATTATTACTCATTATGTTTTCGTGTTATATACCATATACTTTCTAAAAGTAGATGAGGATTCCCCAAGGAGCCGTTTGATTAATTAGCCTAGGTTTGCAGCATATTAAACTACTAATCTAGATTTAAAATAAATTTAAGATGTCTTTATTTGTACACGGGGTCATGTGAGTTCACATAACATAGCAGAAAATTTTTACTTTATTACGTGGAGCAATACCAACTATCAATACAAATAACTTAACCAGAGTGAAGGAGAACTAAGAAAGGAAAGAAACCATAAAAAACCTAAGAAAATGGCGAATCCAATCCCGGAAAGCAGGAAGATATTGCTTGAGTGGAATATAAGAGATGTCTTTGCTTTTATAAAATTAACCCCAAATTTAATGTAATTTAAAAAATGAAAAATATAAAGAATCAAGTAACCAACTAGCATGCGCTTTTTGGCTTTACACAAGGGACATTCCTTCTCTCTTCTTCTCTTCTCTTCTTCTCTTCTGTTAGGGTTTTACCTAATCAATCATAACCTAATTCGGAAAGTAAGTTCACCATGAGGGAATTTATGATTTGGTTATTAAGTATGATAAAAGTAACTGTAATTAAAATCATCACACATGACAGTATATATAATGTATTCAAAACTTGAAAAACAGTTGAACAAATGCACAAACATACCCGGTTTTAGAAAAAAATTGATATGGATCTCTGGTTATTCAACTGAGATCGGATTTCAATCACGAAAATGGAAGGAAACCTCAATTTACAGTATTGTTTGTCTTGCCCCTCTTTCTATGTTTTCCCGACAACCTTTTGCTCTCCGCTTTTAGTTTTTTTGCTCTCTATTTTTGATGTGTTTCTGATGCAAAACTGAATTCCTCATGCACAACCACATTTCTTGGCATTTTATGTAGCAATTAACTACTCTTAATTGCCAAGAACAATTGCTTCATTTAAACTTAAGTAACTGCTTTATCAATTACTTAAACTGATCCAAAAATTATTTGAATCCTAGGTTTTGGGCTTGGGTCATCTTAGGTGGACTTGACCTAATACCCAGTTAACCTAACATCTCACACTTACACAAGATGAGCCAAACAAAACTAACAGAGAAAATATTGTTGACCCATTTATAATAAAAGTACAGGCATTCATATAAGCAACCATACCGTGTGACCTATGAATAACAATATATGTGATAGGATTTATTTTTCAAATCTCAATTGTGCTTCTATACAATAGATTATCAATTTGTTCATTGTTATATCCTAGATTTAATAGAATTTTATTTGTTCAGGCATATTCGATCCCTTTAACACAACATGCTTAATTCTTTAATATTTCATATAATTACAATTATGATTCCAAATCACAATTCGTTGACATGTAAATATATAAAAAATAAAATTCATTGAATTTTCCTATCTCACTTTCGTCTCTCGGTCAGCAAAAATGATTGACATCATAGAAATGTCTCATAGGCCGTATTATCATGATTATAGAAAACACACTAATGATACAAACATCACTCCATTACTTTGAGACAAAGTAAATAGTTAACGAGGACATAGGTAGAAGTTTCTACAAACTTCAATGGAACTTGCACAATGAGGAATTAGGGATAAATTCACTCATTTTTCATGTCGGTCATAATAAGCACACGTGGTATGACACGTATGTTACAGTGAATCTTGTGTCTCAATAGAGATGCGTATGTCAATTATATTCAGATTATTCACTATATAGATCTTAGTTCATATGCTCTCATAACGTCTAACCTGAGTTTCTAAAAGGCTCGCTTTCTAAACACCTCTTTTTAAGAAACTCACATCTGACTTCTCATGATGGTAGAAATACATCACGAGCGGTTCTATTATTAATGTTTAGCGTGCAACCTCATCTTGGCTATTGCAAAGACGACATTTCATATATTCTAAGTCCTTGAGAGAATAATCTCCAATTTATTCTTTAAAAATATATGTGTCTCATCTTGGCTTGTCATCCTAGCAACCAAAGCGACTGTACGTGTAAGAATACCAATCTCCAACCTGATGACATATTTTATATAATTCAAGTGAAATGAATATGTGCTAGTATTATATAATAAATATAATGTATTTATTCACAAATGGATATAGTTCAAAGTGACAATTACAACATTATAATCTACGCTAACCTAAAGACCTAACATGTGATTTAAAAACATCTCTTGTCACAGCTTCTGTAAGCGAGTCAGCAACCTTCTTATGCGTAGATATATATTTGCTCATTTCATTTTTCTTTGTCACTATATTTGTGACAAAATTATATTTAGTCTCTATATGTTTTGATTTACTATGATATTTTGCATATTTGGTATAAACAATGATTGCTTGACTATCACAGTAAATGGTAACTGGCTTCTCCGCATCCACTTTTAAAATCAGATCTCCTAAAATTTTTTTAAGCCATACTGCTTCTAGAATTGCTGTTGAACATACTATAAATTCAGCTTCCATGGTGGATAACACAATGCATGACTGTTTCTTGCTACTCTAAGAGATTGCACCTTAGGTGAGCAAAAATGCATAACTTGAAGTAGATTTTCGCTCATCTAAGTCACTTCCCCAATCTGCGTTTGTATACTCAACCAGACGCAAATTACCGTCTTAGTAGTAAAGGGATTAGTTTGCGATCCCCTTTAGCTATGTTAATATTCTTTTCACAGCGATCCAATGTTTTCGATCAGGATTGGATTGATATCTATTAACTAGTCTAATTGCATAGCAAATATCAGGTCTCGTAGATATCATAGCGTACATGAGACTTCCGATAGCATTGAAGTAAGGAACTCTTTGCATTTTTCACACTTTTGTGGAGTCTTTGGGCACATTTCGAGACTAAGAGTTTGTCACTTTGAAATGGGAGTATCTATAGGTTTACAATCAACCATATAGAATCGTTCGAGGATTTTTTTTAATATAAGGCTCTTGTGATAAAGTTAGGATCTTCATTGAATGATCTCTTTTGATCTTAACTCCTAAAATATAGGCATCTTTTCCCACCTCTTTCATCTCGAAAGTTGAAGATAATCATTCCTTTATAGTCATCATAAACTCCTTATCATTTCCGGCTAACAAAATATCGTCCACGTATAAAGACAAAATTATGAATTTGTCTTTTACCCATTTGACATGCACATAATGGTCTTTTTTAGTCATTTAGAATCCATAGGATATTACTACCTCATGGAAATGAATATACCATTGTCTGGAGGATTGTTTCAGACCATAAATAAATCTTTTGAGCTTACAAATGTTTTGCTCTTGACCTTTTGAAATGAAATTCATTTGCTGTTCCATGTAAATTTCTTCCTCCAGTTCTCCATTAAGGAAAGCTGTCTTTACATCCATTTGATGCAATTCCAAATCCATGTGTGCGATGATAGCTAATATAAAATGAATTGAAGCAAACTTTATCATAGGAGAGAAGGTTTCTTCATAATCTATATCCTCATGTTGAGTATATCATTTTGCTACTAATCTTGTCTTATTCATTTCTATTGAGCCGTTTGCCCTACGCTTGATACGGAGAACCCATTTGTTTCCAATGGCTTTCCGATTAGGTGGTAAGTCAACCAAGTCCCAAACGTGGTTACTTTTCATTGACTTCATCTCTTTTTGCATAGCCTTAATAAAAAATTCTTTAACAGGTGAGTTGAGAACCTCATTTACATTCTTTGGCTCATTATTATCATGAGAAGCAAGTATAAAAACTTCTCCTTCGATCTCAATTGACGACGAGGAACAGTTTTACAGTCGTTTCTACGAGTTGATAATTTTGAGGGTACTATTTCATTAGTTTCTATGCTTTCACTTGGAACAAGTAAAAGAGCACTTTCAATAGCTTTATCACTCCTATTAGAGATAGAGTATTCAGACAACTCTCTTTCTACCTTGAGTTGAGTGTTCGAATTCATAACATCATGAGATTTACTCAATTCGTAAAATTGAAAATCTTTTTCAACTTCACCTCTGTTAGGAAATTCATTCTTTAAGAAATTCACATCATGTGACTCCAATTCAGTTACGCTTCCATCTGAATTTTCTCCTATGAATACATATCCTTTAGAGTGCTCAGAGTATATGATAAAGATACATTTCTTTCCTCTAGCACCCAACTTTCCATATTTGCTGGACAAGTTATGTACACATCCTACGCACCCTCAAGGTCGCATATGGGTGAGATCGGGTTTCCTACTTGTCCATAATTCATAAGGTGTGGAAGATATTGACTTGGTAGGGACCCTATTAAGAATATATGTAGTTGTTAGTAGTGCATCTCCCCAGTAAGTTATTGGGAGGTTTGCTTGTGCCATCATAGATCTTACCATATCTAATAAAGTTATCTTCCTTCTTTCTACTACACCATTTTGTTGCGATGTCTTAGGAATGGTCAATTATCTAACAATACCTTTCTCTTAACATAATATCTCAAATTGTTCTGAGAGTTATTCTCGTCCTCGATCAGTTTGTAGGACTTTAATAGTTCTATCTAACCGATTCTTTACAATATTTAGATATAATCTAAAGCAATCTAATGTTTTAGATTTATGGGAGATTAAATAAACATGACCATAACGGATGTAATCATCTATGAAAGTTATAAAATATGAACCACCACTTCTAGTTTTAACATTCATAGGTTCACGAATATCAGAATGAATTAATTATAATGGATTTTCAGTTTTAATTCTTTTTTCAAATGATTTTCTTATTGTTTTTCATGCTAAACGATTTTCACATATAGGCAAATCTATCTTATAGAAGGAATTCAAAAATCTCTTTTTGGCCAATCTATTCATTCGATCCTCGCTTATATGCCCTAATCTAGCATGCCAAGTATTAACATCGACATTTGTAATGTCAGAAGAAGCAATTAATGAAAAATAACCATTATCATCATAATAACCGTTCATTTCGGTATTTAATACAATAAAACCATCTAATAAATATCCAGTGCCAATCCTAACAGAATCCAAATAAATGTCCATACAGTCACCATGAAAGTTTAAAACATATCCTAATTTAAGAAGTACTGGTACATAAACCAAATTTCGTCGAATATTTGGAGCAAATAATACATCATAGAGATACAGTACTTGGCCTCCAAACAAAACAAGCTTACAAGTGTCAATACCCTTCACCTCAACACGTGAGTTATTCCTTACATATATCCATCTTGATCCTTGACTTATTTGATGATACTCCATAAATGCTCCTCGATCTTTAGCTACATGATAGATTGCCCTTGAGTCTACAATCCATAGAGGATGAGATTCAATAAGTAATACTAAGTCAGAAACATAAGCATGATTAAATGTGTCAGAGTAATATTGTACATTTTCATTCTTTTGCTCAGTACATTTACGAGCAAAATGGCCCAGCTGACTACAATTGAAACAAGTCATTTTGACTTTCTCTTTCCTTGCCTCAGCGCGTTTGCCCTTCTTGCGCTTTCTGATCCCATTCTTCTTAAACTCGGAATTTACATTCCATTTCTTGAAGTTCTCTTTCCATCTCTTACGCTTGAAGCCTAAACCTTTGTGCTTACTTGATTTAGCCATGTAAAGCTGACCGGAAGCCTTAGCCGCTTCTAACCACTCATCTTCCAATTCAACATGACATGCAATGTCATCAAATGTCTTGATATTATCATTATGAGTCATGTTGATTTTCATATTTTCCCAACTAGAGGGAAGAGACCAAATAATAGCTTGTAATTGTTGCTCGTCGGTAAGATTATGCCCAATAGTTTTGAGCTCATGAATCATGTTTGATATCTCCCTAAAATGCTGCCTCATAGTATGATTTTGACGCTTCCTATAGGTGTCAAACTAAATGGTTAGCCTCCTCAGCTTAGTGGTTGAAATACCACTGTATTTGTCTTTTAAAGTCATCCACATGTCTAGAGCAGTCTTATAATCTTCATACATACACATGAGATCATCATTCATACTGCTCGGGATTGTAATCTGAGCAATGTTATTCTTCTTTTTCCAAGTTTGATTGACAGGCTCATATCCCCAGGCAGCCTGTTGGCAACTCCACAGTCGCCATCTAGCTACCATCTGGTTCGACCGAAGAGTTTCCATGGAGCTAAGCAGTCCCTTTGACTCTAAATTCGTTTAATCCTTTCATAAATATATAAATAAAAGAGTGGGTTACATGGATTTTTTTTTTTTAATCAAACGGACAGAGTTCCGCTTGTTTTTTCAGATTTTTCAAATTTTCAAAACCTGCATAAAAACACTTCTATAATTTCCAAACACATTCTCAACTTCCAATAGGGCCTCCGGCCCATTTTTACAAATCAATCCACAACCCAATCACGATTTCAATAAAATTATTATAAAAATCAATTCACAATATTTCAGGATTAAAATATTAATAATTTTTTTCTAAAATTATGTCCACCGTCCATCATGTGGGCATAATTAAAAAATTAAAAAAAAAAACCTAAAAACGCAGAAATTCTCTCCCTCTCTCTACTTCTCTCTCTCTCTTCCTTTCTCTCTTCCTCTCTTCTTCTAGCTTCTACTCTCGGTGGTGAATTTCCATCGATGGAGACCTAACTGACAATGGAAACCTAGACGTTGAGTTTCAAATTTCTGGGTTTCCGTTATGATTCGTAAATACGGTCGTATCAGACCTTATATACGTTGATACGACCGTATCAGCTCTGGAATACACAGATATGGACGTATTTCACTCGTATCTATTTTTTTCCGTATAACACGTACTGGTATGCCCATATACGATCGTACCGTACGCGTATGCCTGCATATGCCATTATAGGGTAGGGGCAAAACGGGAAAAAATTACATAAAATCACTACTACCCTAAAACTCTCCCATTTTCTACCCTAAATCCTGATCGGCTACATCCCTTCCAAACCCTCTCCTTACCAACGCCAAAGCTTCCTTTTTATGTGAGTCGATGATCGAAGCTTCCATTTTCGACAACCGAAGCTTCCATTTCTGGCGACCAAAGCTTCCACTTCTAGCGACAGCGCGACGCAGACTGATGAAGAAATGGAAAAGAAGAAGAGAAAATGGTTGAGAGAGAAGTAACTTGAGAGGAGGAAAACTAATCAGATAAGAAGAGAAATGGGTGATAAGTTTTTTTATTTTCAAAACTGATAAACTGATGAAGAAAAAAGTGAGAAAGTTAGCATGGGGGAAATGAATGGATGAGATCCCTCGTTTTTTGTGTTTTAATATACTAAATTTTTTATAACTTTTTTTTAATATTATATTCCATGAATTCCTACAAAAATCAAGATTAACTTTTTACGTATTTAATATAATTAAGTAAACATTAAAATTTAAAAAATTTTAAAAATTAAGTAAAATAAAAAATAAATATTTATTTAATACAAAATAAATATTAAACAATGTTAAAAATGTAAATAAATAGTGTTTTTAAAAAATAAATATTAAAAATTTAGTTTTTTTTTTTTTTTTAACTATTTGTCGCATATACATTCTGTATAATGCATATCATTCGTATCATACCGTACCAAAACGGGGTGTCCGTACCACAGTGTACCACGTATTTACGAACTTTGATTTCCGTAACTGGAATCCTAGAAGTTTCTAGGTTTACAGGCATTCAGGAAACCCAGAAGTTTCTTAGGTTTCCTTACCAGAAAGCCAGAAAACTTCTAGGTTTCCAAGCCTTATTATTATTATTATTATTATTTTATGTTGTTGTGTTTAATATTGTTGTTGGGGTTTAGTAATAATGATGTTGTTGTTGTGTTTAATGATATTGTTTAAGGTTGGTAATTTGGAATCTGATACGATGAGTTGACACGAAACCAACACAATTATTACAGGTTAGGGTTGAGCATAAACAGGTTAGGTAAATAAACCCATTAATCTATCCAACCTGTTTATTAATCGTGTTGAATTCGTGTTTTCTTAAACGGATAACAGGTTGACCCGTTTAACATGAGTAAAAAAATAATTTCATATTAAAAGGGTATTTATATAATTTTAGTGGTACGTATATTTATATATATATTTATGTTTTGGATTGCATTTGTAGATTTAAAAGGTCTTGTATATCTTTATTTTATTTTTGTTTTTTATTAGATCTATATTAAAATTTAAATGTATTAAATATGATTAAATGAGTTATAAATGAGTCATTAAATGTGTCAGCTAAATGATGGATATCTGAGATGCTCTCTTTTCTCCTATTGGCTTTGTTAGTCCTTCTTTGGACTCTTCCAATCAAACATAATGACAAACAAAGAAACAATTAAGAGTCAATATTTATCAAAATAACTACACCTAAGTTTTGTAAATATGTTGCAATTTGATCCCTGGGGCCCCGTTTGGAGCACCGGATTGGACTGGGATTGATTAAATTTCAGTCCAATTCGGCGTTTGGACGTACATGGGATTGGATAATCCCACAGCAGAGGGAGTAATTAAACCCATGGTGAAGCGTGGGTTTAATTAATCCCACTGACTGCGGGACTATCTAAAAAAAAAATACAAAAAAGAAACCAAAAAATAAAAAAAGGATTAAAAATCAAATAATAAATATAATTTTTTTTATCCAATCCCATGTACATCAAACAAGAGATAATAATATGTTATAATCCGATCTTAACTCCATCAAACACATTACAGTATTAATAAATCCAAACCTATCAAATCCAATCCTACATACCAAACGAGGCCTGGAAGTTTGAGCCGAAGACACAATATAAACTTTGTTTACATAATTGCATTTTGGTGATGACTTATGACTTTTGTTATTTGCCTAAGGTAGAAAACTTAGTTATTGACTTAGTTTTTAGTTGAAGTTTGATGATTTTTGTTGTTTGTCTAGGATACTTAGTTGTTGAACTTTGATTATGATAATGATTTTGATTATAATTAATGATTCGATGTTTATTTTATTGAATTTTATTTTATTATTGTTGATTGTTGATGAATTTATAATATTTTGAGGTTTTTTTTTTTTTTTTTTTTTTTTTTTTTTAAGTGTGCCTCGCCTTGAAAAGGCTGAAAAATTATTTCATTTTTTTAGTTGGAACTTTAGGTGGTTCGCAAAAAAAGATAGCCAATAAAAGGTTCCCGAGAGTCGAGACTAAGAGGAATGTATAAACCAATGCTTCCATAAATTTGATCGTGATTTTCAATTATAGCTTCCATACCTGTTTATTGGGGATCACCCCCGGATTAAAAAAAAAAAGACGAATCAAAGAAAAGGCAAAAGGGCGACGATTTAAATCTAAATTTCTCCGATTACACCTTGCGTCTTATGCCTTTTAGAACTATGTGCAGAATGAATTGCTTAAACTCAGGGTCAGTTGATGATGTTATTGGAGTGAGTTTCGGATCGGAAAACCAGATTGAGGGTGCTAAAATCTCAGGTAACACAATTGACTTGATTGATAAAAGCTCTGTTGATGATTCAGATTTTGACAGCGAGTCAGTTGGAACTCGCAAAGAAGCGGATACTCCTCAAGTAAAGGCTTTTAAAGATGATGATTAGGAGCTCTCAAAGCTATTTAATGAGCAGAAGGAGGTTTTAGTTAATGAGAAGAGTTCTGAGGTTGGTGCAAAAGGAAATAGGGAAGGTGTTCTATTACAATACAGTAGAAAGAAGAATTTTGTGATGTTGTTTAACAGAGAGCAAAATCTGAGCCCAATGCCAGATGAACCTAAAAAATTAAAGGAATTCCCTAATGCAGAAGTCAGTAAAAAGTGTAAATTTTCATTAAATAAGATGAACTTGTCCTTTTTTTTATCCTATTAAATTAGTTCAGGTTTTGGAAGCTACTGTAAATAAGAAAGGGAACAGGGAATTGTTGAATCTTCAGCAGGGATTAAATTATGAAAAAAAGAATATTCAATTGTAGCAAGAGCTCTCAAGATTTTTTATGAAGATTTTGAGTTGGAATGTTCATGGTTTGGGGTGTTGGAAGAAGAGGAGGATGATTAAGGAGTCAATTAGAAAAGCTAATTCAGATGTAGTGATTCTAATTGAGTCAAAGAAGCAAATCGTGGATCATAGAATCATTAGAAGTGTCTGAGGTGTGAGATTCGTGCAGTGGGTTTATTTACCCTCGGTTAATAGTTCTGGTGAAATTTTAGTGATATGGATTTTCAAGGGTGTCAAGGTGAAAGAATCAATTCTTGGAGATTTTCTTGTTTCAATTAATATCCAAAGAGATGATGGTGGCGATTGGTGGCTTTCAGGGGTTTATGACCCTAATAAGAAAAGAGAAAAGGGAACTTTTTGGAAGGAGTTGATCGATTTATTTAGGTTATGGTCTAAAAGATAATGTTTAGGTGAAGATTTTAATGTTGTTAGTTTTCCTTCAAAAAAGTCATCCGGGGGAAATGAGACTAGAAGCATGAAGAATTTCAATTGTTTTATTAGATAAACCAATTTGATTGACCCTACTTTGAATTGTTTGAAATTTACTTGGTCTAATCTCAGACAAAGCGTAGTGTATTGCAAGCTTGACAGGTTTGTTTGTTCTTTTAAATTGGATGAGTATTTCAATGGGAAGATCAGACAAGATGCTTTAGTGCGAACGGTTTCTGATCATTGCCCAATTCTTTTGGATTCTTCTCAAAGGAAATGGGGTCCTACTCCTTTCAGATTTGAGAATGTTTGGCTGAAACATCATTCTTTTGCTAAAAATGTAGAGGATTGATGGAATGAAGCTGATTTTCAAGGATGGAAGGGTTTTAGATTTATAAAGAAGCTTGAGTGGACTAAAAAGAAATTGAGAATTTGGAATAAGAAAGTTATTGAGGATATTTTAAAGGAGAAGCAGGAGATTGAATCTAGAATTTTCAAGTTAGATAGAAAGGAAGGTAATGGGGAGCTTGGTGAATCTTCGAGATTGGAAAGATCTCAGTTGAAATTGAAGCTAGAGAACTTGGTTTCTAAAGAGGAAATTTTGTGAAGACAAAAGGCAAAAGTTAGATCGGAAGATAAGGTGATTGTAACTCTAAATTCTTCCATAAAGTTGTTAACGGAAGGAGTAGAAACAACATTCTTAAGTTGGAATTAACGGATAGGTCTATAATTGAAGAAGATCATCGAACAGGAAATTATTCAATTCTTCCAAAAGCTTTATACTAAAGAAGAAATGATCAAACCTAGAATTCAAGGTCTATGCTGGGATGGCTTATGTAGAGATAGAGCTGCTTGGTTGGAAAGACTTTTTGAAGAAAAAGAAATTAAGAAAGCTATGACAGATTGTAGCAATGAAAAAGCCCCGAGTCCAAATAGTATTAATTTGGATTTCTTTCATAAGTGTTGGGATATTGTTAAAAAAGATTTGATGGAACTGTCTTCAGAGTTTTTTGAGAACGTGATTGTTAACAAAATCACCAATGCTACTTATACATGTCTCATTTCGAAAAAAATCCAATTCTTTGAAAATTGGTGATTTTAGACCAATTAGTTTGGTCTCTAGTTTATATAAAATTATCGTCAAAATTCTATCCCTTAGATTGAAAAAAGTTCTGGACAACACTATTTTTTATTATCAGTCTACTTTTGTTAAAGGTAGACAAATTCTTGATGTTGTTTTGGTGGCTAATAAGGTGATATAAGATTATAAAAAGAAGAAAAGAGAAGGTATAGTTTTCAAAATTGATTTCGAAAAAGTTTATGATTATGTTGATTGAGATTTTTTGGACTTACTTTTGGAAGCAAAAGGTTTTGGGTTAAATGGGAGAAGTTGGATTATGGATTGTTTAAAGTCTTCAAACTTTTTCATAATGATAAATGGGAGACCTAAGAGAAATTTTAATGCTTATAGAGGTTTTAGGCAAGGAGACCCTTTTTCCCTTTTTTTGTTTATTCTTCTGGCGGATTGCTTAGAGAGATTAATTGATAGAGTTAAGAAATATCAATTGGTGAAGGGTTTTATCATTGGAAAGGATAAAGTTATGGTCTCTCATTTACAGTTTGCAGACGATACTGTTTTTCTTTTTTCTTTAGGTAATGAAAAAATTTTTTAAGTCTTTGGTTGAGGTAATTCATTTGTTTTACTGGCTATCAAGGTTGAAAGTTAATTTAGCCAAGAGTGTCTTGGCTGGCATGAATTGTGATGAAAGGAAAATTAATGATTTATCCAATGTTATTAGGTGTGAGGTAAGATCCTGACCTTTGAAATATTTAGGCTTGCCTTTGGGAGGTAATCCTAGATCTTCATAATTTTGGGCTCCGGTGGTGGAGAAAGTAGACATGAAATTAGAGGGGTGGAAAAATATTTTTTTATCTAAGGGAGAGAGATTGATGTTGATCCAAGCTGTGTTGCATAGCATTCCCACTTATTATTTTTCTTTATTTAGAATTTCTATTGAGATGGCCAAAAGAATTGAAAAGATTGTGAGGAATTTCTTATGGAGCGACATTAGTGCAGGAAAGAAGTCTCATATAATAAGTTGGGATATTGTTTCTCGTCCTCGAGATAAAGATGGTTTAAGGGTTGAGAATATTGTAAAGAAAAATTTAGCTTTACTTGGTAAATGGATGTATGATTTTTTATGGCATAAAGTGATTAAAAGTAAATATGACATCCAAAGAAATGATTGGAATTCCAATGTGGTACTTATTGGTTTTAGTCAACGTCCTTAGAAAACTATTATGCAAGGCTTCCAAGTCTTTTCTTCTAATTTGAAGTTTGTGATTGACAATGGTGCTCGAATTCGATTTTAAGAGGATTGTTGGTTGGACTCTATGCCTTTTTGCTCAAAGTTCCCGAGATCATATAAGCTTGTTTCTTCTCCAAGTGCTTCAATTTTAAATAGATTAGATATATCCCCTCAATATTTAGGATGGTCTTTCGAATTCGGGAGAATTTGAATGAGAAGGAGTTTGAGAAATTTTTTTCTCTTATCTCTTTAATTAATGGTGTCACTCTCAGTATGAGATTGAAAGATAAAAGGATTTCGAAATTGAATGCCAATGGATCTTTTTCTTGCAAGTCTTTTTTTGATTGATTGATTCAAGATAATTCTCATTCAAAGTTTGATCTTACTAGTCTTATTTAGAAGTCAAAGATTCCGAATAAAATCAAGTTCTTAGTTTGACTTCTCGCCCATGGAAAATTAAATACTTACGATGTTCTCCAAAAAAAAATTCATTTTTTTTTTTAACAGGAAGTAAAGATTTTATTTAAAAATAATAATAATAAGAAAAAGAAAGAAAGAAAATACAATCGTTAACCAGAACTCCACAAACAAAAGACTAAAATTAAAAGCAAGATTCGAATATACAATCAACAAATAACAGCCTTTCAATCCAACAAAATAAAAAATAATGATAAATCTTTAAATTCTTCACTAGAAGATGCTCAGAGAGAAACCAAATAATACACTTTATCCTCTAAAAAGTTGTCCTCCTCTTCAGTTTCTTCAAAGATTATTCTGTTTCTTTCTTTCTAAATAACCCATAAAATAGTGAAAACTCAACAATTTAAAAGAATATTAGTCTTCTTACCTCCTTCTAAGACTACAAATTCTTCGAATAAAAGAGAACATAATGATTTAGAAGCAGCCAACTTCAAACTAACTAAATAAAACAACTTATTCCCTAACAAACCAACCATGGGACAATGAAGAAAAAGATGATCCAAGTTTTTCCCTCAACTCTTATACATGACACACCGAAAAGGCGAAAAACAAATACTAGAAAAATTTTTTGAATGACATTACATGTACTTAGTTTCCTATGGTTTCTGAAGCCACACTAAAAATTTGATCTTATTTAGAGCTTTTGACTTCCATATAAGGTTAGCAAAATCAGACCTAGGTTCAAGTGGGGTAAATATAAATAATTTTTTTCTTCATTGTCCAATGATGGCTAAATTTTGATATAAATTGTTCTTTGGTCGGGTTGAACTGGACAACTCCTGATTTTTTTTTTTTTAAAGATTTTATAGTGCTTGATGGATAAAAGAAAGCAAGCATTCTTTGATATTGTAAAGTTTTTGTCATCTCATGAGTTATTTGGGAAGAGAGAAACAAAAGAATTTTTGAAAATGTTGATGTGAAGAACTTTCTTTTGGATAAAGCTTATTCTTTGGCTTTTCTGTGGACTTTTACCAGTGAAGACTTTAAAGATTCGTCTTTATTTTTCATTATGCTATATTGAAAGTCTATTGTTCGTTAAGTGTTCTTTCAATTTATGTTTGTTCTTATTTTTGTTTTTGTTTGTTGTTCGGGTGGACTTCTAGTTCACGTTTGTTTCTTTTTTCTTCTTGTTTGAAATAAAGGTTTTGTTCCCTACCAAACAAAAATAAAAATAAAAAATAAAGTTCATCTCTGCTTTTGATTGCCATTTCGAGTACCTTGTTGTGCCAACACTTTGATCTACATACTCTGACCATGCCATCCCCAATTGAAGCCTTACCTGTAATTGAATGGCAACACAATCAAGAAAAAGAAACTTGCAAGGAACAAGGAACATTAGAATCTAAGTATCCTTAGTGAGCAAGTGATTTATTTAGCCCAAAGAATCAGTACCGGATAAGGAATGATAAGTTCAATAAGAGGAAACACAATCATCATGATGATATCATTTATATCTCTAATCTTCTCAAACACCCAATCTCCCGCAGTCGATACAATTCTCATCTTCTGCAATCCATTCAAGCATTGATGAGCCAGCCTTGCTGTCAACAGCAATCGCTGGCCAGAATCCAACTACGCAAAGGGAATCCACATCAGGTGAACAGAAGTTGGGATACCACAAGCAAGCATTTTCATGTACAGTCCATCAAACCCACCAAACCCTCAAAAAGCATTTCAAGTTCCTGCATTAAGAAACTCAAAGTTACAACCACAAAAATGATGGCGCATTAAGAGATGAAACAATATACATAGGTAGAACCTTAATGTCAACATAAAATTCCTTGTCATCCCCTTTTAGTGCAATACACATGGCACCCCAATCATGCCTGATTCATGCATTCTCTACGAGCTTCTTGGACACAGCTTAAGGAACAGCGATTGGGGTCCATTTCCCACCTATTTTTTTCTTCATTGTACCATGTCTTTGAGACCACTCTATCTCGATCCAGAAGAATACATTTCTAAATTGAAATACGATAAGTAGTAAATAAGTTAAAAACACCACCAACATATGTATAATGTATTAAATTATGTGACACAAGTGGCTGACGTCAACTCAACCAAAATGCATTTTCAAGACACAAATAAAAAAAAATGGAACAAATGCAAGAAAACATAGGTTATCATTCACTGCAGCACTTTGATAAATAAACACTAATGAACAGAATATATAGATCTTACAGTGGACATTTGCCTAAAACGCCCAAAATACTAATTATCAACTCCAGAAGACAACTTGATAATGATCACACATATTTGACACATTCTAGGCCTAAGTAATTGAAAATGACAAATAAAGTACATCTTTGGAGAAATACAGAGAGAAAAATATACAAATGTACTTTACCACCGACATTATAGAAAATAGCAACAGTTGAAGACCACAAACACATGAAATCAATATAAGGAACTAAACTAACATGCTGGAAGCAGAATCAACAATGCCATGACTGGCTTATAAACATGAGAATAAAACAGACATCACTAACAAAATTTAAAGAAGTTGGAAGCATTACATGCTTCCATAAAATCCTAGGCAAATATATCTGATAGAGCCTTGAACAAATTAATCATGTAAAAATGTGGCCTTAACTGTGCTAGTCGAAATTACTTGTATAGCATCCCTTCCCAGGGATACCAGGTCTTTACTACTTTTCCATGAAGAAGAGCTCCTGTCCTGAAAAATGGATGGAACAGTAGCACTAATACAATAAGCACATAAGCATCCTCCACGTACTGAAATTTTCAATATTTATATACATTATATAGAAGACCAACTTATCATGTTGAGAACTCAAAAAATATATATATATTATTAAAGAAAAAGAAACCAAGTAAACCAGAAGAATCCTGGAACAAAACAGAACCTATACAAGGTTAACTGACCCAAAAAATAATAATAATAAAATAAATACATAAAAATCCAACAAATATGTCCCTGTCTCTATAGAAGAGCCATTTATTGATACCTCAATTATTACAAACCAGAAGAAGGTGGGGGAAACCTACCTGTCTTCAGGCCACATACTGTTTACCAAGATCAACATCTTCTAACAATCTCCTTTTCAAATCTCCTTTAGCCTCTTCACGCCACATTTTCCAGCCATGGTATAAATGGAGACCAATTGCCTTAGGAACCACAACCTCCCTATCTCCAAACATCCACTTCAGTTCAACTTCCAGAAATCCTTTCACAACCTCATCTTCTGGTGTTTTTACAACAAAGCGTTTTTCATCACCAAAATTCTTCATATCTTTTCTTATACAAGTCTCCAAATTCTTCTGTTACTCCCTCGAATCTTCAAGGCACCGAGGCACCGTTTTATACGTAGAGCAAAATCCATTGAATCTTGATCAAACGAAAATCCAAGATTTCCACTTTCCACAATACCAGGCAAAATCATTTGTTCCAGGTGTTTTCTTTGCGCAGCTTCCAATTCTTTCTGAATTTCAGCCTTTGAAAGCTTGGTAGCCGATCTTTTCTGCTGACTGCATCCACAAAAAAGGGTGATCACAAAAGAAAAACAAAATCATCTAATCTTTATCAAACGGGACAGCAGGACTCATATATTCATATGTTATTACTCCTTCAATTAGACTTCACAAGGGGTTATATATATACTAATGCTAGTCCATCAAGATCAGAACCTAATTCAGAGTAAATAACACAAAAACCTCCTACAGTTTCAAATTAAAAACAGTCATTTGCAACATCAAACCTGCAACCCAATAACCAAAAATATAAAGAAAACGTCCAATACAAGACACACAATAAATTAAAAGTCAAATTGCGCAAAACTATACATCCACAACAGAGTTCTATTTTCAACATCAATCTTATATCAAAAATCACATCACACTACACTATTGCTTGAACGAAACCTTTACGCCAGACTCGATGAAAACAAAAACTACGAAGTTATAACTGGTATTTCCTAACAAACACAATCCAAAGCATTCCAAATCAAATGCTAGTACACTGAAAACCAAAACATCATCAAAACTACTTATACCTTTCAATGCCCTTCCACTTGAAATGGCGATCAAACCTCCTAACCAAGCCCTCACACTTCCTCTCAATAAAGCAAGGCTCCCTAACCCCAAGGCTCCACGCCACGGTCTCTCTCCTCAAAATGTGATCCTTAATTTCTCCAACTCTCCCCCACACCTGCCCATAATCTTCCTCCAACCTCCTAATCGTCTCCAACATCTCCGCCCTCTCTTTGCCTTCCACCTTCTCACTCTCCCACTGAAACTTCAGAACCTCATCCATGATCTCCTCTCCGCGCTTCACCAACACGTCCTTCTCCCTCTTCATCTCCCCTAACTCCTGCAAACCACTCGATATCTCATCTTGCAATTGCTCTTTCCTCCTTCTCACAGCCTTCAACGCCACTCTCTCCACCTCACCATTCCCTCCTCTCACCTCCTCTATAACCCTCAACAAACTCGAAACCGTCTCTAACAGCCTATGAACCTTCGCTTTCAATACAATCTCACTCTCTCTCTTTCTTCTCCGAAATTTCCACCACTGGTGCCGCGATTGCGCCTTTGAGTGAAACAAACGGAGTGAAACCGATAGCGATACAAGCAATTGTATACGCAATCGACTTTGTAATTAAAATCACCGCCGGTTGGTTCGAGACTCTGCAAGGTTCTAGAATCGATTTCTTCTCGTCTTGTTTGCAGCATTGCGAGGTTCTGGAAGCTTCTGGAGAATGGAAATTGAAGAGAGTAGACGACGGCGGGAGGAATCTAGACTGTCGTTTTGAGGGAGAGATTCGGATTCTGGAGTGTCGTTTTGTGGTGATTTGGCGGGAAGGTGGGGAGAATTGAGAGGAGAATGGGGTGGTGAATGAAGAAGAAATGAAAATGGAGTCTATGAGAGAGATTAAACGAGGGGTGTGAATAAAAAGGCTGGGGATTTTGAGAATGTTTTAAGAGAAAAGTCGGTGCAGGCTGGCCTGCTACAGAGGGTTTCTTACAGAGAGGTTCATGCGAGTAAGAAGAAGATAAACAAGACAGAGGACATGCGCTGATGGGTCAGGTTTTTTGAAATGGAGCGGATAAACGTGGCCCCGGTTGGTTCGGTCTTCTTAGACCGGTTTAGGTTTTAAATAGAGTGATGTTTTATGTAAAATATCTTAATTGTGCGTTTACTTTAATTACAAAAATTAGAATAAGAATTCAAATAATCTGGATCGAAATGGTTTAGAATCGGAATAATATATTAAAATCAGAATAAATTGTTTACTTCAATTGCAGAAATCGAAATCAAAATAAACGGTATTCCCATTGAGTTATTTACTTTATTTTAGAATCAGAATAGATTAATTATAAATTATAAAAATATCATTGATTAACAATATTTTATACTCCATAACAAAAATAAATTTTTTTAATAATATTATTATAAATATATTGTGTATTTATAGTTTACTTTTTATTTTTGTTCATTTACGGAATTCTAAACTATCTATAATATATGAAATCACATTATAATTTTATTATTATTATTTTTAAACAAATTTTTTTTTATTATTATATTATTTCTCGAATAAGAATGTACTATATAGCGATCATTTTTGTTTTTAAACCTTCCTTGAAAGCGTTATGCACGCTTTATCATTTTAACCGCTATGATCATTTCTAAGCTCTCATATAACCTAACAATACTGTAAAAATAAATAATTTTATTTAATAACAATACATACTATGCAATCTATAGAACAAAAATGTAAAAAATAAAAAAATAAAAAAATAACTTTCAAAAAAGTTTCACAATCTCATTTAATATGAGATATAAAAGTCTTTTTAATTTGGAAAAGGGAATATAAATGAAATTTCCAAATGGAGTGGAGGGAATAAGATTCCTATTTCATAATCTCAAATTTATATGGGATCCACAATTTTATTTTCATTACAGAATGATTTAGAGCAAGTAAACGTCATCAATCATTCTCATTCCTCATTCTTCTTCCCTACTCTAACAAGTAAACACACCCTTACAGTGAAAATTACAATACAATAATAATTCGATAAAAGGAAAATTCGTTTTTATTCACATTTTTAAAAAATTTGATTTTCATTCCTCAAACAAATTAGTTGTAGTCTATACCTAAATTACCCAAATTATCCATGTATATCTCGTTTTCCTCCTTAATTGTTCATGGTATGTGATATTAAACTTATTTCGTTGATTTTTTGAGTTTTTTTGTGACTTTTCAATTTTTTTTTTTTTCGGATGTTGGATATTGATGTTTAAGATTAGATTTTGTTAAATTTGGTTGGATTTTGTTTGAAAATTGAAGTTTTTGATGAAATGCAGCAATGACGACGATGACGATTGAATATATTGAGTTTTGTGGGTTCACAAAACCCACTACCAAGTTGTATGAGGCCACAAAACCTTATTCAAGTTTTATGACCCCAGGTTTTATGAACGCCACAAAACTTGAGTTTTGTAGCCACCAGGTTTTGTGGTCTCACAAAACTTAATTTGGGTTTTATGGTCCCATAAAACCTAATATCGGGTTTAAATTCCGTGTTTTTAAAATTTTAACTCGAACGTTGTTTGATAAATTTGGGTATAAAATAAAAATAGTTTGTTTAAGAGGTTAAAAACAAATTTTCATAGAAAAGTGGATAAAATAGATTTTTCTTTTTGATTTGAGTTGCAAATGAAAAGCTCCCTATTTTATATGTTCCTATGTTTTAATACTGGGACAATCCCAAAAATTTATTGTAATTTACAAAAATATCCATCTTATCATATATAATTTCACTTTTATCTAAAATCACTCTTACATTAATAAAAACACTCAAAATACCCTCTAGAGACATGTGAAATAACGACAATGCCCTTGATAGTCAGATTTTGTTAAGTTGAGTTGATTGACAGTTTGACTCTAGCGGTAAAATGAATATAAAGATGAAAAATTAATTTTAAAAAATTATAATAATGAGTGGTTTTAATTGTGACACATCTTTGAACTAACTAAATAAATCTAAATAAATAAAATTAATTAATTAATAAAATGATATTAGAATTAAAATTTTAAAAAAATAAAAATTAAAACTTGGATAGACCAAATATGGAAACCATTAGAGATGGTATCCGTCTTCACCATTGAAGACCATTTGTCTCCATCCTAGATATAGAGACCATCCCAGATGGTCTTTGTCTCCACCGTTAGAGACCATCGGGGTTTCTTAATGGTAGAGATCACGGTCTCTACTGTTAGAGACCTAGTTCTGAGTCCCGCCAATTTTTTTTTTTTTCCTTTTTTTTTTGGTGATGGATTTTTTTGTTTTAAAATGGATTTGTTTTTATGATAGATTAGGTAAGGTTGATTGATGATAAAAATGTTGGATTGGGTGAGGTTGATGACAAAAAAAATGGATGAGAAAGGAGAGAGAAGATGATGAAGATAAAGATGATCATTTTTATATCATTCATTTTAATTATTTGATTTTTTATATTTTTATATTATTTATTTTGATTTGGGAATTTATATATTGTTATATTTTAATATTATTTAAATCAAAGATAAATTTGACATTTTGCTTTTTTCTTTAAATTTCCCCATTAGAAAAATAACAATAGGGGGAATTTTGGGAAAATTCAAACTACAGTGGGAAAATAAAAATTTTTACACATTACAATCGACTTTTAGGGATTCTTCTTTTAACATTTTTTTGTTTGCTTCAAAGTGGATTACCAGTGTGGCAATTCCCACCTTGGGCTTTGTACCAAAAAAAAAGGAATGCATGAGTTCGAGCATCCACGACCTCAATAAAGGCCAATTTCTTTTTGGTCTCTCATGTGAACCGATTTTCAGTTTAGTTCCCTCTAATTGAAGGATAAACTTCTTACTTAATGTGGATAGATATTCAAACTGCTCGGAAACATCTTAGCTTAGGTGATCTTGGTAGATGGGTATATACATGTATTGTATCCCAAAAAAGAAAAACTTTATTTATTTATTTATTTTTTTTGTGATTTTATTTTTCACTCATATGGTTCATTCGGTTTAGAAAATACACCTTCAGCTCTAATGGTCCCTCTAGTTTATAATATATTTCATTTTATTCATAATAGGTTGTCAAATATTGATCAAACTTAAGAAAAGTTACTTTCATCGTTCCAATATGATTACTTTAGCTAAAAAAAAAAATAAAAAATGAATAGACATTGGAAACCAAAAAAGATAATGAAAATAAAATTAAAATTTAGAAAATAAATAAAAATTTAAATAATCAAAAGAAGAAATATATGAAATGGATAGAAAATAATGATTAATTAATCATCAGGAGGAAAATGATAATAACTCTATTTGAAATACTAAAAAATAAATAGAAAATCTGGTTAATTATAATAAACTCAAAAAATATATATACATATATATAAATATAGGAAAAAAAAAAACTAAAAAACTAAATATGGTGATGAACCAGACCAGATTTACGAATCTGGTCGCAATTTGGTGATGAACCAAGTCGTCGATGATCTGATTCATCACCAGATTTTGGGGGTGCATCAGATCATTCAGTTCGTCACCAGATCATTTGGTTCATCACCATAATCTAGTGATGAACTAGATCACCGTTGATCTGGTTTATCATCGAATCATTTTATTTTATTTTTTTAAAAAAATATTATTTTTATTAATTGTTGTGTTTTTTTAAATTTTTCTTAATTGTTAGTTAATTTTTAATTTTTTAAAGTTAAACCACAAAAAAAAAAAAAAGAAAAAAAGTTAGTAATAAAATCTTATATATTTTGAAGGGAACTATAAGAAAATATGCTTTTTTTTTTATTATTAAAGTAATATATACATATATATATAATCAATTATAATAAAACTAAATTATTTCTCTGCCCTCTCCTTAAGGATATAAGTGTTCATTTCAATTATAATAAAATTAAATAAAAATATAGATATTAAATAATATATATACCCTTCAATTGATAAGTTGGATAATTAATTTATAATTCTATGAAAATAAAAATGTTATTTCATTTTCCAACAAATATCAAGAGGGTTTATAATTCTAATATTATTTACCATTCTCATCACACTTGTTATATATAATTAATAGAAATCTATGATTATATATAGTGGTATCATCTAGTTTTGGGCTGGCTCAAACGTTTGTCTTTCTTGTTTCTAGCATAATTTTGGGCCTTTAAAGCCTCTTGGGATTTGTATTGGTCTAATCATCTCATGATCGATAGCAGGTCTTAGAAGGAAGTGGCCAAGCAATCTATTTAGCTTCAAGAAAGAAAAATAATTGTGATGTAATATCTGTAGAATATTTGTTGCTTAAACGTATATAAATATGGTATCAACTTACTTCTTAGATGCAAATTTCCGTGATACCCTTGTTTTTAAGGATTTTAGAAATTCAAAATCATGTTTTCTAACAAAACAATGAATACAATTCACTACCATGATCTACTTTCAAGACAATTCTAATTTGGGCAATCATAAATTTCATTGTACAATGTGATCAGTTCATATCCCATTTTAATTAAATTATTTAAAAGTGGCTTAATATAACTTTGAAAGGTGAACCAACCTAGTTTAATTGGTGCTACTTTACGAATAATTACATATCGATGATCTTATTTTAATTTAAAAAAAAATAAAAAAAATTGGAAGGACCAGTAGCATTAAATTGTACCAATCAATTATTTGGATTGAGTAAAGGATTGAAAAGGAAACATGATTGTTTAATTGAAGTAAAAATTCTTTTGACTACAGAAGTAACATAACTTAATACCATTTGTAGCTGTACTGGCAAAAGTGATATATACAGATTACTAACTGCATAAGTGTTAAAATGTATAATAGAAGCTGTATTAAGTATTAACATTTAATGTCATCCCCAATATGGATGACACTTTACAAATGACATCTAAAAACTCTGCTGCTACTGTCTTGCCACTTATTTTAAACATTTTACAATGAGCAACAATAATTTTATTTTTCCTTTGAAAGGTTGATATGTCAAATTTTGTAAACATCATTTGATTAAAAATAACTCATTATTATTCTTTTACATAAATTTATATTTACTTCAATATCTATGTGTCATAACATGAATGAAAGCTTATATTTACTTGCAATATGTACATGTTATATCATGAATAGAATAGTCTTGATAGCACATAATAATTCTTACAACAAATTCGAAGATGATAAATAATTTAATTTCATTGTTTTAATTCTGTATTCCTAATAATTCTAGTTCTATATCATTATGGTTGTCTTTTTCCTTGATGGAATAATAAGCCTTTAGCCCTTTACATGACTTGAGATATATATAATATATATATATATATATATTTCTTAAAAAATATAATATATATATATTTCTTAAATCATTCATCTTCTTGCCGTGCTCATAAGATGCAAATGATCCGAGATCCCGAACAACAAATTGAGATGGTGGGAGTTCCACAGGAGCATTTATCCGGTCATGCATTCCATATGTATCATTTGACATCACCTGATCGAACGTATTATCAAGTACCCTCAGTGTTTCCTTTGCTTTATATATATTTGTCTCCTAGTGAATGACTTATTTTCTGTCTTTTTCCAGAGTTTCGTTCGAGTTTCAACATAATGTTTGTGGTAGATCAATATATGCAAAGGGTACTGTTGATGCTGTACTTTTCCTTTCTAAGAAGGTGGTCATTCTGAGATTATCTCCTGCCTTTTCTCTGTATCATCAAAATATGTATTATTATAGTAACAGTTTAATTCTAGTAGTGATAATTGTTTATTGTGATGCTCTTCTAAACTGTTCAATGTAAATTATTGTGTATAACAGGTTCAGTCGAAGGCAGACAAACGGATTTACAATATGATAGACGTATTGCGGGAGGGAAATATGCGATAGTTGTTGTTTCTTTGTTTGTATTAGTCTATAATTCAGTTCAAATTATTTAAAATCATGATGGATGAAAAAAAAAATCGAAGTCAATTTTGGATTAATTTTTTGCATTACACCTGTGTTATTATTATTCCAGTTTGTTTCAAATTTTTATGAGAACTTGAAAGGCTCGGCAATGACTCTTATCTCTGTAGTCATGATAAGATGAAATCATTTTAATGCATATTCATCCAACAATTATAGTACATATGACATTACATACTTTCTAATCAATTTAAAAGACTAATCTATTTCAAGATGTTGTGAGTCTTGCAAGTCTTTCTTGTTAATCCATATCCATTTTGTTTTATATTTATGTAGAATCATGATATCCTCTCTTATCTGATCTCATGACACATTTATATTTATCATGGATTTTCCCCATCTATCAGATAAGCATTTTGTAATTGGTCTGTATTGATAGTACTAGTTAAAAGCAATGGCAAAAGGACCTGATCATAGCATCAGGAGAGTGGTTATTTGTTGTCATTTGTGATTTGTGATATCAGGAGCTCGCTTTCTCAGCCGGGTCAATTGAGGAGAAGTATCAAAGTTAAATGTTTTGCCTTTTTCTTTGATGAGGTAATCTAATGGGGTTTTTATAGTTACATTAGTGGGTATGGCTTTCTGAAGATAGAGTGAGAAATTTAGTTTTTTATTCATTGTGGAAATTCTTTTCTGAATATAGCATGAGAAGCTTTACATTGGAACGTCTACTTATAGTTGGTTTGTTTTCAAGACAATGAGATTTGCGATAGAGATGTGTAACCAGGAATCATCTTTCGATATGAGTTCCTTCTTAATAATTTGCGAGTGGTTTGGTTCCATTATTAAGTTGCTTGATTAATTCTCCCGTGTCTTCTACTAGTTATCTGAAGCTTCTGTATTCACTGTTAAGACAAATGAAGAAGCATTTATAAGCAAGAAGTGTTTAGAAAGTTTGACCTGAAGATAGACAGTGTTCGGACCATGAAAATTCTATATGTATTGTGATTGGGAATAAGAATGTGGTGCTCTCAGTGGAGATCCTGAAGTAAAGATCGTAATTCAATGGCTTGCTGCATCTCAGGTAGTTGTTCCTTATAAGAATGTTGAAGTCATATGTTGTGGTAGAAAGAAATATGCAAAACATAGGAAAGCATGTTTCTTCTCATATAAGTAATTTTTTTCAAGCATTAAAGACATGATAAAAGTGACACAAGACAGTGCAGTGTGCCAAATGCACCCTTGTCGAATTACATGAACTTAAGACGGACATCACACTCTGAAAATCAATATTAAATTAAGCATCCTTTGGCCTTGACACTATATCTACCAATGCTTCGAAATTTTGCATGGAGCTTCCTTGGGGTCCAACGACCTTTTCAACTAGTTGTTTGAATTTTCTAACATTTTCCCTCATTTTCTTGCCACATAATCAAATCCAGGCTTCTGAGTAATCCTCTTTTGGTGATAATCCCACCTTCCACACTAACACCAATCTTCCACACATCTTGTACCATTCTTGCATTAAGCCTTTGGTACCCAAAAAATGGCCTTATAATCATAGGCACCCCACATCCCATACTCTCCATCAATGAACTCCAGCCACCATGATATATAAAAACTCCTACTGCATTCTATGCTAAAACATCCAACTGAGGAGCCCATTCCACCGCAATTCCGTTCAACTTTGTATGTGGCAAATGTGCTTGTAGATTCTTCTTCAGTGACCATATAAATGGCAGTTTGCTTGCTTCCAATGCCTCTACTACTGCTACAATCTCATTAGGAGCAAGGTTCATAAATACGTGGTATGGTATGGTACAGTATGGGTATCCCAAAATGGTATGGTATGGTACGGTCGATACGCATAATACGGGCGTATTTTATGGTAAATGGTTTTAAAAAAAAAAAAACAAAAACAGTAGAAAATGTCATGAATTTCTAGAACAACAATGTATTTAAATATCAAATCAAACCAAAAATAATACAAAAGTCATAAAAACCAAAGATGAACAATAATGTATTGCTAGTACGTATTACATAGTAACAATACGTTAATATCAAACCAAAAACAACACAAAATCACAAAAACAAAGATGATCTAATCATCTTATTCTGGTAAAATCTTTGGTCAGAAATGAAAATTGAAATGTAAACGGAATGTGTCATGATTGTTATCTTTCCCATTATCATCATCACAATCATTCTCCTCCTCACTAGGAATGTCATTCTTCTTCGTTTCATTGTCCACTGATTGAACACCGTTTCCTTTCCCTACGTCAAAAGAGTTTAAAATAATATAATTAAAAATTTTAGTGTACATTCAAGTTATTTCATGTACTTAATGATAAACTTACGTGTATCTCTAATCCTCTTTAGTCGTTGTGGCATACTTCCACTCCATTTCACAACATCTTCTCTTGTGACCCACTCATTATTGGAAGACAAGTCGGTAGAAACTAAAGGATCAACATCATCAGGTAAACATTAGAGCTTCTCATATTTCTACTGTAATTTTCTATTGTATATTATGTATACTAATGAGTTCAACTTTTCCATGGCCAACAGATTTTTCTTTTAGTATGAATCTACAATAATTAATAATGAAAAAATCAGTATCAATAAAAAAAATAAGTTTATAGCATATTCTAACTAGACTCATATCATATTAAATACGTTCTAATTCCGCTCACAAGCGGAGGATGAGTAAGTGAGGCTTAAAATCTTCACTACAAAAGATCTCAATTCTGGGGTGCGATCTCCAAATTGCATCCACCATTCAACTATAATGCCAATAAGAATCCCTTTAGTAAGAAAACACAAATGATTAAATAACACCTAAAAGAAAACTTCACATACTAGGGGTACGTTTGGTGATAAAAGTTTTTGCCTGGGTTATGCCAAACATCCCTCTCGCTTGCTTGAAATCTTCAAGCTGTAAATCTAGTTCTCTCGCTCTCTATCATCTACAATAAACCTATCCATGCACTTATACAACCCCCACTTAATCTTATGATCGGTCATGTCTCATGAATATTGATCCTGAGGATTCAGAAAGTAAGCAATTGCGTGTAAATGATGATATATTTGAAAGTTCCATTTGTTATCAATTATGTTCCAAATCTCATTATAAGCTGTAACATCACCCTCCAAGTTTTTGGCTATCTCTTCCTTAGCCATAACCATTGCTCCATAAATAAATTTTATTGCGGGCACTTTTTCTGAATCAGCGATCCTCAACACATGAACAAGAGATCTAGTTGTCTTAAATGCATAATAGATACCTTCTCAGAAAGTCAAATCCGTCACCATGATTTTCTTGACTTCCTTCCCTTCTGGCTTCTTTACATATGAACATCCCTTCCACTCCTCTGAAGTAAACATATGCTGCAAAGATTGCCGTAGTTCAGATATACCTTGCAATGTCAAATATACAATAGCAAACCTTGTAGAAGCAGGTCGGACCAATTCTTTATTTATAAACTTTCTTATCAATGCCAACACCCATCCATGATTGTAAATGAAGTTCGTCACCTATTATAAGGCATAAATTTTTTGATTAAAATGTGAGTTAAGTTGAAAAAATATAGAAAGAAATGGTAATACTATGACTATTATGGTACATTCTTCGCCTTTCTCAATGCATTTCTATGTTGAGGTAGTTCTCCAAGTTTTTTAAACATTAAATCTATGTAATGAGCTGCACACGGCGACCACCACAATCGTTTTCTCTTCTCCATCAACATTTCCCTAGACTTCTTGTAGTTGGAGGCATTATCTGTCACCACTTGAACAACAATGTCCTCTCTAATCTCTTCAACCACATTATCAAGTAAATTGAACAACAATGCTGCATCCTTCACTACATCACTAACATCAACCGAACGAAGGAAAACTGTGTTATATGGATTGTTTACAAGGAAGTTGATCAACTATCTACCTCTAATATCTTTCCACCCATCTGACAATATTGACACTCTTGTTTTCGCCCATGTCTTCTTCACTTTAGCTACAATAGTTTCAGTGTTTTGTTCCTCCTGCCTCACTATGGAATTTCTCAACTCATAGCTATTTGGTGGTTTGAAACTTGTCCCATAGCGCTCAACTACCTCCATCATTGCCACAAAAGATGGACTATTAACAACATTAAATGCGATGTCATTCTTTAAGAATAATTGGCCTACCTCATCACGTGTTCGGTTACACAATTCTTTATCAATTCCTCCCTTTCTAGTTCCCCCCAATTCTTCAATCTGATAATCTTCTACACTATTGAGAAACTTATTCATAGATCCCTTAATCCATCTCTGACTTTGAGTCACATTACTACTACTCGACCCTTCCATAGACTTCAATCGAATATTCAATGTCATACATTTATCAATTATTTCCTTCCTAACTAATTTTCACTTTCTTCGAATTCACCATATAACTTTTAATGTCATCCCTAATGTCCGATGGAGCATTTGTACATGGGGCAACATTTCCTTTAATACCCACAAGATGTTCTTTCATTCTATAAACTCTGCCCCTTATTACTTTATCACATAAAGTACATCGCATGTACTTTTTCCCATCTACTTCAATCTCAACCCCATACTTCCATGTCGGATCATTTTTATTATTAGTTATCACAAATTTACAATTCACAAATCACAACTTTTGTACTTCACAACCACAAGGCCTTCTACAATTTATAAGTAAAATGTAAATATAAAATTGAAGCTTTAAAAAACTTTGAAGCTTAAAAAAGGCTAGACGTTAAGACTGTCTATAAAAGACAAGCGAGACTATTGACTACTGAGTTTTTTAATTATGTTTAAGCTTCTGTCGGGTTTCAAACTTTAAAGTTTCAATAGACATCTCATTTTCCAAAATAAAAACCAGTCAGAAAAAATCAGTTGACAATAAGAGAGAAAGCACAGTTCAAAGGAGAATACCGGTCACATACTCGAAAAAGAAGGAGATAGACTTGTGGCACCAGCCTGAAAGTTTCTACATCACGTCGTTGCCGGAAGTGGAAGCTTTGGTTGCCAGTAAGGAGAGGGTTTGGGAGGGATGTAACCGATAGGGATTTGGGAAGAAAATGGGAGAGTTTTAGGGCAATAGTGATTTTATACATTTTTTTCCCATTTTACCCCTACTGTATAATGCCATATACAGGCGTGCACGCATGGTACACCCGTACCAATACGCGTTATATAGGAAAAAATAGATACGAGAGAGATACACCTGTATCTATTTGTTCCAAAGTTGATACGACTGCATCTGTTCGTCGGCCGTATTAGCGTATATACGACCTGATACGACTATATTTACGAATCATGATTAAGAGACAACCTTGAGATAGAACTGAACCCAAGATATGCCACGGATGTAGGCTGCTACCTGTCAAGCCATGGCAGGCAGTTGTTGGTATCAGGAACCGCTGGTGGTGGAGAGATTAGATTGAAGGGACCAACATTGAGAAACTGTTTGAATTTGGTTTTGAGATCACTGTTTATTGTAGGATCTAATTCTTCAAAGCTGTTTATGACAACTGCATCTCTGTGTGGTAGTTTCAGGTCCATTCGATGTAGCATATGGGAAAATACTGATTGCAAGTTTCCAATGAGGACTCCTTCAAGCAGGTCTCTAATGCACATTTTTGACATTTCTTGAATGAATTTAAGCTGCTCATCTTCTCTTTCTTCAATTCCTGTGTTTACATTTTACAAACATAAAAATGTATAACCTGGTACATAATTTCGTGGCACAAACTGATTTTTAATAAAATACGAACTTTGGTCTTCGTTGAACTCCAAGCACTTGGAATTCATTACAAAACAAAGCCCTTATTTTATAAGTTCAAGACAGAATTAGGATAAATTTGACTCTTTAACATGCATGCATATATTAGTAGGTGGTAAATTATACCTTCATGTCTTATCTTTTCCCTGATAAGATCAGTATAAAAATGAGTCGAGAGTGAGCGAGACCCTGATAACCAACGAGGCACGAAAGGCACCTGCATCTCCTCTGCCATTTCTGCCGCGAACCAAAGGAAACTATCATTAACCAAATAACTCACCTTTCTCTTTGTCTCCGCTGCAACCTTCACTACTGCCTTCCTTAAGTCCTCAGGAGCCACCTTCATGAACAACTCAATGTCCTCCTGAGGCTTCCCAAGGAAAACATAGCCATCCAGAACCCTATTTGAAACATTATAAGCTTTCACATTGGGAAGGAAGTAGTGTTTATGTGTAGACAAGAGGGAGTTGTTGGATTCTGCAGTGCTGAAAAATGAGAAATGAGTGTTTGGAGCAGAGAAGGCTAGGCGGCTGATAATGGAGAGGAGAGGAGCGACATGTGTGGAGAATAGAAAGGCAAGGACTGCCATATGAGTGTCACTGACATTATCAGGCTGGTGCATGGTTAGAGTAGAGTGGTGGTGCTGTGGTGGTGGGTATATGTAGAACACATATACATACATATATATATATAATCAATGTTGAAATGAAAAACTATAACTACTATAGTGGGGCTTGGCACATTTTATACTGAACCTGCACATGTTTTTGTGTCTCAAAATTTCATTTTTCAGTGAAAAATATGTATTTTGACGAAATCCTTATTAGATTATCAATTTAAAAGAAAACCAACTATTGTTTAAAGATTTGATGGCTTATCTATTAAATATATTTTTGTTTGGTTTCTTGATTGTGTCTCATGTTAGCACATGTTTTCAAAGAACAGTATCATATTAATGTATATTTTTCAATAGCATCATGTTAGTGCCTGTTTTTTTTTTTTTTTTACTGAATATAACAGCTTCAAAGAGGAAAAATTTTTATTTTATTTATTTTTAATTACAATTTCAAACTCTTGTTAAACTTTCCTATACTCTTGATTATGAGGGGATTGGTGGTTGATCCATTTTTTCAGTTTTTCAAATTGCTACTGGTTGTTGGAATTTTACTCTCATGAACATCAAAGCATGTGAACCAGAGCTGGACTATCCAAGGCCCTATGTCCAAATACTCAGGCCCATATCAACTTAATCCAGCCTTTACGAATATGTTTCACCAGTGTTCTATCAGAATCTATCAAGATCAGATGAGCAATCCAAAAATCTCATTTTAGCAGGATCTTGTCTGTTTAGATTTTAATTAAGATGAGATTTTAATCTCTATCATCAATACAGTTGAAAATGTGCACAATTATAGAGCTCTTCCCTTAAATTTCAGAATTTAATATAAATGTCCAGGTTCTTAATTTGCAAAACATATGAAAATTGGGCCATAGTTGGCTGTTTATTTGGGCTGGGCCACAATTGTGGTAGGCCTATTTACCGGCCCATACCTTAGCTCTAACGGGCATTCTTCAACTTGGTTAGATTCAACATCAAATTTACAATTCTTTAGGAATCAAAATCAAAACTCCCCTAAGTGTTCGCATATAAGCCACTTCTGCTAAATAATTCTTTCGACAAAACCCTTTTCGACAGATATAAGATACTGGAAAACAAGCTACTAAAGTGCCATATTACATAATTGAATAAAATTTTTTTTCATCAGTACGTAACTTGATCAAAGAATTATTTAATCTTTGTTTTTTGAAAAGTCTTGTCATACAAATGGCAAAAATGCAATGCGATACTCTTTTTGTTTTTTTCTTGAAAATGCAATGCAATACTTTCTAACAAACTCTTTAGGTTCACTAAATCCAAAAAATGAAATAGTGAGGTTTACAAAAGTAATTCCAGATGTCTATTTTGAACACTTGCAGCCCTCCATATACAATAAATAATAGGACACTTGTGCAGTTCAAACCCAAATATCAATCAATTTCCAATATTAATATCCATAAAAATTTAAAGCATACATAAATATACTACCTATTATATTTATATACTCCTACCAACAAATCAAACAGAACCACACCAATTTCATTGGTTTAGTTTTGAAAGCTAAATTTTGACAGTTAAATTGTTTGGGTTTGATTGCAAATCATCAAATCAATTTGATAACGTCTTAATTTAGTTATAGCTCAAATCACTCCAAATTATTGGCATCAAAGTCCTTTGATGGACCTGCTTCAATCCGATTCGAGTTCAATTTCATTCATTTTGAACAATATTAATGTTATGGATAAATTAACGATCAGAATGATCGGGCCCAGAGCATCTACAGTACAGGCCCAACGACCCAAAAGTCCCATTACCCGCCATCTATCCAGCCCATCATCCTGTGGGAGTGGCCGATTAGTGGGTGCTTTTCATGACCGCTGATTGCTGTCGCTCAGACAGGTCGCTGGTTCTGGTCGTAGATGCTCTGCCTTGGATTCTTTCAGTGACCGCTATCATCTCCGCCACTCAGACCGGTAATCTCTTGGACAGCCTTATTCGTCCAGTATGACCGCTAGTTTCGGTCGCAGGTTGGTGGCTCTCATCCCTCGGACTCGCCGCTGATCGCCATCTACCACAGAACAACCTGCCCGTCAGATTATCCGCCATGATTGGACGTCTACCTCTTCGTCGGTCCTACCCAGCTGAGGCATTCTCCAATAGGGACCATCCATCAGAGATGTCCTCCAAGCCCCCTTCGACCAAGATTACCTGACCGAGCTGATCGATAGCCTCAGAGCGTGGCCGCGCACCGACTCCGTCACTCATGATCTTATCCGCCTCCCCGCCATGACCAGCTGCGGGCGCGCCGGCCTGTAATCCACCTCCTCATCCCTTCAGATAATCACACTTATCAGAGATTAGTTCATTCTCCTATCAGGAGTGGTAACCCGCCTGCTGGGGGATCCCTCCGTCTCGCCTCTAAGAGTCCCGGGTCAACAAAAGTTAACAATGCCATGTAGAAGTACTGTTCCAAGACTTGCCATGCACGCTACATCCGTCTGAAATCGTGATCAAGACCTCGACGACCCATCATTGCGTATCCGACCCAGACATTAGAAATCTCCCTTGGGCAGACCTCGGATGCGACGGGTTCGGCCGCATTTAATATGTTTTCGACCGCATTTAATGCACTGTCAGCTGCATTAATTAAGATTCCGGCGCATTAAATGCTGTCTGTCAATGTAACTGTAGTTAACTATTTACTTTTGTCTTATTCTGTTTACTGTAGCACGTCATCTTCCTCTATAAAAAGGGACGATTTTCACTGTAAAAAGGATCCGATCTCTGAATGTCGTTACTCTGCCAAAATAGTGAGAGAGTGAACAATGGACGTAGGTATCTTTTCGGGCCGAACCACTCTAAAAATCTTTTGTGTTTCTTCTTCCTTGTCTCTAACCTCCCTTCTTGATTCTCATTGCTTTGCATGCTTTCCGTTGACTGTCCAAAACTGAAGCTTGGGCCCAAAAATAACCTCGTTAACTAAGGAAAACCATTTTTCGACGTTAACATTTTTGGCGCTAGAAGGAGGGGCTCATCTTCAGTCCTCGTCACCTTTCTACCCATTGGTCTTCACAGTTCTTTTTCATTCGCCATGGTTAGAGGCAGGATTCCAAGAGACTTCAATGCAATAGAAAATCGCCAGGAAATTTTAGGCCATTAGCAAGCTATGCCTACCGGGGGAGTATCCAATATTGGTGCGGGGACGTCCAACATGCCTACGATGGGAGACACTCAAGGTATACCCCTTCTGCCAACTCACCAACCTGTGTGTAATACCGCAGGAGGAGACGTAGTGTAGGCTATACAGCGACGACAGGAGAGGCTAGAAAATACCGTCGCAGAGTTCATCGGTGAGGTTAGAACCCCGTTCCGAAATCAGGCCCAACCACCCCAAGTTCTTCACCTGACCATTCCAGAAAGACATGTTCATCGCAGGAGGCACGCGGAGGACCCCAATATGAGTAGAAGGGGTGTTAGAGAGTTTGGACGAGAAGGTTCTGCCCATTCCTCCAGCGTGCATTCTAGTGCTCAACCTCCACAAGCCCGCGACGGACATCGACAAGGGCAAGCTGACCGCAACCATGACCAAATCCCGGCCCACGTAGATAGAGCGAGGCCAGGACCTGATGCTGAAGGGCAAGCTGGTAGAAACAACCGATCCCCTAGCAGGAGGGATGGACACTCCGTTGTTGGAAGAACTGAAACACGGGGTACGTTGGTAGCAGAACTCCTCCAGAGGGTCCGTCAGCTGGAGGCACGACCTATGGTGCAAGAACAGAGGGGTCAAACCGGAGAAAGGACCCCATTCGCCTCGGAGATTGAGTTGGAGCCGCTTCCTCCAAGATTTAAAGTTCTGAACATCCCCCAATACAAAGGAAACTCCGACCCTTATGACCATCTGGACGCTTTCAACATTCAGATGGACCTCCAGACAACAAGTCTGCTCGTGAAGTGTCGAGTGTTCCCAGCTACTCTCGGGGACATTCCACGGATGTGGTTCAGAAGCCTCTCCCCCCGCAGCATTAACAACGGGGAGGAATGCCAGCAGAAGTTCCTGAACCAGTATAAGGCGTTGAAGAGGCGTCTTGCGCCACCCTGTCACCTTTCTACCATCTGCCAACGCCCAGGTGAGCCTCTAAAAGAATATATCAACAGGTTCAAGCGCGAGGTGACGAACGTGGAGAACCCTACGGATGAAGGGGTATTGTCAGCCATCTCATCTGGCCTGAGAAAAGATGGCAAACTGTACGAGAGCATATACAGATCCCCCGTCAAGGACCTGGGAGAGTTCTATTAGCGAGCAGAGAAGGAAATTCGGTGGGAAGGAGTAACAAATCCTAGGAAGACCAATTCTCAGAAGGATGAAGCTGGTACTTCTAGTCATGGAAGAAAGAGAAGCAGCGGAGGAAGCAACCCTGGAGGGCGAAGAGAAAACCAGCAGGTTGCCAAGAAAGCTAGGGACTGGCGGAGACCGGACAGCGGTCGGAGACCGGAGCGGCCACGGTATCGGAGTCGGTACAATACTTACAGCGCCTTGTCAGACACCCAAGACCGAATATACGCGACTGAGAAGAACAGAGAGAATTTCGGGCGACCAGCTCCCCTTCAGGGTTCAGAAGGGCGGAGAGATAGAAACAAGTTCTGCGCATACCACAACAACATTGGGCACAACACCTTCGATTGCTGGGCGCTCAAAGATGCCATTGAAGAATTAATCAGGAATGACCGTCTGAAGGATTACATCATGAGACCCCCAAGGCGACAACCTCAACAGTAGCGGCCCTGCCAATATTCAAAAGATCTTCCAGCTCAAAATCAGCAAGAACCAAATTCTGCCCAAGGGCCATCGGTCAGAACCATCCATACTAATCATGAGGGACCTTCGCGAGCAGGGGAATCTAACCGTTCTCAAGAGCGATTTGTGCGTGAAGCAAGGCGCATCCAGCCTGGGAAGCAGGAAGAGCCAGGGAGGCCTGCCAAGAAAGTGAGGAAGGCATCGGAGGACATTGTATTTACTGATGAGGACGCCCGAGATGTCCGTTTCCCCCACAATGATGCTCTGGTGATCAGGGCACATATTGGCAACTCGATGGTGAAAAGGATTATGATTGACACCGGCAGTTCTGTGAATGTTATGTACAAAAACTGCTATGATCAGATGAGGATCGACGATGAGCAGCTGAAGCCATCCCCTGAACCTCTCTACGATTTCACTGGAGATTCGGTCATCCCTGTTGGACAGATCAGGTTACCCTTAACCCTCGGAGACCAGGCCCGACAGTCCACAGTATTAGCAGACTTCCTCATCATCGACTCTCCCTCGGCATATAATGTGGTAATGGGTAGGCCTGCAATGAACGATCTTGACGTGATTATCTCCACCAAGGCTCTCATTGCAAAGTTCCTAACTCCTAACGGCATGGGATGTGTGCAGGGTGAACAGTCCATGGCTCGTCGCTGCTATGTGAACGCGATCAGGAAGGGTGTCCAGGGGAAGAAGGTAGAGGTAGTCCCGGAGCAGGAATTGCAGGCGACCTCTTTAACAGGAATTAGCCATGACTTAGACCCTAGGGAGTTTGACACCAATCAAAGCACTGGTCCAGTGGAAGAGCTTGAGGATATCCCAGTCGTTGAAGCAGATATGTTAAGATGTCTCAAGCTGGGTAGAAGTCTTGTCCCTGAGGTAAAGTCCCAATTAATTAACTGTCTCAAGAAGAACGCAGATGTTTTCGCCTGGAATCATGGGGACATGGTGGGGATTGACCCGAACGTGATGACGTATAAGTTGAACGTCAACCCCCGCCATCGGCCTGTCTGCCAGAAGAGAAGACAGATGAACCAAGAACGTAATGAAGCTCTAAAGGAGGAAGTGGACAAGCTCCTGACCAACAAGTTTATTCGTGAGGTCCAATATCCAGAATGGGTAGCTAATCCCGTGCTGGTAAAGAAGAAAAATGGGAAATGGAGAATCTGCATAGACTTCACGGACCTAAACAAGGCCTGCCCGAAGGATAGTTTCCCCTTGCCTAGAATTGATCAGCTGGTGGATGCGACAGCAGGGCACGAGCTCCTAAGCTTCATGGATGCTTATTCGGGCTACAACCAGATCCCTATGGACCCCAAAGACGTAGAATGCACATCGTTCACCACTGACCGGGGGCTCTACTGCTACAAGGTAATGCCTTTCGGTCTGAAGAATGCAGGTGCTACCTATCAGAGTCTGGTGAACAAAATGTTTGAAGAGTTGATCGGGAAAAGTATGGAGGTCTATGTGGACGACATGCTCGTGAAATCTGAGAAAGCTGCCGAACACGTCCATGACCTTGAGAGGATGTTCCAAATCTTGAGGAAATATCAAATGAAGCTCAACCCTCTCAAATGCGCTTTCGGTGTTTCTTCAGGTAAATTCTTGGGTTTCATTGTGAATAACAGGTGGATAGAGGCCAACTTGGAGAAAATCCAAGCTCTACTAGACATGAGGTCACCGCGCAATGTGAAGGAGATTCAGAGCCTGAACGGCCAGATAGCGGCCCTGAGTCGATTCGTGTCAAAGGCCTCCGACAGGTGTGCTCCATTCTTTGAGGTATTAAAGAAGGCCAGGAACTTCAAATGGACTGATGAATGTGAAGCTGCTTTTCTGCAACTAAAAGAGTACATTGGGCGCGCTCCGCTGCTAGCTAAACCGAAAGAAGGGGAGATCCTGACCGTGTACCTGGACGTATCCCAGCACGCCCTGAGCGCGGCCCTGATAAGAGAAGAAGGAAATAGAGCTCAGGTTCCGGTATACTATGTGAGCAGGAAACTGGTCGAAGCGGAAACCAGATACACCCCGATGGAGCTACTCGCTTACTGTCTGGTGATGGCGTCCAGGAAGCTGCGTCCATATTTTCAAGCTCATAAAATTGAAGTCTTAACCAGGTACCCGTTGAAGTAGATCCTTCAGAAGCCAGATACCTCAAGCCGACTCGTCAAGTGGGCCATCGAGCTCGCCTAATATGACATCGAATTCAAACCGAGACCGGCGATCAAGGGTCAAACACTGGCGGACTTTATCGTCGAGTTTACTGGATCGGTCGATGACCAAGCCGAAACTTCTGAAGGACCGTACTGGGAGCTCTTCGTTGACGGGTCCTCCTGCGAAAGAAGCGCTGGAGCCGAAATCCTGTTGGTCAATCTTGACGGGGGTAAATTCCTCTGTGCCCTTAAATTCGGCTTCAGGGCAACTAACAATGAGGCGGAGTACGAAGCGCTGCTGGCAGGACTCCGTCTGGCCAGAAGGATGCAGGTTGAACGACTCAGGGTTTTCAGCGATTCTCAGTTAGTGGTCTGTCAGATAAAAGGGGAATACCAGGCCAAGGGATCAAAGATGGCGGCCTATCTACAGGAGGTTCAAAGATTACTGGGGGCTTTCGAAGCATTTGAATTGAACCAGATCTCGCGCGCCCAGAACTCCCATGCAAACGCTCTGGCCCTTTTGGCGTCCGCTCAAGATACGAATTATAACAAAAACATACCTGTAGAGTTCCTGCCCAAACCAAACACCAAAGCTGGAGTGGAAGTGATGGCCCTGACAATGGCGGATGGATCATGGATGTGCCCGCTGGTCGATTATCTGGAAAGAAACATACTCCCAGAAGATAAGATGGAAGCACGTCGTCTGCGTATAAGAGCGGCCAGGTACTGTATCTATGGCGATGTTCTCTATAAAAAGGGCCTCTCGGCCCCTCTTCTCAGGTGCATTGATGAGCCGGAGTGCACTGCCTTGATGAGGGATATACATGAAGGACACTGCGGTAACCATGCTGGAGGGCTCTCTTTAGCTCAGAAGGCACTCAGACAGGGTTTCTACTGGCCGACAATGAAGAAGGATGCCATGGACCTGGTGAAGAAGTGTGACAAGTGTCAGAGATTCTCCAAGATCCCCAGGGCTCCGCCTCCCTATCTCCGTCAGATGATCAGTTCATGGCCCTTCGCCATCTGGGGCATGAACCTGATTGAACCTCTCCTAATGGGTCGGGCAAGGTGTAAATACGCCGTTGTGGCCGTCGATTACTTCACCAAATGGGCAGAGGCGAAGGAACTAGCTGAGATCTCCACGACGAATATCGAGAAGTTCGTATGGGATAATATAATCTGCAGGTTTGACATCCCCCAACAGCTGGTGACGGACAACGAAACCCAGTTCACAAGTGAGCAATTTCAGGAATTCTATAGTGGTTTCGGCATCGTCAAAAGTTTCTCTGCAGTCTACCACCCACAGGCTAACGGTCAGGTGGAGGCGGTCAACAAAATCATCAAACAGATCCTAAAGACTAAGCTTGAAGCCAGGAAGGGAGCATGGGTTGACGAACTATAGAAAGTATTGTGGGTCTACCGCACTACCGCCCTCAGTACTACTGGAGAAACCCCCTTCTCAATGGTCTACGGGTCCGAGGCCATGATTCCAGTTGAATTCGAAGTCTATAGTCACCGTAGGGCAAACTTCAACCTTGATGATAACAACCAGCTCCTGGTCGCCAGCTCAGACTTGCTCGAGGAGTCAAGGGAAGCAGCTCGCCTCAGGATGGCTGTCTATCAACAGAGGACGGCCAGACATTACGACAAAAAAGTTCGGGTACGTCGATTCAAACCTGGTGACCTTGTCCTACAAGAAGTCCTCTCTGGTGCTCGCAAAGCAAGTGAAGGAGTGCTGGGACCGAACTGGGAAGGACCTTACATGGTCTATGAAGATCTGAAGAACGGAGCCTACCATCTGACAGACATGGACGGGTCAATTCTACCAAGAGCATGGAACGCCACCCACCTAAGAACATATTACACTTGAACAATTGTATTTTTATTTTGTTTTGTGTTGTCACTCTGTCACATATGTAATATAAGCCATGTACAGATGTAATAAGAACTGCCTATCGATTATGATGAATTATTGCTAACACCAAGTGCCTACGTGTGTTCTTATTTAAGGTACGCTCCCCACGAAGCGGTAAAGCGTCAACCCAAGGCTCCAACACCTGATAGCCCTAAGGGGCAGGAAGGGCCAAAACGGCCACGAGCGCGCACCTAATCGCCGCTCACCGACTGGCCCTCCTCTCCACCTTCGCGCGAGAACAAAATATAAAAGGGCTCGATCGAAGTGACACTCGGCCCAACTCTCGCTGTATATGCTCAGGTACATCCTTATGAGCGCAGCTGGAGAGGTTTATTCTTTTATCCTGTAAATGCTCAAGCTACGGCCTTGTGAGCGCAGCCGAGGTCCTAACCTCCATAACTCTCGCTGTATATGCTCAGGTACATCCTTGTGAGCGCAGCTGGAGAGGTTTATTCCTTTATGCTGTAAATGCTCAGGCTACAGCCTTGTGAGCGCAGCCGAGGTCCTAACCTCCACAACTCTCGCTGTATATGCTCAGGTACATCCTTGTGAGCGCAGCTGGAGAGGTTTATTCCTTTATGCTGTAAATGCTCAGGCTACGGCCTTGTGAGCACAGCTGGAGAGGCTTATTGTGTCGTATAACTAATGCTTCAGCCGTCTGATCGCGGCCCATCACCTACCCCGTCAGCGGTCAGGAAAGACTCAACGACAGCCTATCTACTATCCGTCTGTCTTCTTTTCTTTTTAAAGACATTATTTATTGTTCGTCTTGATTTCTATTATGCACCTATATATACCAGAAGTATTGCGACCGCATGAAGGAGGATCAAGTTTGTTCGTCAATTTTCAAGGGTTCTATTCCACCCCTTAGATTATTATATGTGTTAAGGGCTGTCTGCTGGATATCGCCCACAATCCGAAGGGCTGCTCTCTTTATCACATCTCCCCGAAGGCACATATGGGGGCGGCCACCCCCTTTATCCTTCATAACTTGTCATTTATCTTGTGGGATGTATCTGTTCACGATCTACTATGATTATATGCATATGAAGATAAGAAAACTACGGAATAATGTGGAGGAAATCGTACTGAAATAATGATTAAACAATAACTAAAAATTATTCCAAAAACAAAAATTATAATTGTGAAAGCTGATCAATGTTCAGAAATAAGCCTTGTCCACAACAAAAAGAGAAATATCAAAATAACGTGCTTCAAGGAGCTTTGGAGGAGCTGGTTGGGGTGTCCGCAAGAGTCTTAGAAGAGCTGGGGGGGATATCCTTGGGATCCTTACTGCTGGAGGCCCCTTGAGAAGATGTGCCCTGTCCCCCATCCTTCGCCGATCCCTGAGGAGCTGAGGAAGAACCACCCTGGACCGACGAAGCATCGGTCTGAGCGGGAGGTGGGTCTGAAGCCTTCTGCGGGGCTAGAGGAATCATCTCTTCTGGGCATCTGCAGCAGTGCGAGCCTTGTATTTCTTTACTTTCGCCACCGCGTCCTTCCCAAGGTACGAAAAATCCAGCTAAGGGTGATGCAGCCATGTAGTGTATAGAAACTTGCTGTTTGTCTTTTTAGTGGCTTCCTTCCAGGCTTGATTGGCTCGGAGTTCCGCCTTGCGACACTCTTCTTGTGCCACGGCCAAGCCCTTCTCAGCGTCATCCACCCGCTTCTTCTGAATAACAGCATCCTCGGCAATCTTCTCCATCTGCTCGGTAGCTTTCGTGAGCGAGTCGAAGGCAGCAAGACGAAGCTTCTTCTCCTTATTCGCGGTCTTCTCCGCACCCTTAAGTTTCTACTCCAGCTCGAAGATAGTTTTCGCAGACTCCTCTTTAAGGCTCTAAATCTCCGCCTCCAGCTCTCGTTTCGTCTCCTTGAGAGCAACATTCTCCCCTATCAAGTCGGGATGATCCCGACGCATCTTCATCATGGCCAACGAAGCCTGAAATAATATCATATTAGCGACGAATATGAGCATAGAATGTGACGACAAAGCGGTAAATAGAACTCACAAGCACGTTGCAACGCGCGGCGTAGTCAACCAACAGGTCGCCACGGATGTGCTTCTGGTAGACGTCCGATTTGTGGGGGCCCAATAATGCTGGCAACCGATCCAGCAAGTCGTTGAAGTACTCCCCTACGTTGGCCTCAGGGGTTGACTCATCATCAACTCCTCCTGCTGCGGCCACCTTCTCCTTGCCCTTGCCTTTGGATCTCAGGCGTTTCGCAGGGGGCTCCGAGGCCTCCTCGTCTTCTTCTTCAGTCTCCGAAGCTGAAACCCCTTTTCCGGCAGCACCCCTTGTCTGCTTCACAGTCTTCTTTGCCAAGCTTTTGACCTTCATCCTAGGCTGTATAGCAGATGGAGCAGCAATTGTGACTGGCGGACCCATTGGTGGAGCTAGGGGCTCCTTCGAGCCTGTTATTTCCACTTCAGGCCCCCCTGTCCCAGCTACTGGCGAGGAAGCATGTCAAGATCCACCATTGTTTTATGCTTCTTTGGGGTTGAGGCGGAAGTCCCTTCACCAGGTTTTGTGAGAACATATTTGACCTCTCGACCTTTCCGTACACCGACGTCGAAGGCCAACCTCAAGGGTGCAGTCTCTGTCCCAAGTGCGAGTCCGTATTTCCTCAAGAAGGAGTTCTCTGGAAAATAGTCGTCCACGGGGTCTTTCACCTCGATGAATCTCTTTAGCGTCCTTGTCTCCTCCTCTGTGAGACTGACCATTCCCTTGACAAAAGCTGCATGCAGAAATAAAGAATATTAGAAACAATGCTGCATGAAAACAAGTGTGAGAACGCTCCGGTAGCGAGCAGAAATAAGCCTATCAGGACCATCGTTGAAGTCGAAATGAACGAGTTCCAGCAGGGACAGACATGTGGCGTAAAATCACTTGGATTTATAATCCCTTACATTTGATTTACCAGCCTTCGACGGAAGAAACGCCTTATAGGGGGAATTACGAGCGGTGATGTAGTAAATACCGTCTCGTTTAGTATCGAAGGGATTGGTGGTGGACTTAAAGAAGTAAAGGCTTTGGATTATACTCAAGGTTGGTGGCGGAAGGCCGTTTTTTAGGAAGATATAGGCCAGGGTGGTTATCTGACCGTAAGAATTCGGTGTGAGTTGGAAAAGGGCTATCTCCAGGTCATTTAACAAATTTATTAAATATGGGGGAACCGGGAACCTAAACCCCATTTTCACATGTTGACGATTGATCGCTATGAATCCCTCAAGAGGATCAGCCGTATGGTCGAGATGAGTGGGAACCATGACACGACAAGTGGAAGGGAGATGGTATGCATCGGCCATGGTTTTAAGTTTTCTAACGGTCATGTGAGAGTCATGTTGGTAAAAGGTCTGGTATGCAAAGGTCTCCCTTCGCCCAGAAGAGCTCGGTGTGTCCTCGTTGCCCTGAGCGGTGGCACTTGAGGAGCCCCCTTCATGTTGAGGAGACCTCCCCCCGGAGCTTTCGTCACTGGACATGACTCGGCGGTAACGGAGTCCACCGCTTGACATCTACAAAAGAAACAGCCAGTTAGGCCGCTGACAATCACCCAGACTCAAAAAGCAAGAAAAGCTTAAGAAGACTAAACTTAAACGTCAAGCCGCGCGCCTAGGAAGCCAAAAAGAGGGGGGGAGAGAGGTAAAGGACTCATTTTGTAAGGCCCCCTTCCCCTCCCCCCTAAAGATTGAAAAGAGAGAGAAGAGGAAATGAACTAGTTGCCCTATGTTGCTACCAGACTCTGTCGGACCATGAAGCAGTACAGAAGTTATCCGCCCCAACTGGTCCAGACTCTCAGAAATGCGAATGCCATAACAGAAAATGAGAAACAACAGTGACGAGAACAATGTGAAAATGGGAAAAAAATAGCCTTACCTTAAGTATGGTAGTCTCCGGAAACTGCAGACAATAACTTCTGAGCAGGGTTGAAGAATCGGAGCAAAGGAAGAAGACGATGAAAAAGCTTATGAATCTTGAAAATGCCAGAAAAAGAATATGAGGGGCTGTTTTTTCTTTTTAAAATAATTCGGCCCCAACCGTTGGATGAAGACAACTGTGTAACCGCCCCCAATCTGACGACGTGACGTAATTCCCGGGATTTTGTCATCATGCAGCGTGTCAGTTGAGTGACGTGAATTAAATGCACGCGGCGCTCGGTGTGGCCTGTAACTATAGCCTGGGGAAGCTCCACGTGGCCAGGTAATAAAGCAGAATTCAAAAAGGTACTGTAACCACCCTCATTTTATAACTGTTTTTGCCTATTCTGCTCGTTCTGGAATATATGTCTCCTGGTCCTCTTTAAAGCACCAAGAGCCAGGGGGCTTTATGTTATGGATAAATTAGCGATCAGAATGATCGGGCCCAGAGCATCTACAGTACAGGCCCAGCGGCCCAGAAGTCCCATTACCCACCATCTATCTAGCCCATCATCCTGTGGGAGTGGCCGATTAGTGGGTGCTTTCCGTGACCGCTGATCGTTGTCGCTGGTTTTGGTCGTAGACGCTTTGCCTTGGATTCTTTCTGTGACCGCTATCATCTCCGCCACTCAGACCGGTAATCTCCCGGACAGCCTTATTCGTCCAGTAGGACCGCTAGTTCCGATCGCAGGTTGGTGGCTCTCATCCCTTGGACTCGCCGCTGATCGCCATCTGCCACAGAATAACCTGCCCGTCAGATTATCCGCCATGATTGGACGTCTGCCTCTTCGTCGATCCTACCCAGCTGAGGCATTCTCCAAGAAGGGCCATCCATCAGAGATGTCCTCCAAGCCCCCTTCGACCAAGATTACTTGACCGAGCTGATCGCTAGCCTCAGAGTGTGGCCGCGCATCGACTCCGTCACTCATGATCTCATCTGCCTCCACGCCATGACTAGCTGCTGGTGCGCCGGCCTGTAATCTACCTCCTCGTCCCTTCAGATAATCGCACTTATCAGAGATTAGTTCATTCTCCTATCAGGAGTGGTAACCTGCCTGTTGGGGGATCCCTCCGTCTCGCCTCTAAGAGTCCCGGGTCAACAGAAGTTAACAGTGCCATGCAGAAGTACTGTTCCAAGACTTGCCATTCACGCTACATCCGTCTGAAATCGTGATCAAGACCTCGACGACCTATCATTGCGTATCCGACCCAGACATCAGAAATCTCCCTTGGGCAGACCTCGGATGCGACGGGTTCGGCCGCATTTACTATGTTTTCGGCCGCATTTAATGCACTGTCAGCCGCATTAATTAAGATTCCGGCGCATTAAATGCTGTTTATCAATGTAACTGTAGTTAACTATTTACTTTTGTCTTATTCTGTTTACTGTAGCACGTCCTCTTCCTCTATAAAAGGGGACGATTTTCACTGTAAAAAGGATCCGATCTCTGAGTGTCGTTACTCTGCCAAAATAGTGAGAGAGTGAACAATGGACGTAGGCATCTTTTCGGGCCGAACTACTCTAAAAATCCTCTGTGTTTCTTCTTCCTTGTCTCTAACCTCCCTTCTTGATTCTCATTGCTTTGCATGCTTTCCGTTGACTGTCCAAAACTGAAACTTAGGCCCAAAAACAACCTCGTTAACTAAGGAAAACCATTTTCCGACGTTAACAATTAATATCCAAATTTCTCCCAATTATATGTACACCCCTTTATCTAATATATGTAAAACAAATAATTTTTAAGATAATGATAGATATCCAACACACTTTTATTCAACTTTTCTCTTCTAATATTATATACAAATTAATATTTCATTTTGATATAAATTGTCTTGTCAACTTCAAACCTAATAATTTTAATAACATATCAACTATTATATAAGATTAGATGAAAAGTTAGATAAAAATATTGGATTTCTACCATTATTCTAATTTTTATGATATCCATTTATAAATATATATGATATAATTTTAAAAAATAATATTCTTCATATTAACTGGGTTATAATTTCTTAAAAAAAATCTTTTTCAAAAATAAATAAATAATGGAATATGCTTGTAAAAGGAGTGTACATATAATTTAGTGGGATATAAATATCATCACTGTTCAATTCACCCGATTTAAAACCCGTTTTATCCAATCTAAACTTCACTAAAATTCGTTATTTGGTTCTTCTAAAAATGTTTGTATATATTTTTACTAAATTCATCCAATTAAGTGAGTCATAATTATAATTTATAATTTATTAAAACAATCTTTAATAGAATGTATATACAAAAAGGAGGTGCACATACAATTTTAGTGTGATGCAAGTATCATTACTCAAATATATTTCAATCTAAATCCAATTCGATCCCAAATATATTCAAGCCCGATCTAGTCCGTATTTGACCCATCACTATTATTTGACCCGACCCATGAAGTCCACGGGTTGCCCCGGTCGGTCCCCCTGGAGTCTGGACTCTACTGGGCTTAGTGTCTCCTAACGCCACACACACACTGGCTCTGTGTCTGTATGTGCAAAGCTTTAAAACCTTGAATCTCTCAGAAATCAAAACCCATGTCGCCAATGCTCAAAGCTCCACCCACCAGCCAGTTTGGACCAAAGTTGGGTTCTTTATCTGGAGAAAGCAGACCCCGAAGGAGACACTCTGGTGGTGGTAGTGTCAACGTTGTTTTCTCCAAACCAAAGCCTCTAGTCTCACTAGTTATGTCTATGTCAAAACCAACAACACAACATCAACAACACACACCCTTGTCTAAGCTCATGGATGTTCCAATCAAGGTACAACACTAACTGCCCTTCTGTTTTGTTTGGTTTTGTTGTCAATAAGCCTTAAAGGTTTTTTCTTTTCTTTTTTTTTTTTTTCTCAGTTTAGTCTTGTTAATGATGAGTTGTTAACATTTTTGAGTATTGAACATTGAGTTGGAGTATAAAAGCATTTCTTTTTTAATTTTATTTTTTTTTAACTTTTAAGTTTGAGATTTGATTGGCTTGCATTTGTTGTGTGAATGGAATTTTGATCATACATTACAGTGGTAGCAACAGACTTTAATGTATTTTCCCAAAAAAAACAACAACAGACTGTCATGCGAAATTCTCTTCGATATAGCTCTTAATAGCAAGGAAACTAATATATGTATTGTATTCAAATCAATTAAGACATAGGCTTGGAGAGTTACATATTATTTTAAACAGACTAAAAATCAATTATCAATTAGTGTCCCTTAGATGGATTGATGAATACACTGGGGCCATTCTAGGCGTAGAAGAACAAATTAGAAATCTTCAACTAAGGCTAGAAGTTGAGGTAGAGAGAGGGAAATTTGCCTAAGAGCAAAAAATTCTCTAGATAGATTTCTTCGATATTCCGGACCAAATGTCTGGGTCAAATTGGTGGAATAAAGACCGTCATGGAAATTTCTAAGGGTGTAAAAGCTGTTCCTTATAAAGCTTCTGTAGTTACAGCCCCGAATGAAGTTCTAAATCATTTGGTGGAGCAAAATAATTGTATTCAAGTACTTGTTAAGGGTTGAGAAAGTTAATAGAAAAATTACATTTACATTAATATAGTGGGAGAAGAAACATGAAATTTTTTTTAATTTTTTGTCTTTACCATGTACTCTTAGTGCATGTGTTAATGGAGCCTTTATATATATATATATATCAATTTGACATTTTATTGACTTGCATTTATTGTGTAGATGGAATTTTGATTGTCATGTAGAATTCGCTCTGATATAGCAATTAATGGCAAGGAAGGATGTATATATGTATCCAAATGCATGTTAGGGATCAAAAAAGTGAACAGAAAGGTTATATTTACATTAATATATTGGAAAAAGAAACATAATTTTTTTTGTTTTTATCATGTGTGTGTAGGATTCGTGTTAGTGGACTCTTATATGTTTGTTGTACTTGTTTAGTTGAGAAGAATGTTTGCTTAATGTCTTTGTTGTGCGTTAATGATATAGCTGATGCCTTGACATTGTTTTGTTAATTGTAGGTAAATGGTTGTACTGGCAAAATGGGGAAGGCTGTTGTTAATGCAGCAGTCTCTGCAGGACTTAGTCTCATTCCTGTATCATTTGGATCAGCAGGGGAAGCTGGGAAAACTGTGGAAGTGTGTGGGAAAGAGATTCTGGTACATGGTCTTTCTGACAAAGAATTTGTCCTTGCTTCGGTCTTTGGTGAACATCCGAACATGATCGTGGTGGACTATACTGTGCTTGCTGCAGTGAATGGTGACTAATTGTATTTTGTTACTCTCAAAAGAGTACAAAATTTGAATTAGAAACTTATTTTTCTGTCTAAGAGATTGGACTTAGTAGTTTTTTATTTCCTGAATGAAAGAGCAGAGTCATTAGGCTATGATTAAGGTCTTTTGAATCATATATATTAATAGAGATTACTACTAAATGAAGATAGAGTATAAACAAGGGAATGCATATAGAAAATTTTTACCAAAGTCATCAATTCCTTGTCCTCTGAGCCATGTCTAATCGAATGGTATAGATTACCATTATGTTCTATTAATAGTTTAATGTTCGTTGACCTTGTTATTTTGTTTCATTTTATTCTAGCTTAACTATGGCATTCACTCTATTGTGTACTTCCTAGGCTACACACAAATTACACTCCTTTTGATTTTATTTATTCATTTTTTATAATAAATACTTTTTTGTGTGGTTTGCAAAATGTAGATAATGCAGAGTTATATTGCAAAGCTGGAGTGCCCTTTGTTATGGGAACACTACCGGTGGACACATTTTCTAATTGGGAATTCTTAGGAGGTAAAGGAATTTAATTCTTAATTTGCTATTACTATGGTTACTAAAAATTGTTGAGAATTAAATTATGTAAACTCCACAGTTACATTAAGTTTTTGCTAGAAATGGAACTTAATTCTCTCCATCCACCTATGGAATCTAGTTCCCTTTCTTGATTCTCATTCTCATGGAATTTGATTCCCTTTCATTTGTATTTCCGATTAGTAAACAGCATATATATGTTTTGTTGTTTAAATCTTGGCTTTTTTGTACAATTTGTCTTCTTGAATCATGTCATTATTGAGTATGAAATTCATAATTCTTAGCTAATGTTAAAATTGAAATGCTCATAAATTTGAGGTTCTTTTTCTGTCATAAACTTCAGGTATTGTAGGATGGCTGTGAACGTTGGCTTTGGATAGCTATTGTTGGGATGGGAAAATCAAGATCTTATGTTGAAATGATAGAAGATTAGGTTCAGGTTTACATATAAAAAGAAATAGTAAAAGGATTTGGAGCTTGTAGCATGGTTAACTGATGTTGGAATTCAGCAAATTCTTTTCCATCAGGTCCTCAAATGCTACCATAAAGTCACCTTGGGATGACCTTAGAACACAACCCCCATTCGTTGGTCCAAAGTTGCGTTGAAGTGTTTGGTTACTCTAATTTCAGAGCATCTGATGGTCAATGGTCTGTTATGTGATTACTCATGGCAGCTCCTCTGACACTCTGCCTATTGATACGGATACCTCTATTTATACATCCGATGTTTGTCCTTATACATTTGAATAGTGTGCAAATGTTTCAGACTGTTGCTTGTTTTAAACTAAAAGCCTGGGAAAATGTCTTAAACATCATATTTAAGACCATAGGTCAGTGATTTTACATGTTGCAGAAGTGGTTGGTATGAGCAATTGTTTCTCTTTCTTTTCCTTTATAAGAATAAAAGGGTCCAGGAGATTCTTTGCCCAAAAAAAAAAAAAAAAGGCCAGGAGATTTTGGTGTCATTTCTTGTTCCTTTGGGAGCAAATGTATTGCTTGCTTGTCAACCTGCCATTTCTTGTTCTGTTGATTACACGAACAATGCGTTGCTTAATTTGCTGAGATGATTAGATCATATCTTTTCCTAGGTACAGTATTGGAGGGACCTTTTATTTAATGTGCCTCGAATAAAAGATGGAAGACAAACATGATGAAGTGGAAGATGTTGAGAGTGCTTCTGGTGACTCTTTTATTGATGACTCAGATGATGATGAACCATGAACATCTGGACAAGAGGATAACCCACATCTCAAGGCTAGTCAATGCTATATAATTGCCTTTTCACTCTTTTGGACTTCTGTTTGCACATGTGTTATTGTCCATCTTTGTTGTGCATGAACATCTAACTGAGGAAGAAATAGAAGATATAATTGCTTTTGGAAGTTGAGAGTAAGGTATTATATATATTTATTCATCCCTTGAATGTGACTGGTATTTTGGTATTCTATGTTGGAACTTTCTCTCATGCTCATTTTAGGCTGCAGAGGCTCAGGAAGCTCTTGAATTGGAGTCCCTTGCCAAAGTGGAGAAGGAGGTTAGAGAGGAGTTGGCATTAAAGTTCCATGATGGTGATGATGATGATGTTAGTTTTCTGTCATTGTTTCCCTCTCTTGCTTTTGTATCTTGCCTTTTACTAACACTTCTATTACTTGTCCATAGCTTGAGGTGGCAGTCAAAGAGGAAATGGCTGCATATGGAGAACAGTGGGAAGCTGCACTAGATGAACTTGAGACTCAGAGTTCTCACTTGTTGGTCTGCTTCTTTCTTCAATTTTGAGTGGATCTTTGGTTCTCAATTGGTTTTGTGCTTGCATATGTTTTGAGAAAATTTGACTTCCTCCTTCCAAATCAACATGTTCGCAAGCCTTTATTTATTTATTCATTTTTTCTATTAAATTGAAAGTAAAAACAATTTCGTTTCATTTTTTTTCCTAACAAAACAAAAAGAAGTTTTTAGGTTACATTTGGGACGTTTTATGTTCTCTTAGTTATTTGTGATTTTTGGTTTTTTACATAGTTTATTTGAGTTGTTCTGATCTCTACATACTTGTGATATTATTAATTGGTTAAGCCTCAAATAAACACTCTTATCATTTTTTGCTAAGACAAGGAGTTTCTTTTAATCCATGATTCAGAACTTCAATTGTAGGATGAATTGAAATTTTAAACTGAATTGCTCATAAATCTTTTATAGGTCCCATTCATGGTTATATTTATTTTTTTTTTTTTTTGTGGCTGCTTTTTCTATAGGAATTAACTCAAAAAAGTGAACTAACTGTCCACAAACTACTGAAAAAGAGTTATCTGGACAAACCAAAGCATTTTACAAAAGACTATACAAACAAAAACTGAACCCCAAACCAATATCAAGCACCAAACAACTGCCCCCCAAAAGCACAATGAATTCCTCACAACAAAAATCTTCTCACTAAACAACAATTATCTCATAGCTTCCACCCACTTTTATTAAATTTCTTTGCAACAAAGGCTCATACTTCTAGATGTCCAGCCTGATGCCACAAACTATCTACATTCTCCCCAGTCTTCCCTTAAAAATTTTCGTATTCCTTTTTTGCCAAATGACCCACAATAAGGCTAGGACAGCACACTTCCAAAACACCTGCAACATCTGGTGCATGTATGATTCCGTAATTAAACTGCAATATAATGAATGTTACAATAAATAATTAATAGAGACCCTTTTTTTTTTCAAATAAACTATTGAAGTGGAAAACATGGAAGGAGTAAATGTCATTTTTTTATCATTTGATAAAGGATTGGATCTGTTTATGGTAGTCCAATAATATATCTTATAAAGTTGTATTATGAAATCATATGGAAATGGATGTAAAACAGCTAACAGTTATTATTGTTTTGGAATCTTTATAAATGATGTGTGAGGCCAGCAATGTAACTGTCGTATCGGCTTTTAGTACTGGCTTATATAAGAATAGAAAGAAGTCTTGAATTAGCTTTATACTTTTTTATTGAGATCTACTAGTGAGTATGGAATCCTTTATGAGAAGAGGTAGCCAAGTTTTTGAATTGGGTGTAGGATTTGTGATTGTAATGGAATTACTAGTAATAATGATACTATGGAATTTGTAATGTGTATTACATGTATTCCAAATATTGTTGGATAATTCTCGACTTTCACTTTTCACACTCTATTTTCATCTTGCTTGATCAAAATTTGTTTACTTTTTCATTGAAGCAATTAAACGTAACTAATTGAAATGGACTCGTTAGAAACCTCCTTGTCAGCTTCAGAAGCCCTTTTTTTTTTAATTTTTTTTTAATTTTTACTTTTTGGATGCTTTCTTTAAAATCATAGGCAACTATATCCTGTTCTTACTTCGACACTGAGCTTATAGACCTTTTCCCTTTGCCTTAAGCTTAATGTAGACCATCTCCCATATGGTGCCATTTCCCACTTGTTCTCGTGATAAACCCATTAATCGGATATTCTTTCTTCTTGTTTATATTGTATCAGTGTACTGATATTGGTAGTTTCTGGTCCACTATAGTTATTGGACAAAGTTTTTGCTGTCTGGATCTGCAAAGAGGTCTATGAAATCAAATCCCCTTTACTTGTGATGTTTTTTGAAGTTTAGAAGGGGAAAGCACTTTTATTCAATGTTAACTTTCTAAACGAGAGAGTTATCATTTATTTATACCATCTAATCATCAATAACTAAGAGATATCTTCTCTTTTTAATTGAGAAGTTATCAAGAACATTTAAATAAAGATAGAGATAAGTATAGATAAACTAAACTACTAAAACAAAGACTCTTAGATAATATAGGACTTCTAGTAATTAGGAAAAACATTTCTCAACACCTCCCCTCAAGTTGGGTCATAAATGTTAATCATGCCCAGCTTGGAACTCATGTTTTCAAACACTATCCATGGTAAAGCTTTTGTAAGGATATCTGTTGTCTGATCCTCTATTGGGATGTAGTTTAAACTTAGAATACCTTGTTCAATCTTCTCTTTGATAAAATGTCGATCAATTTCGACGTGCTTTGTTCTGTCATGATGAACCGAGTCCTTGGACATTCTGATAGCTGCCCTATTATCACATAATAGCTTTGTTGGGCCACTGATTTCAACCTTTAACTCATCTAATAGCCTTCTAATCCACAAACCTTCACATAAACCATGGGCAATTGCCCTCAACTCTGCTTCTGCACTGCTGTGAGAGACAACTGATTGCTTTTTACTCCTTCAAGTGATCAAGTTTCCCCAAACAAGGGAGCGATAACTTAGGAGTATGTTAAAAGCACTATACACACACACACACACACATATATATCTCTCTGTGTGTGTGTCTGTGTGTGTATAACTTATTTGTTCAATTATATTTATTGAAGCTTTTGATTATTAAAATAAAATAAAAAATAAATTAGAAATACACATACATTCATGTATAATAATACATACAAATTTTGTCAATAGTTTTGCATAAAATTGTAATGATAAAGGTAAAAATATAATTTATCTAAGCATTAATTCTTTTACAATTCTCTCATGAACAACACTCATCCCACTTTTGTTAATTGTTAACTCAACATTTAATTCTTTATCATATGACACAATCTTGATTTTCATCGTACGATTGAAACTCAACCTCCCTCTCTATGAAATCATACTAATGACCTCTTTTACAAAATTATGTCAATGACCCCTTTTTATGAAATTATGTTAATTGAAATTACGCAAAGTCATTGACGGGGTTCACTATGTTTTTGACAACAATGAAAAAATCTACCTATTCTAATAAATATCCATTCCAAGGAAATGACTCATTTCATATAAATTAATGAACTATATCCATTTCAAGGAAATGACTCATTTCACATCAACTAATGAATTAATTTCATAATGATGAGAGTGTTCAACAACTTCCCTCCTAACTTGCTTCTTTACAAGTCGAGTCAAATCAATGTGCTAATTCAAATTTACAAAACTAATGGCCATCAATGCAGCCCCCCACTTCTCTCTTAAGGGAACAAGAAGCAAGCTTCATATAACCAGGTAAATTGTAAGGAGCAATCACAACTCAACGCCCTCTTTTCAAAAATTTCTTGGACTTGGGATAATGAAGGCTTGAACAAAAGTCTGGAAGCCAAGGCCTCCTCAAAAGGAACAGAACCACCCATTGCATCGACAAGATACGACAAAATAAACTTAGAATGGATACGGTTAAAAATCATACATAAATATTTCAACACATAAGAAGCACAACCAACCTAGTAGACACCCACTACCTTAATTATGCAATGGCCACCATGATAAACAATAAGAATCTTACAAATTGCCAGATGTAAATATAAACCACAAGTAAAACTTGTTTTAACGTTTTTAAATAGGTACTAATTATAATTTAATAATAAAATTTAATAGTTCAACAATCAAAATTTAATAAAAAGACAAAAAAAATTAAACATTAACTTAGACCCGTCTGAAAACAAAAATTAGATTAATTCACCTGAAATTAAACTTTATAAGTGCATAATTGATCATATGAATTAAAAATAGAGAAAATTGTAGGAATAAACATTTTTCGAGGTTGAAGTTGAAAATTAATCATTTTTTGAAATCCCTTAGTTTTGTCAACTGTATTTTTGTCTAAAAACAGTTATTTTTTTAAGATTTTTTTTTTAAAAAAAAAGAGTTAATATTCAACTTGGATCTAAAGAAGTGGTCATTTATAAACTAAACCCTTAAAATTATCACATAAATTATGGAGGCACAAGTTGAAACATTTTTTTTCAATTAATTATGGCATGTCAACATATGAATATGGTGATGAGGTGGAAATATGTAGGTGGAGTGAGTGGACCTTAGCTGAAAATGGCAAAAGAACTTGTCTTTCCCGAAAAGGATACATATAAAAACAATATCAATATCATGCACCGACACCTCATGTGTCGTCTAATGCGGACCTTGGGTGAGCTAGTTAGGTAATTGGAATTGAAATACAATTATAAAGGGTATACATGTGTTTAAAAGCAAGGGCATTGCTTAAAAAGGAGTATCACGAATGCAAATCTCTGCATTTAGCTATATTATATTCAACAAATAATTTACTATGAAATACTTTCGCTACTCTCTCTTCTGTCGTATGGGGGCCCTAGGAATATATGGTGCTCATTTTGTGGTATCCTCCACTGTGATTTATCCCCTACAACATTTATCAAATTGTATGATCAAAATGAAAATAACAACATATATATAATCCATGTGTATATATATATAATCAAAATGATCATAGAATTAATATATATATATGTATATATATAGTTGAGACCAAAGTGATAACTTATTGGTTGGCTGTAACTATAAGTCACAACATGAAAATACAACCATGAACCAATTCTTTTTTGGTGTTGTTCAGCAAAGAGTCCTGCAAATGATTTATCTCCTCTCTCCAAATTGTCAATCTCAATTTCTCAACCATCCTAGTTCACCTTCTCAAAAAAAGACTTTCGTTTGTTTTAAAAATTTTAGTAGTCCACTTATATCAACCTTCCGGATGCAAATATAAATGAAACAATTCGAACCGTAATTTTGTACAAAATATTGTGAAAAAATTAATTATCATATCAGAAAATGAAGAATCATATAAAATAAAATACAAAAATATCTCTTTACTTGAACCCTTTTGAATGATGAAAACAGTTATAAAAGGAAATGAATATATATAGCTAGAAATGGAAGAATAAAGAAGCTTTGAATTTAAGTAAGTACATGACAATTTGAAAGATAATATTTAGTTAAAAAACAAAAAGTTTGACTGCAACATCATTAAATATCCATTAAAAGGAGAAAAAAAAAATTAAAAATATTTGACTTTGGTTTTGGCAATTAAAAGAGGAATTAAAAAGAAGCACACATACAGCTGGATTGTTTACTAATAACCGTGTTAAAGTGTAACCCCCCCGTTGAGTCCCGAGAGAAATAACATCATAAAGACACATGCCAACAAAGCAATAAAAAAATGTACATGCAAAGAAAGAATCCATTTTCAGCTTGTCAGAAACATCAAACTGAGTCTGTGGTTGTTTTATTTTTATTTCCTTTAATATTTTGGATGTGCATTTTTAATATTTTAAAATGTATTAAAATCATAAAATAAATAAATAAATAGAGAGCACAAAAAAATAATTAAAAGGTGTTTTGAGCACAAAGGCGGGAAGAAGAAAAAAGCATGCGATACTATCAGAAGGCATTGGGAGGCTAACTAGTTTGTCCATTTTTTTTTTTCTTGAGAAAGAAACAAACAGTAGACACATCATCAACAACATGTTCTTTTTTTTCTTTTTTTTTCAAAAGTAACAACATGTTCTCATAGCCGCTGATGTTCACTCAAAAGTAACAACATTGGCCTTTGGGGAGAGGGAGCATTGACTTAGCTTGGAGGATTGGTTTGTTGGTTGGAAATTTTAAAAACAAGAAATCGTGGGAGTAGTTGAGTTAGATTATTAACAATAAACAGAGCACATTTATTATAAAAAAAAATTATTTAAATTAAAAATGGAGTAATTAATGATAGGTTAAAGTCGTAATCAGTAAAATTGCAAAAAGCAGAGCAAAAGGAGCAATAGAAGGCTCACGAGTGCATGACGTTGTATGTCCACGTCAGTTACAATGACTCTAAAAATTCTAGGCTTTGTAGGCTCTCATTTGTTTTTGGATGGACTGATAAAGTGTGTACATGCACTTGCGGTGTTCGGTTGCACCCCCTTTAATGTCTAGTCATAGGTTCGATAAGTGTACTCCACCCTCACTAACAATAAAAAATGTGAGATTTTCCCTCTTCTTCCTATATGAGAAAAGTTTCCTCACCTATGTGTAAATTATTTCCTCCCATTTGGAAGCCTCTTCAGAGCTACACACTAAGTGTGTAGCTCAGATGGTACACACTTTACATTTCCCATGTACTTAAGCCCTCAAGTCATGGGTTCGAGCGGGTGTAAGAGACGTAGAAAACCTTATGGGGGAGGGGACAGTACTTGTCAGGGTAGATCGCAGTTCAAAGCTAGGCAAGTCACTGGCTGGACAAGCTAGTGAGATTGAGCAAATCGCAATGCGAGGCTGAACAAATCGCAACTTGAGACTGGGCAAGCCAATGGCCGGACAGTTGGCGAGCTCACAAGAGACGGGCTGTTCGTTACATAAAAATGAACTAGCTCAGATGGTATATACCCTACATTTTCCATATATTTAGCCTCTAGATCATGGGTTCGAGTGGGTGTGGGATGCGTAGAAAACCTCATGAGGGAGGGGACAGTATCTGCTAAGGTAGATCATAGCTCGAGGCTAGACAGATCGTAGTGTGAGACTGGGCAGATTGTAGTCTAAGACTGGACAGGCCAATGGCCGGACGAGCTGGCGAGGTTGGGCTACCGTGCGACTGGTTGGGCTTGTCTGTTATAGAAAGATCCTATAAGGGACAAGTAAAAATAGCTAAAAATCTTGGCTTAACAAGGTAACTTCAATGTTTATCATTTTATTTTCTCTTAATCCTATGGTTGTTATTAATTTTGAATTTATTAGCTTTTTTCATCTAAAGATTAACACAAAATGTATGAAAAAATTAACGAATAAATATTTAAGTCACTTTTTTAAGTAAAAATTTTAAGTTATTCTAGTCATTTTTCTTTTTAACTACAACAATATTACTTCTATGTTAAACAATAAAATTTAACATTTACATCGGATAAAGATGACTTTTAGTTTATACTTGTGGAAAAAATTTTATTGAAATTGTAACAGAAAAATTGTATATCCAATGTTTGTAAATTTAGATTAATAAAAATTATAGTTTTTTTTTTTTAATAATAAAAATTATAGTTAACAAAAGAGACTCACAAGAATGAAAAATATGTATAACATATTTGCAAACATGATGAAAAATAAAATTTTAATAGTCATGCCCATTAATAGATGACTTTTAACTCAATAGATGACTTTTAACTCATATTTATACAAATGAATTGTAACAAAAAAGATGTACATGCAACATATTTAAAGACTTATATTGATGAAATTGTAGCTGACTAACAAACAGCAGACAAAATGGAGCCACGAGAACAAAATTCTTGTTGGTCTGCAAACATGATGTCTAAATTATTTTTGTTTTATGGAAATATGAGGAAGAATTTTGGAGAGAAGAAAGGGTAATTCCAAGAAATTAAAGTGTCAGTGGGCTAAGTAATAGTGATTATTGACGAGCGTTTATTATAGTGGGAGTAGATGAAACTTGATTGCACATCGGAACAATTAATGATAATGAATGGGTGACCAGTGCATGTGTGCCAAACTGAAAATGGACAATGAAGCATTAAAGAGGCCTGTCTCGACCCCATTTTGGAAAGCCCAAACCATAATAACCAATATGACTACATAGATAAACATAATTTAATCATGGTGTGAGTATTGTATTATTGGTAGAAGAAATTCTAGTAATTATTTTCTATCTTTTATTTAAAAATTCGAAAGATTTTTTTAAATAATAATCTACATTAATAGAACCAAGATATTGATAAAATTGAGATTATGTGTGCCTTTTTTTTAATATATATAATTGTGTATACGCTGGAACTGTGTTAAAAGTGTAACACCAACAACACAACCAACCCCCGACAACATCATTAAGACACATGCCAATAAAGCAATAAAAACATGTACATCCAAACTCTTGAGTACATGAAAGTAAAATTCCACTTTCGTGTTAAAAACATCCAACAGCTTTGAGTCTGCGATGGATTTCATTAAGACGCTTAATTTTATTAAAATAAAGTGCAAAACGTAATTTTATTTAAAAACGCTTTTGTCCACAAGAACATGCTAATTCTGCTACGTTGTAGTAGCAACTAGCAACCCTCTTATGCATGAGCATGACAGCTTGGTTTTACACAGCAGCGAAGTTGGTGGTACTTCATTAATCAAATGCATTTAATATTACATTGATGAAATTGGTATATATAGACTCATTGTTATAGCATATTTATGTACATTTATGGTTAGTTGATTATTAACACCCTGAAAATATACCAAAAATATTAACACCCTGCACTTTGAGTTTTTGCATGGCTGGTAGCTACGTTGTCTTTAATTATACCTCACAAATTTGAATATTTATTAATCACTTGTCAATAATATAAATAAATTACTATAAGTATGTTTGGCACATGATATTTAAATGGAATAGGTTCGACTGGATTGAAAAATTATCATGTTATATTTAGTAGAACTTGAAATTGAATAAAAATTATATCATCTTATGCTTAATATTGGTTAGGACTTAATTGAAATAAAATTAATTTAAATATTTATAATATATTTAGAAAAATCTTTAAAAATTTTGAAAAAATGGAAAATGAAATACTCATTCCCATGTGAAAAAGGATTTGAAATCATGTTTAAAATCTCATCAATTATTTTTCAGACACGGGATTTAAAAGTTTCAAAAATGTTGCAGGTCACATAATGGGAAAGCTTTGTTTTCTTCTCTCTTTTTCTCACGTTTTGCTTTCATGTTTAATTTTTTCTTTTACGTTTTTCTGTTCTTGGATGATTCTTTTTCTCTTTTTAATATCTCTCTTTTCGTTTTAGGCTTCTCATTGTCTCCCTTTCTTCTTTTTTGTTTTTTGGGTTTCTTTTCAATTTTCTTCTGACTGACCACCGAATATATATGAGTGGTTGGTAACCACTACTCTCGGGGCCCGTATGAAATGTAAGGACGGAGTAGGACAGTGATTTGATGTTTGAGCCAACAATTTGGCCTCTGCATCTTAAAAAAACATTCAAGTCAAATTTCAAATAACATAATTTTAGTTTCAAAATGGTTTTACTTTAACTAATCAAACCTTTGTTATAGAGACTTAGTTTCAAGTTTATAACAACGGAAGACCATATGGATACAAAAATTTATTTATAAGAAGTCCCCTAAAATGTAGTTAAAAGAGATACATATAAATTGAAGGATAAATTGTCATAATTATTCAATAATGAACACATGAACACATTTAAATTATATATATATATACACACTCTTAGTGAGCTCCTTACTTTCAAATTTAATTATTATTTTTGGTTTATTTTAGAATAAAATTTGAATTTTTTATTATTTTTAAAAATTTAACATTTTTAATTTAAATCATTACTACTTAACTTTTTTAATCAATAAATGGTTGCTAAATATTTTTCGTTTTAAAAAGTTAATATTTTGATCAAAAGTTATTATAGATGTTCAAAGTGCTAATTTCATCATAATTTAAATGTAGCAGAAAATATCTCCCTGTGTGCTTTATTTATCAACTTTGTTGTCTCTATTCTTTTTGGTATTTTCATAAATAATTCCCTTTTCCCATGCTTCTTTATCAAATGCATGGTCTCAGCATTCTTGAGATGTCTGTCTCTGGGAGGAAGTAGCACGACCAGCTCTGGACTATAAGAACATCTGACCATAGGAACTTGTATAAGTAACTAAATGCCTTAACATGAGCAATAATGGGTTTTCTTTCTATGTAATCTAATTTTAGTTACTTATACAAGTTCCTATGGTCAGATGTTCTTATAGTCCAAAGCTGGTCGTGCTACTTCCTCCCAGAGACAGACATCTCAAGAATGCTGAGACCATGCATTTGATAAAGAAGCATGGGAAAAGGGAATTATTTATGAAAATACCAAAAAGAATAGAGACAACAAAGCTGATAAATAAAGCACACAGGGAGATATTTTCTGCTACATTTAAATTATGATGAAATTAGCACTTTGAACATCTATAATAACTTTTGATCAAAATATTAACTTTTTAAAACGAAAAATATTTAGCAACCATTTATTGATTAAAAAAGTTAAGTAGTAATTATTTAAATTAAAAATGTTAAATTTTTAAAAATAATAAAAAATTCAAATTTTATTCTAAAATAAACCAAAAATAATAATTAAATTTGAAAGTAAGGAGCTCACTAAGAGTGTGTATATATATATATAATTTAAATGTGTTCATGTGTTCATTATTGAATAATTATGACAATTTATCCTTCAATTTATATGTATCTCTTTTAACTACATTTTAGGGGACTTCTTATAAATAAATTTTTGTATCCATATGGTCTTCCGTTGTTATAAACTTGAAACTAAGTCTCTATAACAAAGGTTTGATTAGTTAAAGTAAAACCATTTTGAAACTAAAATTATGTTGTTTGAAATTTGACTTGAATGTTTTTTTAAGATGCAGAGGCCAAATTGTTGGCTCAAACATCAAATCACTGTCCTACTCCGTCCTTACATTCCATACGGGCCCCGAGAGTAGTGGTTACCAACCACTCATATATTCGGTGGTCAGTCAGAAGAAAATTGAAAAGAAACCCAAAAAACAAAAAAGAAGAAAGGGAGACAATGAGAAGCCTAAAACGAAAAGAGAGATATTAAAAAGAGAAAAAGAATCATCCAAGAACAGAAAAACGTAAAAGAAAAAATTAAACATGAAAGCGAAACGTGAGAAAAAGAGAGAAGAAAGCAAAGCTTTCCTATTATGTGACCTGCAACATTTTTGAAACTTTTAAATCCTGTGTCTGAAAAATAATTGATGAGATTTTAAATTTGATTTCAAATCCTTTTTCACATGGGAATGCTTTGGGAATGAGTATTTCATTTTCCATTTTTTCAAATTTTTTAAAGATTTTTTTAAATAAATTTTAAATATATTATAAATATTTAAATTAATTTTATTTCAATTAAGTCCTAACCAATACTAAGCATAATATGGTATAATTTTTATTCAATTTCAAGTTCTACTAAAATATAACATGATAATTTTTCAATCCAGTCAAACCTATTCCATTCAAATATCATGTGCCAAACATACTCATAGTAATTTATTTATATTATTGACAAGTGATTAATAAATATTCAAATTTGTGAGGTATAATTAAAGACAATGTAGCTACCAGCCATGCAAAAACTCAAAGTGCAGTGACCCCTTTTTTAGGTATATTTTCAGGGTGTTAATAATCAACTAACCATAAATGTACATAAATATGCTATAACAATGAGTCTATATATACCAATTTCATCAATGTAATATTAAATGCATTTGATTAATGAAGTACCACCAACTTCGCTGCTCTGTAAAACCAAGCTGTCATGCTCATGCACGAGAGGGTTGCTAGTTGCTACTACAACGTAGCAGAATTAGCATGTTCTTGTGGACAAAAGCATTTTTAAATAAAATTACGTTTTGCACTTTATTTTAATAAAATTAAGCGTCTTTAAATGAAATCCACCGCAGACTCAAAGCTGTTGGATGTTTTTAACACGAAAGTGGAATTTTACTTTCATGTACTCAAGAGTTTGGATGTACATGTTTTTATTGCTTTATTGGCATGTGTCTTAATGATGTTGTCGGGGGTTGGTTGTATTGTTGGTGTTACATTTTTAACACGGTTCAGCGTATACACAATTATATATATTAAAAAAAAGGCACATATAATCTCAATTTTATCAATATTTTGGTTCTATTAATGTTAGATTAGTATTTAAAAAAATCTTTTGAATTTTTAAATAAAAAATAGAAAATAATTACTAGAATTTCTTCTACCAATAATACAATACTCACACCATGATTAAATTATGTTCATCTATGTAGTCATATTGGTTATTATGGTTTGGGCTTTCCAAAATGGGGTCGAGACAGGCCTCTTTAATGCTTCATTGTCCATTTTCAGTTTGGCACACATGCACTGGTCGCCCATTCATTATCATTAATTGTTCCGATGTGCAATCAAGTTTCATCTACTCCCACTATAATAAACGCTCGTCAATAATCACTATTACTTAGCCCACTGACACTTTAATTTCTTGGAATTACCCTTTCTTCTCTCCAAACTTCTTCCTCATATTTCCATAAAACAAAAATAATTTAGACATCATGTTTGCAGACCAACAAGAATTTTGTTCTCGTGCCTCCATGTTGTCTGCTGTTTGTTAGTCAGCTACAATTTCATCAATATAAGTCTTTAAATATGTTGCATGTACATCTTTTTTGTTACAATTCATTTGTATAAATATGAGTTAAAAGTCATCTATTAATGGGCATGACTATTAAAATTTTATTATTCATCATGTTTGCAAATATGTTATACATATTTTTTCATTCTTGTGAGTCTCTTTTGTTAACTATAATCTTTATTATTAAAAAAAAAAAAAACTATAATTTTTATTAATCTAAATTTACAAACATGTTGGATATACAATTTTTCTGTTACAATTTCAATAAAATTTTTTCCACAAGTATAAACTAAAAGTCATCTTTATCCGATGTAAATGTTAAATTTTATTGTTTAACATAGAAGTAATATTGTTGTAGTTAAAAAGAAAAATGACTAGAATAACTTAAAATTTGTACTTAAAAAAGTGACTTAAATATTCATTCGTTAATTTTTTCGTCCATTTTGTGTTAATCTCTAGATGAAAAAAGTTAATAAATTCAAAATTATTAACAACTATAGGATTAAGAGAAAATAAAATGATAAACATTGAAGTTACTTTATTAAGCCAAGATTTTTAGCTATTTTTACTTGTCCCTTATAGGATCTTTCTATAACAGACAAGCCCAACCAGTCTCCCGTGGTAGCCCAACCTCGCCAGCTTGTCTGGCCATTGGCTTGTCCAGTCTTAGACTACAATCTGCCCAATCTCATACTACGATCTGCCCAGTCTCGAGCTGTGACCTACCTTAGCAGATACTGTCCCCTCCCTCATAGGTTTTTCTACGCCTCCCACACCTACTCGAACCCATGATCTAAAGGCTAAATATATGGGAAATGTAGGGTATATACCATCTGAGCTAGTTCATTTTTATGTAACGAACAACTCGTCTCTTGTGGGCTCGCCAACTATCTGGCCATTGGCTTGCCCAGTCTCGAGCTGCGATTTGTTTAGCCTCGCATTGCGATTTGCTCAATCTCGCGCTGTAGCTCGATCTCACCAGCTCGTCCGGCCAGTGACCTGCCTAGCTTCGAACTGCGATCTACCCTGACAAGTATTGTCCCCTCCCCCATAAGGTTTTCTACGTCTCCCACACCCGCTCGAACCCATGACTTGAGGGCTTAAGTATATGGGGAATGTAAAGTGTGTATCATCTGAGCTATACACTAAATGTATAGCTCTGAAGAGGCTTCCAAATGAGAGGAAACAATTTACACATAGGTGAGGAAACTTTTCTCATATAGGAAGAAGAGGGAAAATTTCACATTTTTTATTGTTAATGAGGGTGGAGTACACTTATCAAACCTATGACTAGACATTAAAGGGGGTGCAACCGAACACCCCAAGTGCATGTTCACACCTAGGTTATCTAGCCAGTTCATTCATAGCAAACCTCACCAATCAAAATCTCATGAAATAATACAAACACACACACAAATGACTCAAATTTACTGTGTCACGATCTTTGCACCAAACTAAAACAAAAGCACTGAACTAATCAAACCTTAATAATTCAAAAATCCCACAAATAAAATGATGGACATAGAATATAATTCCAAAAAAAAAAATGAAAGAGATTGGCTAATTTATCATTGTAAATATAAAAATATTAATAAAATCTCTACAATTGACAAAGAAGCAATTAGAACTCTTAAAAGTAAAAAATATAAGAATTTGTACCTTGAGTCACGCCTTGGAGAAGGTCAGTGCAAGTAAGCTACAAAGCAAAAATAAAATTCTGGATTTGTGCAACAGAACACTTAACCAATAGAACATAGAAAGAAAAGAATATATACTTCACAAGAATGAGGAACTCATTCAATGCTATTGCTACTAAATATCAACTAATCATACCTTTTGAACCCAATTTGTCAATCTTGTCATTGCACTTTTCAACTTGTGCACCTGATCCAAATTTCAACTGCTAATCTGCATAGAAGTATAATTAAGTGTTCAAAATCTTATCCTACTCAACATCAGAATACATGCCAAGCTTGAGGCCCTTTCCATGAATATAATGAGCAAGAGCTTTAATTCTTGAAGAGAAAGTTTTTAGATCAGGGATCAACTAACCCTGCACTAACATAGAACCACAAAAAAAATCTCAAATTGTTTAATTACTTCATGATTTTACACTATTTGCAGCCAAAAGTTATAAGACTTAACTGACCTTAAAAGCTCGTGTCATAGACCAACAGTCATATTCAAATTTCATTGAACAAGTACAAGACATAATTAAAATAGGGGAAAAAAAAAACACAATAGTTGAAACATGGTGGAAGAATATACCTATATTGACGTAGACATAACCTAGATCAGTCAAGCCTGTTTAGATAAGTGCATCATCTGTCAACAATGAAACTAAATGTTCGTACTTCCGATGGTTTTCAATTGGTCAAAAAAAGAAATTGTGTTCTGTTACCCATAAAAATATTAACCTTTAATAAAGTTGTGTTTCAATTTGACAAATCCAAACAAATGAAAAAATGAAAATAGGAGATCTCCTCATTTGATGCACAGGCCAGGATATCCTAGTCTCTCACTGATCATACTACGAGGTGAAATGCATTTATAAGGAGTATAACCAACAGAAATCCATCCCAAGATATACAAACCTATTTTGCAATATCACATTAATTTCTCAACAACTAATAAATAGATCATTCCATTATATTCATCATTAATCGTTCACCCAAATTATTTCCAACACACAAAGTTTACAATGCGATTAAGGTGAACAAGCACACACACACATACAGACAAAAAGTTTTATGGAGAAACCAAAACTGAAGGGACCCAACCCGGATTTAACCTTTTGAATCCGTAGGAAGCCCTCCCGGCGCTCCAACGGACTCCGAAAACCTCTCCTTTAAAATATGAACCTAGGAATCCGTGGAGCGAAATTAAAACATTTATTCTTTTCGACAACTACCAGAAAATGTGGTGGAAATTTTTTTTTTTCTTTTTTTCTATGAAAACAAACCATTTATTCCATTAAAATTTTGTAGAAAAACGGACAGTGTTTCCTCTGTTTTTTTTTTTTTTTCAAAACCATTATATGACATATTTACTTTACAGCCCAAAAATTTTATACATTTTCAAGTTGTAGTCGTCTACAAGTAGGCCGCCTACGACTGCCCTGGAGGATGCTCAGACTGCTCTCTAGTCTAAGTTCCTGAAAATTTTATTAAAACATTTTGGAAGAGTGAGCTAAAAATAGCTCAGTGAGTATGTTAAGTGAGTGTGCAGTTTAATAACAAAATACCTTTCAACATCTTTCAGTAAAATCATAACATTTACATAAATAAATAAAACATTTCATTTTATTTATCAATTATATAAATCATAAATATACATTTGAAACAATCTTTAACATTTCAGTCACTACCAATGAAACCCAAGGAATAATTCACCAACCGACCTAAAAGCGACAGTGGCGGGACGATCCATTTCCAGTCATAAAACCACTACACTGCGGATAAAATCACGCCTTGCGCAGGGTAACCATCATCAGAATACTTTATAATGTGTAAAGGCAATCCTATAATTTCTATCCCTTCCCTTAGTTAGTAACCTATTTCTTTACCCGTATCTTTACACATTTAAAGTATCTCGGCCGATTATCCAGTCATTTCAGTCATGATAGGGTTTAGGGTAACCATCGGCTAACAATCCTTTTATAAACAACATTTCCTTTGAAAACTAAAACAATTTCTTTTATAATCCATAAACATTTGCCCGTCAAAATTTTCTTAAGTTCGAAACCTTATTTCTTAAGGTATCGAAATTTAAAATCATATATATATATATATTCCAACAATTGCATTCAATTCATAAACATATATAAAATATATATATAATATATTTAAAAGAAACATATATATACAATTATATATTTAAACGAAACATATATATTTATATATATGGTTTTACACTCACAACTTATTTCCGTCCATTAACTTTCGATTCTAAGAACCTCTTTCACTTCCCGCACGTCTCCGTTTCCGTTCGAAAAGTTTCCAATTCACCTAAAATTTAATCACCAATTTATTTAAAATTCTCTTCAAATACAACTCTAATGACAATAGAATTTTCCCTAAAAATCTCTCAAACTAATTAAGCAATATTCTTTCCGTTACATGCCCTTATCTTAATACCATTCATTTCCGTGATATTTCCATGTCCTAATACATTTAAATACACACTTGGAATCACTAAAATAACATAAAATGTAAATGGGACAGCTTGTATGTAATTTATTCAAACAACTATCTTTGAGTGTTACACGCATTCCGTACAATGTAATTTGTTATCTATGACTTAATCACCTCAAATACATATTCGAGAACATACTTAGGACCTTAAAATCAACTTAAAATCATACAAATTCCACTTACATGCAACTGCCCTTTACTTTTGTCGAAAAGCACACGATTACTCTTTTCTTGGTTTTCTCTCGGTTCCAACACGCATTCATTTTTCATCATGTATTTACACACTTAATAATCAATTAATCTCCATTTAACTAAACAAAATATAACCCACACACACAATCACATTCTGCCGAACAGAACATAACACATACCCACATTTTTCCACTCATTCACGGCACACACACATCACAAAAAAACTCTACACAATCACCTATTCCATTTCAGCTTTTCATGAGACAAAACCAATTAAACCCAACATACTTACTTGAGTTTTAGATCAGCAGGTGTTCTGAGATTCTCATGGCATCCTATCCTTCCATTTTAGCTTGTCAACTTGAACTACAACAACATAAACCATAACTCTTGAACTTTGACAGCAAACAATTCAAGAAAACCACTCAAAAAGTCAAGTTATTCCTCTTACCAACTCTTCATCATCTTCTTCACGTCTACCCCTGCATTTTTCCTCCATTTCTTGGCTTCATCCAGCTGCTTTCAGCTCATCTTTTTCTGGTCTCAGCTCACCCGAAATCTCCTTCCTTCACTCGCGGTCTGCCGAGCTCGTCAACGCCCGTCGCGACTTCAGCTGTCTTCCCGATTCTGAGCTGTCTTCCTCACTTCCAGATCTGATTTTCTGGGCTGAAATCAGATGCTTATCTAGCTCCTTCAAGCCTCCATCTGACCGTGAAGAAATCCCTTAGCTGATCGATCCTCTTGCTGCACTTTATTGCCGAGAAAGAGCTGCTGAAAATTGCCGAGCAAGAGATTGATTTCAAGTCTGCTGTCGGGTCTGTTTTTGTGTTTGTCTGGGGAGTGTTTTCTGTGCCAGATCTGAGCCGGAAGAAGACATAATTATAATGCTTCACATATTGCCCAAACACCCCTCAATTTTCTTCAATTATGACAGCTAAAACTTCAATCTAAATGTTGCACTTAAACCCCTCTTTTATTACTATTTTTATGAACTTCACTTATCCATTTTCACTCATGTCCATACTCATTTTTAATCTATAATTAACACTTCCTAATGACCTCTTTTAATCCTCATACATTTATATTTTTCATAAAAAAATTATTCCATAAAAATAAATACGTCCAATCCATAAATTTCCATAATAATTTTAATATCGATAAAATTAATTGTTATTTCTCTCAAGAGTATTTCTAAAATAATCCACCCGTATCAATTCATCAAATTAACCTCATAAACATTTAGTTAGACCCATAATTGTTCACTTGTATCACATAAAAAAAAAAATTCTCACAATGGTAGAATATTTTAAAACTACAATCACATTTGACGTATTTATCGATATTTATATATATTATTAAGCATAAAGAACTTGGTCCTAACAAAAACTCTTTACAAAAAACTATCCTAAGGCACAACACACCTAATAGTTCACTTGTAATTTTAAAAAGCAGCAAACTTTATCAACACAAATCTCCTAAAACCCATAACCCACCAACCCTACCAGTAAAAATCAAAACTTTCCCTTCCAACATACACAAAAACACAAAAATAAATAAACACAGAAAAATTTAAACGCAAAAAAAGACTAAGAGAAAAAGATCACAAACTTCCATCTGGACCCCATAAAAATAACTCTCTAATGTAATTTGTCTCCTTTGGAACATAAAACCAATCAACACCCATCAAGCCCAGTCAAACATCTCTGCTTTCAAACTTGATGGCGAGTCAGAGAGCAGAGGAGTTAGAGAGCGAGAGAAGAAGAAGATTCACAAAAAACAAAGAGAAGGTGGCGCAATACGCACCCAACAGCAGGCCCGTCTTAGCGCTGGCTCCTGCAGCCAATCAAGTGAAGTTGGCCGCTGTAGCCGTCGATTTAAACGTACGGCTGAGATCGGCCAAAATGTCCGCCCCAATGCAAGAGCGCGTTTTCAGACACGCCAGAGTTCTTCTCGACTCCAACTCCGACAACAAAGGACTCAATCCCACTCACTTAGCTCTCTGTAACCTGTATAAGCAATGTAGTAAATGTAGTAAATGAGAAAAGGATAGAGGAAATAGAGAGTGAGAGAGTGGGGGAACGAGAGTGTTGAAAGGTGGATGACAACTCACAAAATATAGTCTTGTTTTTCAAAAAAAAAAAAAAAACTCACAAAATATTAGAACAATTTAATTACTTCTTTACCCTTCTTAAACAAATACAAACAGCTCAGCATATGAGGATAAAAAGGCATTTTTCTTTTCAAACAAATTTCGGGGTGTGGAAATTTTCTACCGTTCACCTTCTCATCCCATTTTTGTATATATAATTAATAGATACATTTTTGGAAAGGCTGTGACTTGCATTCTTTGGTGGCCCCCAATCTCATTGAATTTATATCTACCGAACTATATGTGATCAAATTTATTAGGTAGTTGTAAAATAACAATTAAAGATGGAGTCTATGGTTGTTGGCATCAGGAACCCTTGACACCCCATCCCGCAAATCCCAATCTATATATAATATAATATAATATAATGTAATAATACTTATAATAATCATAATAAAAATAATAATAATAATAATATATGTCCCACAATTATGTGTGGATTGATTTTTTATCCTTGTGTGGGTTTTTCTCCATCTCCGTGTGGATGAATCTCTCCCAATTTGGAGCAGTCATCTGGATCGTGTCACTAGTATCCTATCTTGGTTGGTCCACTATTATGTGTAGATTGATCTTCCACTCTTATGTGGGTTTCTCTCTCACCTCTGTATTGAAGAATTTCTTCCAATTGGGAGCAGTCACCCGGCCTGTGCCATTAGTGTCATATCTTGATTGGTTCCGACAGTCATCTGAGTCCGTTTCAATTATGATTCTTATACTAAAAAAAAATGAAATATGGAAAGTACACACAATTATATATATATATATATATATTGAAAAAGGGCACACATAATATTATCAATATTTTGGTTTTATTAATGTTAGATTAGTATTTAAAAAAATCTTTCGAATTTTTAATGAAAGATAGAAAATAATTACTAGAATTTCTTCTACCAATAATACAATACTCACACCTTGATTAAAGTATGTTTATCTATGTAGTCATATTGGTTATTATGGTTTGGGCTTGCCAATTTTGGAAAGGTATGATGGGGTTGAGACAGACCTCTTTAATGCTTCATTGTCCATTTTTAGTTTGGCACACATGCACTAGTCGCCCATTCATTATCATTAATTTTTCCGCTGAGCAATCAAGTTTCAACTATTCCTCCCACTATAATAAACGCTTGTCAATACTCACTATTACTTAGCCCATCGACATTTTAATTTCTTGGAATTACCCTTTCTTCTCTCCAAAATTCTTCCTCATATTTCCATAAAACAAAAATAATTTAGTAGTCATGTTTGCAAATATGTTATACATTTTTTTCATTCTTGTGAGTCTCTTTTGTTAACTATAATTTTTATTATTTAAAAAACAAACTATAATTTTTATTAATATAAATTTACAAATATGTTGCATATACAATTTTTCTGTTACAATTTCAAAAAAAAAAAAAAAATTCCACAAGTATAAACTAAAAGTAATCTTTATCCGATGTAAATGTTAAATTTTATTGTTTAACATAGAAACAATATTGTTGTAGTTAAAAAGAAAAATGACTAGAATAACTTAAAATTTTAACTTTAAAAAGTGACTTCAATATTCATTCGTCCATTTTTTCATCCATTTTGTGTTAATCTCTAGATGAAAAAAGTGAATGAATTCAAAATTAATAACAACCATTGGATTAAGAGAAAATAAATGGATAAACATTGAAGTCACTTTGTTAAGCCAAGATTTTAAGTTATTTTTACTTGTCCCTTATAGGATCTTTCTGTATGGACAAGCTCGATCTGCTAGCTAGCCTCGCACTATAGTCTGACCTCGTTAGCTCGTTTGGCCAATGGCCTTCCCAGTCTCGAGCTGCGATCTGTGCAGTCTCGCACTGTGATCTGTCCAGCCTTGAGCTGTGACCTACCTTGATAGGTACTGTCTCCTCCCCCATGGGGTTTTCTACTACTCTTATACCCGCTCCATGATTTTGGGGCAAAATATATGGGGAATGCAAGGATGGTAAAATAAATTAAAAATATTAATTAAATTTAAAAGTAAGGAGCTCACTAGGAGTGTGTGTATATATATCTAATTTAAATGTGTTCATTATTGAATAATTATGACAATTTATCCTTCAATTTATATGTATCTCTAACTAATCTCATTGAACAACATTTTAGGGGACTTATTATAAATAAATTTTTGTATCCATATGGCCTTCAGCTGTTATAAACTTGAAACTAAGTCTCTATAACAAATGTTTGATTAGTTAAAGTAAACCATTTTGAAACTAAAATTATGTTGTTTGAAATTTGGCTTAAATGTCTGACGTGAATATGTATTTTTGTAGATGTAAGGGCCAAATTGTTAGCTCAAATATCAAATCACTGTCCTGCTCAGTCCTTATATTCCATATGGGCCCCGAGAGTAGTGGTTACCAACCACTCATGTACAAAGAGGTCGGTTAGCAGAAAACTGAAGAAACCCAAAAAAAAAAAAAAAGAAAGGGAGACAACAAAGAGAAGCCCAAAATGGAAAAAAAAAAAAAAGTGAGAGAGATAATAAAAAGAGAAAAAGAATCACCCAAAAACAGAAAAACGTAAAAGAAAAATTAAACATGAAAGCGAAACGTGAGAAAAAGAGAGAAGAAAACAAAGATTTCCTATCTCGTGACCCTGCAAAATTTAAACTAAATTTGAAACTTTCAAATCGCAGAAAAATAATTGATGAGATTTCAAACTTGATTTCAAATCCTTTTTCACATGGGAATGCTTTGGAAATGAGTATTCCATCTTCATTTATTTCAAATTTTTAAATTTTTTAAAATTAATTTTAAGTATATTATAAATATTTAAATTAATTTTATTTCAATCAAATCCTAACCAATACTAAAAATAATATGATATAATTTTAATTTAATTCCAAGTTCTACTAAATATAACATAATAATTTTTCAATCCAGTAGAATATATTCCATTCAAATATCGCGTGCCAAACATACTCACAGTTATTTATTTATATTATTGACAAGTGATTATCAAATATTCAAATTTGTGAGTTGTAATTAAAGACAATGTAGGTACCAGCCATGCAAAAACTCAAAGTGCAGTGACCGCTTTTTTAGGTATATCTTCAAGGTGTCAATAATCAACTAACCATAAATATATATAAATTTGCTACAACAATGAGTCTATATATACTAATTTCATCAATGTCATATTAAATGCATTAGACTAATGAAGTACCACCAACTTCGCTGCTCTGTTAAAACCAAGCTGTCGTGCTCATGCACGAGAGGGTTGTTAGTTGTTACAACGCAGCAGAATTAGCATGTTCTTGTGGACAAAAGCGTCTTTAAATAAAATTACGTTTTGCACTTTATTTTAATAAAATTAAGTGTCTTTTAAAAAAACCCACCACAGACTCAGAGCTGTGGGATGTTTCTGACTCGTGGAAAGTGCAATCTCTCTTTCATGTACTCAGTTTGGATGTACATTTTTTTATTGCTTTATTGGCATGTGTCTTTGTGCATGTCATTTCTCTCATGGGGGGCTATACTTGACACAGTTACAAAGTAAACAACCCAGCTGCCTGTGTGCTTCTCCTTATTTTATTATTATTATTATTATTATTATTATATTTTTTGAAATATGTATGTGTGCTTCTTTTTAATGCCTCATTTAATTGCCAAAATCAAATATTTTTAATTTTTTTCTCCTTTTAATGGATATTTAATGATGCAACAGTCGAACATTTTTTTTTACTAAATATTAGATTTCTAATTGTCATGTAATCTTTTACTTAAATTCAAAGCTTCTCTATTCTTCCATTTCTAGCTATACATATTAATTTCCTTTTATAACTGCTTTTATCATTCAAAATGGGTTCATTTAAAGAGATATTTTTGTATTCTATTTTATATGATTCTTCATTTTCTGATATGTTAATTAATGTTTTCACAATATTTTGTGCAAAATTATGGTTAAAGTTGTTTCATTTATATTTGCAGCTGGAAGGTTGATAGAAGTGGACCACTAAAATTTTTAAAACAAACAAAAGTTTTTTTTTTAAAAGGTGAACAAGTGCATGGCTGAGAAATTGAGAGTGCCAATTTGGTGAGAGGAGATAAGTCCTTTGCAGGATTCTTTGTTAAACAACACACAAAAAAGGTTGGTTCGTGCTTGTGTTTTCATAATGTGACTTATAGCAGCAACCAACCAACAAGTTACCACTGGTATCTTTCAATTTCCCATCCATATGTCCACAATCACCATTCCCACCCACAAGTCCATAACCAGATAGCAACACTTAATTGTTAGTTTCCAGATCTACTTGGTGGGACATCATATGATTTTTTTTTTTTTAAAAAAAAGATATTTAAATAGTGATCAATGGTGATCAGTGGCGGACCCAGAAATTTATGTGAAAGGGGGATACTTTTATATAATAATTATAATATCAGGAAACTAAGTTATATGATTTTTTTTTTTTTTTTGTAATGTTTCCTTCAATTGCTAGAATGATGTTATATAAAATAAAATTAGTTAAAATATATAAACAGTAGAGGATATATAATTTTAATCTTTACGAGATTGTAAACAAATTTTTTTAAAATAACATTCTTAATACAAATATAAAAATAAAAACATATACATTATGAGTTGATTGTACACCAGTTCTCCTTTATTCTCTAGTTAATAAATATGATATAATTTATGATAATTCGAAATGAGTATTATAATTTGTGAAGTCAAAATGTTTAAAATTTGAATATCAATTTGTAATAATGGAAAAAAAAAAAAACAGAAAAACAATATGTTTTGATGAGGAATAAATTGAACCGTAGTGGGAAAAAAATATTGAGGAAAAGTAATATATTTTGATTAAAAAATATATTGAACCACAGTAAATGGAAGAAAGAAAAATAAGATCTATGCCATAAAATTTAAAAATTATAAATAAAAATAAAAAGTTATTAAACATAAGGGAATTGAACCATGATTCACTCTTATAAGGAAGACAAGCACAACCAGCAGAACCAATATGTGTTTGTACTAGCATTTGATATTTTATTTATATAATATATTAAATGAAAAACAAGATCCATGCCATAAAAATAAAGAGACTAAAATTAATATTAAAAAATTATTATAAGATAATAGAGTCGAACCGGATTCGTTCGGAAGAGTAAGGTATGCACAACCAACAAAGCCAATTTGTGTTTGTGTTAACATTTGATATTTTCTGTATAATATATTAAGTGATTAATAAGGAGAAAAAACCAAAACTTTTAGGTGGAGCAAGGAATCGAACCCGGATGACATCGGAAGAAAAATGCTTTACCCAACCCATAACGCCACTCTAAGTTTGTATGAGAGAATATAACATTATATTTATATATTTAAAACAATAACTAATAATTAATTTTTAAAAAATTTCAGAGAGGGCACATGTCCCCCCTGGCCCAATAATAAGTCCGCCCCTGCTACTTTCCTAAACTTTAAAGATTTAAATTAAAATCTATGAGTATAGAATTCTAACAAACGTTAAAATATATAATAATATAAATAATAATAACAATAATAATGTGATATAAAGAAAAGCTAAATTAAATTTTGATCCAGTTCGGTTTAGTGTTTTACATCCTTTACAACATTTCACCAATAATCATCCTGGTCCATAGCAAAAGCTAGAAATGGCTCATAATTATGTCATATCACTTTTTGAGGGATGGTGTCAAAATAGCTTCCCTAGTTTTCAAAAGGCTATGTAGTTGGTCATAAATTGACAACTCTTCACCTGCACATTTCTCAAATCTCAATCACAATTGGTTGTCCACATCATGTGTCTCTTCTAAATATCTTCTTCTTGTTCCCTTTACTTTATCTTATTTTCTTTTTACCGACATTTTATTTATTATTCCATATTATTATTTAGTTAAGTACATTTATTTATACAAAAATTTTAATTTAATCCCTAATTTTTAATAAAATATTATTTTTTATTTATCTATATATTTTAAATACTTATCATCCTTAATATTTTAAAAATTCATCAATTTAATTCCTCTATTAATTGATCATTAATCAAACTTAACGTTCGAAAGGTATTTTGATATATTTATTCTAAGAATCATTTAAAATTAATAAATGAAAAACTATAAATCTCCATCTTCTATCACAGTTATTACGGATAAAGAAGATTTATAGAGTTTAATTATAATTTATGATGTGTGACTGTTAAATTTTTTGTTATGAGGATTAATTTGATAAGTATTTAAAACACATAAATGAATAAAAAAATAATATTTTTTAAAGGTTAATGGCTAAATTTAAATTTCTCCTTTACTTATATATTTTAGAATGAAAGATAATATAAATGTGATCGTTTGTAAATATGTATTATCTTAAAAGTAAATAAATTAAAAATAGTAAAATTTAATAAAACTTGCCTTTATGTACCCTTCAAACACTTATTAATAATTAAAAAGGAATAAAACATAATAGTTATTTTTTTGAGTTGATAGTTTGTATTGATTTATTGAAATGTAATAAATATAAATGACATATTTAAGGTTTTTCTTTTTTTTTTTTAGGAAAAGATAATGTATTGATAGGTCAAAGACAGAATACTAGCACCATTAGCTGTGTATAGACATGATTTACACAAAAAAAAATGCATGTCAGGAAACACATCCACACCGCTCTATGCTGACAGCTTCTATTTATAGGCCATCTATAGGGCCACCGACATACTCTCACATTTCTCATATTTCTCTTTCGTTTGCATATCACACCCGTGAGTAAATAAGTGTGCCCAGCCGACAACCAGACAACCACCCTTTGTAACCATTTTCTCTACTTTCGACTTTTGAGACAGTAAGGGCGTGGCGTGTTCTAAATGAGGCAAAGGACGAAGCAAGGTACGCTTTTTGTCTCTATTTTTAATGAGTGTAAGTGTGAAAATGAGAAAAAATTAGTAGGATATTTTCCAGTGGGGGTGGTTGCCGTGGACCTGGTGATGGTGAGCTTGCAATGCAATGACCTTCCGTGACTTTCTATTTATGAAAATATGATGGTGACATCATCTAGGTAGTGGCGGGCCTAGTGATGCTGTTTATACAAATGTGAGAAGAGGTTTGATAGCAAGAAGCAGTAGTGGGGTTGGTGATGGTGATTTTGACTTGTCGACTTTAATATTCAAGACCACTTTTTTATATTAAAGTGGTCCAATGTAATAGAGAGGGCAGGACTCCATATTAGTGGTGCTAATTTAAATTTTATAAATTAAAAATTAAAATTTGGTTAAACAAAGGCAAACAACTCGTGCATCTCATTTTGTTTAAAAAAAATTAAAGTCCGTCTTAAAAAATCTCCAAATTATCTCTCCGTAACTATAAACTCATTTTTAATCATGCAAATTATAAATTTTAGATCCGATTTGACACTTATTTTTCTATTTTTCGAATACCCATTGATCCAGTCAAAAGTAAGATGGAATTAATTACAAGAAGTTTCCTAGAAAAATACATCAAACATCGTACAAAAGGCACGTTCCCACTTCCAACCTACACTTGCATGTGCTGTGCCCACTCATCACCTAACTTTATCTACATTTCTTTCAACTTTACGAAACTCAATCATTTCATTTACGAACACTTTCTTTTGGTCTTTCTTTTATTCCTTTTAAATTTTTAAAATCTACCAATCGTGTATATAAACATGTATTTAAGATGGATTTGAATCTCAAAATCCCATAAATCAGTATAACTAAAGTACTATATTAGTTAATTAAAATATTTGTAAAAGAATTTCTCAATCCCAATCATGATGTCATGTATCATCAAGTGTTAGACATCATCCATTTGTCAACTTCTGATCCATGGGGAAAAAAAAAATCGAAGGCATTATCTGTTGCTTCTTCGATTTGTTTTCCTGAATGTCTTTGGCTATCGTTTGAAGTCCTAGTGAATAGGTATTGGAATTGTTTATTATATATTAACATTATCAACATGATTAGTTAAACAAGCTTTTATATATTGTGTTTAAATTTTGAATGCAAAACCTTTTTTCTTTTCCTTGTGTGTATATTTTTAAATTTTAAAAATTAATTTTATTTTTTTATTTTTTAAAATTGATCTTAATCATCCATATTTTAAATTGATAGTTTAAATCCATTTTAAAAAATATCTTTTATATTTAAAATTAAATATATCTCAACTGTTCATTTTCAAGATGGACGGTTGAGATTTTTTAACTCTTTTAATTTTTCTTCTATAAAAGTAAGGGTTCCTATGTCATTTCTGTCAAAAATTAGTTAATCAAGGGTAATATCGTTTTTCTTCTCTATTTTGTCAACCTCCAGTTATCTCAAACAGTCAAACCTTAATCCAGGGGAGGAGACTGTTACAAAAAGCAAAAATGATTTCCATGTGTAATAATGTATTTATTCAAAGGCTTTCTAGTAATTCTCTCAATTTAATTTTATTATAATTGATTATATATATATATATATCAATTAAAAGATCATTTGCATCAAATTTATAAAAAAAAAATCCTAAACTAGCCATTAATATTAATTACAGAAACTCCATTATAGCAATTTTTAAACATTCAAATCAATAAACTACTTAGAAAAACATTTGAGTAGGCAAAGCAAACTTCTAATTTTGTTATAAATGCTTTGTTTCTTTGTATGCGTTTGTTACACGGTTATATTTGAATCATTTGAATCTATATACTTTGTTTAATAATCGATCCATCACAGAAGTCTTTTTTTTTGGTTTCCCCATTTTGGTGAGATTGAAAGTAAAATATCATGAGGTATTTTCATGTTTCCATTTTGTTGAACGAAGAGTGGAGCTGCATTATCAGATGCCGTGTAATGATTTTTGTTGTTTTCTTTTCCTGTAACAGACACCATCCGCCCCCACTCGTTTGTTCTTTTCTCTTCCTCATCTTTTACTTTCTTTTTTCTTTAATTTGGTTTCCTCCACTGAAAGCAAAAGATGGCCATGGTTGGTTGTTATTGTGATTACAAGAAAGGTAAATATATTTATCGCCTGCTTGATAAGAAAATTATAGTCTTACAAGATTACATTTATATAATTTTATATCTTCTAGAATTATCACACATGATTAATTATAATCATAATGCAAAATTAATTAAAATGAATGAGAGGATTTTGATATTTTTATGTTACATTATAAAAATTAATGATATCCTGACAAGTATATTTTGATTTTTCAAACTACAAATAGCATAAGTTCATGTAACACAACAGTCGAATTTTCATTAAAAACATGAGATTAGATGATTATATTGACTCTATTTATTCTATTTGCACCATTATTATCATTAAATCAGGCTTTTACTTCTATTTTTAATACAATTTTACGTCATTGTAATTAAATTAAATTATAATAAAATTATTATGAAAATAATATTAAAATGAAATAAAAGAATTATAATAATTTTGCTTTAAATTATAAGTAATGTTACATTATCTAAAAATTTATCCAAATCATTATTTAAATGATGTGATAAACTTATGTGTAATTATCATATCATTATTACATCATCTTAAAATTAATGTAGTGATTAAAACTCAACTTGTTATATCATTTAGATAAAATTTTTAAACACTCTAGTATTGTTCTTAAATTATATATAACAATAGGAGCTTGACTATTTCAAACTATAAATAGTGAATGTACGTATTAACGTAATTGTTTAAATCAACTTTTCTAAAAGAATAACCACTAAATAATAATTAAAAATACTATTACAATCTATATAAAATTTACATATTTTATACGTTTTAGTACACTGCCTCAATAGTAACAATGAAATAAATATCTTGCAATTTTTTTATTATTTCTTTTCAATATCTATCCACTCATTTTATAAATAATTAAAAAAACTAATTTAAAATTTGTTACTTCATTCAATTAAGTTCAAATAAAAATATTATTTGTTTCGTAATAGATTGATATTCATTCACCTCTTATTTATTTAATTTTTTTAGGTATGAAACTTGCTATAGTATATAAGTATAGATTTTTCAACTAAATTTTTTTTATTATATTCTAAAATTTATTTAGTAAAGTTGTACTTAATTTAGTTCACATGAAAATTAGACCTATACTATGCTCCTGATTGCTTATTGGTCATATAATATCACTCATGCTTGCTACCTATATAAGCATGTTTGGCTTCTCTCTAGCTTTTACTATTCTTCATAACTAAAATGATAAAGCATCTTCGTACCGAACTTTTCAAAGAATTTTTCAATTTGTATTGATAGACAAGTATAGACTTGTTGAAAAAAGAAAAATGGAACAGTATCTCAATTATGAAATTATTTTTTTTTAAAAAAAAAAAAAAATTCTTTTTTAATCATATGCAATTCTCATCAACTAGCTTTTGACCAAATTTGGTAATTTGTTAAAATTATTTTCTCAATAACTGAAAAGTGTGAACAAGAGTAACATAAATATGTATCATTAGGTTATCGGAACGTGTTAATATGAAATTGGACTGTTATAATAATGATTTGATAGATAATTATATATTTAATTTTGTACTCTTTATTTCACATACGTAATATCTAATTGTTCAATGTACTCAGTTTTGACAAACATTTATTTTTATTACTCCACTAATTTTGATGGCTTCTCTTGTGGATTTTGGGACCCATTTTATATAAAAAATGGTAAAAGTTAAAAGACTCATTACAAATATTGGCACTTATTTGGGTTGAAGTCAATCTAAGTGATTAGATTTATTTTAAATTACATGATTTTGTTTGTGACTAATGACTATGGTTATGGTGCCCATGGATTCTATGGAGAATAAAGCAAATGATAAAAAAACAAAAAATCAAGTGGTTTCATGAATTGATGAAGAAAAAAAGAAAATTTGCTTAAAATTATTAGACATATGAGATGCTCTGTCTCCAAAATCTATGAAAAAAGAAGGAAAAAATCAATGGCCATTGACGGGTGTTATCATTAAGGACAAATAATCAAGTGGGCTCATGAATTTGTGAAGAAAAAAAGAAAAATTGCTTCAAATTGTTAGACATATGAGATGTCTTGTCTATAAAATTTGTGAAAAAAAGAAAAGAAAAAATCAATAGTCATTAGTGGGGCGTTATCTTCAAGGACAACATGGGAGTTTTAAGCGATCACTGATGATCATCACTGTGTACTATTTGCCAAAATTTTAAAATTTTAAATTAAAATTATGAGTATAGGATTCTAAGTGCATAAATAAAAATAAATGTCAAAATATATAATTATAATAATGATAACAACAATAATAATTTGATATAAGAAAAAGGTAAATTAAACTTTGATCTTATACCATTTAATGTTTTATATTTTCTACAACATTTCACTAATAATCATAAGTGGTGCAGTGTAAAAGCTAAAAGTGGCTTATAAATAGATTATGAAAGTTAAAATGTTTTCAATATCAATTATTTAGAATAAAGATAACAGAAAAATTTCAAATGATTGGAATTAACATTTTGAATCAGTTTCAACCTTACATTGAGATTTATTGTTGCACTATATGTCCCGCCATATTTGAGAAATGTTCGTAAGTATTACATGAAGGAGGCTGCGTCTCAAGTGAAAATTTTCTTATGTAATCAATTATTAAATTTAAAAATAAATTTTAGGATTATTATTAATTTACTCTTACCATCGAAAATAATATCAAATCACAGTTGATTTTGAAAGTAATAATTAAAATAGCTCAATGGTTAAATAGTGAATCCGACACCAAAGTAGCCGAACTACCATTTGGAGGGCAAAAGGTTCATTTTCGCTTGCTGACAGGCACAGAACACAGTTCAAAACAATATTTTTAAATTTTAATTAAAAAAAGAAAGAATGAAAACCACCCAGAATGTGCCACATGTGGTCTTGTGGGTCCAGACACAAAAACAAAAAAACCGATCGGTCTCTCTTTCTCTCAGCCTCTCACCATCTTACATTGTTTCTCTTTCTCTCTCTCGGTCTCTCGTTCAGTATTTGTCTCTCACCATCTTACACTGTTTCTCTTTCTCTCTCTCGGTCTCTCGTTCTCTATCTGTCTCTCACCATCTTACACTGTTTCTCTTTCTCTCTCTCGGTCTCTCGTTCTCTATCTGTCTCTCACCATCTTACACTGTTTCTCTTTCTCTCTCTCGGTCTCTCGTTCTCTTTCTCTCTTTTATCTCGCATCCATACTCTTACTGCTCACTGACATTCACTGATATCCGATTTGCGTCCCATTGGTGATGATGACATTTCTTGTTCAATTAATATTGAACAAATCATCTCATTTGTAAAAAAATTACATAAAATTTTAACAAATAAGTGGGTGGATGCATTCATGTGGACGGCATTACTATGTGTTGATCCACTGCTATACTATGTACCTACTGTGGATAGTCAAAATTTAGCTCTCCACGTTAATTATTCACTGCTGATTACTATCTTGGTCCTATATTTGCCTCTTGTGGCATGTAGGATCTACCGATGTGGGATCAGTTGGAAGAATCGGCTTATAATAAGTTCAGCCGAAACCTCTATCCTAGTGTTTAATCATGCTGTAAGTATTTCTTCTATATATTTATTTGTTCTAATTGCAAATATGTTTTTATATTGATTTTAATGTTTTTTATACTATATGCAGGTATGGTTATGGTCACTTCTATTCCGTCCAGCAATAGAAATTTCAAGTCCATTGTCTGTGATAATTATGTTTGCAGCTGTGGGAGCTTATCTGGGAAGGGTTTCTGCTGTCTTCAAATGGTTCACAGATTTTGCAAGCCAAATACGATCTGTTAAGCAGCGTAGACTTGCACTTTGGCTATTGGCTAGCACAATATATTTTTATGGAGGTTATGTAAGTGATCTTTTCATTTATATGTTGATTTAAAGTGTTCAAATTGTAATTTATTGAAGTGAAAATTATACGAAATAGCACCTGATAGATTTTGTAAATATGAACTTTTTTTTTTTTCAAGGTAGGATTTTCAGAGTCATTGCCCCGTCATTATTATAATTTTTTTTTTTTAAAAAAAAAAATTCGTCATTATAATTTTGTATGCTACTGAGCTCATATGACAAGTGGGAACAAGTAGGAAAAAAAAAATATATATATATATATATATGTATAATAACAAGGCCAAACAATTTATATAACTTACAATTATATCTCAATTTTATTTGTCTTTATGTTCAAATACTTACATCGTGACTACTTCAGAAGAAAAAAAAAATACTTACATCATGACTTCGCATTCACAGATATTTGGCAGCTTCTGGTATTATCTGGCTGTTCGCAAGAAGATAATGTGTTGAAATGAGTCTTACACATGTCTCAATGGCTGCCAATTCTCCCCACCAAATTTAATTCTTAATTTGAAAGAGCGAGAGATACTAATTGAATCTTGTTTGGCAAATCCTCATAATGAGGTTAAACTAGGGATTTTTAAAGATGCCTTTGTGTCTGGCATCATTGAACATGAAGGGTTATGACAAAGAGTCTTCATGTGTCTGAGTTGGAGCATGCAGACTATGTGGTTTGTGCAAAATGCTTCTCTTATGATGGAATTTTCGAACTTACTAATGCACAGAATCAGATTTTTTTTTTTTTTTTAATTAAGCTCTGTTATTGTTTTTTTTTTTTTTTTTTTTCAGTATCTTTGCTTCAGCCAATGCGAATTTCCATTCCTCCTATGGGGATGAGTTGGAGTCTGCATTTGTGATCTCAGTAGCCATTTACGCTATATTCACAATTGGCCTCTCTATATCAAACCTATGTCTGGTATTTATATTATTTTAATTTGTTCTTATTTCTCATATGAGGTTATATAAGTTTAAGATGAATCACTTAACATTATGTTCTTTGCACCATACTTTTTGTGCAATAGGCTCCACAAAGAATATCAAGACCCTGGCAATTTTGGAGAGCACCAATCCCTCGCAGATTGTATTTAGGAGGCAGTCGTCAGCCATTAGAGCAAAGGCTTCCACTTCAGAGAGAGCTCTCAACAGTTCTAGTTAAGATGGGGAGATTAGATGAAGTCTAAGGATCTAGAGCCGATGTGAGAAGTTCTTCTCCATGGAAGTCGGCAGCCCCAAGATATTCAGAGTTGGAAGAAACTAGTTCTTCCACCATTGGTTGTCACGGTCAACAGCTTGGGAGAATTTTGTTGTATAAAAGTTAAAAATTGATTGCCGGTAGAAAAAGCAGATTTTTTTTTGTTGTCAATGCTTATTGTAACTTGTAAGATTCAAGTTTTATTGTACTCACAAGTGAAAATCACTCCAAATATCAGTTTTGGAGGATATTCGAAAAAAAAAAGTAAGTTTTGAAAATAATAGTAAAAAAGGGTTACTTTTGTAATTTTATTTAGTAATTTTTTATTACCATCATCAATAATAGTAGAAGTTAAATTTTTAAATTTTTTTTAGCAACATCAATACATATGGATTTTGAAAATGATAATAAAAGTCATGTGTTTTTAACATCAACAATGCATGAGATGCTTTCATGAACTAAATGCTTAAGAAAAATCATAAAAAATGATGGAAATTAAATTGTTTGGTATATGAACATTCGGTAATCAACACCACCCACCAAGTATTAAGGGTGAGCATTATCATGTTCAGTTTAGTCGCAACAGGAATCAAATCGAAAAATGTTTGGTTTTCAATAAATGGACCCGAACATGGTCCACTAATTGGAAAGAATCAAATCGAACCGAACACCCTCAGTTTGGTTTGATTTGGTTTTTCGGTTCCAAAGCCGTACTTTCTAATTTTCCACCACCACTCCAAATCCCCCAGAATAACAAACTCTAGACTTTACCGCTTTTAAAGGTCAAACATACACAAAAATTCACAACATAAAATCCATAATTTCACTTCGAGATTAAAATAAAAAAACAACACGAATATACCTTATTGAAACAAAAATACAGTGGGTAAATGAGATGGAATTCCTCCTTGCTCTAGACACACCTTTTCGTCATTTCTCTAATCACTGACAAAAACAAACCACCACTTTTTAAACATTTCAAAGAAGAAAAAGAAGAAGAAAAGACCGAGTAGGAAATGCAAATTGAAGATGCTTTCTACTTATTGGATTGGATTGAAACTAACCTATTGAGAACGTTCGGGTCAGGGTGTGGTAAGGGAAGCAATCAATCTAGGTCAAGGAATTGAAACTCTTAATGAAATTAAAGGGAGAAAGAAAGAAGAGACGGTGGGTTTGAGAAACAAGCCACCGTTGACAAAGAAAATGAGATGAGATAAGAGGTTAGAGATTTAGGGTGATGGCAACGGTGATGACGATGAGGCGAGAGATGAAGAAAATGGGTGAGAGATGAGAGGTGGATAGGGTGGCGACGAACAGAGACTACGATGACGGCGAGGTCAGAGGTGAGAGATGAGAGATGAAAGGAAAATGAGAATAAGAGAAAATGGGGTTGGTTCGATCTTTAGAGTTTAAGGCATGTAAAATTACATATGTACATCTGTTTTACAGATCAAGTGGGTTCTACATATCTAAAATCGAATCGATCCGTGAAACATAGTGTGTCCTTAAGTTAGGATCTGAACACACTGAATAAACATGAAAATAAAATTGAACACCAGCAGGTCTTCGGGTTGATTTTATGTTTTTATGTCCACTCCTAGTACGAACCTTACAAACTTGGAAGTTGTAATTCATCACCATTTATTAATATTTAAATATGCTTACTATGACCTGATTCTTTGCTCCCCATTCTACTTGTGATTGCTGATATCCACGACTTGTTTGTTGACACTTAGGCAACCAATTGTGTCACACCCAATTATATATTGCTATTTATATAACTAATTTAGATTTTAGACTTAAATTTCCCTCTTCGCTTGGTAATTAACAATGTCTTAATTTACTTAAAAAAAGAAAAAATCAATTTGTATTAATTTGTTCCAAAAATAAATAAATAGTTTTTCCTAATTACTTGTATAAAAGACATAAAAAAAAAACAATCTGTCCAAATTAACTATTTTATTTTCAAATATCATAATTTGAATATTGTCATCTTAAAGCACTACCTAATCTCATCCATCAAATTGAATTAAAAAAAAAAAAAAAATCATCCATCAAATTTGGTAATGATCTAATTACCTCACATATATCCATATAAAAATTCTTAGATGAAAGTTTTTCCTTTTAGAATGGTTTTGTTAGCATTTAAAACATCTATAATTACAATGAAAAATTCATACAAATTTTATAACAATAATGTTACATTATCAAAATTTTACTTAAATTTATCATCCAATAATGTGACAAACTAATTTAATTTGTAACTGACCATCACATCATTAATACATCATCTCATAATTAATATGATTATTACAATTTAGCTTAACATATCAATGTTTAAAAAAATTTGAATAAATTTTAGAGTAATGCTAGACTTCCAAAAAATATTGTTAAAATCCATATCCAAATTATGTGGTATGTAAGTTATCAAAATTCTATTAATTATCATATTATCTCATTATTTACAAGATCTAGATAACTCAAATGTTATATTATTTTGACATAAATTTGAATAAAATTTTTGGAAAGTCTATTGCTATAAATTTTAACAATACACAACATTATTCATTAAATAATTAAAAGATAAATCTGCACCTTCTTAAAATTAATGAATTTCCAATCCAATCTTACGAATTTTAACTCTGCAATAAATCATTACATTGTATGGTCCCTCTACAAACTATGTCCCTCTACAAATATATAATAATATAACGACAGTTGTACAGCTTGTTTCATTTATTAAGAATACATATATAGAATACCCTTCAATTTTTTTATTAAGAATACATATATAGAATACCCTTCGATTTTTTATTAAAATATATGTAGGAGTTAAGAGATTTTTATTTTTTTTTCATCATATTAGAGTGTCTTTCCTGAATATTAGAGATAGCCCAAATGGAAATTAAAATTCTTAAGAGAGATGGTTTACTAACCTAATTATACTTATTTAACAAGAACATTGAATGATATGAAGAAAGATCACAGTTCTTTATATGTTTCTAAAATTACAAAATGCAAAAAAAGAATAAAAAATATATAAAAATAGTTTTTCAAATCATATTTGTAATTATCGATCTTATTATATTTAATATTTAATATATTTGCATTAAAAAAATCTATTGTATTTGTATTTGAAAAAAAAAAAAAAAACTAGTTCAGTGATTGGGTTGGAAAGGGTATGGTGTGGCAGGGAATTGGATGCGTGTTAATTGCAGAGGAGAGATTCATATGAAAGAGACATACACTGGAGTCATTGGAGTTAAATCGTTTTGGTTTTGTTTAATTAATATGGTTGAAACACAAACAAACACAATTAAAATGGTTAATGAAAAAGAGTACAATTTGATGTTACTGGGTGTCAACTGTCGTTCTGCCTTCGAGGTTACAAACTCATGTTTGTATTTTAAAGGCACGGGTTCGAACGTGGACACTAACGGGAAAAAGGCCAAAAAACTAAAAAAATGATGTTCCTGGGTAGTAATCCCGTGGTTTTTACATACAAAGTAATGTGAGTTGGTGGGTAGTTATACATTAATTAATATTGTTTATTTATTTTTGGAACAAATTAAGACAGATTGATTTGTTTATTTTGAAGTTAATTAAGACAGATTGTTAATCACCAAGTGAAGAGGGAAATTTAAGGCTAAAATCTAAATTAGTTACATAAATAGCAACATATAATTGGGTGGGGCACAATTGGTTGCTTAAGTGTCAACAAACAAGTGGTGGATATCAGCAATCACAAATAGAAGGGGGAGCAGAGAATCAGGTCATAATAAACATATTTAAATATTAATAAATGGTGTTTAATTACAATTACCAAGGCTGCAAGATACTTACTACTTACCATCCAGAGCAAGTCTCAATCAACAAATTGCATTCGTATTTCTATATATATAAAAGAAAGGAGTAAGACATGAATTCCCAAAAATTTGATATAAATTTATGTTTAAATAATATAATAAATAAATTATTAAAATTTTATTAATTATTATATTATTTTATGATTTATAAAATTTTAATGATTCATATATAATATAAATTTAGATAAAAATTTTAGAAATTCTAGTATTACTAATTAGAAAATATAACTAACTACTAATCGTATTTTATATTCAAACCTTCTTATCTTTTTATTCCCCTCTCTTTCATCTTTTGGTGATTCCAACGACCCTTTACCCGAATGTTATCCCTCTAGTGGCGGACCCAGAAATCTATATGAGGGGGGATACTTTTATATATAAATTTTTTTTTGTAATATTCCTTCAATTGCTAAAAAAATATTATATGAAATAAAAATAGTTAAAATACATAACCAGTAGAGAATATGTAGTTTTACTCTTTATAAAACTGTAAGCAAAACGTCATACAATAATATTTTAATACAAGTATAGAAATAAAAACATACTAATTGTGAGTTGATTGTGCATTAGCTCAATTTTCTTAGTGAGAAAAGTTCAAATTTCATATTATTAAAAAAATAAATAAAAACTTAATTTAGAGATATATATTCTTTATAATGATAGTTGCTATTTATATTGTAAATAAATATATATAATCAAACTACATATATTTGTTATTAAAGTTACTAATCAAGCTTCATTTATAGTATTTTATCTAATAAATGTAAGTGATTTATAATAAAATAAAGTAAAATAAAAATAAAAGATAAAAGTAATTATAATTCATATGAGTATTTTTATTTATAAATTTTATCATATAAAATAGTTTATTTAAAAGAAAAATAAGGCACACTAATAATCGTGAGTAAACTTAAATTTATTAAGACTAAATAACTCAATATATTTTATTTTTTAGTTTGTATAAACATAATATAGTTTACAACAAAAAAATAATTTGAAATGAGTATAATAATTTATAAAGTCTAAATATTTTAAATTTGAAGATTAGTTTGTAATAATAAGGGGAAAAAAAAAAGAGAAAAAAAAACAAGGAACAAAGTAACTATAATGAGTGAATAAAAATAAATAAAAAATAAAAAAGATATTAATGAGGCAAATAGGTTTGGACCCGGTTCTCTATAAAGAGAGAATACAAACACAACCATCAAAGCAACCATAGGGCTATGCTTGATATTAGCAATTTAATTATATAATATATAAAGGATTAAAAAACACAAAAGCAAAATCTTATCGGTGCTGCTGGGAATCGAACCCTTGTACCATGAGAGTGAATGACTTGCATTATAATGACCATCAGCACCAATCCTCAGATATGAATCAATGTAGCATTGAATGGCCTGCGCCCCCCCTCCCCTGCCTGGCCCAATGGTAGGTCCGCCCCTGCATCCATCCATCTAAGGGACATTAATTGATAATTGATTTTTAGTCTGTTTAAAATAATATGTAACTCTCCAAGCCTATGTCTTAATTGATTTGAATACAATACATATATTAGGGGTCGTTTGTTTTTTTATCTGAAGACTGAAAGCTGAATAGTGACTGAAATATGAAATCTGATTGACATGTTTGTTTTTTTTTTTCTTACATCTGAATGTATAATAATCTTATTTGTTTTTTAAAATTAAAATTATCTGATTACTAATAATTTGACATTTATATCTTTTTACTATTAGTTGTTGTGTAATTTTATTTAATATGATACAAATAATTGTAATAAATTATTTAACAAATATTAAAACACTTATATATATAATATTTTTATTCATAATTAAAATAAGATTAATTATTATAGTAGAATCAATTAATTTTATATGTTCAAATAAAAATAAACAAAATAATCTTAAATTAAATTACTATTATAACAAAAATTGAAATTGTAACTTATATATAGTATTTTTATTCATAATTAAAATAAGATTAATTAAAATAGTAGAGTCAATTAAATTTATATATTTAAATAAAAATAAATAAAATGATTTTAAATTAAATTACTATTACAACGAAAATTGAAATTGTAAAGTAATATATATTTTCTGATATAATTAAACAAGAATAATCAAATACTTAAATAAATTAATTTATAATTTGGTCTCTGAGTTGTTGCATAAACATTTTATCAATAAAGATTCTTATCAGAATTTAATTAGAGAAATAAAATAATCTAGATATAAAAAAAAAAAAAATTGATATTGAGATGTTTAGGGTTTTTATTTTTCAATGTTGTTTATTAAAGTATTAAAAGAGATTTTTATAATATAAAACTAAAACAAACTTGGAAACATATTATTTTAGGAAGGATAAACTTGAAATAATATATTTATAAATTATTAAGTAATTTTGTATTAAGTGAAAAGTCAAAAAATGTATTTATAAATTACTCTTTTTTTTAAGTGGTTTTGGGGTGGTTTTAAGTGGTTTGACCACTTAAAAAAACAAACAAAAATCTTTTAATTAGTCAAATTCAGCACCATTAAGTGTTAAGTGTAAAAAATAAACAACCCCTTAGTTTCCTGGTTATTAAGAGCTATATCGAAGCGAATTTCACATGACGGTCTGTTGTTGTTTTTTTTGGGAAAATACATTTAAGTCTATTGCTACCACTGTAGTGTATGATCAAAATTCCATTCACACAACAAAACAAATGCAAGCCAATCAAATCTCAAACTTATAAGTTAAAAAAAATAAAATTAAATAAAATTAAAAAAGAAATGCTTTTATACTCCAACTCAATGTTCAATACTCAAAAATGTTAACAACTCATCATTAACAAAACTAAACTTAAAAAAAAAAAAAGCCTTTAAGGCCTATTGACAACAAAACCAAACAAAACAGAAGGGCAGTTAGTGTTGTACCATGATTGGAACATCCATGAGCTTAGACAAGGGTGTGTGTTGTCGATGTTGTGTTGTTGGTTAGAGGCTTTGGTTTGGGGAAAACAACGTTGACACTACCACCACCAAAGTGTCTTCGGGGTCTGCTTTCTCCAGATAAAGAACCCAAACTTTGGTCCAAACTGGCTGGTGGGTGGAGCTGTGAGCATTGGCGACATGGGTTTTGATTTCTGAGAAATTCAAGTTTTTAAAGCTTTGCACGTACAGACGCAAAGCGAGTGTGTGTGAGGTTAAGAGACACTAAGCCCAGTAGAGTCCAGACTCCAGGGGACCGACTGGGCCAACCCGGGGACTTCATGGGGTCTGGTCAAATATAGTGATGGGTCAAATACGGACTGGATCGGGCTTGGATATATTTGGGATCGAATTGGATTTGGGTTGAAATATATTTGAGTAATGATACTTGCATCCCACTAAAATTGTATGTGCACCTCCTTTTTGTATATTAAAGATTGTTTTATTAATAAATTATAAATTATAATTATGACTCACTTAATTTGATGAATTTAGTAAAAATGTGTACATACATTTTTAGAAGAATCCAATAGCAGATTTAGTGAAGTTTAGATTGGATAAAATAGGTTTTAAACCGAGCGAATTGAAGAGTGATGATATTTATATCCCACTAAATTATATGTACACTCCTTTTACAAGCATATTCCATTATTTATTTATTTTTGAAAAAGATTTTTTTAAGAAATTAGAACCTAGTTAATACGAGGAATATTATTTTTTAAAATTATATCATATATATATATTTATAAATGGATATCATAAAAATTAGAATAATGATAGAAATCCAATATTTTTATCTAACTTTTCATCTAATCTTATATAACAGTTTATATGTTATTAAAATTATTAGGTTTGAAGTTGACAAGACAATTTATATCGAAATGAAATATTAATTTGTATACAATATTAGAAGAGAAAAGTTGAATAAAAGTGTTGGATATCTATCATTATCTTAAAATTATTTGTTTTACATATATTAGATAAAGGGGTGTACATATAATTGGGAGAGATTTAGATATTAATATTGTTCAAAATGAATGAAATTGAACTCGAATCGGATTGAAGCAGGTCCATCAAAGGACTTTGATGCCAATAATTTGGAGTGATTTGAGCTATAACTAAATTAAGACGTTATCAAATTGATTTGATGATTTGCAATCAAAACCAAACAATTTAGCTGTCAAAACCAAACCAATGAAATTGGTGTGGTTCTGTTTGATTTGTTGGTAGGAGTATATAAATATAATAGGTAGTATATTTATGTATGCTTTAACTTTTTATGGATATTAATATTGGAAATTGATTGATATTTGGGTTTGAACTGCACAAGTTTCCTATTATTTATTGGATATGGAGGGCTGCAAGTGTTCAAAACAGGCATCTGGAATTACTTTTGTAAACCTCACTATTTCCTTTATTGGATTTGGTGAATCTAAAGAGTTTGTTAGAAAGTATCGTATTGCATTTTCAAGAAAAAAACAAAAACAATATCGCATTGTTTTTTTGCCATTGGGATGACAAGACCTTTCAAAAATAAAGATTAAATAATTCTTTGATCGAATTACGTACTGATGAAATAATTTTTTATTCGTTTATGTAATATGGCATTTTAGCAACTTGTTTTCCAGTATCTTATATCTGTCGGAAAAGATTTTGTGGAAAGAATTATTTAGCAGAAGAGACTTCTATGCGAACACTTGGGGAGTTTTGATTTTGATTCTTGAAGAATTCAAATTTGATGTTGAATCTAACCAAGTTGAAGAATGTCCGTTACTAGAGCTAAGGTATGGGCCGGTAAATGGGCCTACCACAATTGTGGCCTAGCCCAGATAAACAGCCAACTATGGCCCAATTTTCATATGTTTTACAATTTGAGAACCTGGACATTTATGTTGAATTCTAAAGTTTAAGGGAGGAGCTTCTATAATTGTGCACATTTTCAACCGTATTGACGATAGGGATTAAAATCTCATCTTAATTAAAATCTAAACATAGACAGACAAGATCCTACTAAAATGAGATTTTCGGATTGCTCACCTGATCTTGATAGATTCTGATAGAACGCTCCTGAAACATATTAGTAAGGGCTGGATTAAGTTAATATGGGCCTAAGTATTTGGACATGGGCCCTTGGATAGTCCAGCTCTGGTAGTGACTGTGGGGTTACATGCTTTGACGTTCATGAGAGTAAAATTCCAACAATCAGTAGCAATTTGAAAAACTGAAAAAATTGATCAACCACCAATCCCCTCATAATCAAGAGTATAGGCAAGTTCAACAAGAGTTTGAAATTGTAATTAAAAATAAATAAAGTAAAAATTTTTCCTCTTTGAAGCCGTTATATTCAGTCAAAAACAGGCACTAACATTACGTTATTGAAAAATATACATTAATATGACACTATTCTTTGAAAACATGTGCTAACATGAGACACATTCAATAAACCAAACAAAAACATACTTAATAGATAAGAAAGCCATCAAATCTTTAAATAACAGTTGGTTTTCTTTTAAATTTATTTATATCTAATAAAGACTCTGTCAAAATACATATTTTTCACTGAAAATTGAAATTTTGAGATGCAAAAACATATGCAGGTTCAATATAAAATGTGCCAACCCCCACTATAGTAGTTATAGTTTTTCATTTCAACATTGATTATATATATATGCGCGCTACATGTATCCACTACCACAGCACCACCACTCTACTCCAACCATGCACCAGCCTGATAATGTCAGTGACCCTCCTGTGGCAGTCCTTGCCTTTCCATTCACCACACATGCCGCTCCTCTCCTCTCTATTATCAGCCGCCTAGCCTTGTCTGCTTCAAATATTCATTTCTCATTCTTCAGCACTGCAGAATCCAACAACTCCCTCTTGTCTACACACAAACACTACTTCCTTTCCAATGTGAAAGCTTATAATGTTTCAAATAGGGTTCCGGATGGCTATGTTTTCCTTGGGAAGCCTCAGGAGGACATTGAGTTGTTCATGAAGGCGGCTCCTGAGGACTTGAGGAAGGCAGTAGCGAAGGCTGCAGCGGAGACAAAGAGAAAGGTGAGTTGTTTGGTTAATGATAGTTTCCTTTGGTTTGCGGCAGAAATGGCAGAGGAGATGCAGGTGCCTTTCGTGCCTTGTTGGTTATCAGGGTCTAGCTCACTCTTGACTCATTTTTATATTGAGCTTATCAGGGAAAACATAGGACTTGAAGGTATAATTTACCACCTACTAATATATGCACGCATTTTAAAGAGTCAAATTTATCCTAATTCTGTCCTGAACTTATGAAATAAGGGCTTTGTTTTGTAATGAATTCCAAGTGCTTGGAGTTCGCCGAAGACAAAAGTTCGTATTTTATTAAAATCAATTTGTGACACGAAAATATGAACCATGTTATATATGCTTATGTTTGTAAAATGTAAACACAAGAATTGAAGAAGGAGAAGATGAGCAGCTTAAATTCATTCAAGAAATGTCAAAAGTGTGCATTAGAGACCTGCTTGAAGGAGTCCTCATTGGAAACTTGCAATCAGTATTTTCCCATATGCTACATCGAATGGGCCTGAAACTACCACACAGAGATGCAGTTGTCATAAACAGCTTTGAAGAATTAGATCCTACAATAAACAATGATCTCAAAACCAAATTCAAACAGTTTCTCAATGTTGGTCCCTTCAATCTAATCTCTCCACCACCAGCGGTTCCTAATACCAACGACTGCCTGCCATGGCTTGATAGGTAGAAGCCTACATCCGTGGCATATCTTGGGTTCGGTTTTGTCTCAAGGTTGTCTCTTAATCATGGTTCGTAAATACGGTCGTATCAGGTCGTATAGACGCTGATACGGCCAACGAACAGATACGGTCATATCAGCTCTGGAACGAACAGATACGGGCGTATCTTGCCCGTATCTATTTTTTCCTATATAACTCGTATTGGTACGACTGTACCATGCGTGCATGCCTGTATATGACATTATACGGTAGGGGCAAAATGGGAAAAAATGTATAAAATCACTACTGCCCTAAAACTCTCCCATTTTCTTCCCAAATCCCAATCGGTTGCATCCCTCCCAAACCCTCTCCTTACCGGCGACCAAAGCTTCCACTTCCGGCAACGACGCGATGCAGAAACTTTCAAGCTGGTGCAGCGAGTTTGTCTGCTTCTTTTTCGAGTATGCGACTGATATTCTCCTTTGAATTGTGCTTTCTCTCTTCTCTTCAACTGATTTTTTCCTACTGGTTATTATTTTGCAAAATAAAATGTCAATTGAAACTTTAAAGTTTGAAACCTGATAGAAGCTTGAACATAATTGAAAAACTTGGCAGTCAATAGTCTCTCTTGTCTTTTATAGGCAGTCTTAACGTTTAGTCTTTTTTAAGCTTCAAAGTTTTTTAAAGCTTCAATTTTATATTTACATTTTACTTATAAATTACAGAAGGCCTTATGGTTGTGAAGTACAGAAATTGTGATTTGTGAATTATAAATTTGTGATAGCTAGTAATAAAAAGGATCCGACATAGAAGTATGGGGTTGAGATTGAAGTAGATGGGAAAAAGTACATGCGGTGTACTTTATGTGATAAAGTAATATGGGGCAAAGTTTATAGAATGAAAGAACACCTTGCGGGTATTAAAGGAAATGTTGCCCCATGTAGAAATGCTCCATCAGACGTTAGGGATGACATCAAAAGTTATATGGTGAATTCGAAGAAAGTGAAAAGATTTAATCAGTTAGTTAGAGAGGAAATAATTGATAAATATATGACATTGAATAGTCGATCGAAGTCTATGGAAGGGTTGAGTAGTAGTAATGTGACTCAAAGTCAGAGAGGGATTACTGGACCTATGAATAAGTTTCTCAATAGTGTGGAAGATTATCAGATTGAAGAATTTGGGGGAACTAGAAAGGGAGGAACTGATAAGGAATTATGTAACTGAACATACAGTGAGGTAGGCCAATTATTCTTTAAGAATGACATCGCATTTAATGTTGTTAATAGTCCATCTTTTGTGGCAATGATGCAAATAGTTGAGCGCTACGGGACAAGTTTCAAACCACCAAATAGCTATGAGTTGAGAACTTCCGTATTGATGAGGGAGGAACAAAACACTGAAACTATTATAGTTAAAGTGAAGAAGACATGGGCGAAAACAGGAGTGTCAATATTGTTAGATGGGTGGAAAAATATCAGAGATAGACAGTTGATCAACTTCCTTGTAAACAATCCATGTGGTACAGTTTTCCTTCGTTTGGTTGATGTTAATGATGTAGTGAAGGATGCAGCATTGTTGTTCAGTTTACTTGATAATGTGGTTAAAGAGATTTGAGAGGACATTGTTGTTCAAGTTATGACAGATACTGCCTCCAACTACAAGAAGGCTGGGGAAATATTGATGGAGAAGAGGAAACGGTTGTGGTGGTCGTCGTGTGCAGCTCATTGCATAGATTTAATGTTTAAAAAGCTTGAAGAACTACCCCAACATAGAAATGCATTGAGAAAGGCGAAGAATGTACCATAATAGTCATAGTATTACTATTTCTTTTTATATTTTTTCAACTTAACTCACATTTTAATTAAAAAATTTATGCCTTATAATAAGTGACGAACTTCATTTACAATCATGGATGAGTGTTGGCATTGACGAGAAAATTTACAAATAAAGAATTAGTCTGACCTGCTCTTACAAGGTTTGCTATTGCATATTTGACTTTGCAAGGTATATCTGAACCATGACAACTTTTGCAGCATATGCTTACTTCAGTGGAGTGGGAGGGATGTTTATACGGATAGAAGCCAGAAGGGAAGGAAGTCAAGAAAATCATGCTGAGGGATATTCATACGGATAGAAGCCAGAAGGGAAGGAAGTCAATAAAATCATGCTGATGGATTTGACTTTCTGAGAAGGTATCTCTTATACACTAAAGATAACTAGATCTCTTATTCATGTGTTAAGGATAGCAGATTCAGAAAAAGTGCCTGCAATGAGATTTATTTATGGAGCAATGGATATGGTTAAAGAGGAGATAGCCAAAAACTTGGGGGGTGATGCTGCAGCTTATAATGAGATTTGGAACATAATTGATAACAAATGGGAGTTCTAGATACACCATCATTTGCACGTAGCTGCTTACTTTCTGAATCTTCAATATCAATATTCATGAGACATGACCGATTATGAGATTAAGTGGGGGTTGTATAAGTGTATGGATAGATTTATTGCAGATGATAGAAAGCGAGAGAAGACAGATTTACAGCTTGAAGATTTCAAGCAGGCAAGAGGGATGTTTGGCATAACCCAGACAAAAACTTCTATTACCAAACGTACCCCCAGTATATGGAGTTTTCTTTTAGATGTTATTCAATCATTTGTGTTTTCTTACTAAAGGGATTCTTATTGGCATTATAGTTGAATGGTGGATGCAATTTGGAGATCGCACCCCAGAGTTGAGATCTTTTGCAGTGAAGATTTTAAGCCTCACTTGTTCATTTTCCACTTGTGAGCGGAATTAGAGCGTATTTAATATGGTATGAGTATAGTTAGAATATACTATAAAATTATTTTTTTATTGATATTGATTTTTTTCATTATTAATTATTATAGATTCATACTAAAAGAAGAAATCGGTTGGCCATGGAAAAGTTGAACTCATTAGTGTACATAATATAAAACAGAAAATTACGGTAGAAATATGAGAAGCTCCAATGTTTACCTAATGATGTTAACCCTTTAGTTTCTACCGACTTGCCTTTCGATAATGAGTGGGTCACAGGAGAAGATGTTGTGAAATGGAGTGGAAGTAGGCCACAACGACTAAAGAGGATTATAGATACTCGTAAGTTTATCATTAAGTAAATGAAGTAACTTGAATGTACACTGAAATTTTTAATTTTATTATTTTAAATTCTTTTGACGTAGGAAAGGAAAGGGTGTTCAGTCAGTGGACAATGAAACGGAGAAGAATGACAGCCCTAGTGAGGAGGAGAATGATTGTGATGATGATGATGGGGAAGATGACAATCATGACACATCCCGTTTCCATTTCAATTCTCATTTCCGACCAAAGACTTTACCAGAATTAGATGATTAGATCATCTTTGTTTTTGTGACTTTTGTGTTGTTTTTGGTTTGATATTGACGTATTGTTACTATGTAGTGCGTACTAGCAATACATTGTTGTTCATCTTTGGTTTTTATGACTTTTGTATTATTTTTTGTTTGATTTGATATTTAAATACATTGTTGTTCTAGAAATTCATGACATTTTCTATTTTTTTTTGTTTTTTTTTTGTTTTAAATCATTTACCATATAATACGCTCGTATTATGCATATTGACCGTACCGTACCGTACCTTATTATTTTGGGATACTCATACTGTACCATACCATGTTTTTACGAAGCTTGCTCCTAATGAGATTGTAGCAATAGCAGAGGCATTGGAAGCAAGCAAACTGCCATTTATATGGTCACTGAAGAATAATCTACAAGCACATTTGCCACATACAAAGAAGACTGGAATTGTGGTGGAATGGGCTCCTCCGTTGGATGTTTTAGCACACAATGCAGTAGGAGTTTTTATATATCATGGTGGCTGGAGTTCATTGATGGAGAGTATGGGATGTGGGGTGCCAATGATTATAAGGCCATTTTTTGGGGACCAAAGGCTTAATGCAAGAATGGTACAAGATGTGTGGAAGATTGGTGTTAGTGTGGAAGGTGGGATTATTACCAAAAGAGGATTACTCAGAAGCCCGGATTTGATTCTGTGACAAGAAAATGGAAAGAAAATGAGGGAAAATGTTAGAAAATTCAAACAACTAGCTGAAAAGGCCGTTGGACCCCCTAGGAAGCTCCATGCAAAATTTCGAAGCATTGGTAGATATAGTGTCAAGGCCAAAGGATGCTTAATTTAATATTGATTTTCAGAGTGTGATGTTCGTCTTAAGTTCATGTAATTCAATAAGGGTGAATTTGGCACAGCGCACTGTCTTGTGTCTTTAATGCTTGAAAGAAATTACTCATATGAGAAGAAACATGCTTTCCTATGTTTTGCATGTTTATTTCTACCACAGCATATGACTTCAACATTCTTACAAGGAACAACTACCTGAGATGCAGCAAGCCACTGAATTACGGTCTTTACTTCAGGATCTCCACTGAGAGCACCACATTCTTATTCCCAGTCACAATACATACAGAATTTTCATGGTCCGGACACTGTCTATCTTCAGGTCAGACTTTCTAAACACTTGTTGCTTAGAAATGCTTCTTCATTTGTCTTAACAGTGAATACGGAAGCTTCAGATAACTAGTAGAAGACACGGAAGAATTAATCAAGCAACTTAATAATGGAACCAAACCACTACAAATTATTAAGAAGGAACTCATACCGAAAGTTGATTCCTGGTTACACATCTCTATCGCAAGTCTCATTGTCTTGAAAGCAAACCAACTCCAAGTAGACGTTCCAATGTAAAGCTTCTCATGCTATAATCAGAAAAGAATTTCCACAATGAATAAAAAACTAAATTTCTCACTCTATCATCAGAAAGCCATACCCATTAATGTAACTATAAAAACCCCATTGGATTACCTCATCAAAGAAAAGGCAGAACATTTAACTTTGATACTTCTCCTCAATTGACCCGGCTGAGAAAGCGAGCTCCTGATATCACAAATCACAAATGACAACAAATAACCACTCTCCTGATGCTGTGATCAGGTCCTTTTGCCATTGCTTTTAACTAGTATTATCGATACAGACCAATTACGTAATGCTTATTTGATAGATGGGGAAAATCCATGATAAATATATATGTGTCATAAGATGAGATAAGAGAGGATATCATGATTCCACATAAATATAAAACAAAATGGATATGGATTAACAAGAAAGACTTGCAAGACTCACAACATCTTCCAATAGATTAGTCTTTTAAATTGATTAGAAACTATGTAATGTCATACGTACTATAACTGTTGGATGAATATGCATTAAAATGATTTCATCTTATCATGACTACAGAGATAACAGTCATTGTCGAGCCTTTCAAGTTCTCATAAAAATTTGAAACAAACTGGAATAATAATAACACAGGTGTAATGCGAAAAATTAATCCAAAATTGACTTTGATTTTTTTTTTTTTCATCCATCATGATTTTAAATAATTTGAACTGAATTATAGACTAATACAAACAAAGAAACAACAGCTATCGCATATTTCCCTCTCGCAATACATCTATCATATTGTAAATCCGTTTGTTTGCCTTCGACTAAACCTATTATATACAATAATTTACATTGAACAGTTTAGAAGAGCATCAAAATAAACAATTATCACTACTAGAATTAAACTGTTACTATAATAATACATATTTTGATGATATAGAGAAAAGGCAGGAGATAATTTCGGAATGACCACCTTCTTAGAAAGGAAAAGTACAGCATCAACAGTACCCTCTGCATATATTGACCTACCACAAACATTATGCTGAAACTCGAACGAAACTCTGGAAAAAGACAGAAAATAAGTCATTCACTAGGAGACAAATATATATATATATATATATATATAAAGCAAAGGAAACATTGAGGGTACTTGATAATACGTTCGATCAGGTGATGTCAAATGATACATATGGAATGCATGACCGGATAAATGCTCCTGTGGAACTCCCAGCATCTCAATTTGTTGTTTGGGATCATTTGTATCTGATGAGCACGGCAAGAAGATGAATGATTTAAGAAATATATATATATTATATATCTCAAGTCATGTAAAGGCTTATTATTCCATCAAGGAAAAAGACAACCATAATGACATAGAACTAGAATTATTAGGAATGCATAATTAAAACAATGAAATTAAATTATTTATCATCTTCGAATTTGTTGTAAGAATTATTAAGTGCTATTAAGACTATTCTATTCATGATATAACATGTAGATATTGCAAGTAAATATAAGCTTCATGTAGATATTGAAGTAAATATAAATTTATGTAAAAAGAATAATAATGATTTATTTTTAATCAAATGATGTTTACAAAATTTGACATATCAACCCTTCAAAGGAAAAATAAAATTATTGTTGCTCATTGTAAAATGTTTAAAATAAGTGGCAGGACAGTAGCAGCAGAGGTTTTAGATGTCATTTGTAAAGTGTCATCCATGTTGGGGATGACATTTAATGTTAATACTTAATGCAGCTTCTATTATACATTTTAACACGTATGCAGTTAGTAATCTGTATATATCACTTTTGCCAGTACAGCTACAAATGGTATTAAGTTATGTTACTTCTGTAGTCAAAAGAATTTTTACTTCAATTAAACAATCATGTTTCCTTTTCGATCCTTTACTCAATCCAAATAATTGATTGGTACAATTAAATAACTGGTCCTTACAATTTTTTTTTTTAAATTAAAATAAGATCATCGATATATAATTATTCGTAAAGTAGCACCAATTAAACTCGGTTGGTTCACCTTTCAAAGTTATATTAAGCCACTTTTAAATAAGTTAATTAAAATGGGATATGAACTGATCACATTGTACAATGGAATTTATGATTGCCCAAATTAGAATTGTTTTGAAAGTAGATCTTGATAGTGAATTGTATGCATTGTTTTGTTAGAAAACATGATTTTGAATTTCTAAAATCCTTAAAAACAAGGGTATCGAGGAAATTTGCATCTAAGAAGTAAGTTGATACCATATTTATATACGTTTAAGCAACAAATATTCTACAGAATTTGAAATATTATATCACAATTATTTGTCTTTCTTGAAACTAAATAGATTGCTTCGCCACTTCCTTCTAAGAAGGCTCAAAAGAGGTGCTTAGAAAAATCGATATCTGCTATCGACCATGAGATGATTAGACCAATACAAATCCCAAGAGGCTTTAAAGGCCCAAAATTATGCTAGAAACAAGAAAGACAAGACTTTGAGCCAGCCCAAAACTGGTTAGATAATATCTATATTTTTATTTAATTTTATTATAATTGAAATGAACACTTAGGCCACATTTGTTGGCTAGGATGGGACTGGGTTTGGACAAAATTTTTGTCCAAACCCATGTTTGGTACCAGCAAACCTCCTTCACTATTTTATCCCAATTTTTTCCAACAGTGATTTTAACCCATTGGAGTGAGTTAGCTGAAACCCACTTAAACTGATGGGTTAATTTTGTCCCACTTTACCTGTCTGTCGTCTCTCCTCCACCGCCAGTGTTCGCCGCCGTCGCTTGCTTCAATTGGTCGGTCTCTTTCTTCTCCGATCGAGTTGCCGTTCTTCCCCGGTCGTCTCTTTCTTCTCCAGTAGTCTCTTTCGTCTCTGTTCTTCCCTTTCTTCTCCCTCTCTTCCACCACCGGCGAATCTCCAAGTCAACGAGACCGAGGTATGATCGATTTGCAGCTGGGTTACACGTCGTCTTCGCCGTCGTTCCGAGCCATCGACGCCTTCGTCGTCTCCACCACGCGTCTGGTCGCTGAAAACGGCGTCGGTTTTGGATGGAGTTGGGATGGGGTTGACGAGAGAGGGCGGAGAGTGACGGTGGAGAGGTGGATTTGGGAGGAGAGGGACGAGGGAGGAGAGAGACGGTCGGGAGAGAACAGAAAACGGATGGATTTGCGATGGAAATGAAAAAAAAAATATATATATTTTAGCAAATTTACATTTTAACCCTTAACAAATTTCATTTAAATCCTATCATATCCTAATGTTACCAAACATGATATAACAATTAAAGTAATCCCATCCAATCCCATTCAATCCAGTCTAATCCAATCCCATATAAATAATCCAATCCTATCTCGTGTAACAAACGAGGCCTTATATCCTTAAGGAAAGGGCAGAGAAATAATTTAGTTTTATTATAATTGATTTTATATATATATGTATTAATTTAATATATATATAAAAAAAAGCATATTTTCTTATAGTTCCCTTCAAAATGTATAAGATTTTATTACTAACTTTTTTTTTGTGGTTTAACTTAAAAAAAAAAATTAAAAATTAACTAACAATTAAGAAAAATTAAAAAAAAATTTAATAAAAATATTTTAAAAAAAAAAAAATTATCCAATGATAAACCAGATCAACAGTGATCTAGTTCATCACCAGATTATGGTAATGAACCAAATGATCTGGTGACGAACTGAATGATCTGATGCACCACTAGAATCTAGTGATGAATCAGATCATTGACGACATGGTTCATCACCAAATTGCAACCAGATCCGTACATTCGGTCTGGTTCCTCACCATATTTAGTTTTTCAGTTTTTTTTTCCTATATTTATATATACATATATGTATATATATTTTTTGAGTTTATTATGATTAACCAGATTTTCTATTTATTTTTTAGTTTTTCACATAGAGTTATTATCATTTTCCTCCTGACAATTAATTAATCATTATTTTCTATCCATTTCATATATTTCTTCTTTTGATTATTTAAATTTTATTTATTTTCTAAATTTTAATTTTATTTTCATTATATTTTTTTATTTCCACTGTCTATTCATTTTTCATTTTTTTTATAGTTAAAGTAATCATATTGGAATGATGAAAGTAACTTTTCTTAAGTTTGATCAATATTTGACAACCTGTTATGAATAAAATGAAATATATTCTAAACTAGAGGGACCATTAGAGCTGAAAGTGTATTTTCTAAACCGAATGAACCATATGAGTGAAAAATAAAATCACAATCAAAAAAATAAAAAATAAAAAATAAAAAGTTTTTTTTTTTTGGATACAATATATGTATATACCCATCTATCAAGATCACCTAAGCTAAGACGTTTCTGAGTAGTTTGAATATCTATCTACATTAAGTAAGAAGTCTATCATTTAATTAGAGGGAACTAAACTGAAAATCGGTTAACATGAGAGATCAAGGAGCAATTGGCCTTTATTGAGGTCGTGGATGCTCGAACTCATGCATTCTTTTTTTTTTTTTTGGTACAACGCCCAAGGTGGGAATTGCCACATTGGTAATCCACTTTGAAGCAAACAAAAAAATATTAAAAGGAGAATCCTTAAAAGTCGCCTGTAATGTGTAAAAATCTTTATTTTCCCACTCTAGTTTGAATTTTACCAAAATTCCCACTATTGTCATTTTTCTAATGAGGAAATTTTAAGAAAAAAGCAAAATGTCAAATTTATCTTTGATTTAAATAATATTAAAATATAACAATATATGAATTCCCAAATCAAAATAAATAATATAAAAATATAAAAAATCAAATAATTAAAATAAATGATATAAAAATGATCATCTTTATCTTCATCATCTTTTCTCTCCTTTCTCATCCATTTTTTTTGTCATCAACCTCACCTAATCCAACATCTTTATCATCAATCAACCTTACCTAATCTATCATAAAAACAAATCCATTTTAAACCAAAAAAACCCATCACCAAAAAAAAAAAAAAAATTGGCGGGACCCAAAACTGGGTATCTAACAGTAGAGACTGTGATCTCTACCATTAAGAAACCCCGATGGTCTCCAACAGTGGAGACAGAGACCATCTGGGAGGATGGTCTCTATATCTAGGATGGTGACAAATGGTCTTCAATGGTGAAGACAGATTCCATCTCAAATGGTTTCCATATTTGGTCTCTCCAAGTTTTAATTTTTATTTTTTTAAAATTTTAATTCTAATATCATATTATTAATTAATTAATTTTATTTATTTAGATTTATTTTGTTTGTTCAACAATGTGCCACAATTAAAACCACTCATTATTATAATTTTTTTAAATTAATTTTTCATCTGTATATTTATTTTTGCCGCTAGAGTCAAACTGTCAACCAACTCAACTTAACAAAATTTGTGGTTATTATGGGTATTGTCGTCATTTCACATGTCTCTAGAGAGTATTTTGAGTATTTTTATTAATGTAAGAGTGATTTTAGATAAAAGTGAAATTATATATGATAAGATGGATATTTTTACAAATTATAACAAGTTTTTGGGATTGTCCCAATGTTAAAACATATGAACATATAAAATAGGGAGCTTTTCACTTGCAGCTTAAACCAAAAAGAAAAATTTATTTTATCCACTTTTCTATAAAAATTTGTTTTTAACCTCTTAAACAAACTATTTTTATTTTATACCCAAATTTACTAAACAACGTTCGAGTTAAAATTTTAAAAATACGAAATTTAAACTCGATATTAGGTTTTATGAGACCATAAAACACGAATTAAGTTTTGTGAGACCACAAAACCCGGTGGCTACAAAACTCAAGTTTTGTGGCCTCATACAATTTGGTAGTGGGTTTTGTGAACCCACAAAACTCAATATATTCAATCATCGTCGTCGTCATTGCTGTATTTCATCAAAAACTTCAATTTTCAAACAAAATCCAATCAAATTTAACAAAATCTAATCTTAAACATCAATATCCAAAATCCAAAATCCAAAAAAAAATTGAAAAGTCACAAAAAAACTCAAAAGATCAACGAAAGAAGTCTAATATCACATATCATGAACAATTGAGGAGGAAAACGAGATATACATGGATAATTTGGGTAATTTAGGTATAGACTACAACTAATTTGTTTGAGGAATGAAAATCAAATTTTTTTAAAAATGTGAATAAAAACAAATTTTCCTTTTATCGAATTATCATTATATTGTAATTTTCACTGTAAGAGTGTGTTTACTTGTTAGAATAAGGAAGAAAAATGAGAAATGAGAATGATTGATGACATTTACTTGTTCTAAAATCATTCTGTAATGAAAATAAAATAATGAGTCCCACATAAATTCAAGGTTATGAAATAGGAATCTTATTCCCTCCACTCCATTTGGGAATTTCACTCCTATTCCCTTTTCCAAATTAAAAAGACTTTTATATCTCATATTAAACGAGGTTGTGAAACTTTTTTAAAAGTTATTCTTATATATATATATATATATTTACTTTTTTGTTCTATAGATTACATAGTATGTGTTATTATTAAATAAAATTATTTATTTTTACAATATTGTTAGGTTATATGAGAGTTTAGAAATAATCTTAGCGGTTACAATGATGGAGTGTGCATAACACTTTCAAGGAAGGTTTAAAAACAAAAATGATCGCTATATAGTACGTTCTTATTCGAGAAATAATATAATATTATGAAATTTTTGTTTAAAAATAATAATAAAAAAATTATAATGTAATTTCATATATTATAGATAGTTTGGAATTCCGTAAATGAACAAAAATAAAAAGCAAACTATAAATACACAATATACTTACAATAATATTATTAAAAAAATTTATTTTTATTATGGAGTATAAAATGTTGTTAATCAATAACATTTTTATAATTTATAATTAATTTATTATGATTCTAAAATAAAATAAATAGTTCAATGGGAATACCGTTGATTTTGATTCCGATTTCTGCAATTGAAGTAAATAATTTATTCTGATTTTAATACATCATTCCGATTCTAAGTTATTTCGATCCAGATTATTTGGATTCCCATTCTAATTTCTATAATTGAAGTAAACCCATGTTTCAGATATTTTATTTTTGTTATGGGGCATAAAACATCACTCTATTTAAAACCAAAACCGGTCTAAGAAGACCGAACCAACCGGGACCTCGTTTATCCGCTCCATTTCAGAAAACCTGACCCATCAGCGCACGCCGTCTGTCTTGTTCATCTTCTTATTACTCGCATAAACCTCTCTCAAAAAAACACTCTGTAGCAGGCCAGCCTGCACCGACTTTTCTCTTTAACATTCTCAAAATCCCCAAAATGACCCCGAATCCCCAGCCTTTTTATTCACACCCCTCGTTTAATCTCTCTCATAGACTCCATTTTCATTTCTTCTTCATTCACCACCCCATTCTCGTCTCAATTCTCCCCACCTTCCCGCCAAATCACCACAAAACGACACTCCAGAATCCGAATCTCTCCCTCAAAACGACAGTCTAGATTCCTCCCGCCGTCGTCTACTCTCTTCAATTTCGATTCTCCAGAAGCTTCCACAACCTTGCAATGCTGCAAACAAGAGGAGAAGAAATCGATTCTAGAACCTTCCAGAATCTCGAACCAACCGGCGGTGATTTTAATTACAAAGTCGATTGCGTATACAATTGCTTGTATCGCTATCGTTTTCACTCGCGGCACCAGTGGTGGAAATTTCGGAGAAGAAAGAGAGAGTGAGATTGTATTGCAAGCGAAGGTTCATAGGCTGTTAGAGACGGTTTCGAGTTTGTTGAGGGTTATAGAGGAGGTGAGAGGAGGGAATGGTGAGGTGGAGAGAGTGCGATTGGCGTTGAAGGCTGTGAGAAGGAGGAAAGAGCAATTGCAAGATGAGATATCGAGTGGTTTGCAGGAGTTAGGGGAGATGAAGAGGGAGAAGGGCGTGTTGGTGAAGCGCGGAGAGGAGATCGTGGATGAGGTTCTGAAGTTTCGGTGGGAGAGTGAGAAGGTGGAAGGCAAAGAGAGGGCGGAGATGTTGGAGACGATTAGGAGGTTGGAGGATGATTATGGGCAGGTGTGGGGGAGAGTTGGAGAAATTAAGGATCACATTTTGAGGAGAGAGACCGTGGCGTGGAGCCTTGGGGTTAGGGAGCCTTGCTTTATTGAGAGGAAGTGTGCGGGCTTGGTTAGGAGGTTTGATCGCCATTTCAAGTGGAAGGGCATTGAAAGGTATAAGTAGTTTTGATGATGTTTTGGTTTTCAGTGTACTAGCATTTGATTTGGAATGCTTTGGATTGTGTTTGTTAGGAAATACCAGTTATAATTTCGAAGTTTTTGTTTTCAACGAGTCTGGCGTAAAAGTTTCGTTCAAGCAATAGTGTAGTGTGATGTGATTTTTGATATAAGATTGATGTTGAAAATAGAACTCTGTTGTGGATGTATAGTTTTGCGCAATTTGACTTTTAATTTATTGTGTGTCTTGTATTGGACGTTTTCTTTATATTTTTGGTTATTGGGTTGCAGGTTTGATGTTGCAAATGACTGTTTTTAATCTGAAACTGTAGGAGGTTTTTGTGTTATTTACTCTGAATCAGGTTCTGATCTTGATGGACTAGCATTAGCATATATATAACCCCTTGTGAAGTCTAATTGAAGGAGTAATAACATATGAATATATGAGTCCTGCTGTCCCGTTTGATGAAGATTAGATGATTTTGTTTTTCTTTTGTGATCACCCTTTTTTGTGGATGCAGTCAGCAGAAAAGATCGGCTACCAAGCTTTCAAAGGCTGAAATTTAGAAAGAATTGGAAGCTGCACAAAGAAAACACCTGGAACAAATGATTTTGCCTGGTATTGTGGAAAGTTGAAATCTTGGATTTTCGTTTGATCAAGATTCAATGGATTTTGCTCTATGTATAAAACGGTGCCTTGAAGATTCGAGGGAGTAACAGAAGAATTTGGAGACTTGTATAAGAAAAGATATGAAGAATTTTGGTGATGAAAAACGCTTTGTTGTAAAAACACCGGAAGATGAGGTTGTGAAACGATTTCTGGAAGTTGAACTGAAGTGGATGTTTGGAGATAGGGAGGTTGTGGTTCCTAAGGCTATTGGTCTCCATTTATACCATGGCTGGAAGATGTGGCGTGAAGAGGCTAAAGGAGATTTGAAAAGGAGATTGTTAGAAGATGTTGATCTTGGTAAACAGTATGTGGCCTGAAGACAGGTAGGTTTCCCCCGCCTTCTTCTGGTTTGTAATAATTGAGTATCAATAAATGGCTCTTCTATAGAGACAGGGACATATTTGTTGGATTTTTATGTATTTATTTTATTATTATTATTTTTTGGCTCAGTTAACCTTGTATAGGTTCTGTTTTGTTCCAGGTTTCTTCTGGTTTACTTGGTTTCTTTTTCTTTAATAATATATATATATTTTTTGAGTTCTCAAGATGATAAGTTGGTCTTCTATATAATGTATATAAATATTGAAAATTTCAGTACGTGGAGGATGCTTATGTGCTTATTGTATTAGTGCTACTGTTCCATCCATTTTTCAGGACAGAAGAGCTCTTCTTCATGGAAAAGTAGTAAAGACCTGGTATCCCTGGAAAGGGATGCTATATAAGTAATTTCGACTAGCACAGTTAAGGCCACATTTTTACATGATTAATTTGTTCAAGGCTCTATTAGATATATTAGCCTCGGATTTTATGGAAGCATGTAATGCTTCCAGCTTCTTTAAATTTTGTTAGTGATGTCTGTTTTATTCTCATGTTTATGAGCCAGTCATGGCATTGTTGATTCTGCTTCCAGCATGTTAGTTTGGTTCCTTATATTGATTTCATGTGTTTGTGGTCTTCAACTGTTGCTATTTTCTATAATGTCGGTGGTAAAGTACATTTGTATATTTTTCTCTCTGTATTTCTCCAGATATGTAGTTTATTTGTCATTTTCAATTACTTAGGCCTAGAATGTGTCAAATATGTGTGATCAGTATCAAGTTGTCTTCTGGAGTTGATAATTAGTATTGGGCGTTTTAGGCAAATGTCCACTGTAAGATCTATATATTCTGTTCATTAGTGTTTATTTATCAAAGTGCTGCAGTGAATGATAACCTATGTTTTCTTGCATTTGTTCCATTTTTTTTTATTTGTCTTGAAAATGCATTTTGGTTTGTGTCACATAATTTAATACATTATACATATGTTGGTGGTGGTTTTAACTTATTTACTGCTTATCGTATTTCAATTTAGAAATGTATTCTTCTGGATCGAGATAGAGTGGTCTCAAAGACATGGTACAATGAAGAAAAAAATAGGTGGGAAATGGACCCAATGGCTGTTCCTTAAGCTGTGTCCAAGAAGCTCGTAGAGAATGCATGAATCAGGCATGATTGGGGTGCCATGTGTATTGCACTAAAAGGGGATGACAAGGAATTTTATGTTGACATTAAGGTTCTACCTGTGTATATTGTTTCATCTCTTAATGCGCCATCATTTTTGTGGTTGTAACTTTGAGTTTCTTAATTCAGGAACTTGAAATAATTTTTGAGGGTTTGGTGGGTTTGATGGACTTAGGGATGGCAAAATGGACAGGGTCCTTAGACCCGACCCTTACCCTCAATAATGAGGTTCGGGTATAGACCCGCACCATTTTTTTAAAAATCCTTAAAAGAACCGGGTCTGAAAAAATCCATATATTACGGGTAGGATATGGTTCTGGCGCGGGTCTCTATCAGACCCGCAAAAGACCCATTGTTTATATACCTCCTACCCGGTTCCTTTTTGAAAGAAACCTAACCTCTCAACATTTTCAACTCTCTCGACTCTCTCTCTGTCCAATTTCCATCGCCGCCGTTCCTCAGCTCGACAGCGCCTCTCTCTCTCCATCGTCACCGTGTTATCGCCGACCACCAGAACATCTCCGTCTCTCCCTCTCCCTCGCCGACCAACGAAACCGAGGTTTGTTTTCAAAAAACCGGAGGTCTTTTAAATTTTTCTGGGTCTTTCGCATATGGGTTTTGCTTCGATTCATCTATGCCTCCCAAGTCCTTCATAGCTTGTTGTTTCGCATCTGGGTTTTGTGCCTTTTGTATCTTCTATGATATATTATCTGGTTATTTGTGTGTTATTGATGTTTGGATATTTAGGACTCCATTGAAGATCAAGTTCAACTTGAAGCTGTTACTTACTTTGCTTTCAAACAGTTTATATGGGTCTTTGTATTGCATTTTCAAAGTCTAGATTTAGATTTGAAACTGCGATCTGTTACTGGGCATGGAATCACAAAAGTTTTGTTCTTGTTTGTGGTAGTGTTATGTTGAATCTAGATGGGCTCTGTTTGGCAAAGCTTGGGATATGGATCTGACTTGCCACTTTTATCTATTGTTCACCATTTGAGGTTGGATTCAGGTAATTCTAGCTGTGGTTCGTTATCAAATTATGAACTAACTGCTTGTAGCTGGAAATTGGTTTCTTTTACTAAGCCTGTGATGTTAAAAATGGACTTGGAATGTGTTTTGGCTTTACATGATTGCTTATCAGTTTTGTGGTTACTTTATAATTGAGATAGCGCCAGCATATTAAAGAGCATCTGCTGAAAATGCAATGAGTTATAATTTTAGTCGCTTGTAGCCTGTTTGTAAGGGTATTTGTTCACCATTTGATGTGACACATGAAAAGGCTTACATTGATGAATGAGGAGAATGATTCTGTTATTGCTAAGTTGGAATCAAGTATCGATTTACTTAATGAAGACATTCAAAATGTTGAGCATAATTTTGCAAGTCTAGCTGTTGCCCCACCCCCTGGAGGTGACTGACTTGTGACCATTTTGCTTGTTCGTGTTCTAAATCATTGACTCATCATGGAGATGAACATATGGAACTTAATTGGCTTGTGTGATAGTGTGAGTCTGTTTGGTCATCTACTGTTTGTGTATAGTCATAATAGTGCACGTGCTGTACTGAAAGTTGTTTTTTATGATTAATACTCATATATGGTGGATTAACAGTAAAGTAAAAAGTACATTTTGTTTTTGCTATAATTATACTTTCATGGGAAATATTCTTAGGGTGACAATGATTCAAGTCCTAGCAGTGCTTTTTATTAATCTTGTAGCTGCACTAATTTGATGTTCATGATGTTTTATATTGAATTTGTATTACTTGACTTCAGTTAATCCAATAAGAAAAGTTTCAAGTATTGAATATGGGGATATGTTTCATTTCCTATCCATCTGGATCCCTTTATTTGTTATATTTTTTTTATTATTAATTGAATTGTTTAAATATATTAGGTAGTCAAACAATATGACTAGGTATGAAAATGGTTATAAATTTAATTACATTATGTATATTATTCTTAATCTTTAATTTAATTTTTAATTTTTTACTTGATTTGTTCTATTAGGTGGCATTCCGGAAGAATAAATATATCATAAACAAGATGAAGAAGAGTCATCATCATCTTGATTTTATTTTTTATATTTATATTCTTAAATTTTTTTGTTATTTTGGGATGTAAATTAAAGATAAATTTAAACTTTTAATGTTATTTTTTGTTTAATTGTAATTGTGACATCTTTTTTATAAAAATTAGTAAGAATGATTATGGAATGAATTATGTGATGTTAAATTAGTTTAATTTGTTTTAAGAGAAAAAATTAATTTTTATATTTTTTTAAAAAAATCATGTTGAAATCTTAGATTCACCTATTTTGACAGGTAAAATTTTGGAATTTTTTTTTAAAAAAAAAAATTCGGGTCAACCCGATAAAAATTCGGGTTTGACCCGGTCAACATTGGATCTGATCCGATTAAACTGGGTCTGACCCGGTCAAATAGGATCTGATGCGGGTCTGTAATAGACCCGCAAAATATACGGATCGGGTCTGGATATGGACCCTCAAATAAATTTGAGGGTATGGGTAGGGTATGGACCCTCAAATTTATTTGAGGGTCCAATGCGGGTCTGGGCCTGGTGCGGGTCCAGACCTGCATTTTGCCATCTCTAGATGGACTGTACATGAAAATGCTTGCTTGTGGTATCCCAACTGCTGTTCACCTGATGTGGATTCCCTTTTCGAAGTTGGATTCTGGCCAGCGATTGCTGTTGACAGCAAGGCTGGCTCATCAATGCTTGAATGGATTGCAGAAGATGAGAATTGTATCGACTGTGGGAGATTGGGTGTTTGAGAAGATTAGAGATGTAAATGATATCATCATGATGATTGTGTTTCCTCTTATTGAACTTATCATTCCTTATCCGGTATTGATTATTTGGGCTAAATAAATCACTTGCTCACTAAGGATACTTAGATTCTAATGTTCCTTGTTCCTTGCAAGTTTCTTTTTCTTTATTGTGTTGCCATTCAATTACAGGTAAGGCTTCAGTTGGGGATGGCATGGTCAGAGTATGTAGATCAAAGTGTTGGCACAACAAGGTACTCGAAATGGCAATCAAAAGCAGAGATGGAACTTTATTTTTTATTTTTATTTTTGTTTGGTAGGGAACAAAACCTTTGTTTCAAACAAGAAGATAAAAGAAACAAACGTGAACTAGAAGTCCACTCGAACAACAAACAAAAACAAAAATAAGAACAAACATAAATTGAAAGAACACTTAACGAACAATAGACTTCCAATATAGCATAATGAAAAATAAAGACGAATATTTAAAGTCTTCACTGGTAGAAGTCCACAGAAAAGCCAAAGAATAAGCTTTATCCAAAAGAAAGTTCTTCACATCAACATCTTCAAAAATTCTTTTGTTTCTCTCTTCCCAAATAACTCATGAGATGACAAAAACTTCACAATATCAAAGAATGCTTGCTTTCTTTTCTCCATCAAGAACTATAAAATCTTTTAAAAAAAAAAAAAATCAGGAGTTGTCCAGTTCAACCCAACCAAAGAACAATTTATATCAAAATTTAGCCGTCACTGGACAATGAAGAAAAAGATTATTTATATTTTCCCCACTTGAACCTAGGTCTGATTTTGCTAACCTTATATGGAAGTCAAAGGCTCTGAATAAGATCAAATTTTTAGTGTGGTTTCAGAAACCATGGGAAACTAAGTACGTGTAATGTCATTCAAAAAAATTTTCTAGTATTTGTTTTTCGCCCTTTCGATGTGTTATGTGCAAGAGTTGGGGGAAAAACTTGGATCTTCTTTTTCTTCATTGTCCCGTGGTTGGTTTGTTAGAGAATAAGTTGTTTTATTTAGTTAGTTTGAAGTGAGCTGTTTCTAAATCATTATGTTCTCTTTTATTCGAAGAATTTGTAGTCTTAGGAGGAGGTAAGAAGACTAATATTCTTTTGAATTGTTGAGTTTTCGCTATTTTATGGGTTATTTAGAAAGAAAGAAACAGAATAATCCTTGAGGAGGACAACTTTTTAGAGGATAAAGTGTATTATTTGGTTTCTTTCTAAGCATCTTCTAGTGAAGAATTTAAAGATTTATCATTATTTTTTATTTTGTTGGATTGGAAGGCTGTTATTTGTTGATTGTATATTCGAATCTTGCTTTTAGTTTTAGTCTTTTGTTTGTGGAGTTCTGGTTAACAATTGTATTTTCTTTCTTTCTTTCTTTTTCTTATTATTATTTTTTTTAAATAAAATCTTTACTTCCTGTTTAAAAAAAAAGGGAAAATTTTTTTGGAGAACATCGTAGGTATTTAATTTTCCATGGGCGATAAGTCAAACTAAGAACTTGACTTTGTTCGGAATCTTTGACTTCTAAATAAGACTAGTAAGATCAAACCTTGAATGAGAATCATCTTGAATCAATCAATCAAAAAAAGACTTGCAAGAAAAAGATCCATTGGCATTCGATTTCGAAATCCTTTTATCTTTCAATTCCATATTAAGAGTGACATCATCAATTAAAGAGATAAAAGAAAAAACTTCCTCAAACTCCTTCTCATTCAAATTCTCTCGAATTCGAAAGACCATCCTAAAGATTGAGGGGATATATCCAATCTATTTAAAATTGAAGCACTTGGAGAAAAAACAAGCTTATATAACCTCGGGAACTTTGAGCAAAAAAGCATAGAGTCCAACCAGCAATCCTCTTAAAATCGAATTTGAGCACCATTGCCAACCACAAACTTCAAATTAAAAGAAAAGACTTGGAAGCCTTGCATAATAGTTTTCTAAGGATGTCGACTAAAACCAATAAGTATCACATTGGAATTCCAACCATTTTCTTGAATATCATATTTACTTTTCATCACTTTATGCCATAAAAAATCAGACATCCATTTACCAAGTAAAGCTAAATTTTTCTTTACAATATTCTCAACCCTTAAACCATCTTTATGTTGAGGACGAGAAACAATATCCCAACTTATTATATGAGACTTCTTTCTTGCACCAATGCTGCTCCATAAGAAATTTCTCACAATCTTTTCAATTCTTTTAGCCACCTCAATAGGAATTCTAAATAAGGAAAAATAATAAGTGGGGATGTTATGCAACATAACTTGGATCAACATCAATCTCTCTCCCTTAAATATAAAAAAACATTTTTCCACCCCTCTAATCTCATCTCTCCTTTCTCCACCACCGGAGTCCAAAAATATGAAGATCTAGGATTATCTCCCAAAGGCAAGCCTAAATATTTCAAAGGTCAGGATCTTACCTCACGTCTAATAACATTGGATAAATCATTAATTTTTCTTTCATCACAATTTATGCCAGCCAAGACACTCTTGGCTAAATTAACTTTCAACCTTGATAACCAGTAAAACAAATGAATTACCTCAACCAAAGACTTAAAAATTTTTTTCATTACCTAAAGAAAAAAAAAAACAGTATCGTCTGCAAACTGTAAATGAGAGACCATAACTTTATCCTTTCCAATGATAAAACCCTCCACCAATTGATATTTCTTAGCTCTATTAATTAATCTCTCTAAGCAATCCGCCACAAGAATAAACAAAAAGAGGAAAAAAGGGTCTCATTGCCTAAAACCTCTATAAGCATTAAAATTTCTCTTAGGTCTCCCATTTATCATTATGAAAAAGTTTGAAGACATTAAACAATCCATAATCCAACTTCTCCCATTTAACCCAAAACATTTTGCTTCCAAAAGTAAGTCCAAAAAATCTCAATCAACATGATGATAAACTTTTTCAAAATCAATTTTGAAAACTATACCTTCTCTTTTCTTCTTTTTATAATCTTCTATCATCTTATTAGCCACCAAAACAACATCAAGAATTTGTCTACCTTTAACAAAAGCAAACTGAAAATAAAAAATAGTGTTGTCCAGAACCTTTTCCAATCTAAGGGATAGAACTTTGGCAATAATTTTATATAAACTAGAGATCAAACTAATTGGTCTAAAATCACCAATTTTCAAAGAATTGGATTTTGTTTTCAAAATGAGACATGTATAAGTAAGCATTGGTGATTTTGTTAACAATCCCATTCTCAAAAAACTCTGAAGACAGTTCCATCAAATCTTTTTTAACAATATCCCAACACTTATGAAAGAAATCCAAATTAAGACTATTTGGACTCGGGGCTTTTTCATTGCTACAATCTGCCATAGCTTTCTTAATTTCTTTTTTCTTAAAAAAGTCTTTCCAACCAAGCAGCTTTATCTCTACTTAAGTCATCCCAGCATAGACCTTGAATTCTAGGTTTGATCATTTCTTCTTTAGTATAAAGCTTTTGGAAGAATTGAATAATTACCTATTCGATGACCCTATCTTCTTCAATTATAGACCTATCCGTTAATTCCAACTTAAGAATGTTGTTTCTACTCCTTCCGTTAACAACTTTATGGAAGAATTTAGAGTTACAATCACCTTCTCTTCCTATCTAACTTTTGCCTTTTGTCTTCACAAAATTTCCTCTTTAGAAACCAAGTTCTCTAGCTTCAATTTCAACTGAGATCTTTCCAATCTCGAAGATTCACCAAGCTCCCCATTACCTTCCTCTCTATCTAATTCGAAAATTCTAGATTCAATCTCCTGCTTCTCCTTTAAAATATCCTTAATAACTTTCTTATTCCAAATTCTCAATTTCTTTTTAGTCCCCTCAAGCTTCTTTATAAATCTAAAACCTTTCCATCCTTGAAAATCAGCTTCATTCCATCAATCCTCTACATTTTTAGCAAAAGAATGATGTTTTAGCCAAACATTCTCAATTTGAAAGGAGTAGGACCCCATTTCCTTTGAGAAGAATCGAAAAGAATTGGGCAATGATCAGAAACCGTTCGCACTAAAGCATCTTGTCTGATCTTCCCATTGAAATACTCATCCAATTCAAAAGAACAAACAAACCTGTCAAGCTTGCAACACACTACGCTTTGTTTGAGATTAGACCAAGTAAATTTCAAACAATTCAAAGTAGGGTCAATCAAATTGGTTTATCTAATAAAACAATTGAAATTCTTCATGCTTCTAGTCTCATTTCCCTCGGATGACTTTTTTGAAGGAAAACTAACAACATTAAAATCTCCACTGAAACATTATCTCGGAGAACATAACCTAAATAAATCGGCCAACTCCTTCAAAAGGTTCCCTTTTCTCTTTTCTTATTAGGGTCATAAACCCCTGAAAGCCACCAATTGCCACCATCACCTCTTTGGATATTAATTGAAACAAGAAAATCTCTAAGAATTGATTCCTTCACCTTGACACCCTTGAAAATCCATATCACTAAAATTCCACCAGAACTACTAACCGAGGGTAAATAAACCCACTGCTCAAATCTCACACCCCAGACACTTCTAATGATTCTATGATCCACGATTTGCTTCTTTGACTCAATTAGAATCACTACATCTGAATTAGCTTTTCTAATTGACTCCTTAATCATCCTCCTCTTCTTCCAACAGCCCAAACCACGAACATTCCAGCTCAAAATCTTCATAAAAAATCTTGAGAGCCCTTGCTACAATTGAATATTCTTTTTTCATAATTTAATCCTCACTGAAGATTCAACAATTCCCTATTCCCTTTCTTATTTACAATAGCTTCTGAACTAATTTAATAGGATAAGAAAGGGACAAGTTCATCTTATTTAATAAAAATTTACACTTTTTATTGACTTCTGCATTAGGGAATTCCTTTAATTTTTTAGGTCCATCTGGCATTGGGCTGAGATTTTGCTCTTTGTTAAACAACATCACAAAATTCTTCTTTCTATTGTATTGTAACAGAACACCTTCCCTATTTCCTTTTGCACCAACCTCAGAACTCTTCTCATTAACTAAAACCTCCTTCTGCTCATTAAATAGCTTAGAGAGCTCCTAATTATCATCTTTAAAAGCCTTTACTTGAGGAGTATTAGCTTCTTTGTGAGTTCCAACTGACTCGCTGTCAAAATCTGAATCATCAACAGAGTTTTTATCAATCAAGTCAACTGTGTTACCTGAGATTTTAGCATCCTCAATCTGGTTTTCCGATTCGAAACTCACTCCAATAACATCATCAACCGACCCAGAGTTTAAGCAATTCATTCTGCATATAGTTTTAAAAGGCATAAGGCGCAAGGTGTAATCGGAGAAATTTGGATTTAAATCGTCGCCCTTTCGCCTTTTCTTTGATTTGTCTTTTTTTTTTCTTTTTTTTTTTTTTTAATCCGGGGGTGATTTCCAATAAACAGGTATGGAAGCTATAATTGAAAATCAAAATCAAATTTATGGAAGCATAGGTTTATACATTCCTCTTAGTCTCGACTCTCGGGATCCTTTTTTTGGCTATCTTTTTTCGCGAACTACCTAAAGTTCCAACTAAAAAAATGAAATAATTTTTCAGCCTTTCAAGGCGAGGCACACTTAAGAAAAAGAACCTCAAAATATTATAAATTCATCAACAATCAACAATAATAAGATAAAATTCAATAAAATAAACATCTAATCATTAATTATAATCAAAATCATTATCATCATCAAAGTTCAACAACTAAGTATCCTAGACAAACAACAAAAATCATCATCAAAGTTCAACTAAAAACTAAGTTTTCTACCTTAGGCAAATAACAAAAGTCATAAGTCATCACCAAAATGCAATTATCTAAACAAAGTTTATATTGTGTCTTCGGCTCAAACTTCCAAGGATCAAACTGCAACATATTTACAAAACTTAGGTGTAGTTATTTTGATAAATATTTTGACGCTTAGTTGTTTCGTTATTTGTCATTATGTTTGACTGGAAGAGTCCAAAGAAGAGCAGAAGGATGACAAAGAAGGACTAGCAAAGCCAATAGGAGAAAAGAGAGCATCTCAGATACCCATCATTTAGCTGACATATTTAATGACCCATTTATAACTCATTTAATCATATTTAATATATTTAAATTTTAATATAGATCTAATAAAAAACAAAAATAAAATAAAGATATACAAGACCTTTTAAATCTACAAATGCAATCCAAAACATAAATATATATAAATATACTTACCACTAAAATTATATAAATAACCTTCTAATATGAAATTATTTTTTTACTCATGTTAAACAGGTCAACCTGTTATTCGTTTAAGAAAACACGAATCCAACATGATTAATAAACAGGTTGGATAGATTAATCGATTTATTTACCTAACCTGTTTATGTTCAACGCTGACCCGTAATAATTGTGTTGGTTTCGTGTCAACTCATTGTGTCAAATTACAAATTACCAACCTTAAACAATATCATTAAACACAACAACAACATCATCATTACCAAATCCCAACAACAATATTAAACACAACATAAAAAAAAAAAAAAAAGGCTTGGAAACCTAGAAGTTTTCTGGGTTTCTGGTAAGGAAACCTAAGAAACTTTTGGGTTTCCTGAACGCCTGAAAACCTAAAAACTTCTAGGATTCCAGTTACGAAAATCAAAGTTCGTAAATACGTGGTATAGTACAGTATGGACACCCCGTTCTGGTATGGTATGATACGAATGATACGCATTATACGGAATGTATATATGACAAATAGTTAAAAAAAAAAAACTAAAATTTTAATATTTATTTTAAAAAAAAAACTATTTATTTACATTTTTTAAATTTTTTAATATTTATTTTGTATTAAATAAATATTTATTTTTTATTTTATTTAATTTTTAAAATTTTAATGTTTACTTAATTATATTAAACAAGTAAAAAGTTAATTTTGATTTTTTGTAGGAATTCATGGAATATAATATTAAAAAAAAGTTATAAAAAATTTAGTATATTAAAACACAAAAAACGAGGGGTCTCATCCATTTATTTCCCCCATGCTAGCTTTCTCACTTTTTTCTTCATCAGTTTATCAGTTTTGAAAATAAAAAAACTTATCACCCATTTCTCTTCTTCTCTGATTAGTTTTCCTCCTCTCCAGTTACTTCTCTCTTAACCATTTTCTCTTCTTCTTTTCCATTTCTTCATCAGTCTGCGTCGCGCCGTCGTTGGAAATGGAAACTTTGGTTGCCGAAAATGGAAGCTTCGGCCGTCGAAAATGGAAGCTTTGATCGCCGACTCGCCGAAAAGGGAAGCTTTGGCGTCGATAAGGAGAGGGTTTTGAAGGGATGCAGCCAATCAGGATTTAGGGCAGAAAATGAGAGAGTTTTAGGGTAGTAGTGATTTTATGTAATTTTTTTCCTGTTTTGCCCCTGCCCTATAATGTCATATGCGGGCGCACGCATACGGTACGGTCATATATGGGTGTACCGGTATGCGTTATACTGAAAAAAATAGATACAAGCGAGATACGCCCATATCTATGTATTCCAAAGTTGATACGGTCATATCAATGTATATACGACCTGATATGTCCGTATTTACGAATCATGACGGAAACCCAGAAGTTTGAAACCCAACGTCTAGGTTTCCATTATCGGTTAGGTCTCCATTGATGGAAATTCACCACCAAGAGTAGAAGATAGAAGAAGAGAGGAAGAGAGAAAGGAAGAGAGAGAGAGAAGTAGAGAAAGGGAGAGAGTTTCTGCGTTTTTAGGCTTTTTTTTTAAATTTTTTTTAATTATGCCCACATGATGGATGGTGGACATAATTTTAGAAAAAAATTATTAATATTTTAATATTTTAAAACTTTTTAATAATTAAAAATTTAATAGTTTTAATCATCACCGTTCATTTTAGAAATAAACGATGGAGATTTTCTTTTTAATTTTTTAATATTAAATTTCCATTTTATTAAATATTAATAAATTTTTTACACTTTATTTTGTTTTAACAGTTTCGCCTTTTCATGTTAACGGTTAAATGTTTACTTTTAACGTTCAAGTTGATAGTAAGGGATTTTTTGGATATTTTAATAAACTATAGGGAGATTTTTATCTATTTCGGAAATTAATATGGGGATATTAGCAATTTTTAAAATTTATAGGGGATTTTGACTATTATACCGAATTATAAGGAAAAAAATACAATTATCTCTTTTTCTTTTAATTTATTTAAATATTAAAAATTTCATACGTGGATGGAGAATGCTTATGTACTCATTGTAACAGTTCTACTGTTCCAACCAACTTCCATGTATTATTTATTCCAACCACAAACACCATCCAATGCTTGTAACCCACAAGTTTGCCTCACAAACGCATAAGGGACTCCCACCATATGAAGCAAAACTAACTCGGCAATCTGTTTTAAACTTTTGCAAACCTTTGAAATTTAATCATTATAACATCACCTTGTTAAGCATTATCATCACGTGAACGAATTATGATTACTACCCTCTCTAATTGAATGTTAAGATCAGTCAACAACTCAAGTTTCTTCTATAATTGAAATTTAATCTGTTTTAAAATTTTAATCATATTTTTAATTGAAGGAATAAACACCAGTATAACAGTTTGGAATAGTGAAAATAATGCAATTTGAATTTCTTCTTTTTTGAAGTATTACAATTAATTCAGGATTTGAAAAAATAATAATAATAAGGCTTGAATCTCGCAATTTGAGAGTCATAGCGATGGACCAATCTCATTTTGTCGCAGCTTGAAAATTTACTGAACAACAGATTTGTAAGCATTTATTTGTATAAAATAAGTTCTACGCTATGTCATGCAATTTCTGATCAAACATCAACTTGATCTTCTGTAATTGGCATTATTTGTGATTTTCTGCTTGCCAGATATTCAAAGTTATGGGCTCGCAATACAAGGTTGTGTGCTGATGATAAATGAAAATTGTCACACCAACAATGCTGCTAACAAGAAGAATAAACTGAAATTCAGCATAATCATGACTTAAAGATGATGTTCACAAACATTTGATTTCACAGGACTGTGCTAACTGAAATCACAGTTAAGAAAATCATGACTTAAAGATGGAAGAGTTGATAATCGAGTGTTGCTGCACCTAGTCCACAAATTCTGAGCTGTATTATTAGAGCTTGAATGGCACCATTCCAGTGCATTTAAGCTTATTTCTTCGACTTTGAATATGGCACAAGGTGTTTTCTACACGTCATGAAAAGCCGCCTTATCTGCTCAGAAGTTGCCGGCATGAATGTAACTGGACAGCGCTTATAGTGTGGCACTACAATTCAGCATAACAAAAATTAATGTAGTAGAAGTTAGTTATGTAAAGGATATCAAACAAAGTTATTGATACAAATATTCAACCAGAATTAGATAATATAGCCATCTACACTTGTTAAATAGACTTGCTTATGGAGATTTAAAAAATGAATTGCTTATGGCGAAGAAAAACGTGGTGAGTAAATTGTTCGTTCTACAGAAACCTTGTATATCCTATTGTTTAAACAATTACACTTGTATTCAACTGGTTAAAAAACATAAGAATTGCTTAAAATTATAGAACAACAAAATTACTTTCATTTATGCAACTATTCTGGTTTCCTTAGAAGGAAAGGAAGAGTCCAGAGATCTCACCTGAGAAATATACTTGAATATGCAAGCATAGCAGAAGACAAACCTTGAGATTGTTGCTATAGAAGGATTTGCACGCTTCTGTGTGCAGATTGTTCTATCAAGTGGTAGTGGAATACCCTCTTTGGCTACCTGCTTAAATAATAAATTGAACTTGTTATTTTATCATAAAACCAAATTTATTTTTCTCTTCAATTTTCAGGTGGATGGGAATTACTGATGAAATTTCAAAGAGCAGAAAGTTTTTAACTTTCAAGTTGTGTGTCATAATTTGTCAGTAAATCAACGAGCTATATATATATTTTTCAGAATAAATAATGTCTTTAGCATCCACAACAAAAGAATCTATTTTAAAGTGCACTGTTACGTACTTCAATATTTAAACTAAACATTGTGCTCATACATAATTTTCCATAGATTTAACGTAGATGCTTCCATCTATTTACACAGATAAATACATACTGGGCCAATGATATGTTCATGTGTACATGAGAGAGAGAGAACATGAACAAGAAGTGCTTCTTTCACCTTGGGGGCCAGAGGCGGTGGGTACACTGTACACAGTTGGGGCAGACATTCACTCCTCAGCCGATTGGTACCACCACTCCATTATCTGCATAATTAACATTAATTAAAATGTGAATGTTACTAATTATATCTACAAAGGACAAATAGGGATAAAAGAACTGCCTAAGGGCATATGAAGAGGATTAATGTCCTTAATATGTCTAGTGGTTGTAGATACATATCTAGTTGCCAGAAACTAAAGCAAAAACATAATAACTATAAATCAAGTTAGCTCAAGAGGTTTGGACAATTCACTTAACAATACTAATTGAATATAAAATACAGTAAGTGTCAGATTTAAAAGCATAGTGTGGCAAAGAAACATGAGGTTTGTTTTTCACATTTGGAGAAAAGAATTGTTAAGAGGTGCAGTTTGAGGAAAAAATGTTTTGTTCAAGGGCCTAACAAAAATTAAGAAATCTGAGGTCTGTGTTCAAGAAGCAGAGAAAATGTCAAAAAAGTGGCTTTTATAGGGGCACAAATCGATGCATCAGATAACTAACATTTTCAATCAATGTGAAGATGGAGATAAGAAGATCCTATAGTTTCTTGTACTACGATAAGTTGAGCTCAAAGAGCGCATAAGGGTAATAGTTATAAAGCAAAGTTGTGCCAGACTTTCAATAACTGCTCTAATATTGAACCAAACAGCAACAATAAGCATCAAAAAGCTTTGCCTTGTTAGGCCTTCAAGAATTAACTACTATTTTATAAAGGACATAACATCTAATGCAGGTTAATCACACTCACTTTAAAGAAGAATACTGCTGCAATCGAGCCAGTCTGTGCATAGTCTAGTACTGCCTATGTTCACCTAAGTAATTCTCCTTGTATTGCCTGTAAACGTTTATTATGCCACATCAATATACCAGAATCTCAGAATACTTTCAGGTGCATTATAACAATTTTCAGTATGTGCAGACAGGTTCAGTGTATAACAGTGGAAGGAAAATCACCAACTATACAAAGAAATTGAATTTACACCTTCAACCGCAGTGGGCCATGAAATCTCTCACGTTCACAACTTTGTATCTTTGAAATGCTAGAAGAATTATCCATCTACCTTCACATCACAATTCTGGCTTTGACAATGCAGCAGACTGATCATTTGTGTTGGATGATGAGACCTTGCACTTATCGTTCTCCATTTTTCTTTGTTGCTCAATTATCTGCTGAAGGTTCTTTGTTTGTTCTTCAATTCTCAACTGCAAAGTTCTTTGAATCTGTGTACAAGTAGAAGAAATCAGCAAATATGAAAACTAGTAGGTGTGCAACTACGAAGGCAAAAGCAAGTTTGAGAGCTCAAAACATTAGAACTAGAAAACAAAATATTCTTCCATTCAGAAGTTCAAGAAAGAATTAATTGTTCAAACTTTCAAACAATACACTTTACCGTCAAGTTTACACTAGTTTACACTTGGCATGAAATCTTGGTCGCATGTCAAAGTTGCCATGTTTTATACTTCCAAAAAAATAATAATAATAAATAAATAAAATAAGGAGGTTGCCGGGTTTTACTCTCTGGAGCATCACAATTGCAGTCTCCCCGTTTTTCATTTATTTATATTTAGGACATATTTGTGGTTTATTCAATCATTAATTTCTCATAAAACTTATTTCCTCAATTTTGACACAAAAGATTAAACATAGAAGCATATATATCTCTGGGTTAATATTTTGTCTTATATCTTAACGTATAGAGGAATTGAAGCTAAAATTAGAAGCATACTTCAAGTTGTTCATAGAGCTGTTTCTGAACTTCCATCTGCAGTTGCAATGCTTCGGTGATGCTCATGGTACTGCTGTCAAAATCAAAGATACAATAGATGAATTACAAGCCTAAAATCACGCTAACTTTTCACTATTACATTGAGAGTACTTAAGTAAAAAGTTCTTGGGAGTAGCTCAGGTAGCACAAAAAACCAAAGCACAGAAACCACATTACAAACAGCTGCATTTCCAATTGAAAAAAAAAAAAAAACAGAGTCCCTTTTTGGCACTAAAATCATATAGTATACTGGCACCTAGCACAAAATTAGTATATCCAGAGATGCTCATACATGAAATGAGTAATTTCAAATGATAATAGGAAGTTAGACCGTGATTTTATGCAAACTGTATATTGTTGACATGATTTCTTTTACAGTAACCAATAATTGTTTTCAATTAGGTTAACCAATAAATTATATAAGCAAAGTCTTCAAGGGCATTCATTCAGGGAGTGTAAATAGATACAACAGATGTCTTAAAAAAAATGACCTACACTCACCAGAACCAATATGTCAACCTATAGATAATAACGAAGTGAAACTTAAATACATCAAATAAACTGATTGAACTTAATGACTCTAAGACAGTGAAAATAAACAAATCCCTGCTGGATCTGGTTCCTACTAGAACCACGGTATGAAATCAAGTACAATGATGAACAGCAAAGTAGAATATTTAAAGAATAGTGAAATTTAATTTCATAATAATGTAATAGCATATATTATATTTATGCTTACATTGTCATTTACAAGGTATCTTGAAAATCTATTTGATGAGAGTGAAAAATCTAGACTAGCTGACAGGAAAAGTAATATGGCAGCAATAGGACTATGGAATCATAGAGCCTTATGATAACATTGCTAATACAACATACAAAGTTGACAACAAGCAAATTTTCTACGGAATAAAAATACCTGACTCTTTGTTGTGGTGGTAGGTCATGATGGGGTGGTCGGTGGTGGATGACACCATCCCGGATAGAGCTTTTAGAATCATTGTTGTTAGCCGGATCATCTTCACCATCTGAAGGCTCACGGATTTTCAGATAAGCTTCCACCCTTTGCATACGGTCCAACAACTCCATCATGCAGTTGTCTGACTGAAGCTCCTACAAAAAACAATATACATATATATATAGTTAGTATATAAGTTGACAAAACAAATTCAAACAACCGATTACTCTTCATATAACAATCTCGTAAAAATTTTAACGGAGTTTTTCTAATTTTTTGATTATCTGGGGAATATAACCTACGTATTTAAAAAATCACACTTTGTCTATTACACTTAGAAACTCCGTCTCTATGTTCAACTCTGTATTACTAAACAACGTGTCCACAATCTTTTTATTTTCTAAAATAGATATTTACTTAAAAATAAAATAAAATAAATAATAATATAATATTCATACCTGAGTATGAGAGGGTCTAGGTGCCATCTCCTCTAATCCTCGCTCTTCAACAATCTCCTCATCATCATCATCATCACCACCACCAAAATTTCCCTTTCATTATCAGCAACAGGTTAATCAATAAGTATCTTTATCACAAAATATAATTCATAAATGTAGATATATTGAACTAGTTTCGTGTTTCTTAGCCTTCTGGCTGAAAATACTAGTAATAAATTATGTTAGTTTATAATAGATCATGTTAAACCATACCAGATCTCAAAATCAGCTCATACTTTTCATAAATCAATTACTTCAACCAATTAGAAGCACACATATACGCAAAGCTTGTAAAATAATTCGATGAATAATAAAAATAAAACCCGGTAAATCAAGGACCACTGCTCACAGAAAAGTTCAAAACTGATTCATTTATTGCAAGTAAATTAGTTCACTGAAATATCCAACCAATTGCTAACCTTATTAAAAAAACAAAAAACAAAAAACAAAAACAATGACATACAAACCTAAAAAGCAGAAAATTAATAGAGTCAAAATTTAAATATAATAAAACCCACAATTAACACTACCATGTATACATCCAAACATCCATTAACAACATAAATCTCACTTACATGCTCTAGAGGTGATTGCTCTTGGGTAGATGCAAACGTTGTCCGATGCTTAATGAAAAGCTTTTGTAGGTCATCGGCCTCCAGAATGAATGCATCCACTTTTGTGATTGTTTTTATAGTTCTAGTGGAGATTGGACGGTTGACCGAATAAGGGTTAGCTTGAAACCAAAAAATTAGTTCTTCCCCACAGAACATTTCATCTTCGAGATAATCGATGCTCCAATCGGATGAACAAGTCTCAAGCTTGCCACACACAATAAAGAGCATATGTTGAATTGAACTACCCTGCCTTTGAATAGTCGGAGTCGTGGTATATCGAGGGTAGGAAACTGGAATCACTTTGTCACATAACTCATCCAATAGTTCATGACTCCAACTTCTAAATTCTTCAACCTTTAACAATATTGAAAACCAAAAATGATCAAAATAAGGCTTGCAAACACAAATAATAATAATAAAAAATAAATAAATAATAAAAACTAAAAGGAACTAATAATACTATCATTGGCTTATAAGATATCTCAAGAATTTACTCAATTTTTAAATATTAATTGTAAAATATCGCATAAATTGTATCGTATGAGTTGATAATCAGGTTTGTCAATGTCATCTATTAGTTCTATTATTAATTTCATCGACTAATAATTAATATTAAGTAATAGAAGCAAAAGAACTTACTTTTTTTATTATTTCCAAGAAAAACTTGTGTTTTATGTCTTTTATGATATCATCTGAAAGATTCAAGAACATCATCTGCAGATGATCATCATAGTCTCTCTCCCATTTTTTGGGCTGAAATCTTTTAACCTTCTTTCGGAGGTCCTTTGGGAACTTCGCATACAATCTGCTCTCCTCAGTCTTTATTTTTCGTTGTCTTGCATTCTCTATTTCTTGATTTCTGAATAGCAGATATATCTGTTTCATGAGAACCACAAAAACTAAGATTACTATTTATTAATATTAATTTTAGATGGCTTATTGAGAAACTTTGGTGTACAGTCACACCAAGTGGTGCACCAACCCACTGAATATTTGACAATTGAAAATTTGATTTTTTGAAAAGTAGTTAATAAAAATAGAAGAAGGAAATTAGAGACAAACTTCCAAATATTCAGTGACCAAACTCCCAAAATTTTATCTTAAAAAAAAAAAAAAAAAATTATATAGTAATGTATAACAACCAATATGTTTCCCGTCAAATATTCAAATATCAGCACACCCAAAAGGAACATGAAAATCAGAAAGACAAGCTCCCATTGGTCTTTAGCAAATGGGAAGAATTGACCCCTGTAAAGAGAAAAAAAGGAACTCATTAAGTGCATAAAATTTTAAAATAAATTAATATTATAGATTGATGATTATTTTCTATGCGGTAAAGATAGAAATCCTAAGGAAAGACAAGACTTAAGTAAAAAGTGTTTGAAACAAAGAGTAACAAAGATTTTACTAATTCAAAGTAAAAAGGTTAAAAAGTTCTAACATGTTGGTTGTGCTAAAACATGTTTGGTGTGTTATCCGATTATTGCTACTATATTTTACCATACATCTTCCTCTTATCTTTAAACCTTAGTGTCTCTTGTGCAAAGATAAAATGATCGGTCATACAAGACTAACTTTGAAAAAACAACCTATTGTACAAGAAAAACAATTAAGAGGATAAAAAAAAGGAAAATCAAAATTGATCAAGACTTATATTTTTGTAATATATAATGATCAGCAATACCAATCAGTCCAGAATGTGAGTAAAGCAAGGGTAAGCTCCTCACATTATGTTAATAAGATTTTGAGTTTGAATTATGTTTTGTCTAGAAAACTATCAATCCTATAATAATTTATATAAAGAATAAAATTGCGTACCTGAGATTTAAAAGACCCCAATATAAACAATATAAAATCCTTCGGAGATAATTATGCTACTCAACGATGCCTAACTCATTTGCTTCATAATATATCCCGAAATCAAACAAGGTTGTATTTCGAGATTTAGTTTGGCATATTTTTTTAATAATTGTGTGGGCTGTTGAACTTTTATGAACATCATCACATAATGAATTACGCCAACCAAGGGGTGAAGAAGTATTTTTGGAGGCATATGCCCAGCAATCTATATTTTTTGCAATAGCAAATGCATACCATAAGCCTTCAAATACCTAAAACACAAAAAATCACTTATTACAACAACTAATTAGTAATTTTACATATATATATAATGATATTATTAAAAAAAAAAGTACTCATTTGTAAATAATGGTAAGATGTAGAAGAACGTGCGTGTAATAATTTACGAATAATGTAAATAATCAAAGCATAGATGGTATTTTAAACTTACATGGGCGACATGACACAAAAGAATGAAATTGACAACAACTCTTGCCCATGTAGCTTTAGCAAGTATGGTCGATTTCCTTGCAACTCTTTCAAATGATATATGCAATAGATAGACTATAGCCAAGTATTGAAGAAGGAAACCACTCGTTGAATAATAATTTGAGCCATCCGCATATGGCCATACTAGACTCATCACCATCAGCAGAAACTACAACATATAGCCAGTTTATTAGAGTCTATTCTGTTTGTGATATCAAAACATGCATGAACAAAACAAATAATTGAGCTCTTTCTTTATATAATACCAAAATTAATGTGAGTTTTCAAACTAGTATCAGAAAGATAAAATGAGTTTTTTCACCACCATAATAGAGGATGTGAACTATGGTATTTGCTTACAAATTATAGTTCACAAACATTGATACTATAAAAAAATATCTAAAAATGAATGAATTTTCATTTGAGGCTAAAAATAACCATTTTTTATTGCCAAGCAACGGATGATGAATTTTCGAGACTCCCGGATTTGGCCATATGACACTCCATCACCAACAGCAAAGACTACAACATATAGCTAGTTTATTGGAGTCTATTCTACAAACTGTCGTTTGTAGATATTGATTGAAAAAGAAAAAAAAAATCCAGAAGTGACTGATCATTTGAGGCTAAAAATAACTTCTTCTTTTTTTTTGTCAAACAAAGGATGATGAAATTTGTTGAATATATATATATATACACACACATTTAAGATGTCGAATCTCAATTTGTACAGTTGCAAAATGCAGTTTGTACTATTTTAAAAAAAAAAATGCAATTTACATGTGGTATAAATTGAGATAAATTCAATATATATATATATATAAGAAAATTGAGATATACATGAAAAGACATCCGGAGATATTGTATCTATAATCAATAATATAAGATCAATCTTACCTTATTTATTGGCAAATCTGTTGCTGTACATGACCATAAATCTATGGCGATGAGGAGGACCCAAGCAATCTTCTCAATTTTTTTTCTAATCAAACATTTTCTCGATACTAAAGAAAATAAACTCATTATATTCATGATAATACCCCACTTATCAAAATACTCAGCGAATATCCAAATTGATTGGTCTGAAGCTAGACAAACATTTTCTTTATCGATGGTAAAAACATAAAGAAACAAAGGATCCATGATGGTTTTTCTTGCACACCATACTATGGGAATTATGTAGGCTATCACTTGAAGCAAGCCTTTGCCCACTTTACTACCATAAAAAAGGGTTCCAGCAGAAAATTGTCTTGCTGGTGCTGTATGTTCCATTATGTCGGGGCTCTGAGACCTGTTAAAAATTTTAAGTTAAAATTCTAACCTCACAATTATTCAACAATATTGATCTAGATTGTTTGATCATAAAATAAAGTTCTCGACTTAAATTAGTGAAATTGCAAGATATTAATCGCACAGCAATACACCAAGTTCTATTGGGCCATGTAGACCAAACGTCTACGAATATTATACTATATATATAATAATATACGTGAAATTCTTATTTTTAAAATAGAAAATCCTTTTATCCTATAGCTTAAGTATGTTAGAGAGTTTCACATATGAAACAAGATGATTAAACAAATTTTCCACAGAAAAAATTAAAAACTAATAAAAGAATACGCGTTAGTTGTTATCAATAGATCTACCACTTTTTATAAATACATAAAAAGCATCACCTTTGAAATTAACAAATACTATAGTTTCTATACAATATATATCAAATGTGGATAAATATCAAACAATAAATTTACTCTTAATCCAAAATTTTGGAATATGTCACATGTTTGTTACATATCCAAGTAATATATTGTTTAATTTAAACTGATAATGAATGTGTAAAAACAAATGTGTAGAAGATAGCAGAGACTGAATTGCATAGGAACAGTTGTGAAGTAGCTACATCTTTTACTCCATTATCAGGGCTCTTATTAAATTTTAACACTAGGTATTTTTTGAGGAGTGGTACTGTAAAACTCAAATTATTCCCTAAGCATTTAAGTAAAATTAAATTAATGATATTTTTTAAAAAAGAATTTAAATTTATAGAAATTTGTATTTGATAAGGTTTTCAAATTAGATTAAAATTTTTAAAGTTATTTAATTTAAATTAAAAAGGGTGAGGCAATTTGATAAGAATAGGAAATTACTCTATATAAGAACTCTTTCTCTTCTTCATTACACATTCAACACTACTCTTTAAAAAAAAAAAAAAATTATTTGCTCTTGACAAATAAATTCGACTAGGGTTTTGAAAGAAAATTTAGTTTAATTTAGTTTGAAAATCAAGAAGGCTTTACAAAATTTGTTATCATGTTTCTTTTGTTTATATTTTAATTAAACATTAAGAGAATTAATTCTTTGATTAAGATTGTTTAGGAAGAAAAAGAAAACCTAGGTATATTAGTTTTTTCCTTATATTAGTGTTGTTCAATTAATTTTTAGATAAGTTTAAACCAACCAGTGCCTACTTAGAAAATCATAAGTTATGCATGTGTTCGATTTTGATATTATGGCTTTCTATTTTGAAAACTAGACCTTCTGATCTTTCAAATCAAATTGGTTTCCTAAAAATATCACAACTATATGAGCTTTTATAAATTTTCTTTATGAAAAAAAAAATGCTGAAGTCTTGTAATATTCTGCACATAATTTGGTTATGAAATATATTTTATTAAGTTTTACAAATTTGAAAATTCTTAAATTTTACACAGTTGTTTATAAATATATTATGTATTATCTTATGAAATTTTAGAATTTTTGAAATAGTATTTTAAAAGTTATGATTTTTTTATTTTATTTGAAGTGTCGAATCTGTTTGAAATCAGACAGCATGTATAAACCTGAATTTGAAAATATTTTAAAAGTACCTATTCGTATTATTTTCCTATCAAAATTTTACGTTAGACTCGTAAGTACGTGTATTTTACTTCTACAAAATTTCAAGTAAACGAAGGTCTATAGAATATTAAAACAGATCCCAAATTAAAGCATATTATAAATTGTTCACTGAAAGACAAACCAAAATACTTTAGAAAATAAATTTGATTAAGGCCTTTCTGGATTTTATTTAGTTTTGAAAATTCTTATGGTGTGAGATATATATGTGTAACATGTTTCTAGAAATTTTCATAATTTTCAAATTGTTTACAATTTACTAAAAATTGTAAACCTACCACTGTGCAGATTTCAAAATAGCACTGTTTGGCTCTAAGTTTAAGTTTTCAGTTAAGGAGAATGTTTGATAGCCCTAATTTCAATCCTAGGACATTATTTTGAGTTAAATTATATGTGATTATGTTCATTTAGGGAAAGGTTTGGACCATTTGATTCGTTAAGAGTTTGTTTGCTTTGAATTTGTTGAAAGATAAATATACTAAACTATTTTCAAAACTAGAATCACAACAATATGTATATTTTCGAAATTATATTTAGACAATTATTGTATATGAAAATATGTGATTAAATGGTACCATTAAATGATGTTATCTAGACTAAACTTTTATTCTTCACTACTAGTAGCCACTTCTGTTACGTGCATGAGCCCTATGTGATATATGATTTATTATGTGTATGAAAGTATATGGGAAGTGTCTCCAAGGTACCCAAGGGACTAATGAATCTTCACATTTGTATGTCAATGGATCCATGCATGTGAGAGGACTTGTTGATGCTCACAACGAGGGTCTGGTTCTTACTTTTAGGCATAAGTATTCTATTTTTTAAAATTAATTTCTCACTTGCACTTGTCCTGTACACATTAGTTGTCTACAAGTGACTTTGGCTCTATAATGTGTTATAAAAGTTCTATAATGTAGTAAAGCATAAAAGGAACCTGGAAATCTATTCTAATATTTGACAAGTTTTTTATTTGGTAAATCTGACTATAAATATGAAATTTATAGTTTTCGTATTTGTGAAATGTGTATTTTGTTTTATATATGTTATGTTGAAAACTAACTTAGTATATATGATTTTAGATGATTAAAATTCTTATCACACATAAGATGGATTGATATTTTAGCAGTAGTTCTTGATTCCTTAGAAAATAACCCTATAAGTCATTCAAATATTCTTAAGAACTTATTTATGTTGGTTAAGAACTTAATATTTGTATTTATTTATAAATATATTTTCTTGGATTTTTTTCAAAAGTTATTTGATAGTATATTAGTTTATATCCTAAGTTTCAGATTAGAGTGTGATTGATACAAACTACAATTGTTAGTAGACAATCTTGCAACCCAAAAAAAAAAAAGAAAAAAAAGGTCTCTTAACTATAACATTCATTAGTGTATACATCATTTTTTTAGCTTTTATATTTCCAGTGTGTGATTCATATAATCTTTTTTACTTCCAATATAGAGCCCTCTAACAACTCTAAATAACTAGGCTATCAAATCTAACGGATTTTTAGTAACTATTTGAAGGTGGTTTAAGACTTCTTCAGAATTAATAACCCATTTAACTCAAATATCATGTCATTTTAATTTCAGGCTATCTTGGATATTTAATTTTGCAAATAATTATTATAGTCAGTTTGGGTGGAACAACTGCACATTCGTCATGTTATACTCTCTTCGAATATAAATAGAACCGGTTATCATATTTACTTGAGATTAACTTAATACTTGAATTTTTTTTTCTTTTTATCTTTTTTTCTATAAAGAAAAATGCTGGATTATTCAGGCCATGGGCCAGATCTGCTTAATTGATCCAAACACAAGCCCAAAATCCAAATAATATTTGGATTATAGTAAAGCTCCATTTGGCACGTGAGATTAAAATTGAATAGAATTGATTGGATTGAAATGGAACGGATTGCATTGAATTGGATTGGAATGGCAAATCACTATCTCATATTTGATAGAATTTAGGATTGGATTAAAAATGGTTCTATATTGTGTTTGGTGTAGGTTGAAATTTGATTGAAATAAAATTAATTTAAATACTTTATTATATACTTAAAATTAATTTTATGAAAAATTTGAAAAAAGAAAAGACAAAAAATATTTTATTAATTTAATTACAAGGATTAATTTTAAATACTAAAATGTAGGTTAGATTTAGATTAGAATAAAATTAATTTAAATATATTATTATATGACATAGCTTATATTATATACAAAGTTAATAATGTTGTAAATAAAATAAATCCTATGAATCACTTTTCTAAAAAGTTATATTGATTTTTTTTAGAATTATATTATTTTAAAGTTTGAGTAAATAAATATTAATTTTAAAAAACTCTTATTATAATAATATTATTTCTAAATTTTTGACAAAAATTCATCCCATTGAATGGCAAGGGGAAGGGTGGGATTCAACAATCCCATGAGATTGGGATTCAAGTGAACTTGAGATTGGGATTACATTTCCAAACTGGTCACTACAAACACGGAATTTGGGAGTTTGAGATATTTTCAATCTCAAACCCATGTCAATTCCCATGCACCAAACACTATCTAATTGATTGTTTGAGCGGTTACGTTACAGTTATATTGTAACTGCTCTTGGCAGTTCACTCATATTTAAATGGAAGAGAGGAGGAGGAAGAGGGAGGTTGGTTGAGAGAAAGAGTGATTGAAGATACTGATAACAGAGTAGCAGGTTAGGTTAATTTTTCTCTTACTTTTTTTTTTTGTTTTTGGGGTGATTCTTTTTGTCCTTTTAATCTCTCCCTCTTTTTTTCCGTTTTGGGCTTCTCTTTATTTTTCTTTTTTAATTTCTTTTCAATTTTTTTCCAACTTCAATCACTAGCCACCAAATATTTATACATGAGTGGTTGGTAACCACTTAACCACGTGAAGTGGAGTGGTTACCAACCACTACTCTCGAGGCCGGTATGAAATATAAGGATTGAGCAGGGCAAAAAATTCGATATTTGACTTCTACATGTACTGATCAAAGTTCATTAATATTTTTATTTTTTCTTACTTTTGAAACTTTTTTCTTTTTTCTTTTTTTTTTTAAATTCTTATTTCTGGAACTTACATAAATTGACGTATAAATAATAACAAACTTCCATCCACTAATCAACGTGGGTCGTATATATATAACATATTTTAATAAGATAACATTAAGTCCAACAAGGTGGTGAATAAAAAATCAAATTATAAACACACTTCTTTTTTTTTCTTTTTATCCTCGGATGCTGAATTCCATTAACAAAATTTATAAAAACAGGGAGTGGAGTTAGTCGACTCGATTTGAGAGTAGGGAAAAAAAAATTAATCCAATACACCAAAATAATACTATCCTATCCTATCTACTTCATCAAGCTCTTAAACCAAAATAACTTTTCCATTTCTTTCTACTATTTTTACACACTCCTACCAACTTTCTTTATCAATATATCTAAAGTTCCAAACAATGTGATCCCTACCCTTTACAGTCCAGATAAATTCATCATCATCATTAAGCACTATGGACGGTTTTGATCAAATCAGGACACACCCCTAAACTGTGATGGACCATATATAGGTTAAAAAGTAACACCTCCTAAGTCCATAATGAGTGTAATAGTTATCGAGTAGAATGTTAGATAGGAATTAAATAAAGCTTTAAATATGGCATTAATGAGTGTGATAGTGTTGGCCTCTCTCCAAAGGCCAACACTACAACTACTTGTACACACAAAATTTGAGTGAACATCCATGACTATGAGAACATGTTGTTACTTTCAGGGAAAAAAAAATGAACATGTTGTTGATGATGAAAACGATGTGTCTAATGTTTGTTTGTTTCTCAAGTGAAAAACCTAGACAAACTGGTTAGCCTCCCAATGCCTTCTGATAGTGTCGCATGCTTTTTTTTCTTCCCGCCTTTGTGCTCAAAACATCTTTTAATTATTTTTTGGTGCTCTCTATTTATTTATTTATTTTATGATTTGAATACATTTTTACAAAAATGCACATCCAAAATATTAAAAATATATATAAAAAAAAAAGTGAAACCACCACACACTCAATTTGGATGTTTCAGACAGGTTGAAAGTGGAATCTTTCTTTCATGTACATTTTCTTATTGCTTTATTGGCATGTGTCTTTATGATGTTATTTCTCTGGCGCGCGGGGGGGGGGGGGGGGGGGGGGTGTGACACTTTAACACGGTTACTGGTAAACAACCCAGCTGTATGGGTGCTTCTTTTTAATGCCTCTTTTAATTGCCAAAACCAAAATCAATTATTTTTTTTCTCCTTTAAATGGATATTTAATGATGCTACAGTCTAACATTTTTTTTTTTTCACTAAATATTAGCTTTCTAATTGTCATGTAGTCTTTTACTTAAATTCAAAGCTTCTTTATTCTTCCATTTCTAGCTGTACATATTCATTTCCTTTTATAATTGTTTTCATCATTCAAAAGGGTTAGGTAAAGAAATATCTTTGTATTTTATTTTATATGATTCTTCATTTTCTGATATGATAATTGTCAACGTCCGGATTCGGTCAACCAGGTTCTTGAAGCCTAAATTGCAAAATGGTGTTAGATGGTAGAGAAAATGAATAGTAGTGAAAGGAAGAAGCACCATTGCGATCAGGTTTTTACATGGCTTGGTCCAAGAAATAGCTTACATCCACAACTGTTCTTTTGCTATTTCGGCAGAGTGACAGTATGTGCATTACTTGTCTTCTTATTTACAACAAATTTCTAGCCTTTATTTATAGAACAAGAGATTACAATGATGTTATAATAAAATAAGAGAGAAAATATGATTAATTACATTTCTTAAGACTAACATCTACCAAAAGTATGACTAATTTTTGTCAAAGCATGATCTGAATATCATCTCCATACCGAGTAGTTGAGATTTTTTTTAAATCAAACTGTTATCTCTGGAAGAATTAACGCATATGTCACGCCAGAAACTAAAATTTGTCTGACGGTTTTAACTATAGTTAACCTGTGACCTGAGAGTTGTAATAGCATATAGAGAGATCGTTTCCACAAGCTATTATGTCTGAGGTTTGTAGATTGTGAGCTTGGTCACACAGACTGAATATATAGAGAGTTAAGAACCTGAGTTCATGAGCTGATTGCTTGACGAGCTTAATCATTTGGCGAGCTGGGCAAGCAAGCAGAACCTTGGTTTATTAGGCCGATTTACTAGATCAATCTTGAGCTTTTACTAGCTCATTTAAGTAATCTCAAAAATACCCATAACAATAATTAATGTTTTCACAATATTTTGTACAAAATTACGGTTCACATTGTTTCATTTATATTTGCATCTAAAAGGTTGATATAAGCGAACCATTAAAATTTTTAAAACAAATGAAAGCTTTTTTTAGAAGCTGAATTAGTGAATGGCTGAGAAATTGAGATTGACAATTTGGTGAGAGAAGATAAGTCATTTGCAAGACTCTTTGCACAAAAAAGAATTGGTTCATGTTTATATTTTCATGATGTAACTTATAGTTACAGCCAACCAACAAGTTATCACTTTGGTCTCAACTATATATATATTAATTCTACCATCATTTTGATTATATATATAAATATATACACACACACGGATTATATATATGTTGTTATTTTCATTTTGATCATATAATTTGATGAATATTGTAGGGGATAAATCATAATTGAGGATACCACAAAATGAGCACCACATATTCCTAGGGCCCCCATACAACAAAAGAGAGAGTAGCAAAAGTGTTGCATAGTAAATTATTTGTTGAATATAACATAATTAAATGCAGAGATTTGCACTTGTGGTACTCGTTTTTAAGCGATGCCCTTGCTTTTAAACACGTGTATACCCTTTACAACTATATTTCAATTCTGGTTACCTAACTAGCTCACCCAAGGTCCACATTGGATGACACATGAGGTGTCGGTGCATGATATTGATATTGTTTTTATATGTATCCTTTTAGGGAAAGATCAGTTCTTTTGCCGTTTTCAGCTCAGGTCGACTCATTTCACCTACATATTTCCACCTCATCACCGTATTCAAATGTTGACATGCCATAATTAATTGAAATAAATTGTACCTCCATAATTTATGTGATAATTTTACGGGGTTTCCTTTAGAAATGACCACCTTTTTAGATCCAAGTTGAATATTGATTTTTTTTTTTTTAAATCTTAGAAGAATTAATGTTATAAGGATTAAGTAAAGGAAAGTTGGTTTCTGAGATGTCGAAGTTCTCAGGAAGATAACTAAATTCTACAATATTTTGGATTTTGTTGGATTGAGTTCTTTTTACAGAAAGAGGGAGAACCATAGAAGAAGAGAGTCGATGAGGAGTATAGTAGTATCAGTAGAAGTAGAAGTACTGGATGTAGAAGCCATGTTTTGTGACAGATCTTTCGGTAATATCTTCACACACTGAATAACTCAAAACAGTTTTACTCCACAAAGGAGAATGCTTTCAAACAGATATGATATATGTGTATTAAGTGAACTAGGAATTATGTCCCGGAGTGGCCCTTGTCAGTCCATAGTGATACGAACACCTCTTGCCACTATAATACTGTTATACCTTACTGTTTGAAAATATATTTTCTCTTTTTTTTAGAAGAGAGTCGATGAGGAGTAATAGTAGTATCAGTAGAAGTAGAAGTATTGGATGTAGAAGCCATGTTTTGTGATAGATCTTTCGGTAATATCTTTACACACTGAATAACTTAAAACAATCTTACTCCACAAAGGAGAATGCTTTTAAACAAATACGATATATGTGTATTAAGTGAACTAGCAATTATGTCTCGGAGTAGCCCTTGCCAGTCCATGGTGATAGGAACACCTCTTACCACTATAATACTGTTATATCTTACTGTTTGAAAATATTTTTTCTCTTTTTTTTAGAAGAGAATCGATGAGGAGTAATAGTAGTATCAGTAGAAGTAGAAGTACTGGATGTAAAAGCAATGTTTTGTGACAGATCTTTCGGTAATATCTTCACACACTGAAAAACTTAAAACAGTCTTACTCCATAAAGGAGAATGCTTTCAAACAGATATGATATATGTGTATTAAGTGAACTAGGAATTATGTCCTGGAGTGGCCCTTGCCAGTCCATGGTGATAGGAACACCTCTTGCTACTATAATACTGTTATACCTTACTGTTTGAAAATATTTTTTCTCTTTTTTCTAGAAGAGAGTCGATAAGGAGTAATAGTAGTATCAGTAGAAGTAGAAGTATTGGATGTAGAAGCCATGTTTTGTGACAGATCTTTCGATAATATCTTCACACACTGAATAACTCAAAACAGTCTTACTCCACAAAGGAGAATGCTTTTAAACAGATATGATATATGTGTATTAAGTGAACTAGGAATTATGTCCCCGGAGTGGCCCTTGCCAGTCCATGGTGATAGGAACACCTCTTACCACTATAATACTGTTATATCTTACTGTTTGAAAATATTTTTTCTCTTTTTTTTAGAAGAGAATCGATGAGGAGTAATAGTAGTATCAGTAGAAGTAGAAGTACTGGATGTAGAAGCCATGTTTTGTGAGAGATCTTTCGGTAATATCTTCATACACCGAAAAACTTAAAACAGTCTTACTCCATAAAGGAGAATGCTTTCAAACAGATATGATATATGTGTATTAAGTGAACTAGGAATTATGTCTCGGAGTGGCCCTTGCCAATCCATGGTGATAGGAACACCTCTTGCCACTATAATACTGTTATACCTTACTATTTGAAAATATTTTTTCTCTTTTTTCTAGAAGAGAGTCGATAAGGAGAAATAGTAGTATCAGTCGAAGTAGAAGTACTGAATGTAGAAGCCATGTTTTGTGACAAATCTTTCGGTAATATCTTCACACACCGAATAACTCAAAACAGTCTTACTCCACAAAGGAGAATGCTTTCAAACAGATATGATAGATGTGTATTAAGTGAACTAGGAATTATGTCCCGGAGTGGCCCTTGCCAGTCCATGGTGATAGGAACACCTCTTGCCACTATAATACTATTATACCTTACTGTTTGAAAATATTTTTTCTCTTTTTTTTAGAAGAGAGTTGATGAGAAGTAATAGTAGTATCAGTAGAAGTAGAATTACTGGATGTAGAAGCCATGTTTTGTGACAGATCTTTCGGCAATTTCTTCACACACTGAATAACTCAAAAGAGTCTTACTCCACAAAGGAGAATGCTTTCAAACAGATATGATATATATGTATTAAGTGAACTAGGAATTATGTCCCGGAGTGGCCCTTGCCAGTCCATGGTGAAAGGAACACCTCTTGCCACTATAATACTATTATACCTTACTGTTTAAAAATATTTTCTCTTTTTTTAAGAAGAGAGTCGATGAGGAGTAATAGTAGTATCAGTAGAAGTAGAAGTACTGGATATAGAAGCCATATTTTGTGACAGATCTTCTGGTAATATCTTCACACACCGAATAACTCAAAACAGTCTTACTCCACAAAGGATAATGCTTTCAAACAGATATGATATATGTGTATTAAGTGAACTAGGAATTATGTCCCGGAGTGGCCCTTGCCAGTCCATTGTGATAGGAACACCTCTTGCCACTATAATACTGTTATACCTTACTGTTTGAAAATATTTTTTCTCTTTTTTTTAGAAGAGAGTTGATGAGGAGTAATAGTAGTATCAGTAGAAGTAGAAGTACTGGATGTAGAAGCCATGTTTTGTGACAGATCTTTCGGTAATATCTTCACACACCAAATAACTCAAAACAGTCTTACTCCACAAAGGAGAACTTTCAAACAGATATGATATATGTGTATTAAGTGAACTAGGAATTATGTCCCGGAGTGGCCCTTGCCAGTCCATGGTGATAGGAACACCTCTTGCCACTATAATACTGTTATACCTTACTGTTTGAAAATATTTATTCTCTTTTTTTTAGAAGAGAGTCGATCAGGAGTAATAGTAATATCAGTAGAAGTAGAAGTACTGGATGTAGAAGCCATGTTTTGTGACAGATCTTTCGGTAATATCTTCACACACCGAATAACTCAAAACAGTCTTACTCCACAAAGGAGAACTTTCAAACAGATATGATATATGTTTATTAAGTGAACTAGGAATTATGTCCCGGAGTGGCCCTTGCCAGTCCATGGTGATAGGAACACCTCTTGCCACTATAATACTGTTATACCTTACTGTTTGAAAATATTTTTTCTCTTTTTTTTTTTCAGATTTTTCATAAAATTAATTTTAAGGGACAAATCACAATGGAGGATACCACAAAATGAGCATCACATATTCCTAGGGCCCCTATACAGCAGAAGAGAGAGTAGCAAAAGTGTTGCTTAGTAAATTATTTGTTGAATAGAACATAATTTAAAGCAGAGATTTGTACTTGTGGTACTCGTTTTTAACCAATGCCCTTGCTTTTAAAACGTGTATACCCTTTACAATTATATTTCAATTCTGATTACCTAACTAACTCACCCAAGATCCACATTGGATGACACATGAGGTGTCGGTGCATGATATTGATATCGTTTTTGTATGTATCCTTTTAGGGAAAGACAAGTTCTTTTGCCATTTTCAGCTCAGGTTGACTCACTTCACCTACATATTTCCACCTTATCACCGTATTCATATGTTGACATGCCATAATTAATTGAAATAAATTGTACCTCCATAATTTATGTGATAATTTTAAGGGTTTACTTTAGAAATGACCACCTTTTTAGATCCAAGTTGAATATTAATTCTTTTTTTTTTTTTAAATCTTAGAAGAATTACTGTTTTTGAATAAAAATATACTTGGTAAGACTAAAGGATTTAAAAAAAAAAAGTTTGCTTTTCAACTTCAACCTCGAAAAATGTTTATTCCCACAATTTTCTATAATTTTAATTCATATGATCAATTACACACTCATAAAGTTTAATTTCAGGTGAATTAATCTAATTTTTATTTTTAGATGGGTCTAAGTTTATGTTTAATTTTTTATCTTTTGTTAAATTTTGATTATTGAACTGTTAAATTGATGTAAAAAAATTTATTATTAAATTATAATTAGTACGTATCTAAAAAACGTTAAAACAATTTTTACCAATGGTTTATATTTACATCTGGCAATTTGTAAGATTCTTATTGTTTAGCATGGTGGCCACTGGATAATTAAGGTAGTGGGTGTCTGCTAAGTTGGTTGTGTTTCTTATGTGTTGAAATATTTATGTATGATTTTAATTGTATCCATACCGAGTTTATTTTGTTGTATCTTGCCAAGGTAATGGATGGTTTTGTTCCTTTTGATGAGGCTTTAACTATAACGAAGGGCTCTACCTTGCACGACCACTATCTGTTACATAAAAATACGCATTTTTACTTAACGATGGGCCCTACTCCCGCTACCAGGCCTCGGTCGTGTGGTTCTTATGGTGATCGGTCGGCCACTGCCATTGCTCGACCTTGACCCCGCGGTTCTTGTGGCAAGTACTGTCTCTTCCCTCATGGGGTTTTACTCGCCTTCCACACCTTTCGAACCTATGGCCTAGTGGTTAAGTATAAATGGGAAGCAATGTGTGTACCATCTGAGCTATACACTAAATGTACAGCTCGAAAAAGACTTCCAAATAAGAGGAAACGATCCACACATAGATGAGGAAACTTTCCTCACATAGGAAAAAAAGAGAAAATCTCACATTTTTTATTGTTAGTAAGGGTGGAGTGCAATTATCGAACCTATGACTGGACATTAATGTACACACTCTATCGGTCCATCCAAAAACAAATGAGAGCCTACAAAGTTTAGAATTTTTAGAGTCTTTGTAACTGACATGGACACACAATGTCACGCACTCGTAAGCCTCCTGTTGCTCCTTTTGCTCTGCTTTTTGTAATTTTCCTAATTACTACTCTAATTTATCATTAATTACTCCATTTTTAATTTAGTTTTTAATACATTTCATTTAATTTTAATGTAATTAATGACCATTTTATTAAATTTTACATTATATTTAAATATATATGATTTGATAATAGTTTCGTCATCTTAAAAGTTAGGCTTAATTGCACTGACATACCCTGTGTTTTGATGTAAAAGCTTAATATTCAACTAATGTGAGTAATGGCAGCAGCCCCCTATAACGTTAACGCTGGGTCGTTAGAATCTAAGAAAAGAAGGACAATGTTGTAATTTTACAAGGAAATGAAAGAAAATAATAAATTAAAATGTCCGTGTACAGATATCTGAAATCAAGTCATCTCATTTCATTTCCATCTGACACCATTTCCTTTGGCGCGCATACAACAACCTTGCTTGGCGCCAAATGCGGCCTATATTACACAACTCTTAACACATTTTGTTGAAGAAACTTGAAGAAAGTATGCATGTCATCTGAACAAAGAACAAGGTCTGGTTTTGATTAAGGAAAAGGTATGCATGTCATCTGAACAAAGAACAAGGTCTGGTTTTGATTAAGGAAAAGGTATGCATGTCATGTAAACTTATTTTTGTGTTGTCCATTTTACACTTATTTTTTAAACTTTTGCAGAATATCATGATATTGTGTGGCTTTTATATGAACTAGAGTTTGAAACCTGTAAAAGTATGGAAAAAGAAAGGGTTTGATGAATGGGTGTTACTTGTTTGGCATCTTCGTAAGTATTGCTAAGGAAAACTTTTAATAATTGAGAATGATTAGTGAGAAAATTGATTCATAAAACAATAGGGTTTAGATAACTACTAACTGGGGATTTTTTTTATTCATTTTTGTTTTATAGTTTTGTTGAAGATGGGTGATTATTGCAAAACTTGGTAGTTTTGTTTACACTTGTGAAGAAAAAAAAATTAATTTCACATGGGAACTTATATGAGTTGTTTAGGTACAGAGGTTGTGTAAGGTAGGATTAGGATGCATATTGTTTGGTTTTATGACATTATATTTGTTAATATTTAGTTCATAAAAAAGTTCATTCCTTGTTATGGCTATATGTACAAAGTTTGGTTTACTCAAGTGTATATATACGAGGATTGAGTCATTTGTGTTTATAAATGTGCAGTGCCTTATGTTTGAAAATTAAAGATTTATCATTGTGTTGTGTGGGGTATTATTAGAGACATTGTTTATATATATAACTTGAATATTATGATTAGGAGCTGTTGTATTTATGATTATATATACTGAGAATTATTGTATTGACAAGTTAATATTTATCATGCAATTATGTATGTAGGTAAGGGATTATATACATGTTGTTTTATTTGTATACATACAAAGACAAACAAGTACTTGCTTTTGAATGCACACATTATAATATGCAAAACACACAATATAGTTTTGTACCACACACACACACAATCATGGCATATGTATGCTGTCATGTGGTATAATTAATTTAGTTAGTGTACAACAACATTATTGTTTAGTTTTACTAATTGTTTTTTTTTTTTATATGTTTCTTACACAATATAAAGATGGTACGCTTCAACATCAGTGCCAAGTTCTTAGGCAACCAAGTTGAATTTAGGGTACCAAATTCAGAGATGTACACATTGGCAGGGATGTGGGCTGATGTGTACATGTCCACTTGTTCAAGCATGCCAACCCAAGATGAAATGTTTTCAGCTGAAGTGAAATTTCCATGGAATGGTGAATACAAACCGATACAAAATGATGATGAGTTACAAACTAGTGGTAATGTTAAAATTCCAAATCATTCCAGAGCTAATGCAGGTAACTATTTAAGTAGTCTATGTTATATATATATTGAAAAAATAGTAGTTCATGTTATTCAAATTAGTCATACATAGTAATTGCATTTTTAGCTTCACATCTCATACATTGTTTTACTTCTTGTAGGAACAGTTGCAGGGTTAGACATTGATTGGAGTGGACTCTTCTAGGACAGGTTTCCTAATCCTACTATTTATTTTAAAGTTTAAGTACTAGTTTATTTTACTTTCTGTTGATGCTGCCTTTTGAAGTATTTTGGGTTTTTTGTTGCTGCAATATCTTGTACAAGTGGTCTAAGTTGTGGGATGGGATTTTGCATATGGTGAGATTTGTTGAAATTTTTGTGCCAGCCCAGATTATGGTGAAGTTTTTGTGCTTCCTAGTGGAGGATATAGTGGTATATGGCTTAACAGTCTTTGGTGTTAATAGTTGTATGGCTTTTGTAAATATGCAATGGCTGGTGTTGCATATATGGGTTTATTGATCACAGATGAACCTCTTTTTTGCTTGTCAGGTAAATGGTTTTGTATTACAGCACAGAAGAGTACATATACATGTTTATGCAGCTTAGTTTCATTACTCTCATGGCTGTGCTGTTAGATGTACAAGGGCAGTTAGTAGTTTAGATTTACCTTGTACATAGGCAGCATGTGTCGTTTGATACAGCAGATGTTGTACATGTTTAAGCATAGATTGTAATGACTTATGGACATGTAATCTAATGCATAACTATTATTACTTTACTCATCTTTTACATTGTTAATTATAATTATGCTAGACATGCATATTACATGAAATTATCTAGTCACTTTTCTGAAGTGACACTACAATCATTAATACAATAACAAATAAGAATATTTTCAGAATCTGATATATGTTATTGTAAAGCAATAGTCATATCCAATCATACCATTTTGAAGTGTTTGGGTCATTTTTTTTATAAAAGTGTGGGTGTAAATGCAAGATTAAAATATAAATATATACACCTCACTTACCTGTTACAACTTAAGGGCATACAAGACTTTTCAAAACAAATTTCAATTTGACCGTTAAATGTGATGGTCAACGTTAATATCAAGGGAGGCTGCTGCTATTATTGAGATTAGTTGAACATTAAGCTTTTACATCAAAACATAGGTTATGTTAGTGCAATTAACCCTTTTTTAAAACTTTTGCAGTGCAACACTACATTTCAGTGACTATGAGATCATGTTATTTTCGGGAAAAAAAAAATAGTTACTTACATGGTCAAACTGCGATAGGATTTGAGAGGTTAGCTTCCGGCGAGCCTTCTTGCTGCTGTCTCCAAGCTATGTTTTAAGATCCCACCTAAACTACAAAAACCGACCAAGGAATTCTATTACAAAACTCAAAAACAAAAACAAAAACGAAAAACAAAACAGAGGCCACACACCGAGAGATCCAGAGGCCACACAACGTGATGCAGAGGAGGAGAGCGAAAGCAGAGGCCACACACCGAGAGATCCAGAGGCCACACACCGTGATGCAGAGGAGGAGAGCGAAAGCACCGAGTGATGATGCGGAGATGAGCGAAAGCACACAGCGAGAGACGATGACTAATGAAACCACTTATGTCAAAGCGGTCGGTCGGTCAGAAGAAAACTGAAGAAACACAAAAAGAAAAAGAAAGAAAGAATGGGAGACAGCAAAGAGAAGCCCAACCACTTATGTCCAAAGTGGTCGGCAGAAGAAACTGAAGAAACCCAAAAAGAAAAAGAAAGAAGGAATGGGAGACAGCAAAGAGATGCCCGAAATTGAAAAAAAGTGAAAGAGATAATAAAAAAGAGAAAAAGAATCACCCAAAAACAGAAAAAAGTAAAAGAAAAATTAAACATCAAAGCGAAAGGTGAGAGATGAGATTTTTCACATGGGAATGCGTTGGGAATGAGTATTTCATTTTCATTTTTTTGAAGTTTTTGAAGTTTTTGCAGATACAGAGACGGAGAGTGTGTGTGTGCGTGTGTGGAGTTGAGGGGGACACTAAACCCAGTAGAGTCCAGACTCCAGACGACAAACCGGGCCAACCCGTAAACTTCATGGGTCGGTTCAAATAACAGAGATGGGTCAAATACCTGACTGGATCAGGCTTGAATGTATTTGGAATCGGAACAGGCTTGGATTGAAATATATTTGAGTAACGCTACTTGCACCCCACTATAATTGTACGTGCACCTCCTTTTTGTATATACACTCTATTAAAGATTGTTTAATAAATTATAAATTATAACTATGACTCACTTAATTAGATGAATTTAGTAAAAATGTGTACAAAAAGTTTTAGAAGGGTGTAAATATGTACACTCAGTACATTTTTTCTTTGAAGAACCCAATAGCAGATTTTAGTAACTTTTAGATTGGATCACATAGGTTTTAAACCGGAGTGAATTAAAGAGTGTGGTATTTATATCTCACTAAATTATGTATACACTCCTTTTACAAGTATATTCTATTATTATTATCTTTGTTTGAAAAAGATTGTTTTAAGAAATTATAACCTAGTTAATATGAAGAATATTATTTTTTTAAATTATATTGTATATATATATAAATAGATATCATAAAAATTTGAATAATGATAAACATCCAATATTTTTATCTAAATTTTTATTAATCTTACTAGCAGTTGATAAATTATTAAAATTATTGGGCTTGAAGTTGACAGGACAATTTACACCATAATGACATTAATTTGTATATAATATTAGGAGAGAAAAGTTGGATAAAAGTATTAAATGTTTAATGTTATCCTAAAAATTATTTGTTTTACATATATTAGATAAAGGAGTGTACATATAATTGGAAGAGATTTAGATATTGATATTGTTCAAAATGAATGAAATTGAACTTGAATCCAACTAGATCAAGTGCATCAAAGGACTTTGATGCCAATAATTTGGATTGATTTTAACTATAACTAAATTAAGACGTTATCAAATTGATTTGACCATTTGCAACCAAAATCAAACAATTTAGCTGTCAAAACCAAACCAATAAAATTGTGTGGTTCTGTTTGATTTATTAGTAGGAGTCTGTAAATATTATAGGTAGTATATTTCTCTTTTTTATACATTCAACCTTTTTCCAAAGGTATATATAATATTATTTATACGAGTAGCTAAATTCTAATTCATACAAATTAAATTTAATAAGTATGCAAGAAAGTCATATTATGGGTAGATTATCAATAAACACTTATATAATATATACTTTCTAGGAATATTCTTAAAAAAGAAAGCAGTAATTCAATGCTTATAAAAATATAAAATCAAACTAATTTTCTTGAATAGAAGTAAATCAGCTTAAAGCATATCCTGTGGTTTGCATTAGGTTATTCAATTCCAAAAGATACAATTCACAAGTCATTCCTAGGGGTGGGTGAAAAATCGGAAATCGAACCAAACCGGCTCAAATCGATAATATTGATTTTTAATTTGTATTTAATTCGTTTCGGTATTTTATGTTAAAAATAAAATTTTTTTGGGTTTTGACTCGGTTTTGGGTCATAAAAATCGACCTAATTTGAAATTGAACTGAAATCCAATAATTGGGATATAAAAGGCTCACAATTTAAAAAAAAAAAAAAATACCAATTCAACTAAAAAACCGAACAGAACCAATCTAAGTCGGTTCTGTTCGATTTATTCATACAATTTAATTCAATTTGATTTTCTATTTAAAAAGCCTACTTTTTTTTGGTTTGATTTGATTTTGCCTAAAACCAAAGCGAACAGAACTGTGTCCATTCTTAGTCATTTCAAACTGTTCGGGCTACTTTTAAGTAGTATGATGCGCTTAGTTTTTTTTAACCAAGCTAATATGTCTAAAAGTAGTTATTACTTCATAAAACATTGGATGTAATAAATATGTAACCGACTGCTATAAAGAAAAATTATATATAAGAAAAACAATAATTGAAAATTTCATTTTGAACAAAACAAGTAAGAAATAAATAGGATTATAATGTAAAAAATTGAAAAGAATGTCAGAAACTGGAAAAGCACGCCCAGAGGGATTCGAACCGACAATCACCTGATTAGAAGACAGACGACTTATCCATTAGGCCATGGACGCTTACATTGAACAAGACCTTTTTATATCTATAAATAGAAAAACTGTACCCTAGTAATTTTATCCCTCGTCAACAATTAATTTTCTTAAAATATTAATTTTAAAAGTGAAAAGACAAAAAGGACCGAATTTCGTAATTAAGGTCACTGAATAGTTCGTATTCATTAATGCATGGTTTAACCTAAAGTAGACATTTTCTCTAAAATTAAGTTAGAAAAACCATATTTTGTATTTACAAAAAAAAAAAAAAAAACTTTGTTTTATTGTTAATAAAACAAAAAAACCATTCGACTTTGCCATTCACTCGACTATGATTTATTTTCTATTACCCATATTTGATTTTTAATTTCTACAATTAAATTAGATAAAATATACGATCTTTGAATATATACATATGAGTGTATATATATATATATATATAAGCAACTTGGTTGTAGGCAGTGGCGGACCCAAAAAATTTATTCAGGGGGGACACATGAATAAAATAATAAAAATATAAAAAATTAAAAACATATTAAATATATAATATTTTTATGTAATAAAAAATATTTAATAATATTATATAATTTAAATAAAATAAAACATACATTATATTTAGGCAAAATAAATAGTTTTATACTTAAAAATCTTAATAAAATCATTAAAATTAAAAAAAAAAACATAAATTATATAAAATTATAATTTTCTTCAACGAGACTTCATATCTTGAAACTGTTTCATAGTAATTTTTTTATCAATTTTGTTAAAAATATATTTCTCCACATACGCAAGCAAGCTATCATGAACCAGTGATCTCTCATTTCATTATGTAATTTAGTCTTCATAATATTCATAGTAGAACATGCTCTTTCAACAGTAACAATTGTAACATGTAATAATAATATCAATATCCAAAGTAAGTAAACTTATATAGGAGAGAATTAAAAAATTAAAATTATAAATTAATTAGGAGTAAGAAAAATATTAGAAGTAGGAAAATTAGGTCTAATAAAAATAATAAATTAGAAAGGGAATTAATTCTATTAAAAAAAAAAATGAATACACGTGCCCCAACAGCCCCCCCCCCAAACCTCTCTCGGGCCTAGGCGTGGGTCCGCCGCTGTTTGTAGGGATCCCTATTTATAATCAATAATAAATAAAATAAATTCAATTATCATCCAGTAATAATTGAACTTTGTACAATAATTATTCAATACACTTTCATACAGAAAGTCTTTGGTTAATATAACAATAACAATCAAATTCCAATTATTACACCCGAAATGGGAAAAAAAAATGAAAAATCCATGAAAAGGAAGAAATTTTAATTTAATTCCTAATGTTTCATAAAATATTATTTTTTTTATAGACGTTTACATTTCGAATTCCTATCATCTCTAATATTTCGAAAATGTATCAATTTAGTCATTCTGACAAAAAAATGACAATCAAACATGACAGAAATGACAATAAAACATGATAGAAATAACAAAAAAATAGATTTACCATTGATATAATTTAAAATAGTTAAAATGATGTAATTACCATTTTAAAAATTGATAATTACAAAATAAACATCTCATTATTATAAAATTGTTATTGACCACCTTCCAATCAAATTGTGACACATTATGAAATCAATTTCATCTTCTACATTCATTAAAATCATCATCTCTATCATTTTCATCAAATCAATATCACCTAAATTAAACATCAACATCAAACCAAATATTTCCTAAAATATAAAAAAAAAAAAAAAAAAAAAGTTTATGCAAATTAAAAAATATGTTTATGTAAATTTAAAAAAAAAAAAAAATTGGAGATGGCATATCAATTCTCCACTGTCAAAGACTGGAGACCCTTTGATCTTCTCATTAGAGACCTGGTCTTCAACTAGAAACCTCTCTAGACATTGGAGACTTGATGGAGCTTCATAGCGTCTCTGGTGATGGAGATTAGTTGGTCTCCAACGTGGAGACCAAGCCGGAGACTAGGTTTGGTTTATAGCTTGGTTTTCACTCTAACGATGGAGATCGGTTTTCTGGTCTTTCTCATTAGAAGGAGAATGGTGAATTCAAAATACAAACATTAGTAAAAAAAAGTAATATTTTACTAAACGTTAGGGACTAAATTAAAATTTTTCCTAAAAACTTTCATGAGATTTGGTATAATCTATAAATTATAGGTATAATCCCAATTTGCCCAATAGTTTAAAATAATCCCTAATCTAGTTTCTAAAAATCTCATTATACCCCTTCTGTTAACTCCGTTAGTAAGAGGTGGAGTGTGATCATCACAGTACGCAAAAAGATTAAACTGTCCCCAATTATAAATAAAAAAAATAATAATTAAAATTTTTTTATGCATTAAAATTAAAAAATAATAATAATAAAGTAGAGATCCAATCTATCTCCATGGTTTATCAAAAGTTGATGAATTGTAAAGATCCAATTTAAAGATTCAATCTCTAGTATACTGTATCTTATTCTTCTTAACATGAAAAACATCATCCTCACCCATTCAGCCAATTTAGACATCTTCACTCATCTTCATTCAACAATCTATTAAACCACATCATTATCAACAATAAACACTATCATCATTAAACCTTTGACACTGTAATAATAATAACATCAAATATAACAGCAACATTAAAAAAAAAAACACACACAACTTTTTGAGCTTTCAATATAGGAAAAGAATTTCTGGTTTTTGGCACTGAAACCTAGAAATACATGGGTTTCAGGCGCTATAAACTTAATAATTTTTAGGTTTTTGTTGAAAACTCAGAAATTTTAAGGTTTTCAGTGCTAAAAACCCAGAGAATTATGAGTTTCTATGCTGGAAACCCATTGATTTATGGGTGTTTGGATCTCTGAGTTTTTGACGGAAACTTTGTTTGGATTTTCGTTGATTGAAGTCTCCATCGACAGAGGGATATTAGTGATTTCTTAAAGTAAGGGGGGATTTTAACTATTTCATCGATCTACAAAATTGAGATTATCTCTAAATTATACGAGGATAAATTAAAAAAGGGATAATCCTAAAAAACCTTCTCTAGTTTGAGAAAATATCCATTTTACCACCTATGTTTTTATTTTTATCCAAAATTCCTCTTAATGTTAAGAAAAATACTCAAAATACCCCTTAAAAACATTTAAAAAGACGATAATACCTTTAACCGTTATAAATTCCATCAACTTGACTTGGTTGACCAGTTGACTCTAGGGGTAAAATGGGAAATGCAATAAAAAATTAATTAAAATATAAAAAATAAAGGGATAATCCCAAAAAACCTCCTCTAGTTTGAGAAAATATCCATTTTATCACCCATGATTTCATTTTTATCCAAAATTCCCCCTAATGTTTAGGAAGATACTCAAAATACCCTTTAAAAGCATATGAAATGACGATAATACCCTTAACCGTTATAAATTTCCTCAACTTGACTTGGTTGACCAGTTGATTATAAGGATAAAATAGAAAATGTAATAAAAAATTAATTAAAATATAAAAAATAAAAGTAAATAAAATACTATACTAATGTTAAATATAAAAATATTATACTAAAATTAATAAAATAGATAAATAAAATAACATTATAATTAAAAAACAAAATTAAAAAAATATTTCATTCGCCGTTCATCATCATCATTCCCATCTCTTTTTCTTCTTCTTCTTCCACTCATCTCATCCCCACCGCCATCGATCTCCACCATCGATGACCGTGGCGTACCCATCTTTACTGACTCTTTTAAAATCAGGTTGGGTTTGATGATGATAACTGGAATATTGGGTTTGTGAATCCCGGGATTGGGGTTGATGGTGGTGATGGTACGTTTGATTGGGTTTGATGGCGATGGTGGCAGTGGTTATGTTGGGGTTTGGGTTTGATTGGGCTTATTGCTGTGAATCGATGGTGTGGTGTTGAGGTTTGATGGTTGGGTATGAGTTTGATTGGGTTTCTGGGTTTGTTCTTGTGATTGAGTTCTGAGTTCCCAAAAAATTTATCAATAACAAAGTTAATTTTTCTAAGATGATGATGATGGATGACCAGGATATTGGGCATTAGGTTTTTTTTTTTTTTTTTTTTCTATTTTTGGTTCAATTTTTCTTCAACTTCAGTTTATAATGTTTTGATTTTTTTTAATATTATTTGGATTTAATATTATTTATTTTAAATTTTAAATTTTATATTATATTATTTAAATCAAGGATAAATTGGACATTTTAATTTTTTTCTAATATTTTCATTAAAAAATTGATAGTAGGGCGGATTTTTGACAAAAATGAAACCTTAGTGAGAAAATGGACATTTTTTCAAACTAAAATCGGTTTTTTAGGATTATCTCTATTATTTAAATTAAGGGTAAATTGGATATTTTAATTTTTCCTAACATTTCCGTTAAAAAATTGACGGTAGGGGGGATTTTGGACAAAAATGAAACCTTAATGAAAAAATTGACATTTTTTCAAACTAGAGCCGGTTTTTTAAAATTATCCCATTAAAAAAACAAGGAAAAACAGAGAAAATGACTTTGTCAGAAATAGAAAGGACAAAGGATGGGTGGCGCAATATTAAAGTGAGTATAATAGGTTACTAAAAATGTGAGTGAGTGTCTTTGGTTTCATCGACCTCAAGCATCCAAGTAAGCTCCGGCGTTTTCCTCTAGACATGACCACGGTTCGGTTCGAACCGAACCGTTACTGTAGAACCGGAACTATAACATAAGGTTCTGGTTCCGGTTTGGAACCGAACCGGAATCGTCACTGTAGCGGTTCCGGTTTCGATTCTAACCTTAAAGGAACCGGAACCGCCGGTTCAAAGAACCGATGGAACTAGAACAGCCTTGAACCGACGGTTCCGATTCGGTTCCGGTTCTTAAATAAATTAAAAAAAAAAGAGAGCCCAGACGGCGTCTGGGTTTCCCCAAGATGCCAGATCACCTAGATCGGCGTTGATCTGGGTTCCTGGGAACCCAGATCGAGATCGACGTCGATCTGGGTTCTTAGGAACCCAGAGCCCAGACGCTGTCTGGGTTTCCCCTAGACGCCAGATCACCCAGATCGGCGTCGATCTGGGTTCCTGGGAACCCAGATCGGAGGAACCCAGATCGACATCGATCTGGGTTCTAGGAACCGAGATCGGCATCGATCTGGGTTTCCAGAACCCAGATCGGCATCTGGGTTTCCCAGACGCCGATCTGGGTTCGACTGGTGAAGAAAACAAACAAAACAAAGAGAAGAAGAAGAAGAAGAAGAGAGAAGAGAGAAAGAGAAGAAAATAGAGAAATAGAAAAGAAGAAGAAGAGGGAGAATCGAAGAAGAAAAACTGAAAAACACGATCAGACAAAAGAGTCAGAGAGAGAGAGAGACAGAGAGCGAAGAGAGAGAAAAGTGAGTCAGTGAGGGGTAAATGGGTAATGGATTTTATTTGGTTTGTGTATAAATTTATTTTTTAATTTTAAAATATAATTTAATATTACTTTTTAAATTTCAAATTATCATTTTAGAAAAAGGTTCTAGAACCGGAACCGAAACCGTTATAGAACCGGAATTGGAACCGGAACCTGAACCGTTATAGAACCGTCGGTTCCAGAACTGAACCGGAACCGTGTTATTTCGATTAAGGTTGCTGTTCTAGCTTTTTTAGAACCGAAATCGTCGGTTCGGAACCGAACCGAACCATGATCATGTCTATTCTCCACACTTTCTCGCTCTAATTTCCGAGAAAATTCTTGTTTCTTTTCTCTTTCTTCTTCTTCTAAATAATAACACACCTCAAATCGCTCTCTGTTTCTGTTCGTTGCGAGGACAAGACAAGACAACAATGGCGTCGGTTTCATCAACTGTGGCCGCAGCAGCTTCGGCTTCTTCTTCAATCTCGCCTTCCAAAAACGCCTCCAGTTTACTCCATAATTACCATTCTGCCACTGTCTCCTTCCGCTTCCCTTCCAAGCCCCGACCGCCCCGATTCTTCACCAAAGTGATGGGATTTGGATTTTCTGTTTGTGTTCTGTTCTGTTCTGTTTAGTTTTGGATTTGAATGTAGAAATGAGAGAGATTTGGCGAGGAAAATTGTGGATTTTGAGGTTTGAAATTTATGAGACTTGATTTGGTTGTTAGAATTGGAACATTTTTTTTTTTTTTAGAGAGATTGGAATTGGAAACTTGAGGTGGGTATGGATTAGGAAGTTGAATTGAGAGAGATTTGGTTAATTAGATATGATGTGTAGGTTAGAATTAGGAAGTTGAAATGAGGGAGATTTGATGAAGAAAAATTGAAAAATTAGACTCTTGTTAGATTGTGAGAAATTTAAGTGGGTTTTGATACATGAGACTTGATTTGGTTTAGTTAGCTACAATGGGTGGATTAGAATTGGAAACTCAAAAAGGGTTTGAATTAGAAACTTGAAAATGAAGAAAATAGGAAATTTAGAGTCTTGTTGTAAGTTTGTTAAAATTTGAGCGAGTTTTGATTTGGTTGCGTTGGTGGTAGGAGGTTTGCATCCAAAAGACACTCAAGATCTTAGGTTCAAACCTTAGGACATTACTTACCCTACGGGGCAAAAAGGATAAAATCCTATGAGGACAAATGAGCGAGGATTGGACTGAGATCCGAACGTCTTATGAGACTTGATTTGGCTATTTAGTTATAATGTGTAGGTTAGAATTGGAATGTTGTTATGATAATCTTTTAATTGAGGTTATAATTGGAAACTGAAAGCGGGTTTGAATTAGAAAGTTGATGTGAGAGAGATTTGATTAAGAAAATAGGAAATTTGGACTCTTGTATGTTTGAAGAAGTTTTGTTTTAAGCTGTGGTATATCAGTCATGATTTGGTTAATTAGAATGATTGATGAATTGGGGTCCAATGTTATAGATTTTGGGTGTTAATGTGAAGTCTGAATGGATCTTGAAATGCTCAAGTGGGTTGATTAGATTAGCACTGAGTCTTTGTGTCGGATGGATAATTGCTTATGGTTTACTTATAATGAGAATGAATGAGTCTGTCATGTTTTAAGACAGCGGCGAGGCATGTTTAGGGCATACCTTTTTCTCAGTCACTTTATGTCTCATCTGTAAATGAAGCTAAAGTGTAATTTGTCAGTGCTAAGAGATTGTGCATTCGTTTCAGTAGGCTGATGAGCATCTTTGGTTGTTTTCTCCCTGACTAGATCCTAGGGGCAATTTTTGTAAATGTATGTGAAGTAAAGCATCATGCGTGTGTGATAATTCGAAGTCTGACACTAATGTGTGTTGTGTTCAGGGTTTGCAGCCTAGTTGGAGAAGTTCCAGTGTGGTGAGAGCACAACTGAAAGAGGTAAGGTTGTTTCAATGGTTTTCGTTAGTGGATCTGTTTTCGAATTTTCGTTCCTTCCTGGACATGCTTTTGGGATCATCTGTTGCCTTCAAGGTTGCAGCTACATCCCCCAAAAAATCGGAACTATCATCTGTTCAAGCAAAGGACTCCAAGACATCAAATGAGCCTTCTCCAGTAACTCCGGCAACAGAGGAATCTATTTCAGAGTTCATCTCTCAAGTTGCAAGTCTTGTCAAGTGAGCAAGTTCTGTCTTTTAGTTCCTTACCATCCTTTAGATCATGATTGGAAAAGCTGACGTTTCATCTGCATTTTCTGACTTGTTGATTCAAGAGACATAGTGGAGTTGCAGTTGAAACAGCTGGACTGTGAAGTAATTATCCGGAAAAAGGAGGCATTGCCACAACCACCGTCTCCTCCCCCGATGGTAATGCCACAAGCCTCACCTGCACCTTCCGCACCAGCTCCTTCTTCGACTCCATCCCCACCACCTTCTCCTTCTGCTGCCAAATCAGCCAAGTCATCTTCTCCATCTCTTAAATGTCCCATGGCAGGTACATTCTACCGAAGTCCAGGGCCTGGTGAACCACCATTTGTAAAGGTCTGTGACTATCTTGTATTCAAACCATGATACCTGTATTAGCAATATATTTAAATTTTGCTGCTGCACATTTTTCTTATTGGCTGACATGAGCAGCTTTTCCCTAGGTTGGAGACAAAGTACAGAAAGGCCAGGTGGTGTGCATCATTGAGGCTATGAAATTGATGAATGAAATAGAAGTGAGTTCTATTCTCTGCTGTTCTTTTTTTACTTTTTCATAAAATGATTTTTTTCTTTTCTTATCTTATTGTTATTGTTTTACTTGTGAGTAGATTATTTTGACTTCCTTCCCTGCTTAAAATATGATGAATTTGATTTGGTTGGATCAGAAATATGCATGGGTCACAGTTAGTCATTCTATTTTAACAAGCCAGCCTTTATTATTATCATTATTATTATTATTATTTTGATAGGAAACAGCCTTTATTATTATTATTATTATCATCATCATCATCATCATCATCATTTTAATTTCATGCAAAGTTGTTATTCTAACAAATTTGTTTTCATTTAAAAAAAAAAAAAAATTCTTGTTAACTTTACTTAACTAATTTAATCTCATACTCAATCTCAAATTTTCATAGTTTTTACTACTGTTTTAGTGAACAAAACAAAGGATATGCCTGCTAAGAAATTTTGTTTCTTTGATATGAATTTGGGGTTTCTTCCCAGCCCTTGTTCTAAATGACTGTACTTAAAATTTTTATCAATTGTGATCTTTGCTTCTGAAAGCAGCATTTTAATTGATAACTTGACATTTTAACTCAGTTAACAGTTGAGCAGTATCGGCCAGATCAGGTCTGAATAATTAGGCTGATGAAAGAAAATTAAACTTTGATAAAATGACTTCCTAGAATTTGTTCCAATCCGGGATTTTATAGTTCTTTGTACTTGCAAATTTTTTACTCCATGAGCTGAAAGTTGGTGTTAAATTTTTCGGTATTGGGTACCACATAATTATCATGGTAAAGACAAGGGGTGGTGACAAAAGGGAAAATATAAGTGCATGGAAGAGACAAAAAGTTTTTGATACTCCTACAAATTTATTTGGACAAACATATTTGTTTACTAAATCATGGGTGCACACTTTAATTGATGCTTGTTTACCTGATTAAAGGAAAAGTGAAGATGATAATTTTTATTGCGTTTAAACTGTTGTACAATGAGTGTCAGCATGTATGCTTTTGTCGTTCTATGGATTTATCGTCAAAAAGTCGTTCTATGAGTTTACTTCTGATAAATTCATACAATTTGTAGCATGAAGCCCTAATCTCTGCATAATAAAACTTGCCTAGAAAGTCTGCAAAACTCACATCTCCATGACAGTGTTAATTTTTGGCTAAAGATAGGGGAAAAAAAAATAAAAGTGCATTCTTCAACTTGTATTCATTGTCAGATCATTGGAATTGATTACTGCTGGCTGCTTTCCTAGTGTATGCCCGTACTGCTTCTGCAGTTGCATTTACAAAGATCTGTCCTTTGAACAACTTGTATGACTACAATTTACACCTTTTTTTTTTTTCAGGCTGATCGATCTGGAACCATTGTTGAGATTATTGCGGAAGATGGAAAGCCTGTTAGCTTTGATACAGTGAGTTTCCTCCTAGTCTTGGTTGACAAATAATAATTACTGTGAATTTATAAATACTCTTATCGGTAGTAATGACTTGCTTAATTGGTCTCTTTACAGCCTCTGTTCGTGATTGAACCCTAGAGTTGTTGGAGTAGGCAAGTAAACAGATTGAGTAAAGATTAGAAGGTGGATGCATTTCTTGGTAATGCTGTGTTGTTTTGTTGCGGTAGTAGATTGCTTTGTCTGGAATGAGTTGGTAGATAGAGATCTAAAATGAACAATGTTCATTTTATCTTTAAGTACTGAAATTGAGAATAATTAATTTATTTTTGGTTTATTGTAAGAACTAGTCAAATAAGCTTACGTAAAATGAATGTATGCATGTGAATTTGATTATGTTACCTTGAAAACTGGCAAATGAGGATCCTGTATGTGTCCTAATTTCTGTGCTATTGCCTACATACAAACTAGGGTGTTTTTCAAATATTCATACACAAGTTAGGTTGTTCTGTTGTTAAGATTACATTGCATGAAAGTAGTTCAGAATTTTGTTCATTGAACTTCGCAAGATTACATAGCATGGTTATTCAAATAATCTCCCAGTTTTTTCTTCACATTGCCACTTCTTCGATTTCTATCATGTTAAGTCAGCTTCTTGTTTCTATTGTACACCGTCACTTCTTTAATCTCTACTTTGCGAAGTCAATTCAGTTGAAAAATGTTTTCTCTTCAACAATCATGTTGCTATCGCCGTAACACTCTACCGAATGACTTTCGTCTTTCTCAAAGATTGCATCTTCATCATCGAGGTAGCACTTATCCATGCCATAGCTCTCCTCCAAATGATTTTCATCTTTCTCAAAGATTGCATTATCTTCATCGTCGTCGTCGTGGTAGCACTCATCCTTCAGTTTCGAACCAAACTCCGCAAGAGGGTGTTCCGAAAGGGAGTATCCTGATATACTCCAGTTACAACTTGCCTTTCAAGAACAGTAAAAGAGAGATTACACCCACTTAGATACTCCGGTTCCCTGAAACTGTCAAGGCTTCGTTCAATTTTCGCAGTGTTCTCCACCTTCTGCAACTTAATAAGCTTAGCAGCTCTTTCACTCTTCATTTTGGGTTTCTTCTAATGTCATCTCCCTTTTGGGTTTCAAACCGCGTTTTTTCCGCATGATTCTTCTCCCAACTGTCCTGTCTCTCCCTGACTTCCTTTACAGCTCTCCAAATCTATACAGGTTTGCGTCAATCCCAGATTTCCCTTTCCAACTCTTCGATTTTTACCATAATTACCCTGGAAAAAAAAAAAAAAAAAAAAAAAAAAAAGAACCTTGTTATAAAAATTCGTTGATTCATGATTTTCATATTTATCTGCAAAAGTAATGTAAACATTTTGTTTTCTCAATTCAAATAAATGTAATTGTAAATTATAGTACCATTGTCTAATATAAATTATACTTTTATATTAAACTAAAATTGTGGAATCTAATTTGATTAATATAAATTATCGTACCATTGTCTAATATAACTTGATAGTATGGAGTCTATAGACCTTCTATTCGATTTAATAATGTTATAGATTTGAATTTTTCTAGTGTAGATGATATTTAAATAATAATAAAATTGGGTTCAACTGAGACAGCACTTTAATTAAAATTGCAGGTGTCAGCTCTTTGAACATCTTTTAATATCTCTTGAAAGTTCTTGGAATTGGAATCTAGTAGTTATGAAATTGGAAAATTTTAATTTTTGTTTTAGTAGGTTAGAATATCTTTAACGGTATTATGATAGATTTTTGAGTTTTTATTTATGACACATCAATATATATATATATATATATATATTTTCTGAATATAGATACATTAAAAAAGGGATGAAATTCACTTTTATCTGAAAATAAAAGAGAGAATTTGTTTTTGCCCACTTTTAAGAATTTTTTTTTTTTTTTTTTTTTTTAAACCTACAAACAAACTATTTTCATTTTATGTCCAAGTTTACCAAATTTGTTTTTGCCCATTTTTTTTTAAATATAGATCCATAAAAAAAGAAGGATGAAATTCACTTTTATCCAAAAATAAGAGAAAAAATTTGTTTTTGCCCACTTTTTAAGAATTTTTTTTTTTTAAACCCGCAAACAAACTATTTTCATTTTATGTCCAAGTTTATCAAATTACCTTTAAATCAAAATTTAAAAACATGAAATTTAAACTCGATATTGGGTTTTATGGGGCCATGAAACTTGAATAAGGTTTTGTGATCTCATAAAACTCGGTGGATTTTATTGTGCCACAAAATTTGGTATCTTTGGTTGTCGCCTTCATTGCTACAACTCGTCGAAAGCTTCCATTTTTAAATTAAATTTAACCAAATCTAACCTTAAACATTAATATTCAACATCCAAAACACAAAAAAAAAAAAAAAAAAAAATCACAAAAAACTCAAAAAATCCCAACAAAACTCAAACAATTAACAAGAAAACTAAAGATCTCATATTATAAGTAATGGAGGAGGACAATGAGATATACAATGGAAATTTGGATAATCTAGGTATAGACTGTAGTTAACTTGTTTGAAGGGTTAAAATGAATATTTTTAACAAAGTGAGTAAAAATGAATTTTTCTTTTTGAAAATGAGCATTTTTTGTAATTTCCACTAAAAAAGTTATAGAGATACTTTCAAAAAAAAAAAAAAGTTATAGAGATGCATATATTCTTTGTCAATGTAATTATGTGAAGCAAAATATGCATAATTTTTCGACCAATCAATATAATATATGTCTTCTCTCTCTCATTTTATATTTTACAACTATGGCAGATAAGTGACACAGATCTCCATATTTTCAATTGGTTAGAACAAGTGAGAAATCCTAATTAGCCTTTCTATGAGAGTTTCTCAATCGAGAAATATGATCTAAACTTTTTCCTAATCTTTTTTAAAGCATGTGATTCATTGTTGAAAAATTAAATGTAAAAAATAATCAAATCTCAACCATTCATTGATTGTAGTGCTCATGTATCATGATATTAGAATAAGTCAACAAAAGGTTCAAATTAGGGCAGGATCCAAATTAATTCACATTAGGATTTTTTTTTTTTTTTTTTTTGCCTCATTGTTATTCTATCCTATATGGTAAGAAATTCAAAAATTTCATTGGAGATGCTCTTAAAGGTGAGCTAATTTTTCAAATATTCATTGATTCATATTGAAATGAATTAAAATTTGGATAGACTCAAATTCGTCTTCATATTCTGTCATGATGAACTAATTTTTATTTTTATTTTTAAATTTCTCTCAGTACATTATTGCTCGGTGCCTATTGTAGTATTAAAATTAAAATTACTAACAGTGTTGGACAGGGATTATAGTTCATGAACATTAGAAAAAGAAAAAAGAAAAAGAAAAAAGGCTCATTTATGAGTTCATTGATAATTCAAAAATTCACATTAATTTGAATATTTTTTTTTTTCTTTGAAATTTTTACTAATTAATGTGTTATTAAGCCCCATGAAAACTGCAATAGAGTAAGTAGCTAAAAATTATATAATATCTTGGTATAAATTCATTCCATTTAAGATTTAGTTACAATCACATATATCACATTGATTTCAAAATTGCCAGCATAATTTTATTTATGGTTTAATTGTTAATTCATAATTAAATATCTCTCCATCTGCATGACAATGGAGAACAAATAGACTTATAAATCACATGATTGGAACATCATTCATCAAATCACATGACCAAATTCCGTAAAGAATGATATATTTATGAAGAATGAAATTTAATTAGGTTATCATAACCATTATTTTTTTACAAATTTTATTGTTTTGATAAAAATAAACTTTTTTTTCTAAATTTAGTATATAAACCTACTTTCGCTTTTCAACATAACGCGCATAGTTGCTACCCTTGAGAGATTGGAGAAAACCAAATTTATCAATATTTTTCTTGGCTTTCAACAGACACAAAGACATATTCATCTAGAAAGCTTTCCCTGCTCTGTATGTTAGTCAATCTAATTCCCTTACAAAGAAAAAGAAAATAAACGAATAAAAAGTATGTTAAATTCCCTAAAAACAATAGTCTTAATTGTATTAGCAAAGTAATGTAAACATTTTGTTTTTTCAATTCAAATAAATGAAATTATAAACAACAATTTAAATATTTTTATATTATTAAACTAAAATTATGGAATGTAATTTGATTAAAATAAATTATAATGTCATTGTCTAATATAACTTGATGGTATAGAATTTTTATTCAATTTAATAATATTGTAAATTTGAATTTTTCTCATGGTATATAATACTTAAAAAATAATAATGATAATAATAATAATAATAATAAATTGGGTTCAAGTGAGACTGTACTTTAATTAAAATGATGGGTCGCAGCTCCTTCAACATCTTTTAAGATCTTTTGAAAGTTCTTGGAATTGGATTCTAAAAGTTATGGAATTGAAAAATTATAATTTTCATTTGAAGAGGTTTGAGTATCTCCAATGCTATTATGATGTACTTTCGAGTTTTTATTTGTGACATATCATCAATTTTTTTTTTTTTTTTGAATATGGATCCGAAAAGAAAATTATAAAATTGCATATTTTCTTCTTCAATATGAACTATGAAGCTGACTCTCATGAAAAATAGAGAAAACTCCGCATGTGAACTCATACATACACGAGATGAGACTTAAACTCCTATCACAGATGTAAATGAAAATTGCACTAATCATTTGAACTATAAGTGAAAATGAATTTGAAGTGAGTAAATCAATTTTATCACGATTGAGTTCCATAAATTTATTATTTAACATAAATAACACTTATAATGTGAAAAAAAAAATTAATATATAGTATGTGATTTTGTAAGAAAATTATTGAATAAAAAATTCATAACAAATCGAAATAACACACGTAATAAATGAACTTAATTGGATAAAATCACAGTTATATTATAATTAAAATATTTTTGAGAAAAAAATCAATAAAATAGTAAAACTAACACTATCTTATAATAGAAAGAAAGGGATATTATTACTTTACCTTCTAGATTTTAAAATAATGTTAGACCATCTTTGGTATTAAAAATATTATCTAAACTGATCCAACTATTAGAGAGATTGTGATTTTCGTCGATAAACTGACGATTTCATGAAGATAAAAGAGTATAAAGGTAAATGGAATTAAGAAGGACAACTAATTGGTTATCACAATAATGAAATTTTTAATTATTAAATAAAATAAAGAGCAAATTACAATTTTGTTATCCAGTTAAAATGTAATTACAGATGGAGTGATACTTTCAATTTTATTACAATTAACCCCCTTCCATTAAGGAATCTTCATTAAATTTAACAGCCAATGGTATGAATATGATCAAAAGATCAAAATGCCCTTATAATAAAAAATAAATAAATAATTTATTTAAAAAATGAAAGTTAAAAAAAAAAAAAAAAAGATGTTCTTCATATAGGAGGAAACATCATCCATCTATTAACAAAATCATCAGTAGAAATTGACCCCAAAAAAATCACCAACCCAATGTGAGATCATTAATCTTCAACCTGCAAAAATTATTGACCATCTATCAATTGCAAACTTATTCACCTGTTGCAATCACCAGTTTCAAAGATCATCAGCAATTACTAGTAAAAAAATCTTCAACAATCACTAGTTTAACCTCATTAACAAACAATTATCAACATCTTCTAAAAAAAAAAAAAAAAATCAACAATCAACCTAAAAATATCAAGGACCCAGATGAATTTGGGTTTTGAAACGAACCCGGATGAATCTGGATTCAAAGAAGAAGAAAAAGAAGAAAATGAGAGGAGACAAAAAAGAAGGAGAAGAAAGATGAAAAACAAGGGAAAGACGATGACTGTGACTGGTGGGGGTAAAAAAAATGATAAAGAGATTTTATTGAAACAATTAATTTTTAAAAAAAATAAAAAATAATGTAAATAATGTTAAAAAACAATTTTATCCTTTAATTTGTTAACTTTAACCAAGATGAGTTAACGACAGGTGGGTTTATTCCAATAAAAGTAACAAGTTAGTTCCGTTTGTAATTACGTTTCAATTGAGTAATTAAATTGTAATTTACTTTAAAATAAAAAAAATAATAATTTTTTAAATATCATCGTTATTTTCTCTTTTCGATCTCACCAATCCCTCACAATCTCTCACCATGCTTGCTGATCGAATCTTACAAAAGGTAGCCCCAACCGACTTCAGCTTCTTAGGACAGCCGGGCACAAGCCACTCTCAGTGGATACCTTCTGGATGACGGTCGGCCCACCAATCTTCTTCAGATAACCCCCTCCCACGCTTACCCTGTGTTAGCTGCTGCTATGAATTTTAATATATATATATATATATATTACCCTGTGTTATCCATGCTTACATTAATTTTAATATATATATATATTGAATTTTTCACTAATTAATATGCTATGAAGCCGCATGAAAACTGCAATTGAGTAGCTTAAAATTATATTATAGTTAATTAGTATAAATCCATTTCCATTTAAGATTTTAGTTACAATCACATATATCCCATTGATTTTAAAATTGCCAACGTAATTTTAAGTAAAGTTTAATTCAAAATTAAATATCTCTCCATCAGCATGATAATGGAGAACAAATAGACTTATGAATCACATGATTAGGACATCATTCATCAAATCACATGACCAAATTCTGTAAAACAATGATATATTTATGAAGAATGAAATTTAATTAAGTTATCATACCCACGTATATATATATATATAAATATTATTGTTTTGGTAAAAATAATTTTATTTTCTAAGTTTTGCATATAAACCTACTTTCACCTTACAACATAATGCATGTAGCTGCTACCTTGAGAGATTGAAGAAAACCAATTTTATTAGTACTTTTGTTAGCTTTCAACAAACACAAAAACAACTTCATCTGCATGCACAGGCTGCTCCTGTTGCTTCAGCATCTCCTACTCTATCGGTTTCAAATTGAAATGAGAGATCTGAGAGACAAAGTGAGCCAATAAATTCAAATTCATTGAGTGATGAATAAAAAATTACAAACAACCCCTATTGTTAGGAGATGTTTTTATAATTAATAATTTATTTTTTAGTAATACAACATATATATTAAAATTAGTAAACTACTTTCAATAAGATTATAATCAAATTTTCAAATAATTTAAATTTTTAAATTTATCAATGAGTCAACATCTAGATTTACTGTGTAAATAATATTTATAAGTATCAATATTGTCACAAATTTATATACGAAACATTGTATTTTTGTTTTTCTCTTATTGAGCTTTCAGAAATCTCTTGATCCACAATATTAACAGATAATAAATTTTTTAATCACATAATTGATATTACAGATAAAAAAAATTCCCAACCCTTTTCATGTTTGTAAATAAACACTCTCAAGTCTCAACCATCAAGTCACATTGGGCAAAGGTAGCAAAAAATTATATACAATGCAAGAATTTGTCTAAATATGTGAGTGTTCAGTGTAGTTAAAAATTAAATGTTCGTGTTTAGTGTCATAATATTCTTTTTATTAATTATTAATTTAAAAGTTGACACCGAATAGATTAGAGGGCTACTCACATTAATTGAGATAAAATACTACTTTTGCATCCTAGATATTTGACTTTTATAAGTAGAAGATAACTACTATCTTAAAATTAAATTCTATGAATAAGGAACTTGAAGAAATTTATTTTATATGTTTTTATTAAATTTCAACTATTTGCATCTTTATATTTAGCAATGATCAAGTCCTGATGTTTAATTAAGTCACACTAGCAGTTAAAAAATTTGAGTTAAAAAAATGCATGCGGTAATATTAATTGCTCCAATAAAATTAATAAAAATGGCTCTATTGCCATCCAAAAAACTTCACTCCACACCCATTTTTAAATAAGATTTATTATTATCAAAATACTAGTGAGTAAATTATTTTTAAGGACATAGTAATGTAACTTAACAAAATACAATAAAACATTGCCACCTATCATAGATAATAAAACATCTCTAGATTTAGAATTTTTATGAAACAACTTATATGCATCATTAAAACAAAGGAAAATGGTTTTGTTTAAACAAAAAAAAAAAAAAAAAAGGTTTTGTTTCATATAATTCAGATCAATCTTTGAAAATTTATATTATTTGATATAGAAAGAAAAGTTACGTGGATCAATGTTTGAAAAGATGAATAAGAGTTCTATTTTTTATCTTTAACACAAATATCATTTGAAACTTGATACCAAAAAATTATTACTTTTGTTACAAACGTCTAAATGCAGTAGAGCATGAGCAGTTTAAATTGTTCTATCACTTTAATGAATTATATTTTATTGTTGTTCAAGTAAAAATTTAACACTACTCTTTCAAATTAAAAAAAAAAAAAAAAAAAAATCTTAACAATACTTTGTTTCAAAAATAATCACTCTGGTATAGCATTATTCTTTGGGACATCTCATTGAACACAAATTCAATAAATGAAATATCTACAATCAAAAAAGCCAAACCAATAAGAAAAAAAACTTGAATAAGAGATAACAAAGAAGAAGACAAAAAGAAAGATATAAGAGTGAGAATCTAGATACAAGTAATACGAAATCGTATTAGAAACACTCAAATTCAAATCAATTAAGAAACAATAGAATTATGTTGTAAATGGGTGTAATGAAAAAAAAAAAAAAAGAAGATTAAAATTATCATTAATATTGAAGGATAGTTTTGGTATTTTAGAGGGTGTAGGAAGTAAAAAGTTAACTTTAAGTTTTTAATATGGGTGTATAAAGTAAATGAGTGTTACAAGAAATATTTTGGTGGCAATAAAACCACCCAATTAATAAATATAATATAGATATAGATTAATAATTCCTATTAGTTATAAAATATTAAATCATTTAACAGAATAATAAAATAGCTTTTGTTGGAATAAGTTCATCTACAATAGTAAATTTTTTCAATCAAATTACATACAAAACTTTGGATCTTGTCATCGCTAAATGTAACTTATTATTAAAACTTGGATTCACTCAAATTCGTCTTTATATTTTGCCATGATGAGCTAATTTTTTTAAAAAATTTCTCCTAGTACATTATTACGTGCGGTGCCTACAAATTAAAGTTACTATCCCTATTTGAGAAGGATTATAATTAATGAATATAAAAAAGTAAAAAAATAAAAACTCTCATTTATGAGTTTATTGACAATTCAGAAATTCACATTGATTTTATTTCATTTTTTGAATTTTTCACTAATTAATATGTTAGGAAGCCACATGAAAACTGCAATAGTAACTAGCTTAAAATTATATAATTTTTTGGTATAAATTCATTTTCATTTAATATTTTAGTTACAAGTTACAATCAACATCCCATTGATTTCAAAATTGACAACATAATTTTAATTAAAGTTTAATTATTAATTCATAGTTAAATATCTCTCCATCTGCATGATAATGGAGAACAAATAAACTCACGAATCACATGATTAGGACATCATTCATCAAATCGCATGTCCAAATTTCATAAAGAATGATATGTTTTTGAAGAATGAAATTTAATTAGGTTATCATACCAATTTTATTATTATTATTATTATTATTATTATTTACAAATTTTGTTGTTTTGATAAAAATAAACTTATTTTCTAAATTTAGTATATAAACCTACTTTCCCTTTACATCATAACGCATATAACTCTAGAGAGATTGGAGGAAACCAATTTTATGATTAATTTTCTTGACTTTCAACGAAAACAAAATCAAAGCTATATTTTTCAACACATAGCCCATCTCTCCTTTACTTCACTCTCAAACCTCTCTTCAACCCTAACTAGTTTTTCAAACCTTCTCCTCTTTGCTGCACGTTCATAGTCATGATGAACACCCTCATTCACATAGCCGTCATTAGGGAAGCCGCTTGCCATCATTCAAGAAAGTGTTTCACAATCCAATTCCCTTACAAAGAAAATGAAAAAAACGAATAAAATTGGTATATTACTCCCTAAAGCAATAGTCTTAATTATGTTAGGAATGAAATAAAGATTTAGTTATCTGAAACTATTTATAAACAATAGTGCAGATAAATTTGTCTTTAATGTAAGAAAGATAGTTGATATTACGGATGAAATTCCCAACCCTCTTATAAATACATACTCTCAACCATCAAGTTCCATTGGGCGGAGGTAGCAAAAGCACATCATACAATGCAAGAATTTGAATAAAACATGTGGGTATTAGGTGTAGTCAAAAATTAAATGTTCATGTTTAGTGCAAGATTATTGTTTTTAAATAATTATTAATTTGAAAGTTGACACTGAATATGTTAGAGGACTGCTGAGATTAATTGAGATCAAATATTACTTTCTTGTTCTAGATATTCGACTCTCATAAATGAAAGACAACTACTGTCCTAAAATTAAATTCTATGAATAAGGAATTTGGAGATTTTAATTTTTTTTAAAATGTTTTTATTAGTTTTGAACTATTTGCATCTTTATATTTAACAAGGATCATGTCATGTCATGTAACGATGTTCAATTAAGCCACACTAATAGTTAAAAAATTTGAGTAAAAAAATGCATGTGGTAATATTAATTGCTTGAATAAAATTAATAAGTTGGCTCTATTGCCACTCAAAAAAGTTCACTCCACACTCATTTTTAAATTAAATTTATTATTATTAAAATATTAATGAGTATTTCAAAATATATATATTAGTGAGTAAATTACTTTAAGGAGATAGTAATGTAAGCAATAGCGGAATCATAAATATATACGAGGTGGGGCACGAGAGTAAATATAATATTTACAATAATGCTAAAATCTAACTATGATGTAAGGACTATTAATTGACATACCAATACATATGAAACAAAATTACATATATATAATTCTAAGTTAATCGTATTAAAGATATATTAAAACCTATCGAGTTGATTATATGTATGACTTAAAAATTAACACATATAACATTATGAGACTTTCTCAATAAATAGAGAAAACTCCCTATATAGGCTCATAAATACACGAGATCAGATTTAAACTCCTATCATATATGTAAATGAGAAATACACTAATTATTTGAGTTATAAACGGATGTGAATTTGAAGTGAATAAATCAATTATATCACTATTGAGTTCCATAGTATTATTATTTACCATAAATAATACTTATAATGTTAAGAAAAAAAAATTAATATCTAGTATGTGATTTTATAAGAAAATTATTGAATAAAAAATTCATACCAAATTGAAATAACAAACATAATAAATGAACTCAATTGGATAAAATCATAGTTATATTATAGTTAAAATATTCTTGAGAAAAAAATCAAGAAAATAATAAAATCAACGCTATCTTACAATAAAAGAAATGAAAGATAAAAAATAATTTAAAAATCCTAGTCTATTGTCAATTTTGATCTTATAAATTTAGATAAGAAAAATCCACAAATTAGATGTTGGTTAAATAAAAAATTTATAAAACAAAAAATTCAAAACAATATATAAAAATAGTGTAAAAATTTAGTAAAAAAATTAACAATTGACTAATTTTTCTCATGAAAATATAAATACATTTATGAATATCCTGAATATGGCATGCAATTCATTTATTGAAACATCTGAATAGGACATACATTATAAGTCATGCACCTTGCAGGCACAGATGGAACCGAATAATACGTGCATTTCAATTCGTAGTATAACAATACAAGATTACATTGCATGAAAGTAACTTCGCAAGATTACATTGCATGGTTATTCAAATCATCTCTACTTTGCTCATTAGTGAAGTCAGTTGAACAATGTTTTCTGCTGTGCTTTGAGAATGATCTTAGAATACCTGCTTTTTAGCATTGCAGCCCGAAGAGTCTTGTCATCCGAAGGCATAGAATCATCTGGATTGTTTTTGCATTTCTCTTCAACAGTCACGTTGCTATCGCCATAGCTCTCTTCCATGTGACTTCCGTCTCTCTCAAAGATTGCAGCATCATCTTCATCATCCTCATCGAGGTAGCACTTATCCTTCAGCTTCAAACCTAACTCCGCCAGAGGGTTCCAAAACCGAGAACCACGGTATACTCCAGTCACAACCTGACTTCCAACAACAGTAAAAGACAGTTTACACCCACTTAGATACTCCAGCTCCCTGAAACCTTCATGGTTTCGTTCAATCTCCGCAGTGTTTTCCATGTCCTGCAACTTAATAAGCTCAGCAGCTCTTTCACTCTAAATTTTTTGTTCTCTTCCAATGTCATCTCCCTTCCGGGTTTCAAACCTCCTCTTTTCTGCACGATTATTCTTTTCCCTGCCGTCCCAGACTTCCCTTTCCAACTCTCCAAATCTGCTGCGTTCATGTTCGATCTTTCGCACCCTAATATGCCCAACTCGCCTTTCACAACCCAGCCTTTTCTGTTGTCTTCTACGAGCAGCAGCTTCGACTAACCTAGTCGGATATTCTGCACAATATCGAGTCCTATCCCTTCTTTGCTTGACTTCACTTTCACATTTACGGAAACTGTCATCGTTTTCCATCCTCCTCCGCATCTTCATCCGTGTAGAAGCTCTTACACCACCCCACCATTGGGTTTCAAACCTCATTCTTTCCGGTTTCCTTCTGAAATCATCTTCCTTTCGGGTTTCAAACCTAGTCGGATTGAGTAAGCGGTTTGCCATCCAGAAAGTGTTACAAAGAAAAAAGAAACAGGGAAAACTCACTTACGAGTTGTAGTATAATAGGCATACAATTATAGTCCTAATCCGATAAGATATAGGATCCATTCTCTATGGGGAAAATTTAGTACTTTACACATACCTATCCGTTAATATGTAGAATTCCATTCTGTAAGAGGTTAAAGCGGTAGATTATTCCTTTATATGGGGGCAATTTAGTACTTTCGCCCCTTGTAAGGTACCATCCTGTTTATACGTGGAATTCCGTCTTGGAGGAGGTTTCAACGATAGATTATTCCTTACTGTGGGGGCAATTTAGTACTTTCACCACTCATAATAGCTGTCCCGTAATGTTAGAATTCCATTTTTGTCAGAGGTTTAGGCGGTAGATAATTCCTTATACGGGGGCAATTTAGTACTTCCACTCATGAATAATGACTATCCCCAATAACCGAATTCGACCAGCCCAGCAAACTCCAAACACACGCTCTCTCTCTATGTCCTCCAAAAAAACCGAAACCAAAACGATGCGTTTAACGCTCGTGTTAACAATGCGGCGGCGATCGCGGCGGAGTCCGGCGTTTCCGCCGCCGCCACAGCAGCGACGACAATCTACCAACTGATGGCGGAGAACGGGCTGCCGACGGGGATCCTCCCAAAGGGGATAACGGGGTACACGGCGGACCCCGCGACGGGGTTCTTCGAGGTGCGGCTGGCGCGTCCGTGCAACGCGGCTTTCGAGAACCAGCTCCACTACGACTTCAACGCGTCGGGGCAGCTCTCGTTCGGGAAGAACGGGTAGCTATCCGGTGTGTCGCAGCAGGAGCTCTTCCTCTGGTTCCCCGTCAAAGGCATCCGCGTCGACGTCCCTAGCTCCGGCCTCATTTACTTCGACGTCGGCGTCGTCGACAAGCAACTCTCTCTTTCTCTCTCTCTCTTTGAGATGCCGCGCGATTGTACGGCCTCCGATCCCCTTCAGACCCTCACCACCCTCGATACGTAGTCGTTTAGTCGCGCCTCTGAGGTTCAATTTTCAATTTTTTTTAATTATTAGTTATTAGTTTTAAATGATTGATTTTTAATAATTTGTTTGAGAAATTTAATTGATTCGTTGATTGGGTAATGAGTGTGAATTTGTGATTGTTGTGATGAATGATATGCAAAGATTAGGCATTGAATTTGTTCGAAATGTGATTCGCAAAAATTACTACCGGTTTTCACTGACGTGGTGTTAAACATTGTCCCATTTTTAGGATAAGCTTGTAAATCTTGGACGTAAAACTGGTCAGGAAAGCGAAAGGCTGCTTTGTAGACTTTGGAGGCAGAGGAATTATTAATCTCAGTTCAAGATAGTTCGATCAACCGGTTGATATTCTTTTACTTTTGCCATCAAAGACTGATGGAGAGTCTGGTTTGGCAGGTTTTCCGCTTTCATTATGTGTGCGTGTTTGTGTTGTTGTACAGACGTTTTGTCTGAATGCTTCCGTCTTTGCGGGATGTAGCATTGCAACTTTCGTAAAAGGAAGAGGAAAAGTCGAAAGGTAATATACATTGGGTCGTACATTAGAGATAAGGTCAGAATGGGCAATTAGTCAGATTGGTTTTGGCTAATAAGGTCAGTAGGATCCGTTTGTTGTTATTCGTTGTCTTTGTCTTCAAACTGTATGCATATGAATGTCGTATTCATGTTATGTACATAACGGAAGTGGTCTGTGTTTTTTCTGTTGTCTTCTTATGTTCAGTTGAATATATGAGCCTAATGATAAATTGGACTTCTAGTACAATCATCAATTGTGTTGTGTTGTGTTGTGTGTGTGTGTGTGTGTTTTGATTGTGAGTATATGTGTAACACTTTTTTCGATTTTGGATAAATTGAGATTTTCGTGTTTTTGCTGTTACCTTCTCCCCTGGAAACCAGTCTAGGTATTCTTTTTATCAGCTGATGGATATTAAGCCAAGGCATACGCAGAGTGTTTATATTGATTTTTAGGTTCTTGTCAATTCGGGGGAGGTTTGTACTTTTAATCTTGTGTTTGTGGATCTACCAAAATTATGACAATTGAATGTGTAGCATCGAAGAATTAACATTCTGTAAACTGTAGCTTTGAACTTTGTTTGGAAGAGTAATTGAAGGAGCTGTAACGTAGTTTTTCAATAAAATTACTCTTTAGGACTAGCCTGCAAATAAGAAACTTGTAAGATTGGTGGTTTTGAATTGAAACATTGAGGGATAGGTTGACTAGTAAGACTTTCAGCTCTGACCAGAATGACGTTGTTTGTTGATATTTAGCCTTTTATAGGCATTTCAATGTCTTAAAAACCCTTTTATCATAAATTTTTACCCATGGACACCTATCTAGGATATAATATTTTACAAGTTTCCTGAGTATCAAAGTTGTAGGGTTCCACAATGCCTTATATAAAACCGAACAAATAAAAGATTGGGAGAGTTCTTGGCGTTTATTAGTTCACCTTGTTGGTATCTCCTCACGGTTGATATCTCTAAATGATTTATGAAAAAAGTTAAGTCGTGGCTGATTCTATGCTAGAATTAATATTTGTACAATTTTATAGTTGGTTCTTCAAAATGCTTATATTATTATAGTGCTTGTTTAACTCCTAAAGTTGAATGCTGTAAAATAGCTTACCATAATTATGATGAAGTTATATTTGCATAATTTGGTTGAATTACAGGTAAATTTGAGTGGTTCTCCATTGGTTACTCTTAAATTAAGTTTCAACCTACCAAATGATAACCTTAATCATCAAAATATATATTAAACTACCCTTGTCATCCAAAAATAATGATAAAATGTTTCTTCAAATCTTTCTCAAATCCATGGTGGTTAGGATGATGAACAAGGGAGTGGGGGTAATGTGTTGGGTTTCAGTTTGGATAATTTTAAAAGTTAAAGTTATATTTGGTGTTGGTTGTATAATTTATATATATATATATTATATGTAATTTTATTTATTTATTTTTTTTATATTCTGTTTTCCAAAGATTATAATATCTCTAAACTGATAAATTCTAATAGAAAACTAATGGAAGAAGGCACAGGTGCATACAATTTAGTTTAAATTATAATTTTGATTTACTGATTGTTAAATTGCACACATCTTTACACACCGTACACTATAAATTGACTTTATCTAAATTCATTTTTACCATTCTTATATTTTAATTATAATATATTAATGATACATCTATTGATAGTTCAAATCACTAGGTACTTATGTGTAACGTTTGGAATAGGGATTGGAGTCCTGCTACATATATCATGTATGGTTTAATTTTGGTTGGGGTCAATGACTTCTAATTGTTGGTGTCATATTATAGAAGATATAATTTGTTGGTTAAGTAGAACATTACGGTTGGACCATAGCTTGTTGCCTTAATCATAATTTTAGTTTTGAGTGGCAGTAGTTGTACCCATAAAAAGCTTTATGTACATTTAGGGGTGGGTACAGGTAGGGTTGAGCCGAGTCGGTTTGGAAGAAAATTGATCCGAAACTGACATGGATTGGTTTTCAAAATTGAAAAAGAACCGACTTGAAATAAGGGTAGAACTTGGCATGGATCAACTTGCTCGGGTCGGTTCGATTCAAGTTGGTCCATGTCTGTTTGGGCTTGTACATAGCTCTCTAGTTTCATCCATTTAACCATCGTCAACCGCTCCACACCAATAACCTCAACCATTGAAAACTTTATTTCATAACACAGCCAATGTCCACCACTTCAAAACCCAACCCCACTCAAATTTCCAATCTTTGAAAACCCACAAAAGGAAAAAGAGAAGATAGGAGATTGATGATGAACCTGAAACACCAAAAAAGAAATTCTAACCTTAACAACCGATACAATAGGCCTCACACCCCATTCCACCACCATCGGACCTAACTCAGTTGCACCACTCACTCTGTCATAGTTGCTCGCCGTCGTCGATGATGCCATTTTGTTTTTTGAGATTTACAAACAAATCCTATCACTCAATCTCACAAATACCTTGTCGTTGGTCATCCGATTACCAAAGAAAGGTCATGAAGTTTTGAGATATGGTGCAAATGGCGATAAAAGACTGAGATGGTGAGAATGATGATGAAGGATTGAGATTTGAGTTTTGAGAGTTTTTAGGTCGGCGGCTAAAAAGTGAAGCGTGAGGAGAGAATACTTATTAGGCTTTTTTATTTTTTAAGGTTTTTATATTTTTAGGTATTTTTTTTTTTATTGGTTTTTGGTTTGAGTTAGTTCTTTCCACCCAAAACCGATTAGGGTAAGTATTTTACATTCAAAATTGACTTGGCTTGAAGTCAAATTAAAAAACGATATTTTTGGGTCGATTGAATCCCGGTTTTTTGCCCACTTCTGTGTACATCACAAAGTTGATATATATATTTATTTATTTATTTATTTATCCTCAAAATCTAAACATTGTCATTAAGTTACACTTTATTGAGTATTTGAGTATATATAACATTATTGCATTGTAACTAATGGATATTTATAATTTGTCAGCCAATGTTTGATCTTAATATGAAATTGCTCCTTTTAATTTCATAATTAGCAATGTGCCTTCTTAAAAGTTTAGTTAAATAGAGAATTAATTCCTCTTCGTTATGAATTCCGTCCATTACCGTTAAGGGTGGAAGGGTAAAATGGTAAATACAGGTGATAAGTAAATATAAATTATTAAAAAATAATATATAAAAACCACAAAAATTAAAATTAAAAATTTATTTATTTGAAAAAAATTAAAAAAATGATTGATCTCCATCTTTTAGATGGATGGTAGAGATCAAATTAAAAATTAATTTGATATAAAAAAATTAAAAAAAAAATCTCTCTCTTTATTTGTTCTCTCTCTACCAACTCTCTCTCTCTCTCTCTTTCTCTCCATCTGGTTGCCGTCCATGGGTGGGTTCGTTTGCTTCTCTTCATCTCTTCTTCTCTTTTCTTCATCTTTTCAAACCCTATTTCTGAGTTCGAATCAAACCTAGATTTTGGTGATTTGGGTTAGAGGTTGTGTTAGTTGGTGTTAATAGGTTTTGGTGATTTGTTTTGGGTTTCAATGGTGGTGTTGGTTGGTGTTAATGGGTTTTGGCGGTTTTAGTTGGAGGTTAGGTTGTTGGCTGCTGTTGGGTTTGGTGGTAGTGTGTGGTAAAGTTCTGGATTGAGGATGGTGGATTGATCGTCAATTAGAAATTTAGAATGGTGAATTGATGATAGTGGATTGAACGTCAATTAGAAATATAGAATGGTGGATTGAAGTTCTGGATTGAGATTTGGATAGGTATGTTGGATGGTAATTTTTCTTTATTATTTATTTATTTATTTATTTTAAATATTTTGAAGATCTAGGTTATCTTCAAGTTGAAGATATGAGTTCATAACCTAGATCTTCAATTAGATTATTTTTTTATTAATATCTCTTTTTTCAACAATTTTCTTCTTTTAATTTTTTTTTTTTTTTTTTTTTTTTTAATTCTTTGATCTCCACCATCCATATCCGTCCATTTTAGAGATGGACAGTGAAGATTTATTGTTTTTATTTTTAATAAAATTTTAAAAATTTATTTTTTAAGCAAATATAAATATTAAAATTTATTTTTAAATTAATCTCCATTGTCCATTTCAAAGATGGACAGTGAAGATCTTTTTTTATAATTTTATTTTAATTAAATGTATTTTGATTTTTCAATTTTATTTTAACTAAGTTTAAATCAAGGGCAAAATAGTCATTTAGTGCTCTGATAAACTTTTTAATGAAAAAACTGACAGTGGGGCACAAAACGACTATTTATGAAATTAGGGGGAGACGTTCCAGAATAGGATCAAACGTTGGGTGGGGGGTGGGAATTATAAATATCTCTTGCAAATAATAATGTTTTTGTTATGAATATATGGTCTTAACTCCACTTCCTTTTTGATAATATTCATTACCTTATTTGTTAATATTTCATTATGGAAATGATTATTCAATTTATCTATAAATAGGCTTATATTGTAACCATTGAAAAACACATCAATAGAATTATTTTCTCTATTTCTCTCCTACTTTTGCTTGTTTTTTTTATTTAATTATTGTTCTATATTCATTGCTTTTAGACCATATTTTATAACACATTATCAGCATGAATCTGGTATGAGAGACTTCATTAATATGATCTATTCTCTACTATTTGATTCAAATAATCTTACTAGTATATGTGTTTTATATAGAAGTCATGTTATACTAACAGATGTTATATTAAATCCAAAATAATTTTTTTTCAAGTTTAATTGATTTTTGTCTTTTTGCTATTCTAGTTTATATGTTTATTTAAGCATATCTAATATGAATATTGTTTTGAAAGCATATGTTAAGAGTTTCATATCCATATATTGTTTGCATGATTGAATCGAAAAATTTGTTTTATTGATTTTGATGCAAAAGGAAAGAAAAACAAAAATTATATGAGGTTTGTTCTGTATAAGAAAAAAAAAATATTTTTTCCTTATTTATGTACTATATAGAAAATATATAGTATATACATATTTTAGCTCTCTATGAGATATCAATGCTCTTGGTATTTGTTTAAATAATTTAATGAACATTGCTATATGAAAATTGCAATTTTTGGATCTTCTACATTTGAAAGTAAGTTTAAAATTATTGAACTTATATTTTAATATTTTGTTTAATATGATACTTCTTCTAGTTTTCTAATCTGCAATCTGAAGTTTGCAAGCGATAATTACAACTAAAAGTTTTAGTTTTAAAATAGAACCAGAAGTTTTATATTATAAATTTGTTTAGAATCAAAAGTTTCTAAACTTGAATTAATTATAATTATAAATTCTGATATATTTATCTATTAGAACCAGAAGTTCTATAGTGATATTTTATCTGAAACTAGAAATTCTAGTTAAATTCTAATTAAATTCTGTTGGCTTTCACACTCAATACGGACAATTATATATGTCAAATAAATTATCCATTGTCTATTGTATGGAAAGAGTGTGTCTTAGATCATGAATATAAACATAACAGGTAACAAAATATACAAGTTTGTATTTTGTGTATGAAACTAATGTTATGTATATACATATAGACAGAAAGCAATGTGACTCTTTCGAGTTATGAAAAATTAAATAAAAATCGAACAGATTTGATCTTGTGATATTATGTTCTTGCTTTCTACACATGATATAATAGTTTTATCAAATTCGCTTTAATTGATTGGATTCTTGATGAACGATTTGAATCTGAATTTTTGTATTCTAAATTTGAACAAGAAGTTTCAGATTCTAAATAAATTTATTCTCAATTTTATTTGGATCTTAAAACCTGAAGTTTCAGATGCTTACTTCAGTTCTAGATTATAATTTATTTAAATTTTGGAACCAAAAGTTTCAAAATTTCAAATGAAAAAAATTTAAAAAAATTAAATCAATTTGAATTTGATACGAAAAGAACCTATCTCGAACTCAAGTATGTAAATTTGAAAATATATCTCCTCATCGAAGTTGAGTTGAGACTTGAAGATCTTTTATACTAACTTATATTTACGATTTCAGGATATAAATCGTGAAATTTATATTCGTAAATACATTAAAACATTTTATTTTTCTGTTTATGAATTTCAACACATCGAGGTATGTATTTTCATATTTATGTATTTAATACAGATTACTTGATCGGTTATATATATAACTATCCCATGTCTCATGTCATATGATTAAAATCTATTGGTATTATGGTTAAATCATTACCTCTCTAGTGACGACATGAGTCTGATAGTGGCATAAGCTATTAGATGTGAAAACTAAATAGAGGCGATGATTAAGGTATGATTATAATTTACTTAGAACCTGAAGTTCTAATACTAATTATAGTGACTGATGTGATTTGAAAAAGAATTTCATCCTCAATTCTATCAAAACCTGAAGTTTTGAGTTACTATTATATCGAATATGTAATTATGATATACAATCACATCATAACTTGAAGCTTTGGGTTTTCGAGAAGAAAATGTATAATATTTTTATTTTCTTATTATATAATTATTGTTATTTCTTATAAAATTTTTGGTTAGCAAAGATCGTGTTATTTTCATTCCTCAAAGTAGGATACGAAATAAGGTACATGACATATTTTCTTATACCTTATTTGATTATTAAATATTTGTTACAATTCGTCGTAATTGTATTTTGAGAAATTGTTCATTAATTCATTGTATTTATAATTTATATATTTTGGTAAAAGGATAAATTTATATTTTTAAAGAAATATATATATTTGATCACCAAATGAATGAAGTCAGATGATTGAAATAATTTGTATTTCAAATTTTCTCCTAAAGTAGCAATATTAATAATTATGAGGTGAACAATCATTTATCTCGCATGGCTAAATTGATTAATATCATTTCTTGAAGTAAATGTTAAATTATCTTATAGTCATGACGATGATTATGGTCAGTAAAGTTTTGGTAATCATATAAATTTTAACCACCTGAAGTGGAATTCATACCAAAGCAAAGCAAACAAAATGTTTACTATTTGTGGAATATAAAATTATAATAATTGTGTATCTAAAGTATACATAAATATTATATTAATTTTTTACCGATATACAAAGGCTCCGGAAGAGCAAATTTGCATATTACAAAGTGAAAAACAACAACATTATACACGTGAAACTTTATTGCTTTAATAGATCCTGAAGAAATCTATTTAGATATACATTAATAAAAGTATATCGTATTTGTATTATTTATACTGTCATATGCCAGAAACATATTTTACGATGACTATCATTATAGAATCTGAAGATTATTATCTAGTAAATGTCCTTGAAGGATAATAATTGATATCACAATTTGGTCCCTGAAGGACACTATATGTTTGGTCCCTGAAAGACATTATGTGACATTTTAGTCATTGAAGAATAATATGATAGTCTAATATATCCCTGAAGGATAGTAAGATAGTATAGTCCCAGAAGGATATTATGATGATGCAAATAAATTCATGATACCAACAAATAAATTTTCTCGTCGTTAGGGGTAGAAAAATGATAAGAAAATTTAACGACGTGAAATTATTATAGGCATGCATTATTCATTATGACAATTATTGTATAAGTCATATGAACCTGAAGTTCAAAGGATTGTTTACTTAAAAATTGAATACTCGAATGATTTTATACTCATTACCAATATATTAACTAAGGTGATTGTTCCTGAAGAACAATTTACGTAAATGACAATAAAGAAATCATTCGAGTCTCGTAGAACTTTGAAAAATAAATTCGATTGTAAAGTTATTATTCCTTGAAGTGAATAACAAAAGATCATAATAATTTTAAAGATCACGCTCGAGCTATGTATAATCCTCATCATATAAATATAACTCCTGAAAAGTTAAATGTTTTTGAAAAGATAGAACTTTTTAAATCTCCCCCTATAAAACTCACAAGGGGTTTTAATTACATATGGAAAAGTCCATGTACGCAAACTATAAATATTATAGTTTGTCATAAGAATATGTGAAAGTTTACAGTTGCCCCTGAAGAGGCATGTGTACTGAGAACTTAAAGAAAATTAAGATCTTATATTTTATTGCTCTGCATATTATAAAAAAATGATGAGGATATTGAATATCGTATTGTAGATAAATCTCGACATCAAAATTATTGATCAAAACAAAAGCAGAGCTATACTTATATAGTTGTATTAAACTTGTCATATGAACGCTTGAAGACGTCATATGTTTTGATTAAAATAATTACTCATATGAAAATTGAGACAGTGAGATATAATTATATCTCAAATGTTTACTGCAGAAATCTAATATTGATAGTAGTTAATTTCATATGATGAGAATTAACAGCCCTTGCAGAGGTTAGTGCCCCAGAAGTGGTATAATCTCCTGAAGAGGTACAAAATCTTGAAAAAAGTTTTCTTTGAAGAATTTTGGAGTCATGATTGTAAATGATGATCATGAACTACATAGTATCAATGGGTGTTGAAAATGTATGATTGACCTAAGTAGAATGAAGCAATTCAAACAGAATTGACTTCATTAGCCAAACATGATATATTTGGAGATGTTAAATCCGTTGAGTATAAATGAGTATTTGTTCGAAAATGTAATAAGAAAAATGAAGTCGTGAGATATAAGATACGACTCGTAGTACAGGGGTTCTTATAAAGACTTGGTATTGATTATGATGAAACGTATTTACCTGTGATGGATACGATTACGTTTCGATTTTTAATTAGTTTGGCAGTTTCCAAATAACTTTAAATATGTTTTATGGATGTGGTAATGACATATGGGTCATTAGATACCAATATATACATGAAAATCCCTGAAGGATTTAAAATGCCTTAAGCATATAATTCAAATTCTCATAACTTATTTTCAATAAAGTTACAATGATCTTTACATGGCTTAAAGCAATCCAGATGGATATCATATAATCGTCTTAGTGAATATCTCACAAAAGAATGATATATTAATGATCTATATGTTCTTATATATTCATAAAGAAATTAAATCTTTATTTGCAAGTGTAGTAATATATGTTGATGACGAATTAAATTGGAACTCTTGAAGAGCTCCTAAGAATTGTTGAATATTTGAAAAGAGAATTTGAGATGAAAGATTTGGGGAAAATAAAATATTATTTCGGCCTGGAGATCGAACACAAATTAAAGAGAATACTAGTCCATCAATCAGCTTATGTTGAAAAGATCCTAAAAAGATTCAACATGGATAAGACTCATCCCTTAAGTACTTCTAGGGTTGTCCGGTCTTTGGATCCAAAGAAAGATTTATTTCGATCGAAAGATGATGGTGAAAAGATACTTGGTGCAGAAGTACCGTATCTTATGCCATTGATACCTTATTATATTTAACACAACAATGCACGAGACCAGATATTGCATTTTTGATAAATCTTTTGGCAAGATTTAGTTTTGCACCAACCCGAAAACACTGGAACGGAATCAAACATATTTTTTAATATCTTCGAAGAACTATAAGAGTAACAGTTGTATACCTTTTAGGGGGAGTATATTAAGTCAATATGAACATATGTGCACTGCACTCTTTTTTCCTTCGATCAGATTTTGTCTCATTGGGTTTTCCTGATAAGGTTTTTAACGAGGCAATCCCTTTAAGTACGTCCAAATACTATTGAATTCATAAGATTATTGAATTTTTGATCCAGCAGATCATGACATATCTTTTGCTTTCATCAAGGAAATATGTCATCTTTTTTGGAGTTTTGTATCCTGCACTCTTTTTCCCTTTTGATCAGTTTTTATCCTATTGGGTTTTACTGACAAGGTTTTTAATGAGACAGTAGTTGGTACATCTAGAATCTTAAAGAGTATAATCAAGTGGCGTACGCTCAAGAGGGAGTGTTATGAATATATGGTCTTTAACTCCATTTTTTTTTTTTTTTTTATAATATTCACAACTTATTTGTTAATATTTCATTATAGAAATAATTCTTTAATTTGTCTATAAATAGGTATATATTGTAATCATTGGAAAACACATCAATAGAATTATTTTCTCTCATGCTCTTCTACTTTTGCTTGTTTCTCTTATTTGATTATTGTTCTATAGTCATTACTTTTAAGCCATGTTTTATAATAGTTTTAGTATTATTTTTACAATGTTTTAGTATTATTAGTCACATTTAATATTTTTTAGGACTAGAATATTTATCAATTTACTAAATTACTTTTGTTTTTAAACTTTCCTTTAGAAAAAATTGTGATAATCATGTTTTTCAACAGTAATAAGATTTGAAAGTAGGGTTTAATATGTTAGGACAAATTGATAAATATGGAAAGTATTTTCATTCGATTATTTAAATGTTAAATTAAACATATTAGAAAAGATTAACGGATGTGAAAAATATTTTAATTAATTTATTTTAATTAGATTGTCAATAAATGGTCATTTTTGTAAGGTCTCATTTCTTGTTTAATTTTTCGCTCCATGATGAGCCAACAATAAATATTAAATGGACTGGCCCAGTAGAATTATCAAGAGTATAAATTGTAGCCCAATTGTTTAAGTTTTGGACTTATTGAAGCCCAAATTTTAAGTGGGTTAAGCCTAAATAATAACACACCTCAATTCTTTCTCTATTTCTGTTCGTACAGAGGACGACTGGACAAGACAAGACAACAATGGCGTCGGTTTCATCAACTGTGGCTGCAGCAGCTTTGGCTTCTTCTTCGATCTCACCTTCCAAAAATGCCTCCAGTTTGCTCCATAATTATCATTCTGCCACTGTCTCCTTCCGCTTCCCTTCCAAGCCCCAACTGCCCCGATTCTTCACCAAGGTGATGATGGGATTTGGACTCTGTTTGTGTTCTGTTCTGTTTTGTTTTCTGTTGGATTTGAATGTAGAAATGAGAGAGATTTGGTGAGGAAAATTGTGGATTTTGAGGTTTGAATTTAGGAGACTTGATTTGGTTGTTAGAATTGGAACATTTTTTTAGAGAGATTGGAATTGGAAACTTGAGGTGGGTTTGGATTAGGAAGTTGAAATGAGAGAGATTTGATGAAGAAAAATTGGAAAACTAGACTCTTGTTAGATTGTGAGAAATTTAATTGAGTTTTGATTTATGAGACTTGAATTGGTTTAGTTAGCTACAATGGGTGGATTACAATTGGAAACTTGAAAATGAAGAAAATTGGAAATTTAGAGTCTTGTTGTAAGTTTGTTAAAATTTGAGCGAGTTTTGATTTGGTTGCATTGGTGGTGGAAGGTTTGTTTCCGGAAGACACTCAAGATCTCGGGTTTAAACCTTAAAGGCATTACTTACCTTACAGGGCAAAAAGGATAGAACCTGCAAGGACAAATGAGCGAAGGATAAGGCTGAGGTCCAAACATCTTATGAGACTTGATTTGTCTATTTAGTTATAATGTGTAGGTTAGAATTGGGATGTTGTTATGATAATCTTTTAATTGAGATTATAATTGGAAACTGAAAGCGGGTTTGAATTGGAAAGCTGATGTGAGAGAGATTTGATAAAGAAAATAGGAAAATTTGGACTCTTGTTTGTTTGAAGAAGTTTTGTTTTAAGCTGTGGTATATTAGACATGATTTGGTTAATTAGAATGATTGATGAATTTCAATGTTATAGACTTTGGGTGTTAATGTGAAGTCTGAATGGATCTTGAAATGCTCGAGTGGGTGGATTAGATTAGCACTGAGTCTTTGTGTCGGATGGATAATTGCCTATGGTTTACTTATAATGAAAATGAATGAGTCTGTTATGTTTTAAGACAGCGGCGAGGCATGTTCAGGGCATGCTCTCTTTCTTAGTCACTTTATGTCTCATCTACAAATGAAGCTAAGGTGTAATTTGTCAGTGCTAAGAGATGGTGCATTCTTTTCAGTAGGTTGATGAGCATCTTTGGTCGTTTTTCTCCCTGACTAGATCCTAGGGGCAATGGTTGTAAATGTATGTGAAGTAAAGCATCATGTGCGTGTGATAATTTGAAGTCTGACACTGGTGTGTGTTGTGTTCAGGGCTTGCAGCCTAGTTGGAGAAGTTCCAGTGTGGTGAGAGCACAATTGAATGAGGTAAGGTTGTTTCAATGGTTTTCGTTAGTGGATCTGTTTTCGAATTTGTGTTCCTTCCTGGACATGCTTTTGGGATCATCTGTTGCCTTCAAGGTTGCAGCTACGTCCCCCAAAAAATTGGAACTATCATCTGTTGAAGCAAAGGACTCCAAGACATCAAATGAGCCTTCTCCAGCAACTTTTTGGCAACAGAGGAATCTATTTCAGAGTTCATCTCTCAAGTTGCAAGTCTTTTTAAGTGAGCATCCTTTAGATCGTGATTGGAAAAGTTGACGTTTCATCTGCATTTTCAGGCTCGTTGATTCAAGAGACATAGTGGAGTTGCAGTTGAAACAGCTGGACTGTGAAGTAATTATCCGGAAAAGGAGGCATTGCTGCAACCACCGTCTCCTCCCCCAATGGTTATGATGCATTCACCCTCCCCTCAATCTGTAATGCCACAAGCCTCACCTGCACCTTCTGCACCAGCTCCTTCTTCGGCTCCATCCCCACCACCTTCTCCTTCTGCTGCCAAATCAGCCAAGTCATCTTCTCCACCTCTTAAATGTCCCATGGCAGCTACATTCTACTGAAGTCCAGCGCCTGGTGGACCACCATTTGTGAAGGTCTGTGACTGTCTTGTATTCAAACCATGGTATCTGTATTAGCAAAATATCTAAATTTTGCTGCTGCACATTTTTTCTTATTGGCTGACATGAGCGGCTTTTTCCTAGGTTGGAGACAAAGTACAGAAAGGCCAGGTGGTATGCATCATTGAGGCTATGAAATTGATGAATGAAATAGAAGTGAGTTCTATTCTCTGCTGTTCTGTTTTTACTTTTTCATAAAATGACTTTTTTCTTTCCCTGCTTAAAATATGATGAATTTGATTTGGTTGGATCAGAAAGATGCACGGGTCACAGTTATTCATTCTATTTTAACAAGCCAGCCTTTATTATTGTTATTATTATTATTGTTTTGATAGGAAACAGCCTTTGTTATTATTATTATTATTTTAATTTCATGCAAAGTTGTTATTCTAACAAATTTGTTTTCATTTAAATAAAAAAAAAAAATCTTGTTAACTTAACTAATTTAATTTCACACTCAATCTCAACTTCTCATAGTTTTTACTACTGTTTCAGTGAACAAAACAAAGGACAAGCAGGGGTCCTGCCTGCTAACAAATTTTGTTTCTTTGATATGAATTTGGGGTTTGTTCCCAGCCCCTTGTTCTAAATGACTGTACTTAAAATTTTTATCTCTTGTGATCTTTACTTCTGAAAGCGGCGTTTTAAGTGATAACTTGACATTTCAACTCGGTTAAGAGTTGAGCAGTTTGTATTGGCCGGATCAGGTCTGAATAATTAGGCTGATGAAAGAAAATTAAACTTTGATAAAATGACTTTCTAGAATTTGTTCCAATCTGGGATTTTTTAGCTGAAAGTCGGTGTTAAATTTTTCTGTATTTGGTACATCAAAATTATCATGGTAAAGATAAGGGGCGGTGACAAACAGGAAAATATAAGTGTTTGGTAGAGACAGATAGTTTCTGATACTCCTGCAAATTTATTTGGATAAACATATTTGCTTACTAAATCATGAGTGCACAATTTAATTGATGCTTGTTTACCTGATTAAAGGAAAAGTGAAGATGATAATTTTTATTCCGTTTAAACTGTTGTACAATGAGTGTCAGCATGTATGGTCTTGTTGTTCTATTGATTTGTCATCAAGAAGTCGTTCTATGAGTTTACTTCTGATAAATTTATGCATTTTGTAGCATGAAGCCCTAATCTCTGCGTAATAAAACTTACCTGGAAAGTCTGCAAAACTCACATCTCCATGACACTGTTAATTTTTGGCTAAAGAGAAAAAAAAAAGTGCATTTCTTCAACTTGTATTAATTATTAGCTCATTGGAATTGATTACTGCTGGCTGCTTTCTTATTGTATGCCCGTACTGCTTCTGCAGTTGCATTTATAAAGATCTGTCCTTTGAACAACTTGTATGACTATAATTTACACCTTTTTTTTTTCTTCTTTTCTCAGGCTGATCGATCTGGAACCATAGTTGAGATTATTGCAGAAGATGGAAAGCCTGTTAGTGTTGATACAGTGAGTTTCCTCCTAGTCTTGGTTGACAACTAATAATTACCGTGAATTTACAAATACTCTTATCGGTGGTAATGACTTGCTTAGTTGGTCTCTTTACAGCCTCTGTTAGGGTTGTCGCAGTAGGCAAGTAAACAGATTGAGTAAAGATTAGAAAGTAGATGCAGTTCTTGGTAATGCTGTGAGTTGTGGCGTTGTTTTGTTGCAGTAGATTGTTTTGTCTGGAATGAGTTGATAGATGGAGATATAAAATGAACAATGTTCATTTTATCTTTTAGTACTCAAACCGAGAATAATTAATTTTATATTTTTGGTTTATTCTGAGAACTAGTCAAATAAGCTTATGTAAAATGAATGTATGCAAGTGAATTTGATTATGTTACTTTGAAAACCGACAAATGAGGATTCTGTATGTGTCCTATTTTCTGTGCTATTGCTTATATACAAACTGGAGTGTTTTTCAAATATTCATACACAGGTTAGGTTGTTCTGTTGTTAAGATTGGCTGCGAAGTAATGCTTGAAGCAAAAAATAAAAAAAATCATTTATGAATATCCTGAATATGGCATGCAATTAATTTATTGATATATCTGAATAAGACGTACATTACAAGTCCTGTGCATTTCAGTCGTAGATGGAACTGAATAATACTAGCATTTCATTCGTATTAGAACAGTACAATATTACATTGGATGAAAGTAGTTCAGAATTTTGTTCGTTGAACTTCGCAAGATTACATAGCTTGGTTATTCAAATAATCTCCTAGTTTTTCATTCACATTGCCACTTCTTCGATTTCGACCATGTTAAGTCAGCTTCTTGTTTCTATTGTACGCTGTCACTTCTTTAATCTCTACTTTGTGAAGTCAGTTCAGTTGAATAATGTTTTCTGCTGTGCTTTGAGAATGATCTCCGAATACTTGCTTTTTAGCATTGCAGCCCGAAGAGCCTTCTCATCCGAACACATAGAATCATGTGGACTGTTTTTGCACTTCTCTTCAACAGTTTCGTTGCTATCGCCGTAACACTACCGAATGACTTTCGTCTTTCTCAAAGATTGCATCTTCATCATCGAGGTAGCACTCATCCATGCCATAGCTCTCATCCAAATGATTTTCATCTTTCTCAAAGATTGCATCATCTTCATCGTCGTCGTGGTGGTAGCACTCATCCTTCAGTTTCAAACCTAACTCCGCCAGAGGGTTCCGAAAGCGAGAATCCTGGTATACTCCAGTTACAATTTGACTTTCAAGAACGGTAAAAGAGAGATTACACCCACTTCCCTTCACAGCGTTTTTTTGGGTTTCAAACCGCGTTTTTTTCCGCATGATTCTTCTCCCAACTGTCTCTCCCTGACGTCCCTTTACAGCTCTCCAAATCTATACAAGTTTGCGTCAATTCCCGCAGCAATTTCCATCTTTTGCAACTTAATCTGCGCACCACCCCGTTCACTGTCCCTTTTCTGTTGTCTTCTAATATCATCTCCTTTTCGGGTTTCAAACCTCGTCTTTTCTGCATGATTCTTCTCCCAACTATCCCAGACTTCCCTTTCCAACTCTCCGAATTTTACCATAATTACCCTAAAAATTCAAAAAAAAAAAGAGCATTGTTAAAAAAATTCGTTGATTCATGATTTTCATATTTATCTGCAAAAGTAATGTAAACATTTTGTTTTCTCAATTCAAATAAATGTAATTGTAAACAACAATTTAAATACTTTTATATTAAACTAAAATTGTGGAATCTAATTTGATTAAAATAAATTATAGTACCATTGTCTAGTATAACTTGATAGTATGAAGTCTATAGACCTTCTATTCAATTTAATAATATTATAGATTTGAATTTTTCTAGTGTAGATGATATTTAAATAATAATAAAATTGGGTTCAACTGAGACTGCACTTTAATTAAAATTGCAGGTGTCAGCTCTTTGAACATCTTTTAATATCTCTTGAAAGTTCTTGGAATTAGAATCTAGTAGTTATGAAATTGGAAAATTTTAATTTTTGTTTTAGTAGGTTAGAATATCTTTAACGCTATTATGATGGATTTTTGAGTTTTTATTTATGACACATCAACATTTTTTTTTTTCTGAATATAGATCCATTAAAAAAGGGATGAAATTCACTTTTATCCGAAAATAAAAGAGAAAATTTGTTTTTGCCCACCTTTTAAGAATTTTTTTTTTTTTTAAACCTGCAAACAAACTATTTTCATTTTATGTCCAAGTTTACCAAATTTGTTTTTGCCCACCTTTTTTTTTTTTAATATAGATCCATAAAAAAAGAAGGATGAAATTCACTTTATCCCAAAACAAGAGAAAAAATTTGTTTTTGCCCACTTTTTAAGAATTTTTTTTTTTAAACCCGCAAACAAACTATTTTCATTTTATCTCCAAGTTTATCAAATTACCCTTAAATCAAAATTTAAAAACATGAAATTTAAACTCGATACTGGGTTTTATGGGGCCATGAAACTCGAATAAGGTTTTGTGATCCCATAAAACTCAGTGGATTTTATTGTGCCACAAAATCTGGTATCTTTGGTTGTTGCCTTCATTGCTACAACTCACCGAAAGCTTCCATTTTTAAATTAAATTTAACCAAATCTAACCTTAAACATTAATATTCAATATCCAAAAAAAAAAAAAAAATTGAAAAATCACAAAAAACTCAAAAAATCCCAACAAAACTCAAACAATCAACAAGAAAACTAAAAATCTAATATTATAAGTAATGGAGGAGGAGAACGAGATATGCAATGGAAATTTAGGTAATCTAGGTATAGACTCTAGTTAACTTGTTTGAAGGGTTAAAATGAATATTTTTAACAAAGTGGGTAAAAATGAATTTTTCTTTTTGAAAATGAGCATTTTTTGTAATTTCCACTAAAAAAGTTACAAAAATGCATATATTCTTTGTCAATGTAATTATGTGAAGCAAAATATGCATCATTTTTCGACCAATCAATATAATATATGTCTTCTGTCTCTCATTTTATATTTTACAACTATGGCAGATAAGTGACACAAATCTCCATATTTTCAATTGGTTAGAACAAGTGAGAAATCCTAATTAGCCTTTCTATGAGAGTTTCTCAATTGAGAAATATGATCTAAGCTTTTTCTTAATCTTTTTAAAGCATGTGATTCATGGTTGAAAAATTAAATTAAAAAATAATCAAATCTCAACCATTCATTGATAGTAGTGCTTATGTATCATGATATTAGAATTAGTCAACAAAAGGTTCAAATTAGGGTAGGATCCAAATTAATTCACATTAGGATATATATATATATATATATATATTTTTTTTTTGCCTCATTGTTATTCCATCCTATATGGTAAGAAATTCAAAATTTTCATTGGAGATGCTCTAAAAGGTGAGCTAATTTTTCAAATATTCATTGATTCATATTGAAATGAATTAAAATTTGGATAGACTGAAATTCGTCTTCATATTCTGCCATGATGAGCTAATTTTTATTTTTATTTTTAAATTTCTCTCAGTACATTATTGCTCGATGCCTATTGTAGTATTAAAATTAAAATTACTAACAGTGTTGGACAGGGATTATAGTTCATGAACATTAGAAAAAAAAAAAAAAAAAAAAAAAAAGAGGCTCATTTATGAGTTCATTGATAATTCAAAAATTCACATTAAATTGAATACTTTTTTTATTCTTTGAAATTTTCACTAATTAATGTGTTATTAAGCCCCATGAAAACTACAATAGAGTAAGTAGCTAAAAATTATATAATATCTTGGTATAAATTCATTCCATTTAAGATTTAGTTACAATCACATACATCACATTGATTTCAAAATTGCCAGCATAATTTTATTTAGGGAAAATTTTAATTTAACCCCTAACGTTTAGTAAAATATTACTTTTTTACTAATGTTTGCATTTCGAATTCTCGTCATCCCTAACGTTTCGAAAATGTATCATTTTAGTCCCTCTGACCAAAAAGATAACAGTCAAACTAACTAAACTAGATAAAAAGACGAATTTATCCCTGATATAATTTAAAATAGTTAAAATGACGTAATTATCATTTTAAAAATTAATAATTACAAAATAACTATCACTATTATTACAAAATTACCATCGACCACCTTCCAATCAAATTGTGACATATTATTAAATCAAAATTTTTAATTTAATTTATTGTTAATAAATATTTTGATTAAAAAAATAATATTTTTAATATAAAATAATAAAAAAAAAAAATCTTCTTCATCTCCATCTTTTACCTCTAATCATCTTCCTCATCTTCAATTTTTTCTTCTACATTCATCAAAATCATCATCTCCATTATTTTCATCAAATTAACATCATCCAAATTAAACATCTTCCAAATTAAAAAAAAAAAAAAAGTTTATCCAAATTAAAAAAAAAAGTTTATATATATATATATTTTAAAAAGAGACCCTTTGGTCTCCATCGTCGGAGACCAGATCTGGTCTCCGACGATGGAGACCAGAGGGTCTCCATTGGCCGGAGACCAGAAGTTTCTTGTCTCCAGTCTCTAGCCCCGCTGGAGACTAGCAAACTGGTCTCCAGCCGCTGGAGACCAGAACAGACCAGTTCTGGTCTCCAGCCGCTGAAGATCAAAACAGACCAGTTCTGGTCTCCAGCAGACTGGAAACCAGACTAGTCTCCAGTGGTTGGAGACCAGCACCAGGTCTCTAGCGAGACCAGGTCTCCGGCTGATGATGGGAGGAGGTCTTCATGGGCATGGAGGCCTATCTTTTTTTTTTTTTTTTTAAACTTAAATTTTTTTTTATATATTAAATTAAAAATATAAAAATATATATTATATTAAATATATATATTAAAATTATATAAATATATTCAAATTAAAATGATCAAATTAACCCTCGTTGACTAACATTTGACTAATAGAATGACTAAATTGATGCATTTTCGAAACGTTAGGGATGACGGGAATTCGAAATGCAAACGTTAGTAAAAAAGTAATATTTTACCAAACGTAGGGACTAGATTAAAATTTCCCCTTTTATTTATGGTTTAATTGTTAATTCATAATTAAATATCTCTCCATCTGCATGACAATGGAGAACAAATAGACTTATGAATCACATGATTAGAACATCATTCATCAAATCACATGACCAAATTCCGTAAAGAATGATATATTTATGAAGAATGAAATTTAATTAGGTTATCATAACCATTATTTTTTACAAATTTTATTGTTTTGGTAAAAATAAACTTATTTTCTAAATTTAGCATATAAACCTACTTTAGCTTTTCAACATAACACGTATAGTTGCTACCCTTGAGATATTGGAGAAAACCAAATTTATCAATATTTTTCTTGGCTTTCAACAGACACAAAGACATATTCATTTACAAAGCTCTCGCCGCTTTGTATGTTAGTCAATCTAATTCCCTTACAAAGAAAAAGAAAACAAACGAATAAAAAGTATATTAAATTCCCTAAAACAATAGTCTTAATTGTATTAGCAAAGTGATGTAAACATTTTGTTTTTTCAATTCAAATAAATGAAATTATAAACAACAATTTAAATATTTTTATATTATTAAACTAAAATTATGGAATGTAATTTCATTAAAATAAATTATAATGTCATTGTCTAATATAACTTGATGGTATAGAATTTTTATTCAATTTAATAATATTGTAAATTTGAATTTTTCCATGGTATATGATCCTTAAAAAATAATAATGATAATAATAATAAATTGAGTTCAAGTGAGACTGTACTTTAATTAAAATGATGGGTCGCAGCTCCTTCAACATCTTTTAAGATCTTTTGAAAGTTCTTGGAATTGGATTCTAAAAGTTATGGAATTGGAAAATTATAATTTTCATTTGAAGAGGTTTGAGTATCTCCAATGCTATTATGATGTACTTTGGAGTTTTTATTTGTTACATATCAACAATTTTTTTTTTTATTATTTTTCTTGAATATGGATCCGAAAAGAAAATTATAAAATTGCATATTTTCTTCTTCAATATGAACTATGAAGCTGGCTCTCACAAAAAATAGAGAAAACTCTGCATGTGAACTCATGCATACACGAGATGAGACTTAAACTCCTATCATAGATGTAAATGAAAATTGCACTAATCATTTGAGCTATAAGTGAAAATGAATTTGAAGTGAGTAAATCAATTTTATCACCATTGAGTTCCATAAATTTATTATTTAACATAAATAATACTTATAATGTGAAAAAAAAATTAATATATAGTATGTGATTTTGTAAGAAAATTATTGAATAAAAAATTCATAACAAATCGAAATAACACAAGTAATAAATTAACTTAATTGGATAAAATCAGAGTTATATTATAATTAAAATATTTTTGAGAAAAAAATCAATAAAATAGTAAAATTAACACTATCTTATAATAAAAAGAAAGGGATATAATTACTTTACCTTCTAGATTTTAAAATAATGTTAAACCATCTTTGGTATTGAAAATATTATCTAAACTGATCCAACCGTTAGAGAGATTGTAATTTCTGTTGATAAACTGACGATTTCGTGAAGATAAAAGAGTATAAAGGTAAATGGAATTAAGAAGGACAACTAATTGGTTACCACAATAATGAAATTTTTAATTATTAAATAAAATAAAGAACAAATTACAATTTTGTTATCCAGTTAAAATGTAATTACAGACGGACTGATATTTTCAGTTTTATTACAATTAACCCTCTTCCATTAGGAAATCTTCATTAAATTTAACAGTCAATAGTATGAATATGATCAAAAGACCAAAATGCTCTCATAATAAAAAATAAATAAATAATTTATTTAAAAAATGAAAGTTGAAAAAAAAAAAAAAAAAAAAGATGTTCTTCATATGGGAGGAAACATCGTCCATCTATTAACAAAATTTTCAGTAGAAATTGACCCAAAAAAAATCACCAACCCAATGTGAGATCGTTAATCTTCAACCTGCAAAAATTATTAACCATCTATCCATTGCAAACTTATTCGCTTGTTGCAATCACCAGTTTCAAAGATCATCAACAATTACTAGTAAAAAAATCTTCAACAATCACTAGCTTAACCCCATTAACAAACAATTATCAACATCTTCAAAAAAAAAAAAAAAATCAACTATCAACCTAAAAATATCAAGGACGTAGATGAATCTGGGTTTTGAAACGAACCCAGATGAATTTGGATTCGAAGGAGAAGAAAAGAAGAAGAAGAAGAAGAAAATGAGAAGAGACGAAAAAGAAGAAGGAGAAGAAATATGAAAAACAAGGAAGAGATGGCGACTGTGACTGTGATTGTGATTGGTGGGGGTAAGAAAAAGGATAAAGAGATTTTATTGAAACAATTAATTTTAAAAGAAACCAAAAAATAATGTAAATAATGTTAAAAAACAATTTTATCCTTCAATCTGTTAACTTTAACCAAGATGAGTTAATGACAGGTGGGTTTATTGCAATAAAAGATTAGTTCCACATGTAATTACGTTTCAATTGGATAATTAAATTATAATTTGCTCTAAAATAAAAAAAATAATTATTATTATTTAAATATCACCGCTATTTTCTCTTTCCGATCTCACCAGTCCCTCACAATCTCTCACCATGCTTGCCGATCGGATCTTACAAAAGGTAGCCTCAATTGGCTTCAGCTTCTTAGGACGGTCAGGCGCTAGCCGCTCTCAATGGATACCTTCTGGATGACGGTCGGCCCACCAATCTTCTTCGGATGACCCCTCCCACGCTTACCCTATGTTAGTTGTGGCTATGAATTTATATATATATATATATATATATATTACCCTGTGTTACCCATGCTTACATTAATTTTAATATATATATATTTTTTTTTTCTTTTTTGAATTTTTCACTAATTAATATGCTATGAAGCCACATGAAAACTGCAATTGAGTAGCTTAAAATTATATTATAGTTAATTAGTATAAATCCATTTCCATTTAAGATTTTAGTTACAATCACATATATCCCATTGATTTTAAAATTGCCAACATAATTTTATTTAAAGTTTAATTCATAATTAAATATCTCTCTATCGGCATGATAATAGAGAACAAATAGACTTATGAATCACATGATTAGGACATCATTCGTCAAATCACATGACCAAATTCTGTAAAACAATGATATATTTGTGAAGAATGAAATTTAATTAAGTTATCATACCCACGAATATATATATATATAAATTTTATTGTTTTGGTAAAAAAAATCTTATTTTCTAAGTTTAGCATATAAACCTACTTTCACCTTACAACATAATGCATGTAGCTGCTACCCTTGAGAGATTGGAGAAAACCAATTTTATTAGTACTTTTGTTAGCTTTCAACAAACACAAAAACAACTTTATCTGCATGCACAGGCTGCTCCTGCTACTCCAGCATCTCCTACTCTGTCAGTTTCAAATTGAAATGAGAGATCTGAGAGACAAAGTGAGCCAATAAAAGTCAAATTCATTGAGTGATGAATAAAAAAATATAAACAACCCCTATTGGTAGGAGATGTTCGTATAATTAATCATTTATTTTTTAGTAGTACAACATATATATTAAAATTAGTAAACTAGTTTCAATAAGATTATAATCAAATTTTCAAATAATTTAAATTTTTAAATTTAATAATGAGTCAACATCTAGATTTACTGTGTAAATAATATTTATGAGTATCAATAGTGTCACAAATTTATATACCAAACATTATATTTTTGTTTTTCTCTTATTGCACTTCCTGAAATCTCTTGATCCACGATATTAACAAATAATAATTTTTTTAATCACATAATTGATATTACAGATAAAAAAAATTCCCAACCCTTTTCATGTTTGTAAATACACATTCTCAAGTCTCAACCGTCAAGTTACATTGGGCAAAGGTAGCAAAAAATTATATACAATGCAAGAATTTGTCTAAACATGTGAGTGTTCAGTGTAGTTAAAAATTAAATGTTTGTGTTTAGTGTCAGACTATTCTGTTTATTAATTATTAATTTGAAAGTTGACACTGAATAGATCAAATGACTATTCACATTAATTGAAATAAAATATTATTTTTGCGTCCTAGATATTTGACTTAAGATAACTACTATCTTAAAATTAAATTCTATGAATAAGGAACTTGAAGAAATTTTTTTATATGTTTTTATTAAATTTCAACTATTTGCATCTTTATATTTAGCAATGATCAAGTCCTGATGTTTAATTAAGTTGCACTAGCAGTTAAAAAATTTGAGTTAAAAAAAATGCATGTGGTAATATTAATTGCTCCAATAAAATTAATAAAAATGGCTCTATTGCCATCCAAAAAACTTCACTCCACACCCATTTTAAATAAGATTTATTATTATCAAAATACTAGTGAGTAAATTATTTTTAAGGACATAGTAATGTAACTTAACAAAATAAAATAAAACATTGCCACCTATCATAGATAATGAAACATCTCTAGATTTAGAATTTTTATGAAACAACTTATATGCATCATTAAAACAAAGGAAAATGGTTTTGTTTCAAAAAAAAAAAAGGTTTTGTTTCATATAATTCAGATCAGTCTTTGAAAATTTATATTATTTGATATAGAAAGAAAAGTTACGTGGATCAATGTTTGAAAAGATGAATAAGAGTTCTATTTTTTATCTTTAACACAAGTATCATTCGAAACTTCACACCACAAAATTATTACTTTTGTTACAAACGTCTAAATGCAGTAGAGCATGAGCAGTTTAAATTGTTCTATAACTTTAATGAATTATATTTTATTGTTGCCCAAGTAAAAATTTAACACTACTCTTTCAAATTAAAAAAAAAAAAAAAAAAAAATCTTAACAATACTTTGTTTCAAAAATAATCACTCTGGTATAGCACTTTTCTTTGGGACATCTCATTGAACACAAATTCAATAAATGAAATATCTACAATCAAAAAAGCCAAACCAATAAGATAAAAAACTTGAATAAGAGATAACAAAGAAGAAGACAAAAAGAAAGATATAAGAGCGAGAATCTAGATACAAGTTATACGAAATCGTATTAGAAACACTCAAATTCAAATCAATTAAGAAAAACTAGAATTATGTTGTAAATGGGTGTAATGAAAAAAAAAAAAGAATATTAAAATTATCATTAATATTGAAGGATAGTTTTGGTATTTTAGAGGGTGTAGGAAGTGAAAAGTTAACTTTAAGTTTTTAATATGAGTGTATAAAGTAAATGAGTGTTACAAGAAATATTTTGGTGGCAATAAAGCCACCCAATTAATAAATATAATATAGATATAGATTAATAATTCCTATTAGTTATAAAATATTAAATCATTTAACAGAATAATAAAATAGCTTTTGTTGGAATAAGTTCATCTACAATAGTAAACTTTTTCAATCAAATTACATACAAAACTTTGGATCTTGTCATCGCTAAATGTAACTTATTGTTAAAACTTGGATCTACTTAAATTCGTCTTTATATTTTGTCATGATGAGCTAATTTTTTTAAAAAATTTCTCCTAGTACATTATTACGCGCGGTGCCTACAAATTAAAATTACTATCCCTATTTGAGAATAAGTTGGTGTCCAATCCACATTCAAATGGGAGGAGGTCGTTGCCTCATCCTATTATTTGGGAGGAGCCTCCTCCTCCTTCGTCAAACCTAGGAAGGAGCCCAACCCGCCTTCTCCTGTAGTTTATAAGTGATCAATGTTGGCGACTGTCAGTCGCAAGGTGGTTAGATTAGGGTTAGGCTTAGGATTAGTCATTTTGATTAGAATTGAGATAATTTTTGTTAAAAATATTTTGATAATAATATAATAATAAGAGATTAATTTGAAAAACTAATATACATTTGTTGATAAAGTGCCTGTTTGGCATAAATTTTGAAGGGTCCAAAAGCTCTTATTGAGTCCAAAAATGGCTTATTGGAGTGTTTGGATAGTTTCCTTAAAATGGCTTTCGATGTTAGAAAGAGCTTTTAAATGAAGTCACAATTCCTAACTTTTGGAAGAAACGCTTACGAAGAAAACACGTAAAGTCATTTTGAAGTTTAATGAAACTTTTACATTATCTGTTTTACCCTTATAAAAATGACTAACAAATACAAAATATCATCTATGTCCTTTCATATTTCTCTTTCTTACCACTACAGATTATCAATTTGCTTCCTCTCATCACCCCTCCTACCAATGGATGGCAATAGCTTGCCTGCGAAAGTTGACAACGACACGATTTTGTTGGGTATTCGATGACGGATTTGAAGATGACTGTCGAGATAGATAGAGATGTAAACTAGATGCAGGTTGAGATTAAGTTAGTAAGGAAAAATGAAAAATGAAAAAGCTCTTATTGAGCCCAAAAATGACTTATTGGAGTGTTTGGATAGTTTCCTTAAAATGGCTTTCGATGTTAGAAAGAGCTTTTAAATGAAGTCACAATTCCTAACTTTTGGAAGAAATGCTTACTAAGAAAACACGTAAAGTCATTTTAAAGTTTAATGAAACTTTTACGTTATCTGTTTTACCCTTATAAGAATGACTAACAAATACAAAATATCATCTATGTCCTTTCATATTTCTCTTTCTTACCACTACAGATTAACAATTTGCTTCCTCTCATCACCCCTCCTACCAATGGATGGCAATAGCTTGCCTGCGAAAGTTGACAACGACACGATTTTGTTGGGTATTCGATGACGGATTTGAAGATGACTGTCGAGATAAATAGAGATGTAAACTAGATACATGTTGAGATTAAGTTAGTAAGGAAAAATGAAAAAGATTGAATTTTTATTATGCTTTTGGTTTTGATTTGGGGTCTTTGATTGATTTAGTGATCGTTTGGTTTCTAGCATTGCAGAGTATTGAGGAAGAGGGATCGGATTGGTGGAGGAGTTTTTTTGTGAGTGGGAAGGGGAGAGTGATGGAGATGCATAGAGAGGTACGAGCAACAATAGGCAAATCTAGGTGTTTGGATGAATTTTCCATGTTGTGTTGTTGAGAGTAGCAAAGAAAATGACAAAAAAACAGACTATGACAAATGAAATGGTAAGATATTCAATTTTCTCTGTCCCTTTCTTTAATGGAAATTGAATATTGCCATCAAGTCTCATTGCCCGAGATAAACTTGGAGAGTGTACGTTGAATAATCTAGATGCATAAATTGATAAGCAATAGTAGGTAGATTTCATTAACACAAAAGATATATATTTTTTTATTCCAGTTTTAATTATATATGTTTTCTTAATTTTTATTTTTTTAAGATTTTTTTATTCATTTTCATTTGTTAGATTTTTTACTTATTTTTATATTTTGATTAATTTATACTCATTTAATAATTATATATTTTAATTAAATACATTTTAATTTTTTAATTTTAATTAAAATACAAATAAAATATTTAAAGGCATTTTAGTCTTTTTATATAAAGTTTTTTCATCTTCAAAATGTTCAAAATTTCCAAACAAATAGTTTTAAAAGCTCTTTTAAAGCCAAAAATTCTTTTGAAATACATTATTCAAACAATTACTGAAAAACTCAAATTTCTGCTTCTCTTCTTCTACTGTCAAAAGTCAAAAATAAAAATTATCTCAAACCACTCCAAAAGACTTTTTATAATAATAAAAGGTTAATTCGAAAAACTAATGTATATTTATTGATAAAAAAAAATTTCATCAAGATATAAATTAGAAAATTTGACTTTAAAAAAAAAACAATTTAAATTAAGATATGGTGAAAAAGTAAATAAATTAAAAATTATTTTCTTTAAAAAACTTAAACTTATTTAAATTAAGATATAAGCATAAAGAAGACTTTCGGAAGAAAAAATAAATAACCCCTTATTTCTGGTAGTTTTAAAATTATAGGAATTAAAAAATAAAAAATAAAAATAAAAATAAAAAGAGTAGGAATTAAGATGGTTCCAATTTCCATGCAAAAATTTTTGGACCCTTTTGGTTAAAAGTGAAAAGCCACATATGACTTGAAAGTAAGTGAATAAGAATGATATTTTTTAATTGCTCTCTTTAATAATACCTTGGACATTCATTTTGCGATAAAAACTTGGGCGGGTGCAACTCAGTCTCACGGTGAGATCACGTGCCACGTATGAATTGTGATTCCCCTTTTTATTAATGGACGTGGGGATATTAAGTTAGAACAAAAATTATAAGTTTTGTATTTCAGAATAAATGTAGGATTTAAACTCTTAACTTTTTTATGATTAAGTGATATGTTTAACTACTTCTATTAAGTAATAGTGTGTCAATTGTAATTCTCTTTAATAATACCTTGGACATTCATTTTGTAGAAAAAAATCTTTAATAGGATTGTCTCACAACTGATGTGATAAGACAGATCAATACAATAGTATCATTTTTTTTTTTCATTTACATTTTTCATTGGTCTTCTCTTTCTCTCTTATATTTTTGATAGTCCGTCTCACTATATTAGTTATAAAACAATCTTATGGAATATTTTTCCCATTTCACAACGAAAACTTAGGCGGGTGGGACTCGATGTCACCAATGCCAATTGGAGAGAGGACGTGTCACATATCAATTGTGTAAATTGATAATTGATCGGCTAGCGGTGCACATTCATAATCTTTTTTTTTTTTTTTTATATATATATAGTTTTAAAATTTATGGGACAAATGTAAACTCACCTTTTTTTTTTTTTTTTTTTTTAACCATTACCTTAGCTTCCAATTTCAGAATTTGGGAGAATAGATGATGGAACTCACAAAAATTCACAATTTTACAATTATAAATTTGGGACATAATTTTTGTCAAATTTAATTTGGAATATAATTTAGAAAAATTAAATGAGAATGATGGGTGGCCCAATGGAAAGATGCATACGCTTACTTTTCATTAAGCTCCAGTAGATATCTGGTCTAGTATTAGGAGGTGTAATAAAAAAAATGAATTTAGTAAAATTAAACATATACTACTGTTTAGCACAAATAATTGTATATTTCTTCATTCCCCATCATTTTAATTCTAAAATTGATTTTTTTAGGAAAAAATAAGAATTCTAAAATTGAAGTTATTTATTTTGTAAGAATATAATTCTTTTCCAAGTTAACTAGAATCTTAGAAGAACAAGAGACGTAAAAGTGACAATACCGGCCATGATTCTTTATTGGCGTGCATGATACTACATATGGTTGGATTTACTTAATCGCATTAGCTATTGTTATCATTTCGTCTCCGATCCCAGCTATGTATTGAGGGTCACATTCAAAATGATGGTGATAATTAGTGAAAGCTACGTCTTGGGGATACAATTTGTTCAAATGGATCCTTTATTATAGATTTAAAATCTGCTTTAAAGTTAAAATAGTAAATTGTTTATGAAGTTTTAAATTATATACCATCATCGATGTGGTTAGGTGAAAGAAGATAACTCTCATTTATCCTAATACTAACTCATGTTTAGGTCACTCACAATAAATAGTATGATATCTAAAAAAATTAAAATTATACACCCATTTTGTGAAAACATATTATGAACTAGGCTTTTATTGAATCTAATGACGGTATGATATACGTTGCTTGACGAGCTGGAACAAATCAAATGTAACAATGATTTAGAAATGCGTCCCGGGCGCATCACTCGATTACCCAAATGGAAATTAATCAAGTTATCTCATAGAATGAGATTTTTAGTTCAAATCAAGAAATTGGTGTCAAGTTTCATAAAAAGATCAATGTCTTGTCACTGTATATGTTTTATTTAAAATTTTAATGCAATTAATTGTCATTGTTGAATAGTGAATATTTGGATTTTCAAAAATGTATTTCTTATAAATCAGGTTAAAATTATTAAGATGTTTTAAAACAAAAATATTACTTTATCCAAATGATGTAACATCATTGAAAATAAAAAAGTTAAGTTAACCAATTAAAATTAATGAATACAAATTTGATTAGTTAATCTTCTTACTTTTTGAGATGTTATATCATTTGAACAAACTAACATTTCTTTTTTTAAAATATTATAATTTAAAAATTTGGAAAATGAAATATGATTTGAATTCTTAATTTCATTATTTATTTGTTTATTTTATTTAGGGAGAGAAATTTGAACTTAAAACTTCAGTTTTGTCAAGAGGTGTGATTACTAATTTAAAATATATTTATGACCACAATTCATAATGTTATTAATAAGGGTGAAAATAATGTAAAACCATATTGATCTCGCATCATGAAGATTATTTGGATTTTGTTCTCCAGTTTTGGAAGAAATTCATATCCTTCAAACATTATAATTCATACCGCCACTCGATGTGATTTAGGATAGAAGGTGTTTGTTCAACTTAACCATGTGCAAGGTTCAAGTTGTTGCACTTCACCTCTTAGCATTCATATTAATTAATCATTATGTTACTGCACGTCATCTCTTAACACATGTGGCTGTATATTTTCATAACTACTAAACTTAACATTCATATTAATTAATCATTATGTTACTGTACGTCACATCTTAATATATGTTATTGCAAGCTATGAAATATCTGCTAAAAGTATATCATTGAATTGAACAAAGACTAATGGATTGTACAAAGACAAGAATCTAATGACATAGAAGGTCATTCATTTTGTTGAAGTATGCATGGCTGGGCGTGCAGGACTACGAGTTGGAGCACATTTTGGTTAAAATAATGTGACAGCATACAACAAATTTACTTTTACTGAAGTATACTTTACATAATGTTATATATGCTAATAAAATATAAACTAACAGTGTACTTATCTTCTAACAATAAGTATGAAGGCTTATATAAAAAAAAAAAGGTACACAGGCTATGTTGTTTGGAATTGTTTGAAATATCCATTAGAAGTTTACGATTTCAATGAACCATAAATTTTATGCAATATGAATTTTATACTAGATCTTTGGTTTTTTGTCTTTTATCCTTTTCTTATATATTATGTATAACTATACTTTTTTGTATATTAATGAATGTAATTATTATCTACTTCTAAAAGTGAAATGTTTATATACGAAGATGTTGATCACTTTAATATAATTATCTGCTTCCTATATAACATTTTCAGGCATAATAATGAGATATGTATTTACGAATAATTAAATTTTTGAATTTGAAAATTTACATAATATATTGTAATGTTTGTATTGTAAATATTATTTCTAACAACTATATAATAAAATATGTAGAAAATTTTATGTTTTGTACAAATTTTTAAGTACCTTCGGAATAAATGAATACTAAAGAATATATAATAAGAATAGTGACATTTATACAATAAAAAGTATCCATATATATTTAGCATGTACCACCAAACGTCCTTGTCTAATAAAATAGCTTCATAAAGAAAGCGTGTGTATATATATATTTAGCACATACCATCAAAAATCACTTTGTAGAGAATGTCTTTGAAGTTTTCCAATAATCCCAAAAAAAAAAAAAAATTACAAGCTCTAAAATTATGCATATGAACTATCATTTGTCCAATAAAATAGCTTCATAAAGAAAGTATCCATATATATATATATATATAGCACATACTACCAAAAATTCCTTCGTAGAGAATGTCTTCAAGGCTTTCCAAAAATCTTTAAAAAAAAAAAAATTACAAGCTCCATGATTATGCATATAGATTATCATTTGTCCAAGAATATCAATTGATTAAATTTTGATGACCATCAAAATTAATTTGAAAAGTTGAGATCACTCAGTGGTCCTCACACCCACAATTAAGTTTATGAAGAAGTTTTATTTTTGCAATATATATATATATATATTTAAAAAAAGCACTTTTTTCATATAGACACTTCAATTTGGAAAAATTAAATGTATAAATTTCCAAAGACACTTACTTTTGTTCAAAGAATTACTCTTTTCATATTTCATAAATATTTTTCTACAAACATTCTACTTTAAAAATGATGGAAATGGCTTGTTTGAAACAACCGTATATATATCTAAAATATTTTTCACATTAGTGTGCACTGAAATTAAGTTATATATGAGTCATTGATTAAGTATAAATAGTTGTTGATTAAATCAAAGAAAGTGAAACTAAGTAAATCAAATAGTTGGATATTATATATATATATATATAATTCTCATTTCTAAAATTTTTCTTGATCATTTTAATTTTGTGCACTGTCGTTACATAATTAAGTAGGTATCAAGTGTACGCTAAAAAAAGTAGGTAATAAAAATTATAAGATCTTGGATTTATAAAGTGTTAAAGGAAGAAAAAAAAGATAAAATTCTATGTATTAAAAATCAAAGATTTACAAAAATATTTTTAAAACTTAATTGGCATAAAATTGTCATTACAAAAAAATGAAATGAACTAAATTGTGATAATTTATGGATTGTCTGCAAAATCTTTTATAAATTTAAATCATTTCCCCTTCCCTATATTTTAAAATTGTACTTGACAAAAAAAAAAAAAAACCATCCAAATTAATTAATTTGGATTTAAATGAATTTCGGGTCATACTACTTTATAAGTTTTGCATAATTATAATGTTGGTTACTATGTATTAATCATAAAATTTCAATTCAAGAGTTCACACAAAATTAAAATTTAAAGATATTAAAATATTAAAAATCAAGAGCCTTCATGAATTTTTAAAATTTTAAGCTTATACAACAAATTTGCAAAGGCCTAATCCATCTCAATGAACAAGAATGTTCATTCACACCACCCCCAGCAATAATGATACTGGACCAGACCAGAGCCCATTTTGGTTCATACCTGCCACTTTGTTCAGCCCATCATTTTTAAAAAGCCATTTTCCCTCCCATTAACTCAAAAAAATAGACAACAAGTTTTTGAGAAAAAAAAAAAAGAATAGATAACAAATTAGCACGTTAAAAATTACACTTCTGAGTTCAGAGTTCAGAGTTCCAACTCAGAGAGCAGAGAGGTACATCCTCCGTCAAAACTATGCCTTCAAACTACAGACAACCACTCTCCATTATCTACACGGCTGCCAACAACAACAATGACGACGACGACGATGATTTCCAAATCCCTCTAACTCAAACACCAAAAATCTCAATTTCCACCTCCAAAAAACGAAACTCCAACAATCCTCACCGTCCATCCAAAAAACCCAAGCCAGGAAAGGAAAACGTCGACCCTCGAGCATTTGAGAATTGCAGCTTGGAATCCATACCCTCAAGCATCGATTGTACTCGCGCGGCTTCTGATTACGGTAACTCGTGTTCTCCTGGGGACAAAAACGGATTGGAGATAAACGAGGGGTATTTGCGTAATTCGGTGGAGTCTCGGCTGTTGAGGTCGAATGAGGAATTGGAGGATGGTACGGAGCTTGATGTGTTACTGAAGCTATGCGAGGAAGCTGATGTTGATTCGGTTCAATGTCCTTTATGTGGAATCGACATTTCGGATCCGAGTGAGGAACCGAGACACGTCCACACCAATAATTGTCTTGACAAATCTGATAACCTAGGTTTTGTTCGAGAAGAGATTGACTGGGATACGCTGCAGTGGCTCACAGAAGAGGTCTGTTTCATATTAAAACACATACCATAATTGGCTTATAGTGGTTAATTCTATGTATATGGTTTGTTTGTATATAATTTTGAAGATATTCTAATGATATCATATGATAGGTTGGAATGTGGAGGAGCAACAGTGTTTCAATGATGTTTTCTTGTATAGGGTGGTGGTGATAGGAAATTACATCCTGTTTGGCGTGACTTGTATTGGCAAGCTTATAGTCTTTGTTTGTTTCGTTTCTTCAGAGGACATTTTCAGCCTTGTTGTTGTTGTTTCCGACATAGAATGTTGTTGATAATGATCTTCTTCTTTGCAGGATCTCATTAATATTGGTGTTACAGCGCTTGGTCCCAGGAAGAAAATTGTGCGTGCTCTTAGTGAAGCTAGGAAAGGTTGCTCCCATGCAGTTGAGGAAACGGCGGATGTGCATGACTGGAGTGATGGATCAAGGGGTGATCATGCATCAGAGAGACAAAAAAGAGGCATCCGAAGTTACTGTTGATGGGAATAGTAAACCTTCGGAAAATAAGTTGATCACAGATTTCTTTCCTGGTTCCAAGAGAGTTTGCACCTCCTCTAGTGAACAGCGTGGATCAAGAGAAAGTAATTCTGGTTCTGGTCGTAAACCTGTTGCAAAAAATCATGCTAAAAATCGAAAACTTAAAGATATCCCCTCTTGGTGTACCGTGCCTCGGACTCCATTTCGGGTGGTAATGGCCTTTTATTTATTATCTTTTTCCCTGTCAATTGTAAATGCCCCTAGGCTCATATTCAACATTCTTGTCAATTATGAAGATCTACTTAGGATAAGGTCATGTGTACTACATCCTTCCTCATATGAATTTTGAAAAAAAGAGAGTGAAATTTTGTTCGGTTATATAGTTTCTAGAAGTAGATTAACAAATTTACATCACACAACAATTGCTTCCTTATCTCCTCTTCTTGTTTTTGTAGAAGTGAAAATTAATCAGACTAGAGATGTTGCAACATCTAGATGTGATTGATTTGCTGTGGATATAATTATTATTCTTCGTTGTCTTTCTTAATGATGTGTTGTTGCTAATTTCATTCTAATTTATCATTTACAGGATGCATTCAGATATCTAAGAGGAGATTGTTCACATTGGTTTCTTACTCACTTCCATATGGACCGTAAGTTCTCTTGTATTCTTCTATTGAGGTCCGATTTTACATACTGAATTTAAAAAAAATTTCAAAAAGAAGCGCTCTCAGTTACAACCTCAACATAATGTTTCTTATCAAGTATGTTTAATTTAGTTTTTCAAACCCCTAAATTCTTGATTTATAATTTATTACTCCATGATTTTATTTTCTACAGCAATACTTAAGATTAAGTAAAACACTGGTGTAAAATAAGATTGAAAATTCTCGTAGTCGTAGTAAAATTTCTCTTTTTATTTTTTGCATAGTTTTTCAATCATACGTTGTGGCTCTAATGCATCATCTCATCGAATTAACATTCTGATTGATGTAGTTTGTTTCATGTGAATTGTCTTACAATGAATTGCTATGTTTGAAGCAAAAAGTATTTTCATGAGAAGTAAAAAGTGAAAAATGATTTAAGTTACTAGGATGGCAAAGCTGTATTTTATATCCTCTTCAACGTCACCTTCACCACCTTGCATTGACTCTAGGAACATGATATAGACATTTCAGAGTTCAATTCTTGGCGATCATTGCCAGAGAAGAAACTTCAGATAGAATCAAGGTTGTCTATAAGCCATGTAATTGACAAGCCCTGTTATAAAACTCTAAAGAGAAACCTATCTTGCGAGTTATGTCTTTTCAGATTATCAAGGTTTGACGAGATCCTTCTGTCACGGGAAGATTTACTGCTCCTTGATCACAGCAAGGCTGGTGAACATGAAGATTGGAATACCATGGGAAAGATTACAAGTTTTACCCCTCAACCAAAAGATCAGTATTTCTGGTACAGAAGTGACATGCTTAGATGCCAACCACTGCCCGGGTTCCATTATTATACTGTTTGAACCACCGAATGGTAAGGTGTGGTCCTCATTCACTTCTGAGATACTGTATTGTTTTTTGGTATTTTATCTTCTTATCATTTCTAAGATTAATCCTGGAATTATTCAAACAATCAGGCCGTCCTGCACACTGGTGATTTTCGTTTAAGCGAGGAAATGACAAGCTTGTCAGCTTTGCAAACATGTCCTATCCACACTCTCATCCTTGATACCACTTACTGCAATTCCCAGGTAACTTTTTATGTTTCATAGACGAGGCTGCAAACAGCCTGAGTTTGAGCTGAAACTTCTTGCTTTAAGTTGACATAAAAAGATAGGTACGGACACTAGATAGATTTAAGCCAGCAGTCCAGGTATCACTAACGACTTGTCAGTTACCAATCATTATATTATTTATAAATCTATTTGCTTTTATATATCAAATTTATAATTCACTATTCATGCTCATGCTGATGCCATTGGAGGTGATGACATTGGAGGGAGGTATGGCGATGACATTGGAGGTGGTGGTGGTGGTGGTATAGGATATAATTCACTATTCATGCTCATGCTGTCTAGGCCTGAATAAAGACAAAAATCAGACCCGCCACCACCATTAGAGTCCAACATGTTCCAAAACGACCAATCTATTGTCGTATCACTGCTGCCCACTTGCACCACCGCATCCGAGGTCACTGCTCCATTATCGCATGTGACGAAGTAGAATGTGACCCACCTGCAGTCATCGCCATCTGATGATTATCATCATGACCATTATGATCATAGGATCTTGTAGGTTCCTGATTAGCAAACCTAGCAGCAACCACTTGAATCTCCTGTGGAGTCAGCTGCCTGCCTTGTGGTCCGGCTATGTCCGGTGGATTATCCGGGAAGTTGAACTTAGCTGCCCTGCCACGTAGGCAACAAAACGCAGCGTCAAAAGCACGCGCCGCCTTCTCAGCCGTGTCATAGGAACCCAACCAAATACGTTCCCGGCTGTTGGGGAGCCGAATTTCGGAGACCCATTTTCCCCATTTCCTCTTCCTGACACCCTTGTACTTGGGTTGATCATCAATTGTTCTCTCCGTTGACGTCTGTCCTTGTTCAGGTGTTGTCTTCACCATGTCAGGACCAGAAATGACGTCGCAGTTCACCTCCGTTGGGTGGTGTATTTTTGAAGAGTTTTTGTCTATATAAGCAGTAGAAGTAGGAGCTTGTGGCTGGATAATTACAGTGGCGGCTGATGTGGGGGCATTTATATAGCGAGAAGGAGCGAAGGCCGGCTGACTGGGAGTGGAGTTTTGAAGGTTTGAAGCGCGTTGATTGAGAGTCAGAGAGAGACGAAGAGCGTTGAAAAGTGTTCACTCATGTCTCCAGTTCCTTAGGTACCACCAAGGCTTCCCCATAGACATGACCACGGTTCGGTTATGGTTCGAATAGAACCGTCACTGTAGAACCGGAACCAGAACATAAGGTTTTGGTTTCGGTTCCGGTTCCGAACCGAATCGGAACCGTCATTGTAGTGATTCTGATTCCGATTCTGACCTTAATAGAATCGGAACCGTCGGTTCAAAGAACTGTGGAATCGAAACCGCCTTGAACCGGCGGTTTCGGTTCTTAAATAAATATAAAAAAAAACAGAAAAAAATAAGAACCAACCGTTAAGGTCAATTAAACGGTCCAACATGATCAAAAGGGAGATCATTATTATAAAATATAAAAGTAGTTTTCGATTTTTTTTTTGTGTATAAAAGTAGTTTTCGTTTATGTATAGATTTATTTTTTTAATTTTAAAATATAGTTTAATATTAATTTTTAAATTTCAAATTGTAATTTTAAAAAAAGGTTTCAGAATCGGAACCGAAACCGAAATCGTTATAGAACCGGAATCGGAATCGAAACCAGAACCGTTACATAATCGACTATTTCAGAACCGAATCGGAACCGTTTTATTTCGGTTAAAGTTCCGGTTCTAGCTTTTTTAGAACCGAAACCGTCGGTTCGGAACCGAAACCGAAACCGAATCGAACCGTGGTTATGTCTACTCCCCCACCTCGATCTTTCCTTTTTACGTGAGCGAATTGGATTTGTAGCCCTATCATACTCTCCACCTTGGCGCCTTGGCGCGTTTCTCTTACGCCCTCACTTGTATTTCCTTCAAATTGTGTTTTATTAATATATAATCCCATAATCTCACCCAAAAACAACATATATATATATATCTTATTATGTATTTGTTTTATGAATTATACACCCTCCACTAAGATTATTTTACCCTTTTTTAAATATTAATTAATTGTTATTATTTTTATTTTTTAATTAGATATGTTAATAGACTGAAATAGCTAGGGTTCTCGAATATGATTAATCAGTGGACCTGGGGGTTGTCAGTCTTGGCTATTGTTTAAACCTTTATTGGTTTTGTCATCAATGACATCAAGTTCTGCTTGTTCTGGTCACACTAATTCTCCAAATAGAAATAAGTAAATAACAGTGTGACGTTCGTGTTTCTACCACCAACCCCCACTCCACGACCACCCCCTGTTTCTTAGGCACTTTTTCTAACTTTTAAAACCAACGTGTGAAAGGATTTACTTGGCAGCAGGCCAGATGGTTGCCTCTAAGATTCCAATCCAGTTTTGTTTATTGAAAAATGTGGAAGCAAGCAAAACCTCAAACAAAAATGGAAAAAAACGTACGTGTTCACGGGGCTGTTTTGTTCCAAGCTGTCTCGTGGAGCGTGGAACAGCCAGCGGACAAACTCGTTTTATAAAATAGACAAGGTGACGAAAACAGTCGAAGAACAGGGGCAACACTATAGTACTCTACCAGTTGCTGTCATGATATAATTTAATAAATTTCTAAGTCCAATTTTGCTTCTGCACTTCATTTTGAGTTCACCAGTAAAATAATTTCTTAGAACTAGTTTGGTCACTTTAAAATGTTGGGACACTTTGGTTCTTACCAAATCTTAGAATTCAGTTTGATTGAAAAAAAAAATAAGTCTCAGCAGAAAGTAAGTCAATACATAAGGACTAACTTGATTATTACCTTATTGTTGGCTTGATTCCAGAGGAATATTTTATTTAAGAAAAATAAAATCAAGTCCCAATAGAATCTCTATTTGGCTCCATATTTTGACTTTGGTCCTTCCATTTCTTCAATCATGCATTACTTTTGAAAAATGAGTTTAACGTAGAGGCTCCCTCATGCTTTTTGTGATTTCGAAAGTGTTTGTTTATAATAGTTATATTATTTTATTACTCACCTTTTTTTTTTTTTTGATATATTGTATGACAATTATAAATTAATTTCTATACCATTTTAAACCCCACCAAGGAATTCTTCTATAAAACTCAAAAACAAAACGAAAAACGATGAACAAGACCACTACCTCCAAAATTCAACAAAATAATATTAATCAATTTTTTTTTTGCTATTATTTTTAAAATCAAAGGTTATTTGATCGTATTTTCAATTTCAAGGATAAAATAATAATAACTTTTTTTAAAATAATGTTAAGCTTTTGATATGTTTAATCCAAATCCATACTAAAATAATATGATATATATTATCAATATTTTATCAATTGTCACATTATCTCATAATTTATAAGATATTAACAATTCATATGTTACATCATTTAGACAAAATATTTGAAAAACTAGCATTATATTTTTTTAGTAATTTTATACTATCCAAAAATTTACCACAATTCATTGTCTAAATAATATGACAAACTTATGTATAATTACTACATCACTAATATATCATCTTAAAATTAATATGGTAACTACAAATTAGTTTATTATATTATTTAGGTAAATTTTTTAAGTAAATTTTTAAAAAGTATAGTATTATTTATTTATTTATTTTATTACAATAATGTAAATGTCAACTATATCTTTTCTGACTTTTCTTTTCTAATTGGTATTTTTTTTTTTAATATGAGGAGAATGAATTAAATTCAGAAAAAACTATTAATATCTGATATTTTTAGGATAAAGGTAAGACTTGAATCCTTATCATCTTAAAATAAAAAAAATTGTTCAATCATTTCTACTATAAGGATGGGATGAACTTCTCAAAAGGGTATGAACTCCCATCTCTAAAGAGTTTGATTTATAATGTTTCATTATGGGTTTACTAGATTTTAATATTTAACTTTTAATGCTTCATTGTGCACTAATGATTTGGTTGATGGGTGAAGTACCCGAGACTAGATGATAATGAGACAGTGACGGTGTGCCCTACAGTGCTATCTTTAAATAAAGCACCATTATTTCTTATTTCTTATTTCTTATTTGGGATAAGAAATAAGAAATAATGATAAAAGTGTTCTTTCTATATTTAGGATAATAAGGACAATGAATTATTTGATTGGGCCCCATTTCACGTGCCTCGCTCTTACTTAGCCCTACTGCACGAGTTACTTTCAATGCACATTAACTCTCATCATAGATGACAATTGTTCTTGAGAATTGCAATTTGGTTGCAAGACTTAAGACTTGAACGGCTAGTTTCAAACTTTATGTTGTTTGGTTTTTCACTTCTTTGTTTTATAATTATGTTCTAGAATTCATATTCTTTGATTATTTTTTTAGTTTATGTTATTGCAATTTCAATCTTCTATTAAATTATGATGAAAATTACGATGAAATTAGCACTTTGAACATCCATTATAACTTTTGATCAAAATATTAACTTTTTAAAAAGAAAAATATTTATCAACCATTATTGATTAAAAAAGTTAAGTAGTAATTATTTAAATTAAAAATTTTAAATTTTTAAAAATAATAAAAAATTCAAATTTAATTCTAAAATAAATTAAAAATATTAATTAAATTTAAAAGTAAGGAGCTCACTAGGAGTGTGTATATATATATCTAATTTAAATGTGTTCATTATTAAATAATTATGACAATTTATCCTTCAATTTATTTGTATCTCTAACTAATCTCATTGAACAACATTTTAGGTGACTTATTATAAATAAATTTTTGTATCAATATGGTCTTCGACTGTTATAAACTTGAAACTAAGTCCCTATAACAAATATTTGATTAGTTAAAGTAAACCATTTTGAAACTAAATATGTTTTTTGAAATTTGGCTTGAATGTCTGACGTGAATCTGTAATGGGAGACAGCGAAGAGAAGCCCAAAATGGAAAAAAGTGAGAGAGATAATAAAAAGAGAAAAAGAATCACCCAAAAACAGAAAAAAGGTAAAAGAAAAATTAAACGTGAAAGCGAAACGTGAGAAAAAGAAAGAAGAAAACAAAACTTCTTCCACCACCAACCCTCACTCTCTAGAGCTCTCTCTCTCTGTCTCCTCTCCACCATTTTCATCTCCTCTTGAGCACCCTGTCGCTTCTTATCTTCTCCTCCTGTCCACCACCAACCCTCACTTTCTCTTTTCTTCATTGTAAACCTCTGCTTTCGCTTTTCTGCTTCCGTCTCCTTGTCGTATTCGTCTTCGATTGATCGCATTTTAGATCGGTTTATGTATGTGTGCAGGTTCCTCTCGACCACCAACCCTCACTCTCTGTCTCCTCCAACGTAAATCTCTGCTTCCGCTTTTCCGGTTCCATCTTCTCGTCGTCATCATTTTAGATCGGTTTGTGTACGTGTGCCGGTTCCTCTCCGCCATCAACCCTCACACTCTCTCTCCTCCATTGTAAATCTCTGCTTTACAATACTTGTGACACCAAATACTTGTGAGAGAGAGGTCTGATAGTAACAAAGCTGGGATCCAAAAATGGATTTTCTGAAGCATATGATGATTCCCTTACTAATAGCGTCTATCCTTTCCATTCCATTTCTAGTCGTCGACGAATCTCCTTGCCCCAAGTATAGGGTCTTTTACAGTTCATTTAAAGTCTTCTCCAAATATCGAAGGGACATCATGAGGAATATATTGTTAGAGTAAGCCTTTGAATCCATCATCTCTAGTTTCTGTTTTGTATTTTTATTCATATTTATTTATTTTACAATTTATGTGGAAAAACAAATGGACAGCCAGATGAAGAACCACTGCTATGATGATATCAAGAGGTACTACTCTCCTTCTCTTCTACACCCACTAATTGATTTTCGTTATAGCTTTTTTTGGTTGGTATATGGAGGGGCTTTGATGGTGTATGTGCAAGTGTAATTTGAACTAAGTGTCATCAAATACATTTTTCGAGCTTTTTAGATAGTTTTACACGTAATTCGACCTTCAGATTGGTTAATGGTTAGGTGGGTAAAAATCTCAAACCCGCATAGGAATTTGTATTTGCAATGCATATGTTAACATAGACAACATTGTTTTGACCTTGTAGAAGAATAGGAAGAGTGTAAATGATGTTGTATTGACGAAAACCATAAAAGATCTGGGTACGTGGGCAAGAATGAGAACAGGTTTGACATTCTGGGAGAATTGTTCTTGTATACGTAAGGGTATGATATTTGAAATGGGAAGTAGGTATAATGGGTATGGAGAAAACGTGTATTGATACCAAATCCAGCTGTTTGCAGTCCGAATACTCCTATCATGTATTTATTAGATAAATCTTTTGCAATTAGCAATTTGTACTTGAACTTGAAGGTAATTCAAATGGGATGCATATAATATTTTGTGCCGACAAGGTTCTCTATCCCCTTTCTTTTGTTGGTCTCATTTTTCTTTTTCTCGTGCTTGATTAGTGGATTATGGGGTCCGCAATGCAAGTTGTCAGTGAGAGCAAAGGAGGATTGTGTCTTGCGTTGCCTTTCCCCACGTTGTTATGAACTTGTTTACGAGAGTGATCCGGTAAGATAGTTTATTTCAGATTCACCATTATTTACTAACATTCTGCTATTTTTCTTCATTATGTAGTTTTAATGTATTTTATCTGATTTTAGCTTGAAGAAGGAGAAATCGATTATGTTAGAAGCCTAGAATACAAATTATGTCTTTATAAGTAAGTAAAATCACTTTTTTCTTTGAATCTGAAATATATTGCATTTTAATTAATGTATGTATATATTGTAATATGCTTTTCATCATGCACCACAGTTTTGAGAAACTTGAACCCATATAGAAACCATATTACCAGTGTTCCTTTTCTATAATCTAAACCATATAGTTTTATATCTCAACTTAAAATTCCTATTTCTTGAAGCTGTCTTATATCAGTTTCTCATCTCAGGTTTTAATGATTTATTTATGTTATAATTATTCTTGATTACGTATATGTTACTCTGGCAATCTTGTAAGGTTCAATTAAATTTTAAACAAAACTTTGTTATTCAGCTCTCAATCAGAGCTTGTCCTGTTTGATCTTGTGTTGTGTATTTTGATATGTCCTAATCTAACATGAAATCCTCTTTTATTTGTGATTATAATTTCAAAACCTCATCATAATTGAATCAAATCAAGATTTGTAATTTTATGGATATTGTGTTATTGTTGATGAATAATTTTTAAGAATATCAATTGTTTAATCTTATTGTAAGGTTTGAATATATTTCTAGTCTGATTTTTATATTCAACTTTTCAAACATGTCTTGTGTGTTTTCTAGTTGAATATTTTAATTTTTGCTACTCTAATTAGGAATCCTCTTTTATTTTTGATTAGAACCACAAAACAAAACCTCATCAAAACTGTCTCAAATTAGGTTTCATAATGTTGAAAATTAAGTGCAGAATAAAACTAAACCTGTGGATATCAAAGCATGAGGCAACCAACACCAAAACTAATAAACCAATCAAACACACCAATACATGAGTAATACCTAGACATTCACAATCTCTACCGTGGTTTAAATCTTACTGGTGGTGATATTATTGAAACCATCATTTGAATTTCTTTTAAGTCCTAGGGAGTGAAAATTGCTTCTATTGACCTTCTTTATATGAGACACAGAAATTTGAAGATATTCTCAGACTTGACTCAAGTTCAACCTTAATGTGTATGAAATTTTGGAAAATGTAGGAGTATATCCAAACTCTTCTAACATCAATCATTTGTGGTATGCACCAGTCAAGCATATAGTGCACATACTACACAAAATAGTTTCTTAAAAAAGTATTGTTGAATTTTGGGATGAGATTCTGTATCTTTTATTTATCAAGAGGGACAAGGTAAAATTATGGGAGGGCGCTAATTTAATTTTAGAAATTTAGTGCTTGAATACTATTGTTAGATCCTATTTTTACAGCTTCAACCTTTTGGTGGAGTGGTTACTAACATAATATCAAAACCTGCCGTGTGATTACTATTATTTATTATATGAATTTGTTATGTGTTTATGTTAGTAGGGCTTGAGCCATGTTGCAAATTTGTTACCCTTGCCGATGAAAGGATATGTGAAAGGATATGTTAGAGTGCTTAAATACATGCGCTTGGCCTATTTCCTACGACTTAAGTTTATGAGTTCAATGCTTATTGACATTGACATACTATTTTTGCCAATGTAAATGCTTTGACCACGTTAATAGACAACAGTATGAAGCCTAGTTTTGGAAATGGAAGCCCAACAAATGTGGTAGAGGTGTCTGCTGTTCTTATGTATGTGTATTTCGTCTTGTTTTTCAGAGTATGCTGAGACATGGTGTGTATAGTATCTTGCATTTCTTGTTAATGCCTTCTGAAGCATAGTTGCAGTCAGTGGATTGTCTTTCGTTTTCGTGCTTTCTGAAGTATAGGTTATGGTAACGTGTAAGTGACTAAAATGTTGAGAGAGAATGAGTGCAGATGTTGTTTGATTGTGTCTTTTGTCTTGTTTTTCAAATATTCTGAGACATTGTGTGTATTTTATGTTTGTCACCTGAAGCATAGTTGTGGTTGTTGGATTGTTTTTCATATGTGTGTCTTCTAAAGTATAGGAGGAGAAGAACCCAAACATCTCTTGCAACATAGGATTTTTTGAATAAGAAGAGGTAGGTATTTATTCTTTTGCCCAAGGGTGCTGGTGCACAAACTTTAAATGGAATTGACTATTTAGATTTTTTGTCACTCATGCCGGAGGTGGGTATTTTGTTTGTGGATTGTGGCTGTGGATAGCATCTCATCATATTTTCTTCTGAAGATATTCAAGATTATTGATTTGGATGAGTCTTTATTGGATATCGATGTTCTAAGATTTAGTTAGACTCATGTTCAGTAAAAGATTAAGGCTGTTTTCTGGTGTCTTTGCAATGCCTTCATTTCTTCTCTTTGTTTCTCTCTTAGTCATCTAATCTACTACTAGGTCTGGGTCCACTTTTTGAATGTGCTCATGGTAGCTTACTGAGCTGTGCAAAAGTTGTTGCTCTGGTGAGTGGGTAACATGCTTAATCTCTGTATTGCATAATGTTGTAAATTGTTGGGTATTTGAGCCCTTACCTACAAGCTTAAGTTTAGCGGTTAATTAAATATACTACCGGAATCAGTTTTCTAAGGAGGTCCTGCTTTCAAATACCCTACATGATGGAATTGGTATATTTCTATATGTTATCTGCATATATCCATTATCTGAAGCTATATTTGTTCTTGGTCTCTATGTAACTAGCTCATTGGTCTCGCACATGAAGTGTGTTAGTGTTGAAATATTAATATTTAAGCCCTTACAAACTTCATTTTTTGAGTTAATTGATACTTGACATTTTAACAAGATTGAGTATTGCAGGTGGTTTATTTTTGTATTTGGTCACTAATGTATATCATCACTATGCGGTGTGGAATTAAAGCTCTTTATTTTTGGCTTTTCATAACGCGGCACATTTTTTTTGCATTTTGGGTTAATGCTATTTTAGAACTGATATAGAATGTAATGATATATGAGCGATTTTGCAACTGTTACGTCCTCAACTTTTCTGATTTAGTAATAGAATAGCAAGTATGTCAAATTTCATAATGTGTAAGCTTGCTTTGATTAGTATGGTGGCTGCAAGCCCCTAATTGTAATTGTTCTCAATTGTTACTATGCGGTTCATTTCTTCAGGTTTTGCAACTTTTGTCCTTGTTCATCTGTTTTTCAACTCTTCGGAAATGTCTTTCCTAGTCATCCAGTAGATTTTATTCATAGCAGCCTTCTCTTCTATTCTACCTTAATTTCAAATTTCAATCATTTTGGTGTGTGCATTCTATGCTTGGATGGTTTGCTAAGTTGTGACATCAGTTAATTCTTAGGACAACATGAAAGGATACCAACTTATACAAAAATTTGTAGAAAACAAGTGACTTTGAAGATCAACTATGGGGTTTTGATTTTCTAATATAGTCGTCTTATGACTTGGTTGAATATGTTATCATAGGTCTCTCTTTAGAAACAAATTAGCTTAGTAGTTACCGTTTGATGTATAGTAATATAGAGATTGAGAGAGACAAGTACACTTGTTAGTAAATTTTAGCACTGTTAATCTTGGATAGGTTTGGTTTCAAATATTTCCTAGTTTGTGGATTACTGGTTTGTACAAAATCTTTTTTCTTTAATAAATTTTTCTCTCACTTCTTAAGAAAAATATATATGTTTGTATGTATATGTATATAGGGATTGGAGATCCATTTTAACCCATTTATATTCAATTGTTAACAGGTTGTTTGCTGGAGAGACCCTTGAAGGAGTCAAAGGTGCATTTGACTGTTAAATTATGTGAGCTAACAAAATGCTAGTGTTTTACTTTCTAATAGCATAACGATTTAACTAGCTTGCAGCAGCTTCAATATATAGGAGCACAAGCTGGTGTATAAAACTGCTGCAAGCTAGGAGCACAAGTTTAATTTCTGAAAAAGGAGAAATTGACTTTGGTTTCGTACAAATTGGCTAATGATGAGTTGGCAAGTGCTTATTTGTACCTATTAAAACCCTGATGTTGGACCTAAACATTTGATGAACAAAATGACAGGATGTATCATATATATATATTTGTATGCCGATTTGGGGTGTGTGTGTGTGTGGTTCAATCATAACTGCGCCATGTAGGGTGAAAGAGTACATTCAAGTTCAGAGTTGAATTGAATTAGCATGAGGTAGAAGGAGAATCAGTCTTTTATTGGACTGTGAGTTGAATTAGCATGCAACATTTTCTTATTATCTTTATGATCTATTCAAAATGAGATTTCTTCTCTTTCCATCACGACTCAGAAGTGATTCCAACTGGAAAAAAAAAATAAAAAATTATTATCGTAACTTACATGGTACTTAAGCATAGAAAATTAGAAAGAAGAGTGGAAACACGCGACTTTGTGATACAATGAAAGAACGTTTTTATCTTTTTATAATGTTAATAGCCTCCAACTTGTTTTGTAGTTTTCTCGACAATAATCAAGAATCTTCCATTTTGAAAACATTATGGATACGACAACTCATGTTCTCACAATAATAAAAACTAACTCTTTTATTTATTTATTTATTTTGAAGAAAATGTATTTCACTCAACAAACCAAGGACAACAGCAACTAAAATACTTATATCTTTAATTTTCATATAATTATATCTTTAACCAAAAAAAGAAAAAAAAATTATTAGAAATAGCAAATAATTATATAATTTTAATAGAAGAATAATAAAAATATTATATCTTTTCTTCTCAAAAATCCAAAACTTCAAGCTATAATGTGATTGTATATTATAATTACATGTTCAAATTTGATAGTAAATCAAACTTTAGGTTTTGATATAATTGATAATAAAATTCTTTTCCAAATCACATTAATCACTGTAATTAATTTTAGAATTTCAGGTTCTAGGTAAATTACAATCATATCTTAATTTTATAATATCTCAAACAAAATCATTATCAAAAAACCTTAAACATCGCCGCTACCTAATTTTCATATCTAACAATTCATGCCACTGTCAGACCTATACCGTCACTGGAAATGTAATAGTTTAACCATAACATCAATAGATTTTAATCATATAACACGAGGAATGAGATCGTTATAATTCTTATTATATACATAAGTATGAAAATAAATATCTCGATGCATTAAATTTCATAAATAGAAAATAGAATACTTTAATGTATTTACAAACCTAAATTTCACGATCTATATATCCTGAAATCATGAACAAAAGTTAGTATAAAAGATCTTTAAGTCTCTATCCACCTTCAATGAGGAGACATATTTTCAAACATATTTGGTTCGAGATGAGTTTTTTTCATATCAAATTCGAATTAATTTAATTTTTCTCAATTTTTTTCATTTGTAATTTTGAAACTTCTGTTTTCACAATTTAAATAAAGGGACTTTAGTAAAATTGCCCTAAACACAAACTGAAATGACAAAAATGCTTAAACAAAAATAATTTTGCAAAACTACCCCAAAAGAACTAAAATGCCCTTATTAATTACCCCTTTTCATTCATTCCGCCCACAGACACACCCCACCAAGTCAATCCCACACCGCACCAGCACAATCCCATACCAGACAAACCCGAATGCCGGCGTCAGGTCATCGTCGGCAGTGGTATAAACCCCTCCATCGGCGACGGCAAGGCCAGGTCGAAATCATCTGAACCAGAAACCGAGAGATTCGAAATTACTTCTTCGGGTCAGGGGTGACTCGATTTCGGGTCGACCCGATATCGGGTCACCCTCTGACCTGAAGAGAAAAAATTTTTTTCCTCGACTCAGTCACCCAAAGAGTACATTTACTCTTCGGGTCAGAGGTTGACCTGAATTCGGGTCAGCCTCTGACTCGAAAAGCAAATATATACAATTATCTCCCTTTCACTAATATACAAACTAACTTATTAATACTCATACTAACTTATTTCGTCCATCATTAATTACTTACCAACCAACTTTTAATAAAATCAACAAAGCAACACATCAAAATAAAACTTCCATTTCGTCCATCTTTTTCTCCGAAACAATCACCTATTTTTTATTTACAAACAAATAAACCATCAAACAAAATCAACATCATTTGCAACCATCAAATATAAACACATTTCCTCCATCACAATGTTTCTCCAAAACAATCACATTTTTGTTGTTAACTTTAGTTTAGAATAAAAAATCATGTGAAGAAAGTTGAAGAAATTTCGACATCGAGGTTAGTATAATTATATGTTTGAGTTAATTTCATTTTCAAATTCATTTGATATGTTTGGAGGAAAAAGATAGAAGAAATGGAGTCAGTATATGCGGGTCAGAGGCTGACCCGAAATCGGGTCAGCCGCTGACCCAAAGAGGAATTTTTTTCCTCTTCAGGTCAGTAACCCAAAGAGGATTCTGATTTCGGGTCAGCCTCTGACCTGAAGAGGAAAACTTCCTCTTCGGGTGACTGACGCAAAGAGGAAAAATTCCTCTTTGGGTCAGCGGTTGACTCGAAATAGGCTGACCCGAGGAGGAATTTTTTTCCTCTTCGGGTCAGAGGCTGACCCGAAGAAGAAATTTTTTTCTCTTCAGGTCAATCACTTGAAGAGGAATTTTTCTGACCCGAAGAGGAATTTTTCCTCTTATATTCCTCTTCGGGTCATCTTATCTGAAGATGAAAAATTCCTTTTTGGGTCAGAGACTGACCCGAAATCGGTTCAGAGACTCTGATTCGAAGAGGAAAATTCTCAAATTTACGTGTAGGTAATAAAATCTCAACTTATTATAAATTAAATTGATTGAGATCCGAAAATGTTGATTATATGTGATCAAATTACCCTTTGAGCCATTTAATAGTAATAATTCTGTTTTATTAAATTTTCAGGATTGAAAATGTCTACCGTATGATTAGTTTTCAATTGGGGTGGATAATGGAAAAGCGAACGTGGGGTTTACTGGTATGAAGGTCAAAGAGCAAGGGCCTTTAGATTTTTGCAGGATATAGATTTTGAGCAACTATTGGATAAAGCATACCGCGTCACAGGTATTGATAAAAATCGTTACCGAGCTATATTAAGTATTGTTGCTCAAACCATTTCTCCAAGCATGCCTATTGAGATCATTGATGATGATGATGTTGAATTATTGCTTAGCCGTAAGAATGTTGACCCTATAGTTTATATAACTGTTGAGGAGGTTGAGCGTGATGCAACAGATGTGAATGACACTTGTGCACCGGAAACTGCTTGTAAACCAAACCATACATCTGAATTTGACTTTGATCCCATCTTCGAAACAACAAATGTGAATGATATGAAGACATCCAGTACTAGTCCAACATATCAACCAAACTCAGGTGTCCATTTGGATGAAATCAGGGAAGGATTTACATCATGTGATAATGTTAATACTTGTTCCCCCATTCATTGTGGATTTGAGGGTACCTCAAGAATGAATCATGTTCAGGAGGTCTCGATTGATCAGCATACAGCCGATTGTAATGAATAAAAACAACATACCTATCCCACTAGTTATGGTGAAACAACATCGGGTGGAGTTTCGAATCGATATGACCAGCAATTTGAGCATGTTCAAAGGCTTGTTTCACCACCATGTGCATTATACCAAGTTAATTCCAATGAAATTGCTCCTAGATGCAATCCTATGAGTATGTAAGTCGGTGAATTGTTTGACAACAAAGAACAATTGCAATCAGAACTAGGTAGATATGCATTGGCAAACAGATTCCAAACCAGAGTCATGAAATCGGACACAACAAGATTGCAGGTTCGGTGCATCGTTGCAGATTGTAATTAGCGTTTACATGCAGTTAGAGATGGAAATTCAGATTATTTTCAGATTAGAAGATTTGATAGTGAACACACATGCTCCATGGAACAGCGATTTCCACTTCAAAGGCAAGCAAGTGCTCATGTTATAGGGAAACACATCAAGGAAAAATTTAAAGACCATCGTGTATACCAGCCCAAGGAAATTATCAGAGACATACAAAATGAGTTTGACATCTCATGTAACTACCACAAAGGATATCGAGCTAGACATATTGCATTGGAGGAGGCTCGAGGAACTTCTGTTGAGTTATACAAGATTTTGCCTTCGTACTTACACATGCTAGAACAAGCCAATCTTGGAAGTATTATTGACCTTCAAACTGATTCCAATGATAGGTTCATGTACATGTTCTTTTTCTTGAAAGCTTGCATAGATGAGTTTTTGTTTTCCATTAGACCGGTCATTGCTATTGATGCCACCTTTTTAAGAGGTCCTCACAATGAGGTTTTATTTGTTGCTGTGTGTATGGATGATAATGATCAAATTTTTCCTCTAGCCTTTGGTATAGGTGATTCTGAAACTAATGATGCATGGGAGTGGTTTCTTACGAGGTTGCGCCATGCCATTGGAGAATGTGAAGATTTGGTTATAGTTTCTGACAGAAAATCTAGCATCAACCATGGTGTAGAAAATGTGTTTCCAAATTCATTCCATGCTGCCTGCGTCGTGCATTTAGAGCGAAATATGATTGCAAAATGTGGAAAAAGTAAGACTTTAAAAGATGTTTACTGGAAGGCAATTAAGGTGTATCGGGTGAATCAATTCACCCGTTCGATGGAACAATTAGCAAACTTGAATCCAGAAGCTGTTACATTCATCACTGCAATAGGTATTGATCGTTGGTCACGTGTACATTGTCCAAGAAGAAGGTACAAGATAATGTCAACAAATATTGCTGAGTCGATGAATAATGCAATTAATGATTGTCGAGAGTTACCAATCACTGGTGTTGTTGAATTTATTAAAGGGGTTCTGCAACGCTGGTTTCATGATCGTCGCGCGAAAGCGCTTAAAGTGACAATTCAGTTGACAACTGCGGCGGATGTAGCTGTTACTCTCAATGATGAATTAGCTCGGACATACACAGTTCAGCCGATTAATTTTTACACATTCTTGGTTAGAGATGGAGATTTGGATCGACATGTTGATTTAACAGTAAAGACTTGCACTTACCAAGAATTCAACCTAAACTAGTATCCATGTGTACATGTTTTAGCTTGCATTAGGCTTAAAGGATTTTCATATGCAGACTACTATTCGTCGTATTACTCTTCTAGGTCTCTTGTAGCAGCATATAGTAGGGAAATAACTCCACCCGGACAACCATCCTACTGGTTGGTTCCAGAAGATGTCGCTGCTAAAGTTGTTCTCCCTCCAATCGATCAACGTCGTCCAGGAAGACCAAAAAAGAATCGCATTCTATCAGTTGGGGAAGAAGTTCAAAGAAGGAGTTGCACTAATTGCAAACGTCGGGGTCATAATAGTCACACTTGCACCTATCCGAAGTCTACAAGAGTACCAAATAACATCGAGAATATGAGACAGTCAAGTGGTAATAACAATGTTGCAGAATGAGTAAACTTGGAATGTTGTATGTCAACTGATGTTGTTTGTATATTTGTTTTGTATTTCTGCATTTTCTATGTAACTTTAATTAAATTGTGACTATTTGTAGATAGGAAGATGCAACTAGTAAACATTTCATATAATATATTACTATATTCCAAGAACTTGGACCTCCGAGTGACAAAAAAAATTTGACATAATTTTACTTACAGATAATTTTTTCAATCTACACAACACACCTGCTTAAAACACATCCAATAATCACTTTCATTTTTCTAATAGACAAAGTAAGCTTTCATGCATAAATCAAACTGCACTATGAATTTAAGAAAATTTTGCACATGTAATTACTTTATTGTATGTTTCATATGTCACTACTGCTTTATTTACCAACAACAATATTATATTTTCTAGAAACAACTTTTATAGGTACAGATTTACAATTTTGAAAAATTTTCATAGCAATTTGTTCTCTGAGTCGTGGATCGTCAGTTTCTCCAAACTTAAATGGTTGTCCAGCCTATAGACATTCCAAGTATTTAAGTGTGAAAATCCCATAGTCCGACCTATGTAATGGCATGCAATGTAATTAGAATGTCACAATTCTATAAAAGTAAATGTAAAAAAGTTGAGAAAATTTTCATTTATTTATACCCTCCATGTTGTTGTGGATTAGCTCCCTCCAGTCGGTTTATTTCAAATGAGGTTGTATCAGAATAAATGCTTGGCATCGTCCGCACCAACAACGAAGGCAACATCTTTCGAAGAGGAGTTGCCCAGCTAACAAGATGATTTAGTACCATGACATCCACTTTTGAATCATATACATTAATATTGCGCTCCGCTAAATTTACTTCAATGGCAACCCAATGAACATTGTTGATGTTTGCAGGAAACAGTAGCTGTAAACCAACATAAATACAACCTATTAACAAGACATTTAAAAAGAAAAATAGAAAATAATATCAAACTTGAATTGTTGAATTAGATGCTCACAAAATTGATTTTACTCCAATTCTGCCATGCATACGTCAGAGTCTTTCCATATACATAATCTATCATGTCTTGATCCTAATCAAAGTTTTTATGCTTAAACTGTTTTTTACTCAGCTTTAATGTTGACCATCTCCCTTGCAGCTTCAGCTGCATAAATGTTAAAATAAGGTTAGTATAAAAAGCTAACAATAATAGTTTGTTGCAGATTAATAGTTATTATTACCATGAAAGTGTAGTCCAGTAAAACTTTATTGCAACTATATCTCCAAGGAAAATGAAATGCATGCCGACGCATGAGACGACAATATGTCTCTAGATGCTGCATATTGCGTACACTAAGTCATACAATAGTTATCCAATAAGAGGTATAAGTTATAAATAGTTAAGGTATAGTTAATTACTTACATTACATTCCAGCCACTCAGTTGGGGACAATATTGTCCTAAACCATACAGCATCAGCCTCCAGTAATCCCGTGTCCAACCTGTACTAGCATAAATTGTACGCATATCAAAGTTTCATTATCTAATGTTGATGATAAGTATAGTGACTATGCATATTTATACCTCTTATTATTGGAATCAGATATCCATTCATTAAGTGAACGTAAAGAATCTTGATCAACTGGATGTGGAAGTCCAAATTCTGGCATATTGGGTTTTTTTGGGTTTTTCACAGTCGGATCAACATATGGACTCATCACAAACGCCGAGCGTTTGCGCTTTCTGTTCAACTTAATAGTAAGCTTCGGTGGTCTTGACAATTGTACAACATCTGGTGAACCAACTGGAATAGAGGGAGATGATATATCACGTACTAATGATGTAACCAAATCACGAATATTGTTGTCAATGGAATTTAGTATTGTCACATCATCAGCAGCCACGCTATCGGATTTATCATTTGCATGTAAGGGAGTTTGTTCACACGTCTGCATAAAAATAAATGTAGTTAATTTATGCACGTGTATAATAATAAATATCAAGATGAATTAAAGTATAAACCGGTAAATATTTTACCTTTTCAGGAAGATCAAAAGTATCAGACACCTTAGACTTGCAAATAAGCTCCGTTAGTTGAATAAACCCCTTACAGATTTCATCCTCTACTTTCCTGAAGTGTTCATCTTGTTGTGCACTGAGAGCTTTAAGTCGAACTTCAAGATTATCCTCAATTTTCTTGAAATGTTCATCTTGTCGTGCACTGAGAGCTTTAAGACTATCCAACCTCTTACTTGCATACTTTTTGTTCTTTCGACTGTATCCTTTTTGTGTCTTCGTACCAGAATCACCCTCTTTCTTCTCATAACCCCCCTCGAAACGAGTAGCATCATCTCCATAGATAGAATCTCTACCTTGTTCAACATTATTATCATCATTATCATCACACATGTCATCATCATCAAAACTACTATCATCATCAAAACATTCACTCGGACTACAAATCTTCATATCATTTAAAGCAATCCAAGATTTCAAACTCTCCCAATATGACTTACTTGCTTCATCATCCAAAGGGTTTAGAACTTGGTAGGTGGTAAGTTAACATCGAATCAAAACGAACAAAGTATATATGTAAGACTTAAGTAGATAATTGTTAAAATTAAATACCATAAATTAGTTAATACTTACGTCCATTCGCCCAAATAACTTTGTCTGTAAATAATCATAACCGGGGATCCCTTTGCATATCCAATTAAGGATTCGAGGGGCAAAATTGTTCACCCTTGTTGCATATCCAAGCGTTGACCACATTGGTATTACTTCAATTGCCCACACCTGAATAAGGAAACAAATAGTATGTTGTTAATATATAGAAAAATAGTAAGGTTCAAGAACTTACTGTACATCAAAAAGCTCCTTTAGTATCTTTACCTGAAAGGCTGTCACAAAGCCATATAAGTTTACTTTACTGCCTTTGCCTTTTCCTTTCGCGGAAGAATCAAACACATCATTCAAGTAACTGGATAGATACTTATACGACCTATGATGTATGTATGACCCCCAAGGAAACTTATTGAAAGCATCTAAGTCATCCACTAATTGTAGAGCCCAGTACTGAATGGTGTTACGCTTATCCATTCCGCATAAAGTCATTTCCAGAAACAACACCAAAGCTAACTTCACCATATCCATATCACTGATAGTTTTATTAGCCCAGAGCCTCGTTCTAAACCAATCAATCACCATTGAAACTGGTACTTTGTTCATACTAAAGTACTTCTGTCGTAGTCTCTGATTATTCAGCTGAGATTCTTCCATTTCAAACTTGGAGTAATCTCCAAACAGAAGTCCACTAACCAAATAAAACTCTATTGGGCTATACCTTATCAAGTCATTTCCAACATGAAACCACAAAGTATCTGCTAATTGCTGTTCATGTTGGATACGACACTCCCTCAAAAGAATGTGATGACAAAAATGCCCAGAAAATACTATTTCATTTACATCCAGAAAATGACAAAAACAAGTACCTTTAAAAAGTTTGAGTTGATCAACCATAAGCGTAGATTTTATCAATTGAATGTTTTCCCAATTACTGTAGCCGCTAACTCGTCTTGCTTCTCTCGATGTTTTCTTTATTTTGAGCAATTTGTCAAACTTTGTTTTAGCCATTTACACCTACAAAAACAACCAAACAATCTTCAATAAATATAAGCATTCATAGAGACACACACACACACATCATCAAAACATACCTATATGCAGTCATACATTCACATATAAACACACAGAAACATGCATACATGACAACTCGAGGCGAGGGACGTTACTTTTCTTCGTAAACATCTTAAAACCAAAACCTTATTTGAAATAGTTTATAAGTAAATTGTTTATTTAAAACGCTCATAATATTGTAAAGCATTTTAGTTTCCGAAAAATTCGGCAGAGTCTCCTCTGTTTTTCAGAAAATCCAAAATGTAACCTGCAACACAAACAACAAACATCAAATGCTTTGGTTTGCTTTCAGCTTCTGCTTTTCTCTATCCTATACAAGAAGCACAAGAAGCAGTATTGTCAGATTATTTCCTTTTTGTTTTTGTGCTTTATTATTAATTACTTTCTTCTAAGCCTTTAAATCAACCACTTAGATGGCCTAATCTCCTTAACTTACTCCTCTAATTTCTCCACAGACGACGCAATCAATTACAACCATCCACTCAATCACAGAACAGAGACAAAAACCAAAAAGGAAATTGCGGCGAAAGTGTTTGACATTGTTCATTTTCTACATAAAACCAATAACAAAAAAACAACCCACAAATATTAGAGTTGTTCAATGGAAATATATGTGAAGACAAAGGTAGTGGCAATGCACTAAGTCTTTGTTATCCACTAAAGTGAAAGAAATCAAATGACTGTATAATATATGTGAAGACAAAGGTAGTGGCAATGCAAGAAAACCGGTTCCCAATAACACCCTGCAATGAAAGGTTAGCTGCTTGTCCGGAAAATAACATCAATTTTTCTTTTTTTTTTTTGGAAGAATAAACAACATCAATTTTACCTACTCAGTTTTGAACAATTATATAATTTGATATAGACTGTTTTATCCTGTTTTGTTCTGCACCTCTCAAGCATTTGTTGCTATTTCATCACAATATGGAGCACTATCCTGCAGGTCATAAGCTGAATATTAACTAGCTTAATTCACCTCTAATCTATTAAATAAAAGAGGTGGAAAGTTTTTGATTTAATAAATAATCATGCATGGTCTTAAAACTAGATGGATTAAATTTCGGATTCTAATCGTAGAATATACATCTCAAATTTTAAACATAAATATAAGAAGATGCATATACAAATTAGCTCACAAACACCAACATAATGTTCATAGGTAATGCCTATGTATAAAGTACTGTTAATTCAACCAATTCTTGTTTTGTTTTGTCGAGAATTTTCTTTGAGACTCTTCTGTGCTCTCAAAAACTAAGACAGTCAGTAATCCTCCTAGCAATTTATTAATCTGACTTCTAACTTTTTTTCCTGTATATGGAATCATAAATTGGACTATACACACGCTTTTCATTTTAGGATGCAATAATTGCAAAGCAAAAAGGAGTCAAATCCAGTTTAAAAGGAATCATACATGATATCTATATTACACAATTAAAAAACCAGTCCAAAAAACAAACACAGATATCCATATGTTTATTATGGCTTGTCTTCGATGTAGAATAAGCACTGAATCATTTCAAAACAAATGAGAAGTCGTGTAGCTATTGTTGGACAAGTCAAGACTACTATACATATTAATTGACTAAGATGATGTACAAGTACTTTAATGCATAACTTTTTTGAAAAATTTTCCTCTTCGAGACAGAGGGTGACCCGATTTCGGGTCACCCTCTGACCCAAAGAGCTAACAATAAAAAAAAAAAAAAAATCAATACAAACAATGAAAACTCATACAAAAAAGCCAACCAATACTAACAGTCAATAAAAAATCAGTCCAAAAAACAAACACGGATATCCATATGTTTATTATGGCTTGTCTTCCATGTAGAATAAACACTGAGTCATTTCAAAACAAATGAGAAGCCTTGTAGCTATTGTTGGACAAGTCTAGACTACTATACATATTAATTGACTAAGATGATATACAAGTACTTTAATGCAGAACTTCTTTGAAAAATTTTCCTCTTCGGGTCAGAGGGCGACCCGATTTTGGGTCACCATCTGACCCGAACAGCAAACAATAAAAAAAAAAATCAATACAAACAATGAAAACTCATACAAAAAAGCCAACCAATACTAACATTCATAAAAACAATCACAAACCAACATAATCAATCAAAACTCATTCCAAAATAAACAATCAAAGCTAACAACTATAAAACAATAAAAAAAACAAACCAATACAAACAATGAAAACTCATCCAAAAAATACTTAATCTTAAAATCCCCTACGCAAATCATTCGAAGCTGAGATCATTCATTAATCTTAAAATCCCCACATTCCAAATAATTAAAACCCACCAACACAAACAATCAACATTCATCCAAGAAACTAACAATTAAAACCCAATAAAACCCCACACAAACTATCAAACCATACCACAAATCATTCAACATAATTCCAAACAATTAAAACCCACCAACACAAACAATCAACACTCATCCAAGAAACTAACAATTAAAACCCAACAAAACCCCACACAAACTATCAAACCATACCACAAATCATTCAACATAAACCAAAAATAATTAAAACTCACCAACACAAACAATCAACACTCATCCAAGAAACTAATAATTAAAACCCAACAAAATCCCACACAAACTATCAAACCATACCACAAATCATTCAACATAATTCCAAACAATTAAAACCCATCAACACAAACAATCAACACTCATCCAAGAAACTAACAATTAAAACCCAACAAAACCTCACACAAACTATCAAACCATACCACAAATCATTCAACATAAACCAAAAACAATTAAAACCCAAACGAAATTGTACAACATGTTGGGCGAAATGTACCTTCTTGTTGGGTTTGGACTTTCGTCGAATAGTTGGTGGGTGTTTTGGTTGGTTTGGGGTTGTATGGGCTGTTGTGGTTGACCTTGGATGGGTGGTTGCGGTTGTGCTTGGCCGGCGGTTGAGCTTCGACTTCGCAGTACGTTCATTTAGCTTGGGCGACTTCAAGTGGAGGTTTGTTCACCTCGGTCGGCAGTTGGGATGGCGAGTGGAGATTGCTTGGCTTGGGTGCAGCTTGGTTGAGTTTTGATGCACCTTCAGATGCCGTGACTGGTCTGAAATGGAAGCAAGGGCTGCAGTGAGTGTCGTCTGCCGTGAATGGGATAAATGGCTGCTGTGAGTGGTTTGCCGTGAATGAGAGAAGGGGTGCCGTGAAGCGTGCCATAAAGGGGAGCAATTTGCTGCCATGAAGTCCTGAGGGCACCGTGAAGGGGAGCAATTTGCTGCCGTGAAGGGGAGAAGCTTTTGTGGTTTCGGGTCTGCCATGAGATGCAACAGGAGAAGTTTCTATGGTTTTCGGTCTGCCGTGAGATGCAAGAGGCGAAGTTTTTGTGTTTCAGGTCTGCTGTGAGATGCAAGAGGAGAAGGTTGGGTGGTTTCGGGTAAGTTTTCGTGGTTTTGGGTTTGCCGTGAGAGAGGAAAAGGTTTTGTTGTCGTGAGATGAAATGGGAGGGTTTGCCGTGAGATATAAATTAAGGCAATTTTTGTCATTTTAGGGCACATTTGCAATTGAATTACATCAAATGGCATTTTTGTCATTTCAGTTTGTATTTAGGGCAATTTTGCTAAATTCCCTTAAATAAATTATAATCTAAAATTAAAGTAAGAATCTGAAACTTCAGGTTTGAATATCCAAATAAAACTGAGAATAAATTTATTAAGAATCTAGAATTTCTGATTTAGATTTAAAATCTAAAAATTTGGATTCAAATCGTTCATCGAAAATTCAATCAATTAAAGCAAATTTAATGGAACCATTATGTCATATGCAAAAGTAAGAACATAACAACACAAGATCAAATTTGTTCAATCTTTATTAAATTTTTCATAACTCGAAAAAGTCATTGCTTTTCATGTATATGTATATCCATAACATTGACTTTATACATAAAATACAAACTTGTACATTTTATTATCTTTTGTGTTTAAATTCATGGTCTAAGACACACTCTTTCTATATAATAAGCAGAGATAATTATATTACTTTAGACAACTATAATTTATTTCACACATACAATTGTCCACATTGAGTATGAAAGCTAACAAAATTTAATTAAAATTTCACTAGAATTTCTAGTTAATATATCAGAATTTATAATTCTGATATACTAACTAGAAATAGAGTTTCTAGTTTTAATAGATAATATATATCAGAATTTATAATTCTAATTAAATTGAAAGTGTAGAACCTCTAGTTCTAAATAAATTGGCAAAATAGACTTTCTGGTTTTAATAGATAAATATATCAGAATTTATAATTCTAATTAAATTTATAATATAAAACTTCTGGTTCTAATGAATTGAAAATTTAAAACTTTTGATTCTAATTAAATTGATATTATAGAACTTCTGGTTCTAATGAATTGATAATTTAGAACTTCTTATTCTAATTAAATCAACATTATAGAACTTTTGGTTCTATTTGAAAATTAAAGCTTTTAATTTTAATTATCGCTTACAAACTTGAGGTTGTAAATTAGAAAGTTAGAAGGAATATCATATTAAATAAAATATCAAAACATAAGTTCAATGATATTAAATTTACTTCTAAATGCAAAAGATCTAAAAATAACAATTCTCATATAGTAATATTCATAAAATTATTTAAACAAACATCGAGAACATTAATATCTCACATAGAGTTAAAATATATATATATATATATATTTACTTCATATATTTTCCGTATAGTACATAAACAAGGAAAAGAATATTTTTTTTTTCTCTCCATACACAAAACAAAGACAAACTCTATAATTTGTTTTCTTCTCTCTTTTTGCATCAATCAAATCATTAAAACAAATTTTTCAACTCAATATTTTCTCTTTATACAATTAATCAAATCATGCAAACGGTATATAAATTTAAAACTCTTAACATATACTTTCAAAACAAAATCCATATTACATATATTTAAATAAACATATAAACCATAATAGCAAAGAGATAAAAATCAATTAAACTTGAAGAAAAATTTATTTTAGATCTAACATAACATCTGTTAATATAATATGACCTCTATATGAAACACATATATTAGTAAGATTATTTGAATCAAATAGTAAAAAGTAGATCACATAAATGAAATCTCTCATACCAGATTCGTGTTAATAATGTGTTATAAAATATAGCCTAAAAGTAATGAATATAAAATAATAATCAAATAAAAGAAAACAAGCAAAAATAAGAGAGAAAGAAAGAAAATAGTTCAGTTGATATGTTTTCTCAATGATTATAATATAGACTTATTTATAGGCAAATACGAAAATCACTTCTATAATAAAATAGTAATAAATAAGGTAGAAAATATTATTTAAAAAAAAATGGTGTTAAGACTATATATTCATAACATAGATGACCAATATTATTATATATATATATATATATATATATATTTTTTTTTTCTCTCTTAAATCTCTCAAATTTCGTTTATAAAATTGTTAGCACCATATTAATATTGACAAAAAAATTCTTTCATGCTTGTTCTTTTCTATTTATTTTTTCTTGTAAAGAACATTTATACTCAACAAATTGAATATTAGAGGTTGTATATAAAACTTCTTTTATAAAAATGCTAGCATCATATCAATATTTACAAAGAATACTTACTTTCATGCTTGTTCTTTTCTATTTATTTTTTCTTGTAGAGAACATTTATACTCAACAAATTGATTATTAGAGGCTGTATATAAAACATTGTTCAAATAATATGAAATTTAGGGATTTCCCCAGGAATGCAAACATCAGCTCATAAATTATTAGCTAGTTTTGAGTAGAACACATAGTTTGATTTTCGTTGCCAAAGTTGAAAACTAAATTGAGCATATTTCAAGCTGTCTCTAACCCAAAAGAGGATGTAGCCATACGCCCGATTCATTATCAATTAAGTCATATTATATTTACAATAATTAACAGTTAGAATCATATTTACTTATTGTAATTAAACATGTTTAAATGTAATTTTTGGACAAATTAAAAGAGAAATTTGGTTTTTACCCACTTTTTCATATAAATTTGTTTTTAACCTTCAAACAAACAATTTTCATTTTATATCTAAATTTACCCAAATACCCTTAATTCAAAAAATAATTACAGTTTTTAAATCCACTTTAAAAATGAGATTGGTTTTTAAAGTTTATTTACTAGTTTTTAAGTAGACTTAAAAACCAATTCTACCCAGTCACTGGCTTAACGCTGCATTTAATTGAAAATCTTCATTTTTAAGCCAAATCTAATCTTAATCATTAATACCCAACATCTAAAATGCAAAAAGACTTGAAAAGCCACCAAAAAAAAAAAAAATCTCAACAAAACTCAAACAATTAATAAAAAAAACTAGAGATCTCATACTATAAACAATTGAGGAGAATAACAAAGTACGTAGGGATAATTCGGGTAGTTTGGATATAAATTGTAATTAATTTATTTGAGAGATTAAAAACAATTTTTTTTTTCTTTAAATAGTGGGTAAAAACAAAATCCCTCTTTTAGGATGACTATTTCTTGTAATTTCCACTATGAGGTTCATGTCTAATTGTAATAAGATATAATAAAAAAAATAGATTTTCTCTATATATATATATATATATATTTTTTTTTTTTTGGTAAAGAAAATATCACTATATGACACTTTTAAATATTGGATTAACAATCTTATCCCAATTCAATAAAGTTAACAATTGAGTCCCAAACCTTATTTTTTTGCACACAAATACCCTTGATAAAATTGATGAGAATGCTACATTTTTTTAAAAATGACTCAATTGTTACATTTATTGTAAGGATATTTTAGTATTTTTATACATGATTTAAGATTCAATTATTATATTTTTAAAAAAAATAACATAAATGTTAAGTCATTAATTTAATGTGCTATTTTTGCACTTTTTCCGAATAAATATATAATAAATTATAATCAGTAAATTTAAAATGTAACCACTCATTTGTTTTGTCAAGTATATTCATACCTTATGTGTTCCCAAAGATACCCCTACATATGAAAAACCTCACCATGACAAAACACCTCAATATGACCCAAAAAAAAAAGGGCTTGGAGACGGTACTAAATTGGCACCTATCCGAGTTCTTATACAACTTCAAACTGGCAAAAGAGGCTAGTAGACTACTATAGAAGGCAGACTAAGATAAAGAGATCCGTGGAGCCATTGTCCGTACTCAACTGCATTACAAGCTGAAAATACATTTCTATCAAGGGAATTGTACGGCACACAAACCTCAAATTTACACACGCCTGGTTCCTGTAAGTGCCCCTCGGTTGCATGACATTGTTGCTCTCTGGTTCAGGAAGAACTACATCTGGCACAACAGCTGGCTTTCCCTCCAGTGCAGATTCATCAACTGGAACCCACTGCACTTCTTCCCACTCTAATGATCTCCGATGTACTTCCCAAGCCATGTCTTGCTCCTCCTTTGAAAGCCTTTCCTCTTCGTTCTCTTGCAAAAGGGTCTCATGTTCATGGTAATTGGCAATCCACCTAAGTGAAAAAAGGTAATGAATCATATGAAACATGGGGGGTTCTATATACAATGAAATGCTGATATCCAGTGGGTCAAGAATAAATTGCCTTATTGAGTGTCAAGTATTCATGCATAATAGTAAGTGAGAGAAAATAACAGAAAGCACTTGTTGCTGACATGGTGACTTGTTAACAACACAAGATACACGATAAAGAATCATGATCTGTTCTTGATTCAATGCATGTAATAACTCTCAGACAACTTGTCAAGAACAAACCACCAAGTGTTGTATTAAATGAGAAAAACTGCATGATTAGGCTACACATTTTTTCTGGAAACCATCACATTTTGAATTAATACACTAAATCCATTCATATAAAAAAGCATACTTTTTACTTCAAAAAAACAGGTATACTTTTCTTTTAAAAAAAATAAATTATTTATTGTTTAATTAAAACTACCTTGCATGATGCTTGCCAAGTAAACATTCCATTAATTTATCAGAAGGGTAACTTCCAAGATTTCCATTTTTGCAAGTTGAATTTTGACTATTTCCCTGTCGGTTCACCTGACTGTAGTTCAGTCAAAGCCTCAGGGTTTTCCTCATCACCAAACTTGAAGGGATGTAACATTTGTTTCTTCAGAGATAGTCCTATGTACTTGTTGTCTATCTACTACCCTTGCTGCAAGCCCTTCCTTTTGTCACCTATATGAAAAATTCTCTTAATCAGTAAACAGAATCATAAAATGAATAAGCTATTTGCTGTTTTATTACCTGACGCTTGTATATCTTTTCTTCCATGGTTCCATGTGCCATCAATCGGTAAGCAAAAACTGGCTTTGTTTGTCTATACCTGAAAAAAAATATATAAATTTATATGTAAAGTTAGCCCAAAATTTTGATCCATGAATCGAAATTAAATTGATTTTGATCCATGCCGATATCAAGGCAATAGACATCCAACAAAGTATCGAATTTTTAATTATGTTTTGAAAAGACATCAAATATTCCCCAAGATTTCAAAAAAGTATCAATTTAGTGCATCTCGTCAGTCAACTAATGATCAAACTTAATGGACAACATAGTGGACAAGGGTGATTTTGTCATCTTTGACCTCAATCCAAGATTTTGACACATGTATGAATTAGGTAATTTGGACAAAAATTAAAAAAATTAAAAATTAACAAAAAATTAAGAAAAATTTAAAAAACAACAATTAATAAAAATAATAATTTTTTTTTTAAAAAAAATGATTTGACGATGAACCAAATCAACGATGATTTAGTTCGTCACCAGATTATGGTGATGAACTGAATGATCTGATGCACCACTAGAATCTAGTGATGAGTCAGCTCATCGTCGACCTGGTTCATCACCAAATGATCCGATGATTCTATTGATTCTAGATTTATGAAGATATAGTAAATAAAATCTACGTTTTAATTCTTCTTTTAGGTATGTTTTATGAGATGCCATTCATAGGGTTTTACAAAATTTGAAAGGCTCTAATACCACTTTCCCTACTCTGATAAGCTGAGTAGGAAGCATCAAGAAACAGGAAGTACTTGCAAGGAATACCCAGAGAAAGTTCCAGGAAATTGCTCAGCCATAATTTCCATTGCTGCAAGGATTGTGACTACCTAACAAATCACCAAATTATTAGGACATGGAAAAAAAATTAAATTAAATTAAAAAATAAACAAACAAACAAGCAATAGATACAAAGTTTTAAAGCTTTACATACAGGAATCACATTATCAGTTTTCCCATTTGTGGGGATATCACTGCATAGACCTTTGAGCTTTCTACAATCTTATACAATCTGTCTCTGTCCCCACTAGTAGTTCCCATGACACAGGACAGTCCAACTTTGCAATATAACTCTGCATTATCTACATTTTGCAAACGACACAAAAAAGTATTTATTAAAAAAATGAATAAATAAAATTATAAGGAGTGTAACTTGTGTGTAGCCTAGGAAGTACACAATAGAGTGATTGTTGTAGTTAAGTTGGTATAAAATGTAACAAAATAACAAGGTCAACAAACTTTAAACTATTAATAGACCATAATGGTAATCTACAGCATTTGATTAGACATGGTTCAGGGACAAGGAATTGGTGACTTCAGTGAAATTTTCTATATACATTCCCTTTTTTATACTATATCTTCATTTACTAGTAATCTCTACTAATATATATGATTCAAAAGACCTAAATCATAGCCTAAAGACTCTGCTCTTTCATTCAGGAAATAAAAAGCTACTAAGTCCAATCTCTCAGACAGAAAAGTAAGTTTCTAATTCTAATTTTGTACTCTTTTGAAAGTAACAAAGTACAATTAGTCACCATTCACTGCAGTAGGCACAGTATAGTCCACCACGATCATGTTCGGATGTTCACCAAAGACCGAAGCAAGGACAACTTCTTTGTCAGACAGACCATGTACCAGAATCTCTTTCCCACACACTTCCACAGTTTTCCCAGCTTACCCTACTGAGCCAAATGATACAGGAATGAGACTAAGTCCTGCAGAGACTGCTGCATTAATAACAGCCTTCCCCATTTTGCCAGTACAACCACTTACTTGCAATTAACAAAACAATGTCAAGGCATCAGCTATATCATTAACGCACAACACATACATTAAGCATACATTCTTCTCAACTAAACAAGTACAACAAACACATAAGAGTCCACTAACACGAATCCTACACACACATGATAAAAACAAAAAAAGTTATGTTTCTTTTTCCAATACAATAATGTAAATATAACCTTTCTATTCAGTTTTTCAATCCCTAACATGCATCTGGATATATATATACATCCTTCCTTGCTATTAATTGCTATATCAGAGCGAATTCTACATGACAATCAAAACTCCATCTACACAGTAAATGCAAGCCAATCAAATGTCAAATTGATATATATATACATATATATATATATATAAAGGCTCCATTAACACATGCCCTAAGAGTACATGGTAAAGACAACATTAAAAAAATTTTATGTTTCTTCTCCCAATATATTAACGTAAATGTAACTTTTTTATTCACTTTCTCAACCCTTAACAAGTACTTGAATACAATTATTTTGTTCCGCCAAATGATATAGTACTTCATTCGGGGCTGGAACAACAGAAGCTTTATAAGGAACAGCTTTCACACCCTTAGAAATTTTCACGATAGTCTTTATTCTAACAATTTGACCCAGACATTTGGTCCGGAAGATCGAAGAAATCTATCTAGAGAAGTTTTTGTTCTTAGGCAAATTTCCCTCTCTCTACCTCAACTTCTAGCCTTAGTTGAAGATTTCTCATTTCTTCTTCTACGCCTAGAAGGCCCCAGTGTATTCATCCATCCATCTAAGGGACACTAATTGATAATTGATTTTTAGTGTGTTTAAAATAATATGTAATTCTCTAAGCCTATGTCTTAATTTATTTGAATACAACACATATATTAAGAGCTATACTGACGCGAATTTCGCATGACAGTCGTCGTTTTTTTGGGAAAACACATTAAAATCTGTTGCTACCACCGTAGTGTATGATCAAAATTTCATTCACACAACAAATGCAAGCCAATCAAATCTCAAACTTATAAGTTAAAAAATAAAATAAAATTAAAAAAGAAATGCTTTTCTACTCCAACTCAATGTTCAATACTCAAAAATGTTAACAACTCATCATTAACAAAACTAACCTAAAAAAAAAAACCCTTTAGGGCCTATTGACAACAAAACCAAACAGAACAGAAGGGCAGTTAGTGTTGTACCATGATTTGAACATCCATCAGCTTAGACAAGGGTGTGTGTTGTTGATCTTTTGTTGTTGGTTTTGACATAGACATAACTAGTGGGACTGGAGGCTCTGGTTTAGAGAAAACAACGTTGACACTACCACCACCAAAGTGTCTTCTTCGGGGTCCGCTTTCTCCTGATAAAGAACCCAACTTTGGTCCAAACTGGTTGGTGGGTGGAGCTTTGAGCATGGGCGACATGGGTTTTGATTTCTGAGAGATTCAAGTTTTTAACGCTTTGCACATCCAGACACAGAGCGAGTGTGTGTGTGTGGGGTTAAGAGACACTAAACCCATTAGAGTCCGGACTCCAGGGGGACCGACCGGGCCAACCCGTGGACTTCATGGGTCTGGTCAAATAATAGTGATGGGTCAAATAGGGACTGGAGCGGGCTTGAATACATTTGGGTTCGGATTGAAATATGTTTGACTAATGACACCTGCATCCCACTAAAATTGTACGTACACGTACACCTCCTTTTTGTATGTACATTCTATTAAAGATTGTTTTAATAAATTATAGATTATAATTATGACTAATAAAAATGTGTACAAACAGTTTTAGAAGGGTGTAAATATGGACACTCAATATATTTTTCCTTTGAAGAACCCAGTAGTGGATTTTAGTGACATTTAGATCGGATAAAACATGTTTTAAACTGGGCAAATTGAAGAGTGATGGTATTTATATCTCACTAAATTATATGTACACTCCTTTTACAAGCATTTTCCATTATTTATTTTTTTTATTTTTGAAAAAGATTGTTTTAAGAAATTATAACCTCGTTAATATGAAGAATATTATTTTTTAAAATTATATTGTGTGTGTATATATATTTACAAATAAATATCATAAAAATTACAATAATGGTAGAAATCTAATATTTTTATCTAACTTTTCATTTGCCTAAAAAATGATTAAAACGACTAGAAGTGAGCATTTCTAACCCAACCCGACCAACCCAATCCAACTTGACCACTTTTTATCGGATTGGGTTGGGTTATATCTTTAAAAAAATTAAGATGGGTTGGGTTCAAAATTTTTTAACCCAATTTAATTTTGAACCCAACCCAACCCAACCCGACAAATGTCTATCGCTAATTCTAAATCCAAGTTTTTTTTTTTTTTTTTTTAAAAGTACATTTACTAGAGATGAAGATCAAGAATAGTCTATATGGTGGATTAATCTTTTATTTTTAATCATTGAATATTTATTTGTAAACAAATTACTAAGACTATAAAAATTACTAACTAAACTTTTTATACCTTTGTAGTGGATTAAATCTAACCCGATCAACTTAACATAAATCAACCCGATTATTATTGGGTTGGGTTGGGTTGAAAAATTTTTAACCCAATCCATATTGGGTTGAGAGATTTTCAACCTAACCCAACCCGAACCCGAAAACGCCCACCCCTAAAAACGACCCAAACCACCCCATCTTAACTCAAAGATTAATGAAAAATTAGAAGACTTCTTGGTCATGGACCATTGTGTAGAAATCCAAGCTTGCGAAAATTACGAAGAGTGGTAATACTACTTTTTTCTTACTTTTTAAAAAAAACTGTTTACATTATCGACAATTATATTTAATGCCAGAATATGGGGCAGTATATTTGTATGCAATTAGAAAGCCTTCCTAGTTTATCATTATTATTATTTTGTTTCCTGTCAAAAAATTTAGTGTGATAATATGATAGTCTTGTGCCTCTCACCACGGAAATTTCGTTTGTGAAGTTACAAATTACCTGGAATTATTATAAGCGATCTTGGTAAAAATAAGTTGTGTCTATGACCATTGCCAAAGCACCTGCTACACCTTTGGAAAATCATCCCAATTTATTTTTTATAATGATGAAGGAATTTGCATAAACCGAACCATTTTGGGTCTGAATTAACTAAAGCAATTATTATCTATATCCAAGCCATATTGTTGGTCATTTAAAAGTGCAATTCACATCCTGAATATGAGTATTATGCATTACTTGATTACAAAACTCCTATCTTTTCTTCTAGTCTAGTTTGAACTGGAAAGACATCACTAGCACTGGCTACAGCTAAAGAAGCAAGGGTGCCCGTTGTTAACATTGAAGCCCAACAGTTGGAAGCTGGACCATGGGCTGGGCAAAGTGCATCAAATGTTATAGAACTATTTCAAACAGCAAGGGATTTGGAATGTATAAGCTTTATAGTTTATTCTTTGTATTCCCATTCAGTCTGAATCTCAAATTAAACAAAGTTTATGTTGTGTCTTCGGTTCAACTTCCAGGGATCAAACTGCAATATATTTACAAAACTTAGATGTAGTTATTTTGATAAATATTTTGACTCTTAATTGTTTCTTTATTTGTCATTATGCTTGACTGAAAGAGTCCAAAGAAGAGCAAAAGGATGACAAAGAAGGACCAGCAAAGCCAATAGGAGAAAAGAGAGCATCTTAGATACCCATCATTTAGCTAACATGTTTAATAACTTATTTATAACTCATTTAACAATATTTAGTACATTTAAATTTTAATATAAATTTAATAAAAAAACAAAATTAAAATAAAGATATACAAGACCTTTTAAATTCACAAATACAATCCAAAACATAAAAAATGTACATATAACTACCACAAAAATTACATAAATACCCCTCTAATATGAAATTACCTTTTTACTCATGTTAAACGGGTCAACCCAACACATTTAAGAAAACACGAACCCCAACACGACTAGTAAATAGGTTGGATAGATTAACCCGTTTATTTACTTAACTTGTTTATGCTCAACTCTAACTCATAATAATCATGTCAGTTTGGTGTCATCTCATCATATCAAGTTCCAAATTATCAACCCCAAACAATATCATCAAACACAACAACATCATCATTACCAAACCTCAACAACAATATTAAATACAACAACATAAAAAAAAAAAATGTTTGGAAACCTAGAAGTTTCCTGGGTTTCCTCACTAGAAAGCCAAGAAACTTTTGGGTTTCCTAAACACTTGAGAACTTAGAAACTTTTGAGATTTCAGTCACGGAAACCCAAAAGTTTGGTTTCCAGCTATGGAAATCCTATGTCTAGGTTTCCATAGTCGACTAGATCTCCATCGATGAAGATTCACCACCGAAAGTAAAAGAGAGAACAAGAGAGGAAGAGAGAGAGAGAGAGAAGTAGAAAAAAGGATAGAGTTTCTGGGTTTTTTTTTTTTTTTTTTTTAATTATGCTCACTATCCACCATGTTGATGGATGGTGAACATAATTTTAGAAAAAAAATTACTTATATTTTTAAATTTTTTAATAATTAAAAAAATTAATAGTTTTAATAATCATAATTTATTTTAGATATGAAAGATGACGATTTATTTTTTAATATCAAATTATCATTTTATTAAATATTAATAAATTTTTTGCATTTTATTTTGTTTTGACAATTTCGCTCTTTCATGTTAATAGTCCAATATTTACTTTTAACGTCCAAGTTAATAGTAGGAGATTTTTTTGGATATTTTAATAAACTATAGGGGGATTTTTATCTATTTCGGAAATTAATTTGGGAAATATTAGCAATTTTTTAAATTTATAGAGGATTTTGACTATTATACCAAATTGTAATTGAAAAATAGAATTACTCCTTTTTCTTTTAATGCATTTAAATATTGAAAATTTCAATATGTGAATGAAGGATGCTTATGTACTCATTGTAACAGTTCTACTGTTCTAACCAACTTCCATCTATTATTTATTCCAACCACAAACACCATCCAATACTTGTACTAATACCCACAAGTTTGCCTCACAACGCAAAAGGAACTCTCCCCATATAAAGCAAAACTAATTCAGCAATCTGTTTTAAACTTTTGCTTACCTTTGAAATTTAATCATTTTTAAGCATTATAACATTACCCTGTTAAGCATTATTGTCACATGAACAAATTATGATTACTACCCCTTTAGTCGAATGTTAAAATTAGTCAACAACTCGAGCTTCTTCTATAATTGAAATTTCATCTGTTTTAAAATTTTAATCATATTTTTAATTGAAGGAATAAACACCAGTATAACAGTTTGGAATAGTGAAAATAATGCAATTTGAATTTCTTCTTCTTTGAAGTATTACAACTAATTTAGGATTTAAAATAATAATAATAACAATAATAAGGCTTGAATCTTGCAAGCTCGAACGTGTTAATGTGATAATCAATAGTGATGGACCAATCCCATTTTGCCGCAGCTTGAAAATTTACTGAACAACGGGGTATTTATAAGCATTTGTATGAAATAAGTTCTACGCCATGTCATACAATTTTTTATTGTTAATTAAAACATCATGTATGACAATATATATATATATCATTCAAAACTTCAAAAAAAAAAAAAAAAAAAAAACAGCGAATTAATAACGCAAAACGCACCTGGTTAGCAGCAAAAATAATCTAGATCGCTTTGTTGTTTAACTGGGGTCGGAATTCAATCACGAAACTTAGAATGAAAACACAAATCACAATGTAAATACCTTGTCCTTCAGTGTTATGCTCTCTGTTTTTGGTTTCTTCATTGCTGTTGTTTACTTTTTCGTATGTTGTATATCACATACACACTATCTTAGAAAAAACTGATGCCCATAATTTTATCTAGTTAAGTAACTGCTGCATGTAGTTACAAAACCACCAAAAACCGATTAGCAAAATTGCCAATGGCAGTTAATCAACATCATCCAACTATCTATTGGATTTGGGTTCGAGTTTTGGGCCATTTTGGGTGGACCCGACCCAAACCCATATAACCCAACATCTCCTACTCACACAAGATGGGCCAAACAAAAACTAACAAAGAAAACGCTAATGACCTCTTTATAATAAGGAGTACAGATATTCATATAGGTAAATACATTGTGTGACATATAAACAACGAAATTTATGATAGGACTTACTTTTTAAATCTCAATTGTACTTTTATACAAGAGATTATCAATTTGTTCATTATTATGTTCTAGATTTAATAGAGTTTTATTTGTTCAAGCATATTCGATCCTTTTAATACAACATGTTTGATCCTTTAATATTTCATATAATTACAATTGTGATTCCAAATCACAATTTGTCGATATGTAAATATATGAAAAATAAAATTAATTAAATCTTCCTATCTCACTTTTATTTCTTGGTCAACAAAAAATGACTGACATCATAGAAATGTCTTATAGGTCGCATTATCATTGCCATAGAAAACACACTAATAATACAAGTATCACTTCGTAAGTTTGAGATAAAGTAAATAGTCACTGAAGACATAGGTAGAAATTTTACAAACTTCAATGGAACTTACACAATGAGGAATTAAGGATAAATTCATTCATTTTCCATATCAATCATAATAAGCACATATGGTATGAAACACATGTTACGGTGAATCTTGTCATTCAATAAGGACGCGTATGTCTATTATATTTAGATTAATCACTGTACATATTTTAGTTCAGACACTCTCTTAATGTCTAACCTGAGTTTCTAAAAATCGCTTTCTAAGCGCCTCTTGTTAAGTGTTAACGTCGGGAAATGGTTCCCTTAGTCAACGAGGTTGTTTTAGGGCCCAAACTCACAGTTTTCGTACGATCGAAGGGTTGCATGCAAGAATAAAATGGAGAAGTTAGAAGCGAGGAAGAAGATACGCAGAAGATTCTTAGAGTGGTTCGGCCCAAAAAGATGCCTACGTCCACTGTTCACTCCTTCACTATTTGGGCAGAGTAACGACACTCAATCATTCCTCTCCTTTTTTATGGTGAAAACCGTCCCCTTTTATAGAGGAATGGGACATGCTACAGTAAACAGAATAAGACAAAAGTAAATAGTTAACTACAGTTACACTGATAGACAGCATTTAATGCGCCGGAAAACCCAATTAAGACGACTGACAGTACATTAAATGCGGCCGAAAATACATTAAATGCGGCCGAATCCGTCGCATCCGAGGTCTGTTCCACAGAAGATCTTTGCTGACCGGGTCGGATATGCAATGATGGGTTGTTGAGGTTGATACTCTGACTTTTGGTAGAAATGGCGTGCATGGCAAGCTTTGGAACTGTACCCTGCATGGCGCTGTTGATTCATACTGACCGGAACTTCCAAACTAGAGAGGGAGACGGATGTTTCCATCAGGCTGGAAAGTTGACGGGATGGATTCTGGACCGGCACGCCCGCAGCCGGTCACGGCATTAAAGTGGATAACATCGTGAGTGAAGGAGTCGGAATGCGTTCACGCTCAGAAAATAGCGGCCAGCTCAGACGGACAACTGTGGGCTAAGATGGCTAGTTGGATGCCTCTGATGGACTGCTCTTCTATGGCGGATACCTTAATCAGACTGGAAATAATCGGTCACACAGGCTGTCAATCGTGGCGGGAATATGGCGATCTGATATAATTGTCCCGGATGGCGGATATTCTTGTGGATATACCTGAAGGATGGAAGTGAGCGATCAGCGACGACGACCGGCGGTTCACTATTAACAAGTAGAATTCTGGGGGCTCATGGCGACTGAGCGATATGGAACATAACGGTCATAATGGATTTCGCGGAATAGGTGGGATTTGTTAAGATCGGGATATCAGACTGAGCGACTGCGGGCTTAATGAGCGATAACGGGCTTCGGCTTCAGCAAGCGTCCACTAATTGGCTCCACTTCCAGGAGAATGGACCAAGATGAGGACGGATATTTGGACGTCTGGGCCTCTGGGATTTTACTGTAGACCCAATTGGGCCGGACTGTTCTGATCGCAATAATTCCACCATAACATAAAGCCCCCTGGCTCTTGGTGCTCAGGAGAGGACCAGGAGACACATATTCCAGAGCGAGCAGAATAGGCGGGGAACGGTTACATGAAGAGGGCGGTTACAATACCTTTTGAATTCTACTTTATTGTCAGACCACGTGGTGCTTCCCCAGATGACGGTTACTGACCATAACGCGCGCCGTGTGCATTTAATGCACGTCACTCAACTGACATGCCGCATAATGATAAAATCCCGGGAATCGCGCCATGTCATCAGATTGGGGGCGGTTGCACAGCTGTCTCTATCCAACGGCTGAGACTGAATTATTTGAAAAGAAGAAAAACCCCTCCACATTCTTCTTCTGGCATTTTTCCAGAATCCATAGGCATTTCCTTGGTCTTCTCCATTCGTACTGACTCTCCAACAATATTCAGAGGTTATCGTTTGCAGCTTCCGGCGACCACCATAATTCAGGTTAGGCTCTTCTCCCCTGTTCACATTGTTCTTGGTGTTACTGTTTGCTGTCTTCTGCGTGGCGTTCTTCCCTCTGGGATTTTGGATTGGTTGGGGTGGATAGCCTCTGTGTTGTCTCTGGTCTAGGGTGGTCTAATGGTAGCAGGGGGTGACCGGTTCGTTTCTTTTTCTTCTTTTCCCAATTCTGGGGGGGGGGTTCTTTAGGACGAGGCTCCTATTCCTTCCACCCTATACCTTCCTAGAAGCGCGGCTTGACATTTAGGTCTAACTTCCTTAGGCTTTTCTTGGTCGGTTTTAGATTGGGTGACTGTCAGCAGTCTAACTGGCTGTTCCTTTTGTAGATGTCAAGCCGCGGACTCCGCTATCGCCGAGTCATGTCCAGTGACGAAGGCTCCGAGGGGAGGTCCTCTCAGCGCGATGAGGGTTCTTCAAGTGCGAATGCTCAGGATAGCGAGGACACACCGAGCTCTTCTGGGCGTGAGAGAACCTTTGCGTACGAGACTTTTTATCAACATGACTCCCACATGACTGTTAGGGAACTCAAGACCTTGGCCGACGCATTCCATTTTCCTTCGACATGTCGCGTCATGATCCCCGCCCATCACGATCATGCGGCTGATCCTCCCGAGGGATTCATAGCGATCAGCCGCCATCATGTAAAGATGGGGTTTAGGTTTCCGGTTCCCCCGTACCTGATAACTCTGTTGAATGATCTGGAAATAGCCCCCTTTCAACTTACGCCAAATTCGTACGGCCAAATTACCACCTTGGCCTATACCTTCCTCAAAAATGGTCTTCCGCCCCCTACCTCAAGTATCATCCAAAGCCTTTACTTTTTTAAGTCCACCACCAATCTTCACAATACTAAGCGAGACGGTATTTATTACATAACCGCTCGCAAGTCCCCTTATAAGGCGTTTTTGCCACAGAACGTTGGTAAATCGAATGTGGGGGATTACAAATCGAAGTGGTTTTATGCCACTTGCCGGTCCTTACAACAGCTTGTTCATCTTGATTTCAACAATGGTCCCGGTAGGCTTATTTTAACTTGCAACCGGGGCGTTCGTATATTTGTCATTAAGCATTACCATCACTGACACACATTTTTTTTTTTTTTTTTTTTTGCATGCAGCTTTCGCCAAAGGAGCGGTCCGTCTCACCTACGAGGAGACAAGAGTGTTGAAGAAATTTGTAGAAGTAAAAAATCCCGAGGACGACTTTCTTCCAGACAATTCCGCCTTGAGGAAGTATGGGCTCGCTCCTGGACTTGAGACTCCGCCCCTGAAATTGGCTTCTGACGTTGGAAAGCGAAAGGGACGGGAAGTTAAATCCGTCCTCACAGAATCAGGTGAAGGAACTTCAGCTCCAGCCCCAAAGAAAACTGGAACAATGGTGGATCTCGACATGATTTCTCCCCCTTCTTCGCCTGCAACTGGGACAGAAAAGCCTGAAGTGGAGATAACAGGCTCAAAGGAGCCCCCAGCCCCGCCAGCGGGTTCGCCGATCACGACCGCTGCTCCATCTGCTGCGCCGCTTGGGATGCGGGTCAAAAGCGTGGCAGAGAAAACCGTGAGGCGGACAAGGAGCGCTGCTGGAAAGAGGATTTCGGCTTCGGAGACTGAGGAAGAAGACTAGGGAGCCTTAGAGCCCCCTGCGAAGCGCCCGAGGTCCAAAAGCAAAGGCAAGGAGAAAGTGGCCGCAGTAGGAGGAATTGATGAAGAATCGACCCCTGAGGCCAATGCGGGGGAGTATTTTAACGACTTGTTGGATCGGCTACCAGCATTATTGGGCCCCCACAAACCGGATGTCTACCAGTAGCATATTCGCGGCGACCAGCTGATGGATTACACTGCGCGCTGCACCGTGCTTGTAAGTTCTTTTTATTGCCTTATTTTACACCCGCACTTGTTATTAATGAACTATCTCTTCAGGCTTCGCTGGTTGTGATGAAGATGCGTCGGGACATTCCAGACTTAGCTGGGGAAAAGGCTGCTCTCGAGGAAAAGAATAAGGGGTTGGAGACGGAGGTTCAGAGCCTCAGGGAAGGGTCTGCGGCCTCTGAGAAGACCATTTCTGAGCTGGAAAAGAAACTAAAGGAAGCTGAGAAGACTGCCGATATAGAGAAGAGACTTCGGATGGCCGCCTCCGACTCGCTTCTGAAAGCCACTGCGGATGGGGACAGGCTCAAAGAGGAAACCGAACTTCACCGGAAGCGGGCGGATGACGCAGAAAAGAAAAATGAAGCGACTCAGAAGGACTTGGCCGTGGTGAGGGATGAGCTTGCAAACTCGAGAGAGGCGTTCTATAGGGCAGAACTTCAGGCCAGACAAGCGGTGAAGGAGGCTATAAAAAAGACGAGTAGCAAATTCTTATATACTTCGTGGCTGCGTCATCCCACGCTGGATTATTCTTACCTCGGCGAGAACGCAGTGGCGGAAGTAAAGAAATACAAGGCTCATGCTGCTGCGAATGCTCGAAAGAAAGTGGCGGAAGGCGCTCAGAAGGAAAGGACTCCTTCAAGTCCGCAGAAGGCTTCCGACCCACCTCCCGTCCGTACTGGTGCTTCATCGGCCCAGGGTGGTTCGTCCTCGGCTCCTCAAGGTTCAGTGAAAGATGGGGCACAAGCCACATCTTCTCAGGGGGCCTTCAGTAGCAAAGATCCCAAAGACGCCCCCTCCAGCTCCCCAAAGGATCCCACAGATGCTCATGCCAGTTCCTCAAAAACCCCTTTAGAAAAATGATTTTAATACTTTCTCCTACTGTGGTCAAGGCTCATCTTTGAACATTGAGATTTTGACCGCTGTCATTTTTAATTTGTTTGTGGAACAATTTGTAATTTTTGTTTGACAATTATTTCAGCAGTATCTCTTCCACTTCGCTTTGTAGCCTTCTTGTTTTCATATATATGTAGTGATAATAAGTTGTGGATAGATATACCCAGCCAAATAAATATCGATTTAAGGATAAATAAAAAAGGGGGAAAAAATCACTCCTAAATGTATCTTCGAAGAAACATAGTCAAGGAGATATTTCCAGCGCACATAACAATTGGAGGAGCGTAAGAAGGTCCTCAAGGATGGGCAAATATGCATATCCCCTCTGGTTGCTGCATGGGCTACTGACGGGCCATGCCTAGAATTCAGGGGCTAGGGTTATTTTATGCGGCAATTAATTCCGGCCGCGTTCACAAGGACAGCCTGAGCATTTCCAGCGTAATGGGGGAAATATCTCCAGCTGTGCTCACAGGGCGTACCCGAGCATTTACAGCGAGAATTGTGGAGGATTAGACCTCGGCTGCGCTCACAAGGACTTAGCCTGAGCATTTACAGCGTAATGGGGGAAATATCTCCAGCTGCGCTCACAGGGCGTACCCGAGCATTTACAGCGAGAATTGGGCCGTGTGTCGTCATTTTTTCGGAATCGGGGCTGAGAGTTATTTCGATCGAGCCCTTTATTTGTGATCATGCACGAAGATGGAGGGGAGAGCCAGTCCGTCAGCGGCGATTAGGTGCGCGAGCTCGTGGCCGATTCCACCCCTCCTACCCCTTGGGGCCGTTAAGTGTCGGAGCTTTAAGCTGACGCATGGCCGTTTGGCAATGTACCTTTCATAAAAACACAATAAGACACTTGATTGTTAGAAATATTTCATACAACTGGTAGGCGATTTTCATTATACATGGCTTGTTTTTACATATTCGTCAAAGCAACACTAGTAAGAAAACGAAAACAACACAATCATTTCAAGTGTAGTATGCCCTCAGGTGGATGGCGTTCCAGGCCCTTGGCAGAACTGTCCCGTCCATGTTCGCCAAGTGGTAGGCCCCGTTGTTAAGGCTCTCATGAATCATGTAAGGTCCCTCCCAGCTCGGCCCCAACACGCCATCACTTGCCTTGCGAGCGCCGGGCAGGATCTCTCGCAGGATAAGGTCACCTGGTTTGAATTGACGTACCCGGACCTTTTTATTGTAGTGTCTAGCCATCCTCTGTTGGTAGACGGCCATCCTGAGGCGAGCAGCTTCCCTCGATTCCTCCAGTAAGTCTGAGCTGGTAGCCAGGAGTTGGTTATTGTCATTGAGATTGAAGCTCGCCCTCCGGTGACTGTAGACTTCGAATTCTGCTGGAATCATGGCTTCAGACCCATAGACCATTGAGAAGGGGGTTTCTCCAGTAGTGCTGCGGGCGGTAGTTCGATAGGCCCACAATACCTTCTGCAGCTCGTCAACCCACGCTCCCTTCCTAGCTTCAAGTTTGGTCTTCAGGATTTGTTTGATGATTTTGTTGACTGCCTTCACCTGGCCATTGGCTTGCGGGTGGTCGACCGCAGAGAAGCTCTTTACGATGCCGAGGCTGTTGCAGAACTCCTGAAAGTGCTCGCTCGTGAATTGGGTTCCATTGTCTGTAACCAACTGTTGGGGGACGCCGAACCTGCAGACTATATGGTCCCACACAAATTTCTCAATTTTCGTGGTGGAGATCTCAGCCAGCTCCTTTGCTTCTGCCCATTTGGTGAAGTAGTCAACGACCACAACTGCATGTTTACATCTTGCTCGCCCTATGGGAAGGGGTCCAATCAGGTCCATGCCCCAGATAGCGAAGGGCCATGGACTGACCATCTGACGGAGGTAGGTTGGTGGAGCTCGGGGAACCTTAGAAAATCTCTGGCACTTGTCACATCTCTTCACTAAGTTGATGGCGTCCTTCTTCATCGTCGGCCAGTAGAAACCCTATCTGAGCGCCTTCTGAGCCAAAGAAAGCCCTCCAGAGTGGTTGCCACAATGTCCCTCATGTATGTCCCTCATCAAGGTAGTGCACTCCGGTTCGTCAATGCACCTGAGAAGTGGGGCTGAAAGGCCCCTCTTATAGAGGACGTCTCCATAAATACAGTATCTGGCTGCTCTTATCCGCAGACGACGTGCCTCCATCTTATCTTCTGGCAGTATGCCTTCCTGCAAGTAATTGACTAGGGGATTTATCCATGATCCGTCCATCGCTGTCAAGGTCATCACTTCCATGTCAGATTTGGTGCTCGGCTTGGGCAGGAACTCCACAGGTATACTCTCGGTGCCGTCCGTATCTTAAGCGGATGCTAGACGAGCCAGAGCGTCCACATGGGAGTTTTGGGCGCGCGGAATCTGGTTCAACTCGAATACTTCAAAGGCCCCCAGCAATTTATGAACTTTTCGCAAGTAGGAGACCATCTTCGAACCTTTAGCCTGGTATTCCCCTTTTATATGGCAGACCACCAGTTGGGAATCACTGAAGATTCTGATCCGTTCCACCTGCATCCTCTTGGCCAGACGGAGCCCTGCCAGGAGAGCTTCGTACTCCGCCTCATTATTAGTTGCCCTGAAGCCAAATTTTAGAGCACAGAGAAACTTACTGCCGTCAGGATTAATCAGCAGGATTCCGGCTCCGGCACTTTTCTCGCAAGAGGATCCGTCCACAAAAAGCTCCCAGTATGGTCCCTGAGAAGTTTCACCTTGATCGTCCGCTGGTCCTGTAAACTCAGCGATGAAGTCGGCCAGTACTTGGCCCTTGATTACCGGCCTTGGTCTGAACTCGATGTCATACTGGGTGAGCTCAATAGCCCATTTGATGAGTCGGCCGGAGGTATCCGGCTTCTGGAGGATTTGCTTCAGAGGATACCTGGTTAGGACTTCGATCTTGTGTGCCTGGAAGTAAGGACGCAGCTTCCTGGATGCCATCACCAGACAGTAGGCGAGCAGCTCCATTGGAGTGTACCTGGTTTCTGCCTCGAGCAGCTTCTTACTTACAAAGTATACCGGCACCTGTGCTCCGTTTCCCTCTTGCCTTATCAACGCTGCGCTCAGGGCGTGCTGGGATACGCCCAGGTAGACAGTCAATATCTCCCCCTCTTTCGGCTTGGTCAGCAGCGGTGCGCGCCCTAAATATTCCTTGAGTTGCAGGAAGGCAGCTTCGCATTCTTCAGTCCATTCAAAATTCCTGGCTTTCTTCAATACCGCGAAGAATAGAACACACCTGTCGGAGGCTTTGGAGACAAAGCGGCTCAAGGCCGCAATCTGGCCATTCAGACTTTGAATCTCCTTCACATTTCTTGGTGACTTCATGTCCAGTAGGGCCTGTATCTTCTCCGGGTTGGCTTCTATCCCCCTGTTGTTTACAACGAAACCAAGAAATTTACCTGAGGAGACCCCGAAGGCACACTTGAGAGGATTGAGTTTCATCTGGTACTTCCTTAGGATTTTGAACATTCTTTCCAGGTCGTGGACGTGATTGGCGGCTCTCTCCGACTTCACGAGCATGTCGTCCACGTAAACCTCCATACTCTTTCCGATCAAGTCTTCAAACATTCTGTTCACCAGTCTCTGATAGGTGGCCCCTGCATTTTTCAGACCGAAAGGCATTACCTTGTAGCAGTAGAGCCCCCGGTCGGTGGTGAATGATGTGCACTCTTCGTCTTTGGGGTCCATGGGGATTTGATTGTATCCCAAGTAAGCATCCATGAAGCTCAGGAGTTCATGTCCCGCTGTTGCGTCTACCAGCTGATCGATTCTGGGCAGGGGGAAGCTATCTTTTGGGCAGGCTTTGTTTAGGTCTGTGAAGTCTATACAAGTTCTCCATTTCCCGTTCTTTTTCTTCACCAGCACGGGGTTAGCCACCCATTCTGGATATTGGACCTCACGGATAAAATTATTGGTCAGAAGCTTGTCCACTTCCTCTTTTAGGGCTTCGCTGCGTTCCTGGTTCATTTGTCTCATCTTCTGGCAGACTGGTCGATGGCGGAGGTCGACGTTCAATTTGTGTGTCATCACCTTTGGGTCGATTCCTACCATATCTCCATGATTCCAGGCGAAGACATCTGCATTTTTCATGAGGCAGTTGATTAACTGGGACCTTACCTCAGAATCAAGACTTTTTCCCAGTTTCAGACACCTTGACATGTCCGCTTGAACGACTGGAATATCTTCGAGCTCTTCCACTGGACCGGAACCTTGGCATGTGTCAAACTCCCTGGGGTCTAAGTCATGACTAACCCCCGATGAAGTGATTGCCTGCAATTCCCGATCCGGGACTATCTCGGCCTTCTTCCCCTGGACACCTTTTCTGATCGCGTCCACATAACAGCGACGAGCCATGGATTGTTCGCCCTGCACACATCCTACGCCATTGGGAGTCGGGAACTTTACCGTGAGAGTTTTGGTGCAGACGACCATATCGAGGTCGTTCATAGCGGGTCTTCCCATAACTACGTTGTATGCTGATGGAGAGTTGATGATGAGGAAGTCTGCCAGTACCGTGGATTGATTGGTTTTATTGCCGAGAGTCAGAGGTAATCTGATTTGTCTTGCAGGAATGACTGAATCTCCAGTGAAACCGTAAAGGGGTTCAGGGGAAGGTTCCAGCTGATCATTCCCGATCCCCATCTGATCATAACAGCCTTTATACATGACATTCACAGAGCTGCCGGTGTCTATCATGATCCTCTTCACTACCGAATTGCCGATGCACGCCCTGATCACCAAAGCATCATTATGGGGGAGACGGACATCCCGCGCGTCCTCATCAGAAAACACAATGTCCTCTGCCACCCTTTTCGCTTTCTTGGCGGGCCTCACTGACTCTCCCTGCTTCCCAGGCTGGACACGCCTCGCTTCCCGTACAAACCTTTCCTGGGAACGTTTAGATTCTCCTGCTTGCGAAGGTCCCCCGTGGATTGTATGGATGGTTCTGACGGAGGGCCCTTGGGTGGAATTCGGCTCAGGCTGGTTTTGAACTTGAGGGTCTTCTGAGTGTTGTCGGGGACGTCGCTGCTGAGATGGTCGTCTCGGGGGCCTCACGACATAATCCTTCAGGCGGCCATTTCTGATTAGCTCCTCAATGGCATCTTTGAGTGCCCAGCAGTCGGAAGTATTATGCCCAATGTCGTTGTGGTAGGCGCAGAATTTGTTTCTGTCTCTTCGTCCTTCTGGGCCTTGAAGGGGAGCCGGCGGACCGAAATTTTCTCTGTTCTTCTCGGTCGTATATATTCGGTCTTGGGTATCCGACAGGGCATTGTAGGTATTGTAACGACTTCGATTCCGCGGCCGCTCCGGCCATCGGCCGCTGTCTGGTTTCCGCCAGTCCCGGGCTTTTTTAGCAACCTGTTGGTTTTCTCTTCGCCCTCTAAGGTCATTTCCCCCGTTGCTTCTTTTTCTCCCATGGCTCGAAGTGCCAGCCTCGTCCTTGTGAGCACTGGTTTTCCTAGGATTTGCCACTCCCTCCCACCGGATTTCCTTTTCTGCTCTGTCATAAAATTCCCCCAGGTCTTTGACGGGGGACCGGTATATGCTCTCGTACAGTTGCCATCCTTCCTTAGACCGGACGATATAGCTGACAAAACCCCCTCATCTGGGCGCTGGCAGATGGTAGAAAGGTGGTAGGGTGGCGCGAGACGCCTCCTTAGCGCTTTATACTGGTTCAAGAACTTCTGCTGGCACTCCTCCCAATTGTTGATGCTGCGTGGGGGGAGGCTTCTGAACCATGTCCGTGGAATGTCCCCAAGAGTTGCTGGAAACACTCTGCACTTCACAAGCGGATTGGTCGTCTGGAGGTCCATTTGTATGTTGAAGGCGTCAAGATGATCGTAGGGGTCAGAGTTTCCTTTGTACTGGGGAATGTTGGGGACTTTGAATCTCGGGGGGAGTGGCTCCAGCTCAACCTCCACAGCGAATGGGGTCCTCTCCCCGGTCTGGCCCCTTTGTTCCTGCACCGTAGGTCGCGCTTCCAGCTGTCGGACCCTTTGAAGGAGTTCGGCTACCATTGTACCCCGTGTTTCAGTTCTTCCCACAACGGAGTGTCCGTCTCTCCTGCCTGGGGATCAGTTGTCTTCGCCAGCTCGCCCTCCTGCACCAGGTCTTAGTCCCGCTCCGTCTACACGGGCCGGGATCCGATCACGATTGCGGCCGGTCTGCTCCTGTCTATGTCCATCGTGGGCTCGTGGGGGATGAGCGCTGGAATGCACGCTGTAGGAATGGATAGACCCTTCCCGTTCACACTCCCTGGCGCCTCTTCTGCTCATCTCAGGAATCCCCGCGCGCCTCCTAGGGGAAACATTTCTCTCCGGAACGGTTTGGGGGGGAGCTTGAGGAGGTTGGGCTTGGTTCCGAAACAGAGCTCTAACTTCACCCATAAACTCCGCGACAGCATTCTCCAGTCTTTCCTGTCGTCGTTGCATCACCTGCATTGCGTCCCCACCCTGAGCATTTCCTGTCCCAGGCACATTAGATGGCCCCGCGCCATTATTGGACACCCCTCCTGCAGGCATGGCTGGCCGATGGTCTGAAGCTTCCGCACGGTTTTCTGTTGCATTAAGATCTCTAGGAATCCTCCCTCTAACCATGGCGAATGAAGAAAAAGCTGTGAAAGCTAATGGGTAGAAAGGTGACGAAAAACTGAAGATGAGCCCCTCCTTCTAGCGCCAAAAATGTTAACGTCGGGAAATGGTTCCCTTAGTCAACGAGGTTGTTTTAGGGCCCAAACTCACAGTTTTCGTACGATCGAAGGGTTGCATGCAAGAATAAAATGGAGAAGTTAGAAGCGAGGAAGAAGATACTCAGAAGATTTTTAGAGTGGTTCGGCCCAAAAAGATGCCTACGTCCACTGTTCACTCCTTCACTATTTGAGCAGAGTAACGACACTCAATCATTCCTCTCCTTTTTTATGGTGAAAACCGTCCCCTTTTATAGAGGAAGGGGACATGCTACAGTAAACAGAATAAGACAAAAGTAAATAGTTAACTACAGTTACACTAACAGACAGCATTTAATGCGCCGAAAAACCCAATTAAGACGACTGACAGTACATTAAATGCGGCCGAAAATACATTAAATGTGGCCGAATCCGTCGCATCCGAGGTCTGTTCCACAGAAGATCTTTGCTGACCGGGTCGGATATGCAATGATGGGTTGTTGAGGTTGATACTCTGACTTTTGGTAGAAATGGCGTGCATGGCAAGCTTTGGAACTGTACCCTGCATGGCGCTGTTGATTCCCGCTGACCGGAACTTCCAAACTAGAGAGGGAGACGGATTTTTCCATCAGGCTGGAAAGTTGACGGGATGGATTCTGGACCGGCACGCCCGCAGCCGGTCACGACATTAAAGTGGATAACATCGTGAGTGAAGGAGTCGGAATGCGTTCACGCTCAGAAAATAGCGGCTAGCTCAGACGGACAACTGTGGGCTAAGATGGCTAGTTGGATGCCTCTGATGGACGGCTCCTCTATAGCGGATACCTTAATCAGACTGGAAATAATCGGTCACACAGGCTGTCAATCGTGGCGGGAATATGGCGATCTGATATAATTGTCCCGGATGGCGGATATTCTTGTGGATATACCTGAAGGATGGAAGTGAGCGATCAGCGATGACGACCGGCGGTTCACTATTAACAAGTAGAATTCTGGGGGCTCATGGCGACTGAGCGATATGGAACATAACGGTCATAATGGTTTTCGCGGAATAGGTGGGATTTGTTAAGATCGGGCGATCAGACTGAGCGACTGCGGGCTTAATGAGCAATAACGGGCTTCGGCTTCAGCAAGCGTCCACTAATTGGCTCCACTTCCAGGAGAATGGACCAAGATGAGGACAGATATTTAGACGTCTGGGCCTCTGGGATTTTACTGTAGACCCAATTGGGCCGGACTGTTCTGATCGCAATAATTCCACCACAACATTAAGAAACTCACATCTGACTTAATCAGGTTCTCATGATGGTGGGGATTCATCATGAGCAGTTCTATTATTAATATTTATATTAGAACCTCATCTTGACTATAACCAAGGCGACATTTCATATATTCTAAGTCCTTGAGAGAACAATCTTCAATTATTCTCTAAAAACATATGTCTCTCATATTGGCTTACCATCTTAACAACTAAAGCGATTGTACATGTAAGAATACCAGTCTCCAACCTGATGACATACTTTATATAATTTGAGTGAAATGGATATGTGCTAGTATTACGTAATAAATCTAAATGTATTCATTCACAAACGGATATAGTTCAAAGTGATAATTACAACATTATAATCTATGTAGACTTAAAGACCTAGTATGTGACTTGAAAACATCTCTCGTCACAGTTTTCGTAAGCGAGTCAGCAACCATCTCATGCATAGATATGTATTTGATTATTACATTTTTCTTTATCACACTATCTCTGACAAAATTATATTTAGTCTTTATATGTTTCGATTTACTATGATAGTTTACATCTTTGATATAAGCAATGACTGCCTGACTATCATAGTAAATTGTAACTAGCTTCTCCGCATCAACTTCTAAAATCAGATCTCCTAAAAATCTCTTAAGCCATACTGTTTCTTGAACTGCTGTTGAACATGCTATGAATTCAGCTTCCATGGTGGATAATGTAATACATGACTATTTCTTACTACTCCAAGAGATAGCACCTTGGGTTAGCAAAAATGCATAACCTGAAGTAGATTTTCACTCATCCAAGTCACCTCCCCAATCTGCATTTGTATATCCAATTAGATGCAAATTACTACCTTGGTAGCAAAGAGAGTAATCTGCGGTCCCTTTGAGATATGTTAATATTCTTTTCACGGCGATCCAATGTTTCTAACCAGGATTGGATTGATATCTACTAACTAATCTAACTGCATAGTAGACATCGGGTCTTGTACACATCATAGCGTACATAAGACTTCCGATAGCACTAGAGTAAGGAACTCTTTGCATTCTTTTCATGTTCTTGTGGAGTCTTAGGACATATTTCGAGACTAAGAGTTTATTCCTTCGAGATGGGAGTATCTATAGGCTTACAGTCAACCATATGGAATCGTTCGAGGATCTTTTTAATGTAAGGCTCTTGTGATAAAGCTAGGATCCTCCTTGAATGATCTCTTTTGATTTTAACCCTTAAAATATAGACAGCTTCTCCTATGTCTTTCATTTCGAAGGTTGATGATAACCATCCCTTTATGATCATCATAAACTCCTTGTCATTTTCAGCTAATAAAATATTATCTACATATAAAGACAAAATTATGAATTTATCTTTTACTCGTTTAACATATACACAATGATCTTCTTTAGCCATCTGAAATCCATAGGTAATTATTGCCTCATGGAAACGAAGGTACCATTGTCTGGAGGATTGTTTCAAATCATAAATAGATCTCTTGAGCTTACAAACTTTTTGCTCTTGACCTTTTGAAACGAAATTGATTGGTTGTTCCATGTAAATTTCTTTCTCCAGTTCTCCATTGAGAAAAGCTATCTTTACATCCATTTGATGTAATTTCAAGTCCATATGTGCAACGATGGCTAATATAAGGCGAATTGAAGCAAACCTTACCACAGGAGAAAAGGTTTCTTCATAATCTATACCCTCATGTTGAGTATATCCTTTTGCTACTAATCTCGTCTTATACTTTTCTATTAAGTCGTCTGCCCTGCGCTGATTTGGAGAACTCATTTGTTTCTAATGGCTTTACGATCAGGTGGCAAGTCAACCAAGTCCCAGACGTGGTTGTTTTTTATTGACTCCATCTCCTCTTGCATAGCTTTAATCCAAAATTCTTTAGCAGGTGAGTTGAGAGCCTCATTTACATTCTTTAGCTTATCACTATCATGTGAAGCAAGTATAAAAGCTTCTCTTTCGATCTCAAATTGACGATAAGGAACAGTTTTACGGCCACTTCTACGAATTGATGATTTCGAGAGTACTAATTTATTAGTCTCTATGCTCTCACTGGGAACAAATAAATGAGCTATTTCAATAGCATTATCACTCCCATTAGGGATAGAGTATTCTGGCAATTCTCTATCTACATCTAGTTGAGTGATTGAATGCACAACATCTTTAGATTCACTCAATTCGTAAAATTGCAAATCTTTTTCAATTTTACCTCTGCTAGGAAATTCATTTTCTAAGAAATTCACATCACGTGACTCTAATTCAGTTACGCTTCCATCTGAATTTTCTCTTATTAATACATATCCTTTAGAATGCTCAAAGTATCTAATAAAGATACATTTCTTTCCTATAGCACCCAACTTTCCATATTTACTGGATAAGTCATGTACATATCCTGCGCACCTCCAAGGTCGCATATGGGTGAGATTAGGTTTTCTACCTGTCCATAATTTATAAGGTGTGGAAGATACTGACTTAGTGGGGTCCTTATGCAGAATATAAACAACTATCAATAATGCATCTCCCCAATAAGATATTGGGAGGTTCGCTTGTGTCATCATAGATCTTACAGTCTCTAAAAAAGTTCTATTCATTCATTCCGCTACACCATTTTGTTGCGAAGTTTTAGGAATGGTCAATTATTTAACAATACCTTTTTTCTTAACACAATGTCTCAAATTGTTCTGAAAGGTATTCTCGTCCTCGATCAGTTCGCAGGACTTTGACTGTTCTATCTAATTGATTCTCTACCATGTTTAGGTATAATCTAAAACAATCTAATACTTCAAATTTATGAGAGATTAGATAAACATAACCATAATGAGTGAAATCATCTATAAAAGTTATAAAATATGAAGCACCACTTCTAGCCTTAATATTCATAGGTCTACAAATATCATAATGAACTAACTGTAATAGATTATCAGCTCTAATTCCTTTTCCAAATGGTTTTTTAGTTGTTTTTCCTGCTAGACAATTTTCACACATAGACAAATCTATCTTATTGGAGGAACCTAAAAATCCCTCTTTGGCCAATTTATTCATTCGATCTTGGCCAATATGCCCTAGTCTAGCATGCCAAGTATTAACATCGACATTTGCAATTAGTGAAAGACAACTATTATCATCATAACAACCGTTCATCTCGGTATTTAACACAATAAAACTATCCAGTACCTATCCTTATAGAATCTAAATAAAATATCCATACAATCACCATAAAAGTTTAAAAGATATCCTAATTTAAGAAGTACTGGTACAGAAACCAAATTTCGCTGAATTTCAGGAGCAAATAATATTTTATGGAGATAGAGTACTTGGCCTTTACACAAAACAAGCATGCAAGTGCCAATACCTTTCACCTCAACACGTGAGTTATTTCCCACATATATCCATCTTGATCCTTGAGTTATTCGACGATACTCCACAAATGCTCCTCAATCTCTAGCTACATGATCGATGGCCCTTGAGTCTACAGTCCACTGAGGACGAGATTCAATAAGTAATACTGAGCTAAAAACATAAGCATGATTAAATGTGTTAGAGTAATATTGTACCTTTTCCTTCTTTTGCTCAGTGCATTCAAGAGCAAAATGGTCCAATTGGCCGTAGTTAGACATGACCACGGTTCAATTCTAATCGTCCGGTTCGAACCAAACCATGTTAATTGAACTGGAACCAGAACTGCCGGTTCAAAGAACTGGTGGAACCGGAACCGCTTTGAACTGACGGTTCCGGTTCGGTTTCGATTCTAACCAAAAAAAAAAAACCAAAACTACAAGGTCACTTTTTTTTTTACATTTCACCCCTTCCCCTTAATTTCTCTTTTAACCTCTCCCTTTCCTCTATAAATACCCCTCTCATTCTTAATTTCTTCTCACACCTATCTCCCTCATTCTCAACTCTCTTTCTCTCCATTAATCTCAACTCTATCTCAATTTTAACTCTTAGTTTCAATATTCTCTTAATTCTCAATCTTAATTTCTTTTAATTTTTTTAATTATATTTATAAATTATAATTATCAATTTATTGTTTGAAGTTTCAAATTCTTAATTTATTATTTTTAAATTTCAAAATCTTATTTTATTATTTTAAATTTCAAATTGTTAATTTATAATATTTATAAATTTCAAAATTTCTATTTATAAAAAAGGTTTCGGAACCAGAACTGAAACCGTTATAGAATCGGAATCGGAATTGGAACCAGAATCGTTACAGAACCGTCGGTTCTAGAACCGAATCAGAACCGTTTTATCTCGGTTAAGGTTCCGATTCTAGCTTTTTTAGAATCGGAACCGTCGGTTTGGAACCGGAACCGAAACCTAAACCTAATCGAATCTTGGTGATGTCTAGCCACAGTTGAAATAGGTCATTTTGGCTTTCTCTTTCTTTGCCCTAGCGTACTTGCCTTTTTTGCGCTTTCTGGTCTCATTCTTTTTGAACTTAGAATTTTCATTCCTTTTCTTGAAATTCTTCTTCCATCCTTTGTGCTTGCTGGATTCAACCATATAAAGCTGACCGGAAGCCTTAGCCGCTTCCAAGCGCTCGTCTTCCAATTCAACATGACGTGTAATGTCATCAAATGTCTTGATGTTATCATTGTGAGTCATGTTGATCTTCATGTTCTCCCAACTGGAGGGAAAAGACCGAATCATAGCCTGTACTTGTTGCTCATCAGTGAGATTATGCCGAGCAACCTTAAGCTCACGAATCATGTTTGACATCTCCCTAAGATATTGCCTCATTATATGAATTTGGCGCTTTCTGTAGGTGTCAAACTTAATGGTGAGCATCCTCAGTTTAGTGGTTGAAGTACCACTATATTTGTCTTTTAGGGTCATCCACATGTCCTGGGCAGTCTCATAACTTTCATACATGCACATGAGATCATCATCCATGCTGCTCAGGATTGTAATCCGAGCAATGCTATTCTTTTTCTTCCAAGTCTGATAGATCTTCATGTCTCTTCTGCTTTAAGCAGATATACCTAACTGGGGCAATATCATAATGTTTGTCAGGGCTAAAAGCATCCTACTCTTCAAGAATATACTGACTCTTCCGATGTCAGATATCATAATTGTCACCATTCAGTTTTTCACCCTTGTTTAGCTCAACAATTATATTCTTTGAAGTTGAAGTCATTTCCTAAAATGATATCCATTTCTATTTAGAAGCTTACTGTTTATATTCTTCTATATCTATACTAGCACATTTATTTTCATTGCACTATAATGTTGCAGCAACCATACACTCATAAATATGAAGAAGGGATCCTTGGACATGAATCGAAAAAATAGTCAAGTCATCCATCATCATCCATTTCCAATTATTTACTAAACCATATTTGTAAGTGTATTTGCGCAAAAACAGTCTAATATTATTCCTTAATTGAATTAGGACACCCACATAGATATCATTGTACATAATGTAATACGAATAGAATAACATTTTATAAATGATAAATAAAGAAAATTACACTATCCATGTTCAATGCATAAAATGAAATATCCAACACAAATAAAAATTATCCAATATAAATGCTAACACTATTTACAAAAACAATAACAATAAAAAAAATAACATCAATCAGACAAATAAGGGCCACGAGAACCAATCTCCTCAAAATATTCTCTCATATACTGGTCGAAATCAATCGTCATCTTTGAATCCTCCTCGTTTGATGAGATGTCTATCACATCAATCACCTTATCATGAGAAGTATCCATCATATCAACATCCTCATCATCGTCTGATATCTCTATAACCTTAATATCATCATCGTCATCTAAAATGACTATAACATCAGCTGAATATCCAGAAGGCACATAATCTAGAGGCTTGATGCCCTCCTCGTCATTAGATATGACTATAACATCAATCGAATAATCAGAAGGCATATAATCCGAAGGCTCAATGTCCTCCTCGTCATCAGATATGATTATGACATCAATTGGATAATCAAAAGGCACATAATCTGGAGGCTCGACGCCCTCTTCATCATCAGAAATGACTATGATATCGTTTGGATCCTCAGGAATATCGATGATATCGAGACTCTCAACCATCTTGATGTCTTCCTCGACTTTCTCATCAGAATCAGTAAAGTAATGAATAACACGATAGACCATCTACAAAAATTTATCATGTTAAACATATTAAATAATTTAGTATAACAAATACTAAATATAATACTTAAATTTTATAAAATTAATAGACTAATTAAAAAAATTAGAATTTAATTTAAATCTTTTCAATTTTTTTTTTTTTTAAAAAAACCATCGTTGGCGGCATCGCGTGGTGACCGTCGAGGTTATGCACCGGCAATCACGGCTTGTCGGTCGCGCGTGCACTATAGACACAAGCCATATGGCAGGCTCTGGCACTTCCACTTCGATGACACGTGGCCCAATAACATGTTGCCAAGTCTTGAACACGTGGCATAATCTGGTTCATCTATTTGATGTGACACTTGTCTGAACGAGATTTCGCCACGCGTGTTACACGTGTCCCAACCAGATTCAGCCATATGTCTACACACGTGGCGCCTTCTGACATGTGGCTCTCTCTGGTTGGCTTACTAGCAATGACGCGGCTCCACCAGAATGTGACACGTGTAGAGTGGACGCGGCCTTTCCCCAGGTCACCATATGTCACGCTACTATTCATCTTCAACCTTTGAAACTATTATTTTTCCAGAATTTTCAGTTTTCCCAGTAAATTTTCGAATACGTTTTTCTCACTTGGTTTTTATCCAAATTGATCATATAATATACCGTTGGAAAGCTCTTTTCGAGCCCTATCCAATGGTATAATAATTATACAAAATAAAGACTTTTTTGAATGTTTAAATGCTATGAACAGATTTGGGTTTGACGTGTTATTTTTCAAAAAGCAACTTTCTAAATGCCTTAAACTCATCATGTAAGTAAATTTCATGCTCTTTTATCATCAAACCACCAGCAAACAACAAAAACGTGTTATGATACCAATGTTAATTAAAATATCATGTATCATAATATATATATCATTCAAAACTTAAAAAAAAAAAAAAAAAAAACAGCGAATTAATAACACAAAACGCACCTGGTTAGCAGCAAAAATAATCAGGATCACTTTATTGTTCAACTGAGATTGAAATTCAATCACGAAACTTGGAATGAAAACACAAATCACAATATAAATACCTTGCCCTTTAGTGTTCTGTTCTCTGTTTTTGGTTTCTTCACTGCTGTTGTTTATTTTTTCGTATGTTGTATATCACACACACACTCTCTTAGAAAAAATTGATGCCCATCATTTTATATAGTTAAGTAACTGCCGCATGCAGTTACAAAACCACCAAAAACCGATTAGCAAAACTGCCAATGGCAGTTAATCAACATCATCCAACTACCTATTGGATTTGGGTTCAGGTTTTGGGCCATTTTGGGTGGACCCAACCCAAGCCCATATAACCCAACACTGATCAAACATCAACTTGATCTTCTATAATTGGCATTATTTGTGATTTTCTGCTTGCCAGATATTCAAAGTTATGGGCTTGCAATAGAAGGTTGTGTGCTCATGATAAATGAAAATTGTCACACCAACAATGCTGCTAACAAGACGAACTATCTATGTATTAGAAAATTAGCTTCAGATATGTACAAACATTTGATTTCACAGGACTGTGCCAACTGAAATCACAGTTGAGAAAATCATGGCTTCAAGATAGAAGAGTTGATAATCGCGTGTTGCTGCACCTAGTCAACAAATTCTGTGCTGTATTATTAGAGCTTGAATGGCACCATTCCTGTGCATTTAAGCTTATTTCTTCGACTTTGAATATGGCACAAGGTATCTTCTACACGTCATGAAAAAGCCGCCTTATCTGCTCAGAAGTTGCCGTCATCGACGTAAATGGACAACGCTTATACTGTGGCACTACAATTTAGCATAACCAAAATTAATATAGTAGAAGTTAGTTATATCAAACAAAGATATTGATACAAATATTCAACCAGAATTAGATAACATAGCCATCTAAACTTGTCAAATAGACTTGCTTATGGAGATTTAAAAAATGGAAACACTCTCAGCTAATTCTATTGGATTATTGATTAATGCTCTACTCCTTTCGACATTATTAACAGAGGTTAATAACTTTCAGCTAAAAAATACGAGCAGGTGAAGAAAAACGTGGTGAGTAAATTTTCCATTCTACAGCAACCTTGTATATCCTATTGTTTAAACAATTTCACTTGCATTCAGCTGCTTAAAAAACATGAGAATTGCATAAAATTATAGAACAACAAAATTACTTTCATTTATGCAATTATTCTGGTTTTCTTAAAAGGAAAGGAAGAGTCCAGAGATCTCACCTGAGAAATATACTTGAATATGCAAGCATAACAAAAGACAAACCGTGAGAATGTTATTACAGAAGGATTTGCACGCTTCTGTGAGTACAAAGGGTAATTTGTTCTATCAGGTGGTAGTGGAATACCCTCTTTGGCTATATGCTTAAATAATAAATTGAACTTGTTATTTTATCATAAAACCAAATTTATGTTTCTCTTAAATTTTCCGGTGGATGAGAATTACCGATGAAATTTCAAAGAGCAGAAAGTTCTAGACTTTCAAGTTGTATGTCATAATTTGTCAGTAAATCAACGAGCTATATATATATCTATATTTTTTTTCAGAATAAATAAAGTCTTTGACATCCACAACAAAATGACCTATTTTAAAGTGCACCGTTACTTCAATATGTTAAACTAAATATTGTGTTCATACATGATTTTCCATAGATTTAATGTAGTTGCTTCCATCTATTTACACGGATAAATACATATTGGGGTGATGATACGTTCATGCGTCATGAGACATGAGAGAGAGAGAGACAAATTAGAACATGATCAAGAAGTGCTTCTTTCACCTTGGGGGGTGGAGGTGGTGGGTACACAGTTGGGGCAGACATTCACTCCTCAGCTGATTGGTACCACCATTCCATCATCTGCATAATTAACATTAATTAAAATGTGAATGTTACTAATTATATCTACAAAGGACAAATAGGGATAAAAGAACTGCCTAAGGGCATATGAAGAGGATTAATATCCTTAATATGTCTAGTGGTTGTAGATACATATCTAGTTGCCAGAAACTAAAGCAAAAACATAATAACTATAAATCAAGTTAGCTCAAGAGGTTTGGAACAATACTAATTGAATATAAAATACAGTAAGTGTCAGATTTAATAGCATAGTGTGGCAAAGAAACATGAGGTTTGGTTTTCACATTTGGAGAAAAGAATTGTTAAGAGGTGCAGTTTGAGGAAAAAATGTTTTGTTCAAGGGCCTAACAAAAATTAAGAAATCTGAGGTCTGTGTTCAAGAAGCAGAGAAAAAGTCAAAAAAGTGGCTTTTATAGGGGCACAAATCGATGCATCGGATAACTAACATTTTCAATCAATGTGAAGATGGAGATAAGAAGATCTTATAGTTTGCTTTTACCCTAGTTTCTTGTACTACAATAAGTTGAGCCCAAAGAGCGCATAATGGTAATAGTTATAAAGCAAAGTTGTGCCTAATATTGAACCAACAGCAACAATAACCATTGAAAAGCTTTGCCTTGTTAGGCCTTTAAGAAATAGCTACTATTTTATAAAGGACATAACATCTAATGCAGGTTAATCACACTCACATTAAAGAAGAATACTGCTGCAATCAAGCCAGTCTGTGCCTAGTCTAGTACTGCATATGTACACCTAAGTAATGCTCCTTGTATTGCCTGTAAACTTTTATTATGCCACATCAATATACCAGAATCTCAGAATAATTTCAGGTGCATTATAACATTTTTCAGTATGCGCAGACAAGTTCAGTGTATAAAAGTGTAAGAAAAATCACCAACTATACAAAGAAATTGAAATTATACCTTCAACTACAGAGGGCCATGTAGACTCTCATGTTCATGATTTTGTATCTTTGAAATTCTAGAAGAATTATCTATCTACCTTCACATCAAAAAGGTGAAGTAAAAAGAACTGAGACATACACTGATATAAGAAAAGTTTTAATCCTTTTTATTAAAAATGACGATTAGATTCTAACATCGAACAGAGAATCATTAATGACTTATAATTCAGAACAGTTGTAACTACATTTATTACCAGTTCTTGTCCTGTAGCTCTACAAACATGAATCCCAAGTGCATGCAATCCCAGAGAATAGAATCCAGTAGCATCCAGCAGATATAATAGCTGGTAAGAGATCGATAATCCTATAAAGCAGAAATCTAAATTGGAATAGAGATTTTAACGACAATTAGAAAAACCAAGTCAAAGACAAGTACCAATACATGTCACGTCCAAGAAAACCTTACAATTGAGACCACATTTACACTTAACCTTCCTCTTAAGCAAACAATAACATTGTAAAGATTAAAACCTACAGTATTAATTCAGAGCACAAACGAAAGACACTGCTGACTTGAAGGAGAACTTCAATAAGCCAAAAGTTGTACCTAAAGACAATTCCATAAAATAAAGAAATACTTCGAAGATTATTACATATGACATAATTTGGAATAGTTTTTTTTTTTGGACAGATAAAGACTAGAATCCTAATCATGCACTGACATGTCAAAGAATATAAGCAAATTATGCAAATTTCCTTGGGTTACAGAACTAGAGAAAATAAAAGGATTTATATATGACCCGTTGTCACCAATAAATACACATAAAAAGAACTAACTGCGGCATGTACCTTCACAGCTAGCATGCAGCCATGGATAGCAAGCAAATATAATTTTCTGAATTTTCTTTGTCAAACGTGTTCTAACTGATGTTTCTGCATTCGAAGTTCTTGTAGAAACAAGAAATTCTTCCCCTCCATCAAAATAGTCTGCATCGTCAAATCTTTCTTCACCAGGTCCCCACAAACTTGCTTGCAGCCTGGCTTCCCTTTCTTTGTTATAGATTGAGTGCAATTTTGACCTAAAATATGGCAACACAACCTAAATAGGGAAATCAAGTCATCTTATAGCCAGGATTTTATGAGAAGAAGTAAATTTAAAAAGACAATGAAAGGAAGCTGTATATACACTTAGGGATACACATATCAAGTCTTAGATATAACACAAATGAGCATTTAAAGGCTTCAACATTTCCCAGAAATTCATATAGGATATATTAGAACAATCAATCAAAATTCAAACTAATATTTCTAAAGAAACCCCAGCTAGATAAAAGAAGCAGAATACAGTACCATCAATACAACAGAAAGGACTCTTTTGTGCTTTTCTTACCCAGAATGGCAAATCTCATCGCTGGATTTTAATTGAGCATCATCCTTCTTCATTCTTATTCTCAGCACTCTCCTTCGCAAACCAATCCATATAGAGATTCAGAAAAAGAGGGATTTGAAGAAGCATGTCGTCAAAAAATGAGATGGTAGGTAACTGAAACCATTTAACAAACTAAAAGCACAATCCTTCAATGATAACTGAAAGTGATATATGTGAGGTCTCAGCATAAACAGGAACAATACGTACAGAATGGAAATTGATACCCCAATACAGAATTTGTTAGAGAAAATTTTGACTTTTGAAAAGACTTTGTGGGTACTCTGAAGTATTCCAGGAAAGGCATCACATGGACTTTAAAAAATACAACATGAACCCTGAAATACTATACGCATCACCAGAAAAAGAAGTCTCAACTCACTACAGTGCCAACAACATTATAACATCATATCTTCATCCACCACCACAAAGCACAAAAAATTTCTTATTACATCAAGAGAACTGTTTGATTATTTAAGCTACCTCAATAGCTTTAAACGCAATTACAGAGTCCAAAACCACAAGTACATGTGCATTTGGGAAGCAAGTCAACAATAAAATCTCTCATAGGAGGACAGATCACACAATCCATAAAAAGGGAGTCAGTTTCACACCAAGAAACTGAAGAGCAAACGGAGACGGACCTTTATTCCGCAAACTATGGGTTTCAAGAACCGGCATAAGCAAAGCTAAGAATTCATCTTCATAGTGTAAAATCTTATGGAGAATGGTCTCCTTAATGCCAACACCTGCAATATCCGACATAAAAGTCCAATAAATTAATAGGTTGAAGGAAAACCAACAATCAACCTAAACAATAATAGACAACAACGGTTGCCAATTTATTAGTGAAGTAAGCACATTTAAAGCACATCACTAAGTATCCATACAAATAAGCTAAAAATCAAAACGATGCGGCACAAACACACAAAAGCAAGCAAATGATCAAGCTAATAATTAAAAAAAAAAAAATCAGGGGAGTGGACAAAAAGTTTATCCAGACAGAGTCCAGGTAAAAAGTGAGCAATTTTAATGCATTTTGAAGCAAAAATTTGCATCAACTTTCACTTCAAAGTTCAAAATACTTTACAATTTGTTTGTTGTTCAATAAGCGAATTCGGGTAGGTTCAGTTAGAGTGCAACTATCAAAATTCTGTTAAATAGCAAGCAAAAGCTTGGTCATAACATTAGCTACATCATCAGTACTAGATAAACAACCAATAAACAAATCACAAAGTAATATGACTGTTGTGCAAAATTTTAAATACTTGCAAGCGCACGAATCTATTGTAAGACAGATTATGCAAGTACGAGGTCGATCCACAGAGATTGAGAAAATATTAATCTAAATCTAAATTAAATTTAATTCTAATCTAGTTAACAATGTTTGAAAATTGAGAATTAATTAAAACTAAAGCAAATAGAATTCTAAATTAACAAAACAATATTAAATTGCAAAATTCAACCAATAGACGAGAAATCTGAGGTTCAGAATCCACCATTATCAACTTATAATATTTTACTATTCAAAATATTATTATCAAAAATTAAAGAAACAACTTAGAAATCAATCTGTTGTTTTCTCAGGATTTATCAATTAAGCTTCAAAAATAAATCTTCTGTAATTCTTACTTCAAGACTTGAAATTAATAAGATCTAAGCATTACATGTATCCGATATATGAAAAACATATAATCAAAAATCTTATGTATAAACCTTTCCAATCCAAAGTCAAATTAATAAAATAATTTCGTAACTACCTGAAATACATGATATTAAAGGTGAAACAATTTTACTCTATCAATTAATGAAACTAAGAATTATGTAAACATTAAAGATCAAAACAATTGAGAATAATACTTGAATAGCAAAAATATTACAAAGTTAATAAGGTTTCATCTTATACCTCAGAAAAGAAAATTAAGCAATCATTGAAAATTCAAGAACAAAGAATAAATTAAAACCCGGCATGATGTATATGAACTTTGGCTGCTATCTTGTCTTGTTCTTCGTTTTCTCCATCAAAGCTGCTATCTTCTTTCTCCTCAGCCGTCTCAAAGCTCTCTTTTTTTTTCTCCAAAAATCTCCTTTTTATACTACTACTACTAGTCTCAATTTGTAAATTGAAAACTACCTCAATAGGAAAATATCGTTTTTGGTCTTTCCATAAACTACATAGTGAGCTTTGATTTTTTTCTCAAAATCTACTACCTTTTTCTTCTTTTCTTGATTTGCTTCCAAATTTGATTTTTCCTTCATTGATCAATTTCCTTGTCTCAACTAATTTCCTAATTGTTTGACAAATTATTTTAGGCAAGAATTGAATCCTTGATTGACTTGGATTTTGACTTAATCAAAATTGGAATTTTTCCTCATTCATCACACAAATCTTCTTTTATTCCTGTTTCACCAAAAACACAACTAATTAAAATAAATTCAACATAAAATTGGACTAATAAATCTATATTTAAGGGTAATAAATATATATAAATTGTGTTTGTCAATGACCACTTAAAAAGGGGAAAATTTTTCGTAAGAAAAGTGAAAATCATCATGAAAATTCAACTGGGTATGTGTTGTTTTCACTTGTGATAAACGACAACGAGAAATTTAAAGGGCATATGTATAGAATCAATTATTCCATAAAAAGTAAGAATAATCTAGTCATCAACAATGCAGATATATACACAGCAAATCCAGCTTCTTCTGCTGCCAGTTTTCACTCCATATTCAATCCCATATTGAAACAGGTCTTAAATTTAACATTGAAAAATAAGATTAAATATTAAGTCTTAAAATCTTCGAAGAAAGATAATAATTGTATCACCACTGGTGTATTTTGCCCACATACAATAAAGGTCTCTACTGGCAAAAACTCCAGACTTTAATCATAGCAGTAATATTTGTAAATGAAAAGCATCCTACCTAGCCAACTTCTTACATTTTCACCAGGAGCGGCAACGTTAATTCTGTAAGTTGTTTATTCTGATGCGGATTTGGCTGAAGGTTCTGATGCTTCACTTGTTCTTGTTTGTTTTGTGGTAGTGTGGTCAGAATCATCTTGGACAATGACAAGATCCTCAGCAGTTGTGGTTTGTGGGGGGCCTTATATTTCCTGCTTGGACTCTGAGAATTTTCTTGTTGTGCAGTGTTGTCTTGACCAGTAGTGGCACCTGTTTTGGCAACATTAAACTCAGTGGCATCTGATTTTTCGTTTTTGGAAGAATTCTGCTCTGGCTTGGACAACGTAGCAGAGTGATCATTTGGGTTGGATGATGAGACCTTGCACTTATCGTTCTCTATTTTTCTTTGTTACTCAAACATCTGCTGAAGATACTTTGTCTGTTCTTCGATTCTAAACTGCAAAGTTCTTTGAATCTGTGTACAAGTAGAAGAAATCAGCAAATATGAACTAGTAGGTGTGCAGCTACGAAGGCAAATGCAAGTTTGAGAGCTCAAAACATTAGAACTAGAAAACAAAATATTCTTCCATTCAGAAGTTCAATTAATTGTTCAAACTTTCAAACAATACACTTTATCATCAAGTTCACACTTGGTGTGAACTCTTGGTCACATGTCAAAATTGCCAGGTTTTATGCTTCCAAAATAATAAATAAATAAATAAAATAAGGAGGTTGCCAGATTTTACTCTCTGGGGCATCACATTTGCAGTCTCTTTGTTTTTCATTTATTTATATTTAGGATTTATTTGTAGTTTATTCAATCATTAATTTCCCATAAAACTTGTTTTCCTCAATTTTGACACAAAAGATTAAGCATAGAAGCATATATATCTTCGGGTTAATATTTTGTCTTCCATCTTAACGTATAGAGGAATTGAAGCTAAAATTAGAAGCATACTCCAAGTTGTTCATGGAGCCATTTCTGAACTTCCATCTGCAATTGCAATGCTTCGGTGATGCTCCCGATACTGCTGTCAAAATCAAAGATACAATAGATGAATTGCAAGCCTAAAATCACACTAACTTTTCACCATTGCATTGAGAGTACTTAAGTAAAAACTTCTTGGGAGTAGCTAAGGTAGCACAAAGAACCAAAGCACAGAAACCACATTACAAACAGCTGCATTTCCAATTGAAAAAAAAAAAAAAAAAAAAAAAAAAGACTCCCTTTTGGACACTAAAATCATATAGTATACTGGCACCTAGCACAAAATTAGTATATCCAGAGATGCTCACGTATGAAATGTATAATTTCAAATGACAATAGGAAGTTAGACTGTGATTTTATGCAAACTGTATATTGTTGACATGATTTCTTTTACAGTAACCAATTATTTTCAATTAGGATAACCAATAAATTATGTAAGCAAAGTCTTCAAGGGCAATCATTTAGGGAGTGTAAATAGACACAACAGATGTCTCCAAAAAAAGGACCTACACTCACCAGAACCAATATGTCAACCTATGGATAATAACGAAGTGAAACTTAAATACATCAAATGAACTGATTGAACTTAATGACACTGAGAAAGTGATAACAAACAAATCCCTGCTGGACCTGGTTCCTACCAAAACCACCGCATGAAATCAAGTATAATGAGGAACAGCATAGTAGAATATTTAAAGAATAGTGAAATTTAATTTCATAATAATGTAATATCATAAATTATATTTATGCTTACATTGTCATTTACAAGGTATCTTGAAAATCCATTTGATGAGAGCCAAAAATCTAGACTAGCTGACAGGAAAAGTAAAATGGTAGCAACAGGAATAAGGAATCATAGAGCCTTATGACAACAACATTGTTAATACAACATACAAAGTTGACAACAAGCAAATTTTCTACTGAATAAAAATTTTATAACAATGTCATAGTAATGCATGAACTTCAAACAAAGAGAAACAAATTTTAACAGTTGTCGACATTTATAGCCAAGATCTCGTACATATAAAAATGCTTTCCAAAATAAATAAACTCCATATATAGAAACTAGCAACTTCGTATTGAAACTCTAGATGAAAGAAGTGCTTACTTTTTCAAACCCAAAGATTTCAAATCTTCAGAAGATAAATTTTTCTCTGATGTTTCTGCAAAGAGAACAATATGTTCAAATAATTGTATGCTTCCAAATGTGTTATCACCAGTGTTGCTTCCCTTACCATGAGCGTCAAATGTGGTATCACCAGTGTTGCTTTGCAACAAACCAGTCTGAACAGGGATGTTTTCAGGATAATCAAGAAATCCCTAAAACGAATCAACACAGTAGGTAGTTTTCTCAAGATGGTTAATGGATCCTGTAGGACTAACTTCTGAGGGGGGAAATTGTGCCACCTCCACCATCACTTCAACACTTTCTTTCTCTTTTTCGGAGGTAAAAGCTGTTCATTGATAACCCCTCCCTTTAATTTTAAGAAAATCAAAATTTAAAATTAGACGTTTAGAATAATGATATGTAAGACTAAAATACAAAATAAATACAAAATTTACCTGATTATCATCACGTATAAAGTGCTGGACCTCACCGCCAACACCATCTCCCTGTTGGGGTGGTGAGTGGTGGATGCCACCATCCCGAATAGAGCTTTTAGAATCATTGTTGTTATCAAGATCATCTCCACCATCCGAAGGCTCACAGATTTTTAGATAAGCTTCCACCCTTTACATACATTCCAACAACTACATGTCACGGATTTTCAGATAAGCTTCCACCCTTTGCATACATTCCAACAACTCCATCATGCAGCTATATGATTGAAGCTCCTGCAAAAAACAATATATATATATATAGTATATAACTTGACAAAACAAATTCAAATAATCGATTATTCTTCATATAACAATTTCATAAAAAATTTAATAGAATTTTCCCAATTTTTTGAGTATCTGGGAAATATAACCTACATATTTAAAAAATCATTCTTTGTCTATAATGTTTAGAAATTCCGTCTCTTTGTTCAATTCCGTATTACCAAAAAACACGTCTATAATCTTTCTATTTTCTAAAATGAATATTCATTTAAAATAAATTAAATTAAATAATAATATAATATTCATACCTGAAGATGAGAGGGTCCAGCAGCCGCATCCTCAGATCTTCCCTCTCCGACAATCTCATCATCATCAGCACCACCAAAATTTTCCTTTCATTATCAGCAGCAGGCTAATCAATAAGTATCTTTATCACAAAATATAATTCACAATTGTAGATATATTGAACTAGTTCCATGTTTCTCAACCTTTTGGCTAAAAATACTATTAATAAATTATGTTAGTTTATAATAGATCATGTTAAACCATACCAGATCTCAAAATCAGATCATACTTTTCATAAATCAATTACTTCAACCAATTAGAAGCACACATATACGCAAAGCATGTAAAATAATTCGATGAATAATGAAAATAAAACCCGGTAAATCAAGGAACACTGCTCACAGAAAAGTTCAAAACTGATTCATTTATTGCAAGTAAATTAGTTCACTGTGAAATATCCAACCAATTGCTAATCTTATTAAAAAAACAAAAAACAAAAACAATGATATACGAACCTAAAAAAGCAGAAAATTAACAGAGTCGAAATTTAAATATAATAAAACCCACAATTAACACTACCATGTATACATCCAAACATCCATTAACAACATAAATCTCACTTACAGGCTCCAGAGATGATTGCTCTTGGGTAGATGCAAACATTGTCCGATGCTTAATGAAAAGTTTTGGTAGGTCATCGGCCTCCAGAATGAATGCATCCACTTTTGTGATTGTTTTTATAGTTCTAGTGGAGATTGGACAGTTGACCGAATAAGGGTCAGCTTGAAACCAAAAAATTAGTTATTCCTTACAGAAAATTTCATCTTGGAGATAATCGATACTCCAATCGGATGAACAACTCTCAAGCTTGCCATACACAAGAAAGAGCATTTGCTGAATTAAGCTACCTTGCCTTTGAATAGTTCAAGTCGTGGTATACCGAGGGTAGGAAACTGGAATCACTTTGTCGCATAACTCATCCAGCAGTTCGTGACTCCAGCTTCTAAACTCTTCAATCTTTAATAATATTGGAAAACAAAAATGATCAGAATACATCTAATTTCCAGTTAATTATTGTAGATGGATTAAAATTTAAATTTGCAAAAAACTAAAATGAGAAGAAGAAATAAAACATATTATATATATAGATATATATAATTATATATACACATGCATATATACATATATATATACCACACACAGATATATATAAATATATGTATATAAATATATAGATATATAAATATATATGTATATACATATATGTATATGTATGCATATATATAGATACATTTATATATATATATTTCTCACATATATATATAGATACATATGTACGTATGATTGTATGTGAGAGTAATAATGTGTATATATATAACCAAGGGCGGACCCACCATTGGGTTAGGGGGAACACGTGCTCCCCCTGAAATTTTTAAAAAATTAATTAAATAATTTCAATGCTACATTTAATCACATTCGTGGATTGGTGCTGATGGTCACCATCATGATAGTTTCTCACTCGGGTTCGATTCCCAGGCAGCGCCTAAAACGCGTTTTGTTTCTTTGTGTTTTGAAATTTTTAAAAAATTAATTAAATAATTTCAATGCTACATTGAATCACATTCGTGGATTGGTGCTGATGGTCACCATTATGATAGTCTTTCACTTCTCACCCGAGTTCGATTCCCAGGCAGCTTATAATGCGTTTTGCTTTTTGTTTTTTTTTAATCATTTATATATTATATAATTAAATTACAAAAATCAAGTATAACTATATGATGGCTTTGATGATTGTGCTTATCTTTCTATTTTAGGAGGAAGAGGAACCGAGGTTCAATCCCTTGCGCCTCATTAATCTTTTTTTTTTTTTAATATATTTTTTTTATTCATTCATTATAGTTGTTTTGTTCATTATTTTTTTTACTCTTTCTTTTTTTTTTCCCACTAATTATTACAAATTGATCTTCAAATTTGAAATATTTAGACTTTATAAATTATTATACTCATTTCAAATAATTTTTTTACTGCAAATTATATCATATTTATACAAACAAAAAAATAAAATATATTGGGTCATTTAGTCTTAATAAGTCTTAGTTTACACACGATTATTGGTGTAACTTATTTTTCTTTTAAATAAATTATTTTATATGTTAAAATTCATAAATAAAAATACTCATATGAATTATAATTATTTTTATCTTTTATTTTTGTTTTTATTTTATTTTACTTTATTATAAATCACTTACATTTATTAAATAAAAGACTATATATGTAACTTGATTAGTAACTTTAATAACAAATATATGTAGTTTGATTATATACATTTATTTACAATATGAATAACAACTATTATCATAGATAAGATATATCCCTAAATTAATTTTTTATTTATGTTTTTAGTAATATAAAATTTGAATTTCTCTCACTAAGAAAAATGAAGCTAATGCACAATCAACTCACAATTAGTATGCTTTTATTTTTATATTTGTATTAAGAATGTTATTGTAAGAAATTTTACTTACAATTTTGTAAATAGTAAAACTACATATTCTCTACTGGTTATATATTTTAACTATTTTTATTTCATATAATATTCTTCTAGTAATTGAAGGAAATATGACAAAGAAAATTTCATACATAAAAGTGTCCCTCCTTCACATAGATTTCTAGGTCTGCCACTGTATATAATTCACATATATATATGTGTGTGTGAGAGTAAGGTAGTATATATGTATATATACATATTATTACTCTCACATATATATACATATATATGTATGCATATATATAAATAGATACATTTATATATATATTTCTCTCACATTTATATATATATGTATGAATGTATGTGAGAGCAATAATGTGTATATATATAACTCACATATGTGTGTGTGTGTGTGTGTGTGAGTAATGTGTGTGTATATATACATATACAGTGGCGGACCCAGGAAATTTATTCAGGAGGGGCACATGAATTAATAACCGTTTTAAGTGAGAGTGCATAAGTATCAGTAACATGCTCAATGCCAACAAAACACTCAATTACATTACCATTATTGTCCATATATCTCAATACAATAGCCATATGCTCTTTCGAAAATATATCACGAGATTCATCCATAATAAGTGAAAACAATGAATTATCAATATCTCTAATAATTGCATTAATAATTTCACTCGAAATAGCATTTACTATATCATTCTGAATCTTAGGTGTCGTCATTTTTAAGTTTTTAGGAGCACTTTTGAGTGTCATAGCTTTTACGTTCTCATTTTGAGCACATAGCCAATGTAAAAGTTCAAGAAAATTGTCTTTATTGTTAGAATTTTCTGATTCATCGTGTCCTCGAAATGGAAGCCCTTACCGTAAAAGAAAACAACTACAATCAATTGAAGCACGTAAATGAGTTCGATACTCAATTCGAGTTTGATTTGACTGTTTGTTTATAGTTGACTCAATATGTTGATTCTGATTTAATAAATCTTCACATTTGTTTCAAGCATCTTTATGAGCACTACTTTTAGCATGCTGCCTTAACGAATTTATCTTCTTCCAATTTGTAAACCCTTCACTAACAAAAGAGTCACCACCCGCTTGTTTTCCAATATCTGGTTTGAAAAGATAACAACTTAAACAATATGCTGCATCTTTTGCTATATTGTACTCTAACCAAGTCGAATATTCAGTAAATCAAACAGTGTTGAATTGCCTAGACTTTTGTCCAAAAGGTCTCATAGGAAAATTGTATTCTCGAGGTTGACAAGGACCTTTTAGCAGATATGCTCTTCTAACTTGCTCACGAACATTAGGATCATAATCCTATATTTTAGTTCGAAGCGCTGGATTAGCAAGAAGATTTGAAAAATTGACTTCAACATAATTTTTCTTTGAAGAAGATGATTCCAACTCAAGTGATAATTTTCTTTTCATATATCTCTCCATAACTATTTCATAACAAATAAAAATATAATAATTTTTTTTAAAAAATAAAAATAATAATAATTTATTAATTCTAAATAAAATAAAGCTATAAAGTAAACAATATTACATATACATATAATTGAATCATGACAATACATTATACATGGATAATTTTAATGCAATAATTTAAAGTTTAAGATTTTAGGGTTTATTGATAAGATATATATTAAATTTAAATTATTAAAAAATAAATAAATTAAAAAAATAATTAATTTAGGAGACTAACTTGATAAGTCACAAGATGTCAAAGTGAAAATAAAGAGATGCCAGATGAAGATGAGGAGGAGAAAAAAAAAATCGTTAAATTTATAAATTGTCAATGTAAATAGTATTTATATAGAAGAGAATTAAAAGAATAAAATTGAAAAAAAAAATATATTAATTAATTAGGAGTAGGAAAAATATTAGAAATAGAAAAACTAAGTCTAATAGGAGTAAGAAATAGGAAAGTTAGTTAATCCTATTAGAAATAGAAAAAATAAATAATTGAATAAGAAAATAATAAATAATTAAAAAAAAAGAAAGAAATAGACTGTTATGCTGACTGCAACAGTGAACTTATGCACTGTTGCAGTGCAGCGCAGATCAGATTTTTTTTTTTTTTTAGGTTTTTTTTTTTTTGAAATTATGCAGTAATTTTATAATTTTTTTTTTTAAATTTCGGGGGGGGGGGGCGGTGGGGGTTGGGTGGGGCACGTGCCCCCCCCGGCCCCACAGTGGATCCACCATTGTACATATACGTGTGTGTGTGTGAGTAATGTGTGTATGTGTGTGTGTATATATATATACACATATATAAGAGAGTAATAATGTGTAACACGCACACATACACATATATATATATATATGCATATATATATATATATATATGAGAGTAATAATGTGTATATACATATATATATATACACACATTATTACTCTCATATATATACATATATATTAAGATTATTACTTTCATAAGAAAGGTATATTTTCTGATAGTTTCCTTCAGAAAATAAGTCCTTATTACTAACCTTTTTTCGTTTTGTTTAAATGAACCTCAATGGAACAAGAAAAATTTTATGAAAGAAGGAAAGTAAATACACCAGCTAAGTGGGACCTAAAAATCCTAACCCTTCAAGCAAAACCAAAACAAAAGCGGAAAGAAATGAAAAATAAGGCTTGCAAACCCAAAAACTAATAATAAAAAATAAATCAATAATAAAGACTAAAAGAAACTAATAATACTATCATTGACTTATAAGATATCTAAAGAATTTACTCAATTTTTAAATATTAATTATGAAATATCGTTTGAAAATTGTACCATATGAGCTGATAACCTGATAATCATGTTTGTCAATGTCATCCATTAGTTCTATTATTAATTTCATCAACTAATAATTAATATTAAGTAATAGAAGCAAAAGAACTTACTTCTTTTATTATTTCCAAGAAAAACTTGTGCTTTATTTTCTTTATGATATTATCTGGAAGATTTAAAAATATCATCCATAGATGATCGTCATCATCTGTCTCCCATTTTTTGGGTTGAAATCTCTTAATCTGCTTTTGGGGGTCCTTCGGGAACTTTGCAAATAATCTGCTCTTCTCAGTCTCTCTTTTTCGTTGTCTGACTTTCTCTAATTCTTGATTTCCGAATAGCAGATATATCTGTTTCATAAGAACCACAAATACTAAGATTATTATTTATTGATATTAATTTTAGATGGCTTATTGAGAAACTTTGCTGTACAGCCGCACCAAGTGGTGCAGCAACCCACTGAATATTTGACAATTGAAAAATTGATTTTTTGAAAAGTAGTTAATAACAATAGTAGAAGGAAATTAGAGACAAACTTCCAAATATTCAATGGACAAACTCCCAAAATTTTTTTTTGAAAAAAAAAAATCATATAGTAATGTATAACGTAACAACCAATATGTTTCCCGTCAAATATGCAAAGATCAGCACGCCTAAAAGGAACATGAAAATAAGAAAGATAAGCTCCCATCGGTCTTTGGCAAATCGGAAGAATTGACCCCTGTAAAGAGTAAAAAAGGAACTCATTAAGTGCATGTTGTTAGGGTAATGTGCCTTAAGAGCTTGTAATTTGTAAATATTTAAATTAAATAATAAATAAAATATAATTTATTCAATTTATGTGCATTTATGAAATGATTGCTTCATACAAATATCATGTAACATTCATGGTTACTTATGTAGTCTCAGACTAAGTATATAAGTGTTATATATAAAAGAGGATTTAGTTTGAGATTAGTAATCTAAAAAATCCGTAGAAAAAAAAAAAAAAAAAAAAACAAAGCTGGGTACTTTGTTTGTGGTAAATCTATAGCTGCGGTCCATTTTGTATTTGATACGATGATTTTATCCGGGATCGTTCATATGGTGACATGAAAATGGAGGCACTTTATATAATAGAGATTATATAGGACTGGACCATGATAAAATGAATTTCTTATTAATATCCGTTATATAAAGAAATTCATATTTATCAACTAAATGATCATATATGGATTGATCTTAATCCTGAGTGTTTTATGGACTCCTATTTGATGAGTCATATCTTTTGATTTACATGGGTGAGACTGTTATAAATTTACGGTCAATAAGCTTCGTACTTTGGAGATGTGATTTAATAAGTGGCTGGGAACATTCTACACAATTGTGAAATTCACTCATTCTTGCGAGAAGTAGATGTGTAGTTCTCTTAAGTGTTGATTCGGGTCTTGAACAATAAGAGCGCTCGACTTTCTATTTGCAAATAAATGGAAAGATAAATTCATAAGTTGTTATGAATATATTGTTCATTAGAGAATCAATGATACTTAATGGAATAAGAAATAATTAGAGAGGTAAAATGGACTTTAATGACTTAGCACTAATAATGAACTATTCATGGATGATCGAATCATATGAAATGATTAAATCGATGGACACTGAAAATTCAGATTGTATAAAACATCTACAATTTTGAGAGTGCAATCTTAAGTTTTTAGTGGAGTAACTTTAAGGTTAATAATAGTGAATTATTTAATTAAAGAGTTTAATTAATAATTCCGATATTATTGGAGCTCAAATTGTAGGTCCATTTGGTCCCCTTGCTAGCTCACAACCACATAAAGAAACAAAGGGAAGAATATAATTGGATTGTCCAATTATAAGTGTACATATAATTTTATGAACACGTTCACGAATAATTTAAATAATTTGATTATTTAAATATAAGTAATTATTTAATTATTTATAGAGGTTAAAAGTTTAACTTTAAATGGTGTCATTAAATTATATATGATTTAGAATCATTTAATTTAATGAAAAATCTTTTAATTAATGGAAATGGTAATTTAATTTAATTGGAATTAGATTCCATATTAAATTAGATTAAAGAAGTTTTAATTTAATAGGAATTAGATTCCATATTAAATTAAAAGTAAAGAGTTTTAAACCAATAAGAAATATGATTTCATATTAGATTTGAATTGAGTTTTACAATTTAATTAGGAAATTGTATTCCTTATTAAATTAGAAAACTCTAACTCATCATTATAAAAAAAAAGTGTTTTATATTGGTAACTAGAGAGAGAGAAAAATAGAGAGAATTTTTGGTTACTTGAATCAAAAACTTCCATTAATTAAAAAGATTTCGTGATATAATTCTTCGAGATTGTGCCCACGCACAGTTTTTTTTGTGAAGAGTCATAGCAAGGAAGATCAGGTGGTAAAGAATTTGCGAATCAAAAGGGATCAATTCAATCTTCATGCAAAGTAAGATTCGATCTTATTAATTTAATTGTTGAATTATTATTACTAGTATCGATCGAGCGTGCTTTTATATGGAAAAATTTTTAAAATACACGTTTCCGCATTAAATTCTAAATTCAATTTTTCCTTCAATTGGTATCAGAGGCCCGTTGCGCTAGTTTAATAATTGATTCAATAATTTGTGAATATCCTTTTGATTATGATTCTTTGTATATCATAAGAGTAGGCACTAATTAATGATGTACATATTTTGTTTTCATGTTTGATGAATTGAGTTTGCATGGATTGATCGTTAATTGTATGATTCTTTGACTAATCTAATTTAATTAAATATGTAAGCCGTTTGTGGCAATTTTTTTTTCGTTGTAAAATCATAGATTTAGGTTTTAATTTTTTCCGAAGGCTGCAGCAAGATGTACGGGACTGCCCACGGAGGTTAAGGCTGTTTTGAATAGCCTAAAAGGATTGTCTGCACAACTATATTGAACAGCCCAACAGATCTAAAATTCTGGACGGCAGGCACTACAGTGCAGAAATCTACTGCAGAAAGCTGTTTTTGAAACAGCTTGATGTGCTGTCTTGTTCTATGGTGCAGAAATCTGTTTTTTGAAACAGTTTTGATGTGCTGTTTAGTTCTGCAATGCAGAAATCTACTGCAGAAAGCTGTTTTTGAACCAGCTTGATGTGCTGTCTAGTTCTATGGTGCAGAAATCTGTTTGTTTGAAACAGTTTTGATGTGCTGTTTGGTTCTACAGTGCAGAATACTACTGCAGACATCTGTTTTTGAAACTGTTAGATGTGCTGTCTAGTCTAACAGTGCAGAAATCAGTTTTATGAACCAGCTTGACGTGCTGTCTAGTTCGCGCATGGCTATAGTGCTGGTATGCTGCGATTGATGGGCTGGTGGTTGCGTTTGCGCAGGCTGGCGTGTTCATATGAACCAGTTTTTTGTGTGCCATAAATAGACAAGTTTTGAACCAGTTGAATTGGTGCTAATTAGATCCTAAAAATCAAGAAATTTGTTACTAACTCAATCCATTTGATGGATATTCTTGATTGTTAAATTGGATTTAATTTTGAGCCTAAGTAAGCCTATGGAGATCTTGAAGACTACAAGTGAAGGCCAAGGAATGCCTTGGTTAATTTTTGTAATCTTGAAAAATTAGTTTTAAGTTGTTAAAGTCAAAGAACCCGGTCAATTACATGTTGTTTATTTAAATTGTTTATCATGTAATGATTGAATATTTTGTTGATAACATGTTCATGCATAAAATATGTCATATAGAATAAAGAGTGCCTACTCGTTGCATTATATCATGACATACATACATGTATTATTATTTATTTTTTCTATTAAATAGTTTATTAGTTAAAGTAGAGATAATAATACATACAATACCAATTTCATAATTTGTTAGGATTTTAGTTGAAAATCCTAAGTTCACAAATTAAATATATGATTAGTTTTAATGTGATTAAAAATATATATCTCAATAATTGGTATTCATAATGTGATTAGATTTTAATAGTTAAAATTGGGTAACTCACATTACTTCTAATCTAAATCAATTAAAGAGTTTAATTTATTTAGAATAGTAAACCAATTAGAAATATAGTTTTAATGTGATTAAAAGATATATTTCATATAATTGACTTATAATGGGGATTAGATTTTAAAAGTTAAAATTGGGTAATCTCACATTAAATCTAATTTTTATAATTAAAAAGTTTAGATTATCTAGATTAGATCTTTCAAAATAAATTATTTTTTTTTAAGAGTTAAAAATCCGGTAATTTATTAGGTGTTAATAGGATGTTGATTCTAGTAACACACTAATTCCTAGTAACTTAGATTATATTTTCTAGCCGTTAATAATCTAAGACAAAGACTAGAAATAAAAATTAGAAAACCCTAATCATAAAATAATGAGTGGGAGAAGGATATATGACAATATATCCTACGGTCTCCATCATGAGTTCAACACCGTGAGATTTGAATTGCGCCTCGAGACGGCTTTGTTTTCGTCCCCCTAAGGGTGGTGTTCATTTAGGTCAATATTAAGGTTGACTTCCTAAATGATAGGATTTCTGGATGTATTTTGGGATTGATCTACCCTAAGGTTGGTAATTCTCAAGTTAAGTCTGAGAGATCTAAAATGATGGGTTACACTCATAAAGGAATTAATTAATTGGTAATTTAATTTTTTGACTGAAATAAGCGGTAGTCAGACTATATAGGAATAAGAGTTATTTTGTTATATTATTTGACTGAGATTTTCTCAATCTAACATATAAATATTTGATTTACCCTAAGGTGTCATTTATTTGTGGCATGTTAGATTATCGTGGCATAGTAATTCTTTTTAGGGTATTTCTGATTCATTATTCGTCAATCTGGCATCACGTTTAATATTATGCCAAAATCTATTGATATTCGTATGAATGCAATTTTGAATAAAATATTTTGTTTATTTATTTCAGTAATGCCGTCACCTTTAATTACTATACTTGTCAATGATAAATTGAATGGGGATAACTATGTTAAATGAAAAAATAACATGAACGCCATTTTGGTCTGTGAGGACCTAAAGTTTGTCCTGACGGAGGAGCGTCCTCCTGTGCCACCAGCAAATGCTGCGCGTAATGTACGCGAAACCCACCAAAATTGGGTTAAGGCTAATGAAAAGGCCCGTTGCTACCTGTTAGCAGGAATGTCCGATGTGCTTGCTAAGAAGCATGAAACAATGGCAATAGCATCTGAGATGATGTTGTCATTACAAGGGATGTTTGGGCAACCTTCTGAGCAGCAGCGACACGAAACTGTTTGTGCTGCTATGACTGCTAAGATGAAGGAAGGGACATCAGTTCGAGAGCATGTCTTGAATATGATGACCTATTTTAACACAGCCGAAACTCATGGTGGGGTGATAGATGAGCCTAGTCAAGTAAGCATGATATTGCAAACTCTTCCAAAGAGTTTTATGCAGTTCAAGAGTAATTATGTTATGAACAAACTGCAATATAATATTACTTAATTGCTTAATGAACTAACAACTTATGAGTCCATGAATAAGGACAAGACTAAGTCTGGTGAAGCAAATGTTGCTGAAACTTTCACCTCTAATAAAAATAAGAGGAAAAGGACCACCAGTAAGGCTAAGGCAAAGTCCAACAAGCAAGCTACCAAAAAGAAGAAGTAGAAAGGCTCTAAGACTTCCAAACCCAAAAGAAAATGTTTTCATTGTGATATGGAAGGGCATTGGAAGAGGAACTGTCCAAAGTACCTCGAAGAGCTCAAAAACAAAAAGAAAATGAAAGGTAAATTTGATTTACTCGTCATTGAATCTTGTTTAGTGGAGAATGATATATTCACTTGGATAATTGATTCAGGAGCCACTAATCATGTTTGTTCTTCTTTACAGTTGATTGATTCTTGGAGGGAGCTTGATGAGGGCGAGTTCACCATGCGAGTTGGCACTAGGGATGTCGTTTCAGCTAGAGCAGTGAGAGAAGTTAGACTTCAATTTTCAAATAGTTGTTTTATTGTTTTGAACAATGTTTATTATATTCCGAATTTTAGAAGAAATTTGATTTCAGTTTCTAGATTGTTGGAACATAATTATTCAATTTCTTTCAGTAATAAAGATGTTATTATTTCTAGAAATGGGTTGAATATTTGTTCTAGAATATTAGAAAACAACATATACATGTTAAGGTCGTTAACACGTAATTCACTGCTCAATGCCGAATTGTTTAAAGTTGAAAAACCAAAAACAAAACGACAAAAGATTTCTCCAAATAATGATACTCATCTTTGGCATCTAAGACTTTGACACATTAATCTTAACAGAATAGACAGACTAGTAAAGAGCGAAACTTTAAGAGAGTTAAAGATTGGCACTTTACCTGTTTGCGAATCTTGTTTAGAAGGTAAAATGACCAAGAGACATTTTAAGACAAAAGGTTATAGAGCCAAAGAACCACTAGAGCTTATACATTCTGACGTTTGTGGTCCAATAAATGTTAAAGCTATAGGTGGTTATGAATATTTCGTCACTTTTATTGACGACTATTCAAGATATGGGTATGTTTATCTAATGCAACGGAAGTCTGAAACTTTTGAAAAGTTCAAAGAATTTAGAACTGAAGTTGAAAATCAATTAGGTAAAACATTAAAAGCTCTACGATCAGATCGTGGAGGAGAGTACCTTGATACAGAGTTCAAGGATTACTTGATTGAGAATGGGATTATATCCCAACTCACAGCTCCTGGAACACCACAGCAGAATGGTGTTGCAGAAAGGAGAAATCGAACCCTGCAGGATATGATGAGAGCTATGATTAGTTTTTCATCTTTACCTAGTTCTTTCTAGGGATATGCACTGCAAACTGCAGTATATATCTTGAATGTAGTTCATTCCAAGTCTGTTCCTAAAACACCTTTAGAGTTGTGGAATGGTCGCAAAGCTAATTTGCAACATTTTCGCATGTGGGGGTGTCCAGCACATGTGCTGAAAAATAAGACTGGGAAGCTAGAACCACGTTCACAAGTTTGCCTATTTGTAGGCTACTCCAGAGAAACTAGAGGCGGATTCTTTTATGATCCTCAAGATAATAAAGTGATTGTATCGACAAATGCTACATTTCTTGAAGATAATTACATAAAAGAACATAAACCTCGAAGTAAAGTTGTACTTAAGGAGTTATTACTTGGTTCAACCAGTATCCAATCAACAACAGTTGTTGAGAACAACATAGTTAAGACCACGTCTGAGCATCAGACAGACTTCCATTAGAATCATCTACCATCTCGTCGTAGTGGAAGGGTTATTAGACTACCAGTCCGTTACAAAGAAATCGGAGAAGCACAAATTGTTATCTTCGATGAGTGTATAGATGATCAATTGACATATCATGATGCAATGGAAGATTCTGATAAGGAATAATGGCTTAAAGCTATGAATCTCGAGATGGAGTCTATGTACTCAAACTCAGTCTAGGAACTTGTGGATCAACCAGATGAGGTACAACCCATAGGTTGCAAATGGATCTACAAGAGGAAGAGAGGAGTAAATGGGAAGGTGGAGACCTTCAAAACTAGGCTAGTGGTAAAGGGGTATACTCAGAAAGAGGGAGTTGACTATGAAGAAACTTTCTCGCCAATAGCCATGCTTAAATCCATTCGCATTCTTCTATCCATAGCTGCATGTCTCGACTATGAGATATGGCAAATGGATGTCAAGACTGCATTCTTGAATGGCAATATTGATGAAAGCATTTATATGATGCAACCAGAGGGATTCGTGATTCAAGGTCAAGAGCAAAAGGTTTGCAAGTTGGAAAGGTCCATTTATGGGCTTAAGCAAGCTTCTCGATCTTGGAATATTAGATTTGATACATCGATCAAGTCTTATGGTTTTGAGCAAAATGTTGATGAACCTTGTGTATACAAGCGTATCATCGACAAGATAGTGGTTTTCCTCGTACTTTATGTCGACGTTATCCTACTCATTGGGAATGATGTAGGAGCATTATCTGATGTAAAGAACTGGCTTGCTAACCAATTCCAAATGAAAGATTTGGGAGAGGCTAGTTATGTTCTTGGGATCCAAATTATACGAGATCGTAAGAACAAACTGTTAGCATTGTCTAAAGCATCGTACATTGATAAAATCCTTGTACGTTTTGCGATGCAGAATTCCAAGAAAGGTTATTTACCTTCTCGGTATGGAGTTCACTTGTCTAAGGAACAATGTCCTAAGACACCTCAAGAGATTGAGGATATGAGACAAATTCCTTATGCCTCTGCAGTAGGCAGTCTCATGTATGCTATGTTATGCACGAGACCTGATATATGTTATTCAGTGGGAGTAGTCAGTCATTATCAATCTAACCCAGGATTGGATCATTGGGTGGCAGTAAAATGTATTCTCAAATATCTTCGAAGGACAAGAAATTATATGCTTGTGTATTCTGGCGAGAATTTGATTCCAACAAGATATACAGATTCTGATTTTCAATCAGACCGAAAATCCACGTTTGGGTCAGTATTTACCCTAGGTGGTGGAGCTATAGTATGGAGAAGTGTTAAGCAATCTTGCATCGCTAATTCCACCATGGAAGCTGAATATGTAGCAGCTTGTGAAGCAGCTAAGGAAGCAGTTTGGCTCCGTAAGTTCTTGACAGATTTGGAAGTTATTCCGAATATGGATAGGCCAATCACACTTTATTGTGATAATAGTGGTGCAGTGGCTAATTCTAAAGAACCGAGAAGTCACAAAAGAGGAAAGCATATAGAAAGAAAGTATCATCTCATTAGAGAGATAGTACATAGAGGAGATGTGTCGGTGATGAAGATAGCATCACAAGACAACCATGCTGATCCGTTTACAAAGACCTTAACGGCTAAAGTATTTGAAGGTCATCTAGAGGGTCTAGGATTACGAGACATGTCTCATCTGCTCTAAGGGCAAGTGGGAGATTGTTAGGGTAATGTGTCCTAAAAGCTTGTAATTTATAAATATTTAAATTAAATAATAAATAAAATATAATTTATTCAATTTATGTGTATTTATGAAATGATTGCTTCATACAAATATCATGTAACATCCATGGTTACTTATGTAGTCTCAGACTAAGTATATAAGTGTTATATACAAGAGGATTTAGTTTGAGATTAGTAATCTAAAAAGTCCGTAGAAAAAAAAAAAAAAAAAACAAAGCTGGGTACTTTGTTTGTGGTAAATCTATAGCTGCGGTCCATTTTGTATTTGATATGATGATTTTATCCGGGATCGTTCATGGTGACATGAAAATGGAGGCACCTTATATAATAGAGATTATATAGGACTGGACCATGATAAAATGAATTTCTTATTAATATCCGTTAAATGAAGAAATTCATATTTATCAACTAGATGATCATATATGGATTGATCTTAATCCTGAGTGTTTTATGGACTCCTATTTGTTGAGTCATATCTTTTGATTTACATGGGTGAGACTGTTATAAATTTACGGTCAATAAGCTTCGTACTTTGGAGATGTGATTTAATAAGTGACTGGGAACATTCTACACAATAGTGGAATTCACTCATTCTTGCGAGAAGTAGATGTATAGTTCTCTTAAGTGTTGATTCAGGTCTTGAACAATAAGAGCGCTCGACTTTCTATTTGTAAATAAATGGAAAGATAAATTCATAAGTTGTTATGAATATATTGTTCATTAGAGAATTAATGGTACTTAATGGAATAAGAAATAATTAGAGAGGTATAACGGACTTTAATGACCTAGCTCTAATTATGAACTACTCGTGAAGGATCGAATCATATGAAATGATTAAATCGATGGACACTGAAAATTCAGATTGTATAAAACATCTACAATTTTGAGAGTGCAATCTTAAGTTTTTAGTGGAGTAACTTTAAGGTTAATAATAGTGAATTATTTAATTAAAGAGTTTAATTAATAATTTCGATATTATTGGAGCTCAAATTGTAGGTCCATTTGGTCCCCTTGCTAACTCACAACCACATAAAGAAACAAAGGGAAGAATATAATTGGATTGTCCAATTATAAGTGTACATACAATTTTATGAACACGTTCACGAATAATTTAAATAATTTGATTATTTAAATATAAGTAATTATTTAATTATTTGTAGAGGTTAAAATTTTAACTTTAAATGGTGTCATTAAATTATATATAACTTAGAATCATTTAATTTAATGAAAAATCTTTTAATTAATGGAAATGGTAATTTAATTTAATTGGAATTAGATTAAAGAAGTTTTAATTTAATAGGAATTAGATTCCATATTAAATTAAAAGTAAAGAGTTTTAAACCAATAAGAAATATGATTCCATATTGGATTTGAATTGAGTTTTACAATTTAATTAGGAAATTGTATTCCTTATTAAATTAGAAAACTCTAACTCATCATTATTAAAAAAAAAAAAAAAGTGTTTTATATTGGTAACTAGAGAGAGAGAAAAATAGAGAGAATTTTTGGTTACTTGAATCAAAAACTTCCATTAATTAAAAAGATTTCGTGATATAATTCTTCGAGATTGTGCCCACACACAATTTTTTTTGTGAAGAGTCATAGCAAGGAAGATCGGGTGGTAAAGAATTTGCGAATCAAAAGGGATCAATTCAATCTTCATGCAAAGTAAGATTCGATCTTATTAATTTAATTGTTGAATTGTTATTACTAGTATTGATCGGGCGTGCTTTTATATAGAAAAATTTTTAAAATACACGTTTCCGCATTAAATTCTAAATTCAATTTTTCCTTCACATGCAACTTTAAAAAAAATTAATATTATAGATTGATGATTATTTTTTATGTGGTAAAGATAGAAATTCTAAGGAAAGACAAGACTTAAGTAAAAAGTGTTTGAAACAAAGAGTAACAAAGATTTTTTTTTTTTTTTTTTTTTTTTGAAAATGAGTAACAAAGATTTTACTAATCCAAAGTAAAAAGGCTAAAAGGTTCCAACATGTTGGTTGTGCTAAAACATATTTGGTGTGTTATCTCGTTATTGCTACTACATTTTACCATACATCTTCCTCTTATCTTTAACCCTTAGTGTCTCTTATGCAAAGACAAAGTGATCTGTCATACAAGACTCAACTTTGAAAAAGCAACCTATTGTACAAGAAAAACAATTGAGAGGATACAAAACAGGAAAATCAAAATTTATAAAGAATTATATTTTTGTAATATATAATGATTAGCAACACTAATCGGTCCAGAATGTGAGTACAACAAGGGTAAACTCCTCACATTTTGTTAATAAGATTGTGAGTTTGAATTATGTTTCATCTAAAAAACTATCAATCCTATAATAATTTATATAAAGAGTAAAATTATTAAGTACATGAGATTTAGGAGGCCCCAATATATAAAATATAAAATTCGTAGGAGATAATTAGGCTGCCCAACGATGCCAAACTCATTTGCTTCATAGTATATCCCAAAATCAAACAAGGTTGTATTTCGAGATTTCGTTTGGCATATTTCTTTCAAAATTGTGCGGATCGCTGAACTTTTACCAACAGCACCACAAGATTAAGTACCCCAACTGTACGGTGAAGAAGTATCCTTGGAGGCATACACCCAGCAATCAATGTTTTTTGCAATAGCAAATGCATACCATAAGCCTCCAAATACTTAAAACACAAAAAAAATCACTTGTTAGGACAACTAATTAGTAATTTTACATATTTATATATAATGATATAAAAAAAAAATTAAAAATGGTACTCATTTGTAAATAATGGTAAGATGTAGAAGAATGTGCATGCAATAATTTATGAATTATGTAAATTATCAAAACATAGATGGTATTTTAAATTTACATGAGCAACATGACACAAAAGAAGGAGATTGAAAACAACTCTTGCCCATGTAGCTTTAGCAAATATGGCCTATTTCCTCGCAACTCTTTCAAATGATATATACATTAGATAAACTACAGCCAAGTATTGAAGAAGGAAACCACTTGTTGAGTAATAATTTGACCCGTCTGCGTATGGCCATACCAGACTCATCGCCATCAGCAGAAACTACAACATACAGTCAGTTTATTAGAGTCTATTATGTTTGCGATATCAAAATAGGCATGAACAAAACAAATACTTGGGCTCTTTCTTTATATAATACCAAAATTAATGTGAGTTTTCAAACTAATATCAGAAAGATAAAATGAGTTTTTTCACCACCATAAAAAGGATGGGAACTATGGTCTTTGCTTACAAATTATAGTTCACAAACATTGATACTATAAAAAAATATCTAAAAGTGAATGAATTTTCATTTGAGGCTAAAAATAACTATTTTTTATTGCCAAGCAATGGATGATGAATTTTCGAGACTCCCAGATTTGGCCATACGGCACTCATCACCAACAGCAGAGACTACAACATATAGCTAGTTTATTAGTCTATCCTATAAATTGTCGTTCATAGATATTGATTAAAAAAAAATCTAGAAGTCCGACTGATCATTTGAGGCTAAAAATAATATTTTTTGGTCAAACAAAAGATGATAAAATTTGTTGAATATATATATATATGTATGTGTAAAATGTCAAATCTCAATTTGTACCATTACAAAATGCAGTTTACACTATTTAAAAAAAAATGCAATTTACACGTCGTATAAGTTGAGATAAATTCAATTTATATACATATATATATATATATATATGAAAATTGAGATATACATGAAAAGACATCCAGAGATATTGTATCTATAATCAATTATATAAGATCAATCTTACCTTATTCATTGGCAAATGTGTTGCTGCACTTGACCATAAATCTATGGCGATGAGGAGGACCCATGCAAACTTCTCAATTTTTTTTTTGAACAAACATTTTCTTAGTACTAAAGAAAATAAACTCATTATATCAATGACAACACTCCACTCATCAAAATACTTAAAGACTATCCAAATTGCTTCACTTGAAGCCAGACATACATTTTCTTTATCAATAGTATAAGAATAAAGAAACAAAGGATCTATGACGATTTTACTAGCACACCATATGATGGGAATTATTTTGGCTACCACTTGAAGCAAGCCTTTGCCCACTTTACTATTATAAAAATAATTTCCAACAGAAAATTGCCTAACTGGTGCTGTATGTTCCATTATGTCGACGCCCCGAGACCTGCTAAAAATTTTAAGTTAAAATTCCAACTTCACAATTATTCAGCAATATTGATCCAAACTGTCTGATCATAAAATAAGGTTCTCGACTTAAATTAGTGAAATTGCAAGACATTAATCGCACAGCAATACACCAAGTACTATTGGGCCATGCAGACTAATCAAACGTCTACCAATATTATACTATATATGTAATAATATACGTGAAATTCTTATTGTTAACATAGAAAATCCTTTTACCATATAGCTTAAATATGTTAGAGAGTTTCACATATGAAACAAGATGATAAGACAAATTTTCCATCAAAAAATTATAAACTAATAAAAGACTACATATCTACCACTTCTCATAAATACATAAAAAGCATCACCTTTGAAATTAACAAATACTATAGTTTCTATACAATATATATCAAATGTGGATAAATATCCAACAATAAATTTACTCTTAATCCAAAATTTTGGAATATGTCACATGTTTGTTACATATCCAAATAATATATTGTTTAATTTAAACAAATAATGAATGTGTAAAAGCAAATGTGCAGAAGATGGTAGAGATTGAATTCCATATGAACAGTTTTGAAGTAGCTACATATTTTACTCCATTATCAGAGCTCTTATTAAATTTTAAAACTGGGTACTTTTTGAGGAGTGGTACTGTAAAACTCAAATTATTCCCTAAGCATTTAAGTAAAATTAAATTAATGATATTTTTTAAAAAAAGAATTTAAATTTATAGAAATTTGTATTTGATAAGGTTTTCAAATTAGATTAAACTTTTAAATTTATTTTATTTAAGTTCAAAAGGGTGAGGTGATTTGATAAGAATAGGAAATTACTCTATATAAAAACTCTTTCCCTTCTTCATTAAACTTTCAACACCACTCAAAAAAAAATTATTTGCTCTTGACAAATAAATCCGACTAGGGTTTTAAAAGAAAATTTAGTTTAATTTAGTTTGAAAATCAAGCAGGCTTTACAAAATTTGTTATCATGTTTCTTTTGTTTATATTTTAATTAAACACTTGGAGAATTAATTCTTTGATTAAGATTGTTTAGAAAGAAAAAGAAAACCTAGGTATATTAGTTTTTTTCTTATATTACTGTTGTTCAATGAATGTTTAGATAAATTTAAACCAACCAGTGTCTACTTAGAAAATCATAAGTTATGCATGTGTTCGATTTTGACATTATGACTTTCTATTTAGAAAACTAGACCTTCTGATCTTTCAAATCAAATTGGTTTCATAAAAATATCACAACTATATGAGCTTTTATAAATTTTTCTTTATGAAAAAAGAATGCTGAAGTTTTGTAATATTCTGCACATAGTTTGATTATGAAATATATTTTATTAAGTTTTACTGATTAGAAAATTCTTAAATTTTATACTGTTGTTTATAAATATATTATGTATTATCTTGTGAAGTTTTAGAATTTTTGAAATAGTATTTTAAAGGTTATGATTTTTCTCATTTGAATTAAAAGTGTCAAATCTGTTTAGAATTAGACAACATGTATAAACCTGAATTTGAAAATATTTTAAAAAAAGCTATTCGTATTATTTTCCTATCAAAATTTTATTTTAGACTCGTACATACGTGTATTTTACTTCTACAAAATTTCAAGTAAAACGGAGGTTTGTAGAATATTAAAACAAATCCTGAATTAAAGTATATTATGGGCTGTTCACTGAAAGACAAACCAAAATACTTTAAAAAATAAATTTGATTAAGGCTTTTCTGGATTTTATTTAGTTTTGAAAATTTTTATGGTGTGAGATATATATGTGTAACATGTTTCTAAAAATTTTCATAATTTTCAAATTGTTTATAATTTACTAAAAATCGTAAACCTACCACTGTGCAGATTTCAAAATAGCACTATTTGGCTCTAATTTTAAGTTTTCAATTAAGAAGAGTGTTTGATAGCCCTAATTTCAATCCTAAGACATTATTTTGAGTTAAATTATATGTGATTATATTCATTCAGGGAAAGGTTTGGACCATTTGATTCGTTAAGAGTTTGTTTGCTTTGAATTTGTTGAAAGATAAATATACTAAACTATTTTTAAAACTAGAATCACAACAATATGTATATTTTCGAAATTATATTTAGACATTTATTATACTATGAAAATATGTGATTAAATGATACCATTAAATAATGCTATCTAGACTTACTTTTATTCTTCACTACTAGTAGCCACCTCTGTTATGTGCATGAGCCCTATGTGATATGTGATTTATTATGTGTATGAGAGTATATGGGAAGTGTCTCCGAGGTACCCTGAGGACTAATGAGTCTTCCCATTTGTATGTCGACGAATCCATGCATGTGAGAGGACTCGTTGATGCTAACAACGAGGGTCTGATTCTTACTTTTGGGCATAAATGTTCTATTTTTTAAAATTAATTTCTCACTTGCACTTGTCATGTATACATTAGTTGTCTACAAGTGACTTTGGCTCTATAATATGTTATGAAAGTTCTATAATGTAGTAAAGCATAAAAGGAACTTGGAAATCTATTCTAATATTTGACAAGTTTCAGATTTGGTAAATCTTACTATAAATATGAAATTTACAGTTTTCTTATTTGTGAAATGTGTATTTTGTTTCATATATGTTATGTTCAAAACTAACTTAGTATATTATGATTTCAAATGGTTGAGATTCTTATCGAGATTCTTATCACACATAAGATGGATTAGTATTTCAGCATTAGTTCTTGATTCCTTAGAAAATAAGCCTATATGTCATTCAAATATTCTTAAGAACTTATTTATGTTGGTTAAGAACTTTAATATTTGTATTTATTTATAAATACATTTTCTTGAATTTTTTTCATAAGTTATTTGATAGTATATTACTTTATATCCTAAGTTTCAGGTTAGAGTGTGATTGATACAAACTACAAATGTTAGTAGACAATCTTACAAACCCAAAAAAAAAAAAGTCTCTTAGCTATAGCATTCATTAGTGTATACATCATTTTTTTAGCTTTTATATTTTCAATGTGTGATTCATATAATCTTTTTTACTTCCCATATAATGCCCTCTAATAACTCTAACTAACTAGGCTATCAAATCTGATGGATTTTGAGTAACTATTTGAAGGTGGTTTAAGACTTCTTCAGAACTAATAACCTATTTAACTCAAATATCATGTCATTTTAATTTCATGCTATCTTAGATATTTAATTTTGCAAATAATTATTCTAGTCAGTTTGAGTGGAACAACTGCACATTCGTCATGTTATCCTCTCTTTGAATATAAACAAAACAAGTTATCATATTTACTTGAGATCAACTTAATACTTGATTTTTTTTTCTTTTTATCTTTTTTTTTTTTTTTCATAAAGAAAGATGTTGGATTATTCAGACCATGGGCCAAATCTGCTTAATTGATCCAAATCGAAGCCCAAAATCCAAGTAATATTTGGATTACATTAAGGCTCCGTTTGGTACGCAGGATTGAAACAGAATGGATTTGATTGAATTGAATTGGAATGACAAATCACTATCCCATGTTTGATAGAACTTGAGATTAGATTAAAAATGTCTGATATTGTGTTTGGTGTAGATTGAGATTGAATTGAAATAAAATTAATTTAAATACTTTATTATATACTTAAAATTAATTTTATGAAAAATCTGAAAAAAAAAAAAAAGAGAAAAAATATTTTATTAATTTAATTACAAGGATTAATTTTAAATAGTAAAATGTAGGTTAGGTTTAGATTAGAATAAAATTAATTTAAATATATTATTATATAACATAGTTTATATTATACATAAAGTTAATAATGTTGTAAATACAGGATTAAATATATGAAAAGCTTAACATTATTTAAAAAAAAAAAATTATTATTATTTTATCCCTAAAATTGAAAATATGATCAAATCCTTGATTTTAAAAATAATAGCCAAAAAAAAAAATGATTAATTTTATTTTTTTGAGTTTTGGAGGTAGTGGTCTTGTTTATCGTTTTTCGTTTTTGTTTTTGAGTTTTATAGAAGAATTCCTTGATGTGGTTTTGTAGTTTAGGTGGGTTTTTGAGTTTAATGAGGGTTTTAGTGAGGTTTTGGATTTTGAATCACTTTTCGTTTTGTTGTTGAATTTGATTTAGATTAATCTAGTTGGTTAATGAAAAAATAGTATTGTAAAGTAGAGGAGTTTGAAAACTGAGAGAGGGTTTGAGCTGTTTTATCATTCACAATCCTATATGCACATTCGAAGAGTATAGATGTTTTTCCACTAATTTCAAGATATGGTATTGGTAGTTTGGTAGTCTTTCGAACATGCAAAAGTTGAGTTTTTTCTTTAAAGCAACGTTTCGTATGTGTTATAGCTATCTACAACAGTATACAGACATCAAAATCTAAAATGTATATTTTTCAATGTTTAATAAGAGAAATAAGAGGTCAAGATTGAGTTTTGAATTTGATAGCATCTCGTGATGTAGATGGTTGAGTTTTTACTTTTGTATTAATAGATTTTAAGTTTGTTAATGTTTTTAGTATTTGTGCTGATATTAAAAAATAGCTTGAATCTTCTAATATGAGAGCAATGTCTTTGTTGGGACAACGGCAAGAAGGCTCGTCGGAAGCCCTTTAAACCCAAGTTGAAGGAAGGCTATAAAGCTCTCGAATTCTATCACTGTTTGACCATGTAAGTAACTTCTTTTTTTTTTTTTTTTTCCGGAAGTAACATGTTCTCATAGTCACTGATGTTCATTCAAATTTTGTGTGTACAAGTAGTACTATTAAATCTTACATCTTCTTAAAAAAAAAAAAAAAAATGTAGTTGTAGTGCTGGCCTTTGGGGAGAGGGAGCATTGACTTATCTTGGAGGATTGGTTGGTTGGAAATTTTAAAATTGCTGCATCATTCATGGACAAAATATATATTTTCGTCCCTAGGACATTTTAGCCTGTCTCACATTGTTAATTGTTCTGATAGGTGTTAGAAGTATTGGTGGTCCGTCAAAGGCATCAGGACACTATCCATAATATCTTTGGAATTGTGTATTTGATCATATAATTGGTATGTTCAGATGCCTACAAATTCATGTTAATTGTTTATTGCTCCTTTCAATCCAACATGATAATTGGTATGTTCAGATGCCTACAAATTCATGTCACTGACCTTAATTTTTCTTCACGTTGGCTGGTTTTCCTTTAGTCTAATATATAAGTGCAGTAGGTGTTACCCTTTCCCAGCCAGGCAAATCAAGTAAAAAGGGAACTTATTTCGTCCACATATTTTTGTCCACTGGTTTCTTTTGGTGTTTAATAGTGCTAGACAATGTAAAAGGTGCTGAAACCATCTAATGATATCTCAGTGCGACAACGCATAATTCATCAGCAGCAGTCTTTGCCAAATGAGCATGTTAATAATGCTGCCAACCCATCCTCAGCAGCTGCAGTTCAATCTAGAATGCGCTGGACACAAGAACTTCATGAGGCATTTGTGGAGGCTGTCAGCTAAAATACTGATTCAGCTAAAATAATTTTTTGAATGCAGATGGAACTGCTAGACACAAACCAGAGCCTTCAGAAGGTAAGAGTGATTGCCTGCTTTCTTTAACTTTCCCTTGGTCATAGCATTGCCATAACGTCTGTGCATGATGAATTTGGAAGCATGCAATTGTTTGAACATATTGTTCTCTTTGCAGAAGCATCAGAGAAAAATTTATCTTCTGAAGATATGAAATCTTTGGGTTTGAAAAAGTAAGCAATTTCTTTCATCTGGAGTTTCAATACGAAGTTGCCAGTTTCTATATATGGACTTTATTTTATTTTGGAAACCATTTTTATATGTACGAGATCTTGGCTATAAATGTGGATAACTGCTAAAATTTGTTTCTCTTTGTTTGAAGTTCATGCATTACTATGACATTGTTATGGTATTTTTATTCAGTAGAAAATTTCCTTGTTGTCAACTTTGTATGTTGTATTAGCAATGTTATTGTCATAAGGCTCTATGATTCCTTAGTCCTGTTGCTACCGTATTACTTTTCCTGTCAGCTGTCATCAAATAGATTTTCAAGATACCTTGTAAATGACAATGTAAGCATAAGTATAATATATGCTATTACATTATTATGAAATTAAATTTCACTATTCTTTAAATATTCTACTCTACTGTTCATCATTATACTTGATTTCATGCGGTGGTTCTGGTAGGAACCAGGTCCAGCGGGGACTTGTTTGTTATCACTTTCTCAGAGTCATTAAGTTCAATCTGTTCATTTGATGTATTTAAGTTTCACTTTGTTATTATCCATAGGTTGACATATTGGTTCTGATGAGTGTAGATCGATTTTTTGGAGACATCTGTTGTGTCTATTTACACTCCTTGAATGATTGCCCTTGAAGACTTTGCTTATATAATTTATCCTAATTGAAAATAATTGGTTACTGTAAAAGAAATCATGTCAACAATATATAGTTTGCATAAAATCACGGTCTAACTTCCTATTGTCATTTGAAATTATACATTTCATACATGAGCATCTCTGGATATACTAATTTTGTGCTAGGTGCCAGTATACTATATGATTTTAGTGTCAAAAAGGGAGTCTTTTTTTTTTTTTTTTTTTTCAATTGGAAATGCAGCTGTTTGTAATGTGGTTTCTGTGCTTTGGTTCTTTGTGCTACCTTAGCTACTCCCAAGAAGTTTTTACTTAAGTACTCTCAATGCAATGGTGAAAAGTTAGTGTGATTTTAGGCTTGCAATTCATCTATTGTATCTTTGATTTTGACAGCAGTATCGGGAGCATCACCGAAGCATTGCAATTGCAGATGGAAGTTCAGAAATGGCTCCATGAACAACTTGGAGTATGCTTCTAATTTTAGCTTCAATTCCTCTATACGTTAAGATGGAAGACAAAATATTAACCCGAAGATATATATGCTTCTATGCTTAATCTTTTGTGTCAAAATTGAGGAAAACAAGTTTTATGGGAAATTAATGATTGAATAAACTACAAATATATCCTAAATATAAATAAATGAAAAACAGAGAGACTGCAAATATGATGCCCTAGAGAGTAAAACCTGGCAAACCTCCTTATTTTATTTATTTATTTATTATTTTGGAAGCATAAAACTTGGCAATTTTGACATGTGACCAAGAGTTCACACCAAGTGTAAACTTGATGATAAAGTATATTGTTTGAAAGTTTGAACAATTAATTCTTTCTTGAACTTCTGAATGGAAGAATATTTTGTTTTCTAGTTCTAATGTTTTGAGCTCTCAAACTTGCATTTGCCTTCGTAGTTGCACACCTACTAGTTTTCATATTAGCTGATTTCTTCTACTTTTACACAGATTCAAAGAACTTTGCAGTTGAGAATCGAAGAATAAGCAAAGTTTTCAGCAGATGTTTGAGCAACAAAGAAAAATGGAGAACAATAAGTGCAAGGCCTCATCCCAAATGATCACTATGCTGTATTGTCAAAGCCAGAGCAGAATTCTTCCAAAAACAAAAAATCAGATGCCACTGAGTTTAATGTTGCCAAAACAGGTGCCACTACTGGTCAAGACAACACTGCACAACAAGAAAATTCTCAGAGTCCAAGCAGGAAACATAAGGCACCACAAACCACAACTACTGAGGATCTTGTCATTGTCCTAGATGATTCTGACCACACAACCACAAAATGAGCAAGAACAAGTGAAGCATCAGAACCTTCAGCCAAATCCGCATCAGAATAAACAACTTACAGAATTAATGTTGCTGCTCCTGGTGACAATGTGAGAAGTCAGCTAGGTAGGATGCTTTTCATTTACAAATATTACTGCTATGATTAAACTCTGGATTTTTTGCGAGTGGAGACCTTTATTGTATGTGGGCAAAATACACTAGTGGTGATAAAGTTATTTTCTTTCTTCGAAGATTTTAAGACTTAGTATTTAATCTTATCTTTCAATGTTAAATTTAAGACCTTTTTCAATCTGGGATTGAATATGGAGTTAAAACTGGCGGCAGAAGAAGCTGGATTTGCTGTGTATATATCTGCATTGTTGATGACTAGATTATTCTTACTTTTTACGGAATAAATGATTCTATAAATATGCCCTTTAAAGTTCTCGTTCTAGTTTATCACAAGTGAAAATAACACATACCCAGTTGAGTTTTCATGATGATTTTCACTTTTCTTACTGAAAATTATTATGACCAAGCTTTTGCTTGCTATGTAGCTGAATTTTGATAGTTGCAGTCTAATTGAACCTACCCGAATTCGCTTATTGAATAACAAACAAATTGTAAAGTTCTTTGAAGTGAAAGTTGATGCAAATTTTGCTTCAAAATGCATTAAAATTGCTCACTTTTTACCTAGACTATGTCTTGACAAACTTTTTGTCCACTCCCCTAATTTTTTTTTTTTTTTTCAATTATTAGCTTGATCATTTACTTGCTTTATGTGTATTTGTGCTGCATCGTTTTGATTTTTAGCTTATTTGTACGGATACTTAGTGATGTGCTTTAAATGTGCTTACTTCACTAATAAACTGGCAGCTCTGTTGTTGTCTATTATTGTTTAGGTTGATTGTTGGTTTTGCTTCAACCTATTAATTTATTGGACTTTTATGTCGGACATCGCAGGTGTTGGCATTAAGGAGACCATTCTCCATAAGATTTTACACCATGAAGATGAATTCTTAGCTTTGCTTATGCTGGTTCTTGAAACCCATAGTTTGCGGAATAAAGGTCCATATCCGTTTGCTCTTCAGTTTCTTGGTGTGAAACTGACTCCCTTTTTATGGATTGTGTGATCTGTCCCTCCTATGAGAGATTTTATTGTTGACTTGCTTCCCAAATGCATATGTACTTGTGGTTTTGGACTACGTAATTGCGTTTAAAGCTATTGAGGTAGCTTAAATAATCAAACAGTTCTCTTGATGTAATAAGAAATTTTTTGTGCTTTGTGGTGGTGGATGAAGATTTGATGTTATAATGTCGTTGGCACTGTAGTGGGTTGAGACTTCTTTTTCTGGTGATGGGTATAGTATTTCAAGGTTCATGTTGCATTTTTTAAAGTCCATGTGATGCCTTTCCTGGAGCACTTCAGAGTACCCACAAAGTCTTTTCTAAAGTCACAATTTTCTCTAACAAATTCTGTATTGGGGTATCAATTTCCATTCTGTACGTATTGTTCCTGTTTATGCTGAGACCTCACATGTATCACTTTCAGTTATCATTAAAGAATTGTGCTTTTAGTTTGTTAAATGGTTTCAGTTACCATCTCATTTCTAGATGACATGCTTCTTCAGATCCCTCTTTTTCTGAATCTCTATATGGTTTGCGAAGGAGAGTGGTGAGAATAAGAGTGAAGAAGGATGATGCTCAATTAAAATCCAGTGATGGGATTTGCCATTCTGGGTTAGAAAAGCACCAAAGAGTCCTTTCCGTTGTATTTATGGTACTGTATTCTGCTTCTTTTATCTAGCTGTGGTTTCTTGAGAAATATTAGTTTGAATTTTGATTGATTGTTCCAATAAAATCCTATATGAATTTGTGGGAAATATTTAAGCTTTTAAATGCTCATTTGTATTGTATCTAAGACTTGATATGTGTATCCCTAAGTGTATATACAGTTTCCTTTCATTGTCTTTTTAAATTTACTTCTTCTCATAAAATCATGGCCATAAGATGACTTGATTTTCCTATTTAGGTTGTGTTGCCATATTTTAGGTCAAAATTGCACTCAGTCTATAACAAAGAAAGGGAAGCCAGGCTGCAAGCAAGTTTGTGGGGACCTGGTGAAGAAAGATTTGACGATGCAGACTATTTTGATGGAGGGCCAGAATTTCTTGTTTCTACGGGCACTCAAATGCAGAAACATGAGTTAGAACACATTTGACAAATAAAATTCAGAAAATTATATTTGCTTGCTATCGATGGCTGCATGCTAGCTGTGAAGGTACATGCAGCATTTAGTTCTTTTTATGTGTCTTTATTGGTGACAATGTGGGTCATATATAAATCGTTTTATTTTCTCTAGTTCCGTAAACCAAGGAAGTTTGCATAATTTGCTCACATTCTTTGACATGTCAGTGCATGATTAGGATTACAGTCTTTATCTGTCAAAAAAAAAAAAAGAAAAAAGAAAAACTATTCCAAATTATGCCATATGTAACAATCTTCGAAGTATTTCTTTATTTTATGGAATTGTCTTTAGGTACAACTTCTACTTCAAGTCAGCAGCATCTTTTGTTTGTGCTCTGAATTAATAATGTAGGTTTTAATCTTTACAATGTTATTGTTAGCATAAGAGGGAGGTTAAGTGTAAATGTGACCTCAATCATAATGTTTTCTTGGACGTGACATGTCTTGGTACCTGTCTTTGACTAGGTTTTTCTAATTGCGGTTAAAATCTCTATTCCAATTTAGATTTCTACTTTGCAGGATTATCGATCTCTTACCAGTTATTAGATATGCTGGATGCACTTGGGATTCTTGTTTGTCAAGCTACAGGACAAGAGCTGGTAATAAATGTAGCTACAACTGTTCTGAATTTTTAAGTCATTAATGATTCTTTGTTCGATGTTAGAATCTAATCCTCATTTTTAATAAAAAGGATTTAAACTTTTCTGCCCTAAATGCCGATTGGCTGCATCCCTTCCAAACCCTCTCCTTATCGACGCCAAAGCTTCCCTTTTCGGCGAGTCGGCGACCGAAGCTTCCGTTTCCGGCGACCAAAGCTTCCACTTCCAGCGACGGTGCGACGCAGACTAATGAAGAAATGGAAATGAAGAAGAGAAAATGGTTGAGAGAGAAGTAACTGGAGAGGAGGAAAACTAATCAAAGAAAAAGAGAAATAAGTTTTTTTATTTTCAAAACTGATAAACTGATGAAGAAAAAAGTGAGAAAGCTAGCATGGGGGAAATGAAAGGATGAGACCCCTCGTTTTTTGTGTTTTAATATACTAAATTTTTTATAACTTTTTTTTAATATTATATTCCATGAATTCCTACAAAAAATCAAAATTAACTTTTTACTTATTTAATATAATTAAGTAAACATTAAAATTTTAAAAATTAAGTAAAATAAAAAATAAATATTTATTTAATACAAAATAAATATTAAAAAAAATTTTAAAATGTAAATAAATAGTGTTTTTAAAAAATAAATATTAAAAATTTAGTTTTTTTTTAATTATTTGTCGTATATACATTCCATATAATGCGTATCATTCGTATCGTACCGTACCAAAACGGGGTGTCCGTACCGTATTGTACCACGTATTTACGAACTTTGATTTCCGTAATCGGAATCCTAAAAGTTTCTAGGTTTTCAGGCGTTTAGGAAACCCAAAAGTTTCTTAGGTTTCCTTACCAGAAACTCAGAAAACTTCTAGGTTTCCAAGCCTTTTTTTTTTTTTTTTTTATGTTGTTGTGTTTAATATTGTTGTCGGGGTTTGGTAATGATGATGTTGTTGTGTTTAATGATATTGTTTAAGGTTGGTAATTTGGAATCTGACACGATGAGTTGACACGAAACCAAGACAATTATTATGGGTTAGGGTTGAGCATAAACAGGTTGGGTAAATAAACCAATTAATCTATCCAACCCGTTTGTTAATCGTGTTGGATTCGTGTTTTCTTAAACGGATAACAAGTTGACCTATTTAACATGAGTAAAAAAATAATTTCATATTAGAAGGGTATTTATATAATTTTAGTGGTAGGTATATTTATATATATATTTATGTTTTGGATTGCATTTGTAGATTTAAAAGGTCTTGTATATCTTTATTGTATTTTTGTTTTTTATTAGATCTATATTAAAATTTAAATATATTAAATATGATTAAATAAGTTATAAATTGATCATTAAATGTGTCAGCTAAATGATGGGTATCTGAGATGCTCTCTTTTCTCCTATTAGCTTTGCTAGCCCTTCTTTGTCATCCTTCTGCTCTTCTTTGGACTCTTCCAATCAAACATAATGACAAATAAAGAAACAATTAAGAGTCAAAATATTTATCAAAATAACTACACCTAAGTTTTGTAAATATGTTGCAGTTTGATCCCTGGAAGTTTGAGCCGAAGACACAATATAAACTTTGTTTACATAATTGCATTTTGGTGATGACTTATGACTTTTGTTATTTGCCTAAGGTAGAAAACTTAGTTATTGACTTAGTTTTTAGTTGAACTTTGATGATGATTTTTGTTGTTTGCCTAGGATACTTAGTTGTTGAACTTTGATGATGATAATGATTTTGATTATAATTAATGATTAGATGTTTATTTTATTGAATTTTATCTTATTATTGTTGATTGTTGATGAATTTATAATATTTTGAGGGTTTTTTTTTTTTAAGTGTGCCTCGCCTTGAAAAGGCTGAAAAATTATTTCATTTTTTCAGTTGGAACTTTGGGTGGTTCGCGAAAAAAGATAGCCAAAAAAAGGATCCCGAGAGTCGAAACTAAGAGGAATGTATAAACCAATGCTTCCATAAATTTGATCATGATTTTCAATTATAGCTTCCATACCTATTTATTGAGGATCACCCCAGGATTAAAAAAAAAAAAGACGAATCAAAGAAAAGGCGAAAGGGCGACGATTTAAATCCAAATTTCTCCGATTACACCTTGCGCCTTACGCCTTTTAAAACTATGTACAGAATGAATTGCTTAAACTCTGGGTCGATGATCGATGTTATTAGAGTGAGCTTCGGATCGAAAAACCAGATTGAGGATGCTAAAATCTTTGGTAATACAATTGACTTGATTGATAAAAGCTCTGTTGATGATTCAGATTTTGACAGCGAGTCAGTTGGAACTCACAAAGAAGCTAATACTCCTCAAGTAAAGGTTTTTAAAGATGATGATAGGAGCTCTCTAAGCTATTTAATGAGCAAAAGGAGGTTTTAGTTAATGAGAAGAGTTCTGAGGTTGGTGCAAAAGGAAATAAGGAAGGTGTTCTGTTACAATATAGTAGAAAGAAGAATTTTGTGATGTTGTTTAACAAAGAGCAAAATCTGAGCCCAATGCCAGATGGACCTAAAAAATTAAAGGAATTCCCTAATACAGAAGTCAGTAAAAAGTGTAAATTTTTATTAAATAAGATGAACTTGTCCCTTTCTTATCCTATTAAATTAGTTCAGGTTTTGGAAGCTACTGTAAATAAGAAAGGGAATAGGGAATTGTTGAATCTTCAGTGGGGATTAAATTATGAAAAAAGAATATTCAATTGTAGCAAGGGCTCTCAAGATTTTTTATGAAGATTTTGAGCTAGAATGTTCGTGGTTTGGGCTGTTGGAAGAAGAGAAGGATGATTAAGGAGTCAATTAGAAAAGCTAATTCAGATGTAGTGATTCTAATTGAGTCAAATAAGCAAATCGTGGATCATAGAATCATTAGAAGTGTCTGGGGTGTGAGATTCGAGCAGTGGGTTTATTTACCCTCGGTTAGTAGTTCTGGTGGAATTTTAGTGATATGGATTTTCAAGGGTGTCAAGGTGAAGGAATCAATTCTTGGAGATTCCAAGAATTGATTCCTTCACCTTGACACCCTTGAAAATCCATATCACTAAAATTCCACCAGAACTACTAACCGAGGGTAAATAAACCCACTGCTCGAATCTCACACCCCAGACACTTCTAATGATTCTATGATCCACGATTTGCTTCTTTGACTCAATTAGAATCAGATGTAGTGATTCTAATTGAGTCAAAGAAGCAAATCGTGGATCATAGAATCATTAGAAGTGTCTGGGGTGTGAGATTCGAGCAGTGGGTTTATTTACCCTCGGTTAGTAGTTCTGGTGGAATTTTAGTGATATGGATTTTCAAGGGTGTCAAGGTGAAGGAATCAATTCTTGGAGATTTTCTTGTTTCAATTGATATATTTTCTTGTTTCAATTGATATCCAAAGAGGTAATGGTGGCAATTGGTGGCTTTCAAGGGTTTATGACCCTAATAAGAAAAGAGAAAAGAGAACCTTTTGGAAGGAGTTGGCCGATTTATTTAGGTTATATTCTCCGAGATAATGTTTAGGTGGAGATTTTAATGTTGTTAGTTTTCCCTCAAAAAAGTCATTCGAGGGAAATGAGACTAGAAGCATGAAAAATTTCAATTGTTTTATTAGATAAACTAATTTGATTGACCCTACTTTGAATTGTTTGAAATTTACTTGGTCTAATCTCAAACAAAGCGTAATGTGTTGCAAGCTTGACAGGTTTGTTTGTTCTTTTGAATTGGATGAGTATTTCAATGGGAAGATCAGACAAGATGCTTTAGTACGAACGGTTTCTGATCATTGCCCAATTCTTTTGGATTCTTCTCAAAAGAAATGGAGTCCTATTCCTTTCAGATTTGAGAATATTTGGCTGAAACATCTTTCTTTTGCTAAAAATGTAGAGGATTGATGGAATGAAGCTGATTTTCAAGGATGGAAAGGTTTTAGATTTATAAAGAAGCTTGAGTGGACTAAAAAGAAATTGAGAATTTAGAATAAGAAAGTTATTGAGCATATTTTAAAGGAGAAGCAGGAGATTGAATCAAGAATTTTCGAATTAGATAGAGAGGAAGGTAATGGGGAGCTTGGTGAATCTTCGAGATTGGAAAAATCTCAGTTGAAATTGAAGTTAGAGAACTTGGTTTCTAAAGAGGAAATTTTGTGAAGACAAAAGACAAAAGTTAGATAGGAAGAGAAGGTGATTGTAACTCTAAATTCTTCCATAAAGTTGTTAACGGAAGGAGTAGAAACAACATTCTTAAGTTGGAATTAACGGATAGGTCTATAATTGAAGAAGATAGGGTCATCAAACAGGAAATTATTCAATTCTTCCAAAAGCTTTATACTAAAGAAGAAATGATCAAACCTAGAATTCAAGGTCTATGCTGGGATGGCTTAAGTAGAGATAGAGCTGCTTGGTTGGAAAAACTTTTTAAAGAAAAAGAAACTAAGAAAGTTATGGCAGATTGTAGCAATGAAAAAGCCCCGAGTCCAAATAGTCTTAATTTGGATTTCTTTCATAAGTGTTGGGATATTGTTAAAAAAGATTTGATGGAACTGTCTTCAGAGTTTTTTGAGAATGGGATTGTTAACAAAATCACCAATGCTACTTATACATGTCTCATTTTGAAAAAAATCCAATTCTTTGAAAATTGGTGATTTTAGACCAATTAGTTTGGTCTCTAGTTTATATAAAATTATTGCCAAAGTTCTATCCCTTAGATTGAAAAAGGTTCTGGACAACACTATTTTTTATTGTCAGTCTGCTTTTGTTAAAGGTAAACAAATTCTTGATGTTGTTTTGGTGGCTAATAAGATGATAGAAGATTATAAAAAGAAGAAAAGAGAAGGTATAGTTTTCAAAATTGATTTCGAAAAAGTTTATGATCATGTTGATTGAGATTTTTTGAATATACTTTTAGAAGCAAAAGGTTTTGGGTTAAATGAGAGAAGTTCGATTATGGATTGTTTAAAGTCTTCAAACTTTTTCATAATGATAAATGGGAGACCTAAGAGAAATTTTAATGCTTATAGAGGTTTTAGGCAAGGAGACCCTTTTTCCCTCTTTTTGTTTATTATTGTGGCGGATTGCTTAGAGAGATTAATTAATAGAGCTAAGAAATATCAATTGGTGGAGGGTTTTGTCATTGGAAAGGATAAAATTATGGTCTCTCATTTACAGTTTGCAGACGATACTGTTTTTTTTTTCTTTAGGTAATGAAAAAAAAATTTAAGTCTTTGGTTGAGGTAATTCATTTGTTTTATTGGTTATCAAGGTTGAAAGTTAATTTAGCCAAGAATGTCTTGGTTGGCATAATTATGATGAAAGAAAAATTAATGATTTATCCAATGTTATTAGGTGTGAGGTAAGATCCTGACCTTTGAAATATTTGGGCTTGCCTTTGGGAGGTAATCCTAGATCTTCATATTTTTGGGCTCCGGTGGTGGAGAAAGTAGACATGAGATTAGAGGGGTGGAAAAATTGATTTTTTTATCTAAGGGAGAGAGATTGATGTTGATCCAAGCTGTGTTGCATAGTATTCTCACTTATTATTTTTCCTTATTTAGAATTCCTATTGAGGTGGCTAAAAGAATTTAAAAGATTGTGAGGAATTTCTTATGGAGCGACATTGGTGCAGGAAAGAAGTCTCATATAATAAGTTGGGATATTGTTTCTCGTCCTCGAGATAAAGATGGTTTAAGGGTTGAGAATATTATAAAGAAAAATTTAGCTTTACTTGGTAAATGGATGTTTGATTTTTTATGGCATAAAGTGATTAAAAGTAAATATGACATCCAAGAAAATGGTTGGAATTCCAATGTGGTACTTACTGATTTTAGTCGACGTCCTTAGAAAACTATTATGCAAGGCTTACAAGTCTTTTCTTCTAATTTGAAGTTTGTGGTTGGCAATGGTGCTCGAATTCGATTTTAAGAGAATTGTTGGTTGGACTCTATGCCTTTTTGCTCAAAGTTCCCGATGTTATATAAATTTATTTCTCCTCCAAGTGCTTCAATTTTAAATAGATTGGATATATCCCCTCAATCTTTAGGATGGTCTTTTGAATTCGGGAGAATTTGAATGAGAAGGAGTTTGAGGAATTTTTTTCTCTTATCTCTTTAATTGATGGTGTCACTCTCAATATGGGATTGAAAGATAAAAGGATTTCGAAATTGAATGCCAATGGATTTTTTTCTTGCAAGTCTTTTTTTGATTGATTGATTCAATATGATTCTCATTCAAAGTTTGATCTTACTAGTCTTATTTAGAAGTCAAAGATTCCGAACAAAGTCAAGTTCTCAATTTGACTTATCGCCCATGGAAAATAAAATACCTACGATGTTCTCCAAAAAAAATTTTCCTTTTTTTTGTTCACAGGAAGTAAAGATTTTATTTTAAAAAAAAAAATTAAGAAAAAAAAAAAAAGAAAGAAAGAAAATACAATTGTTAACCAGAACTCCACGAAGAAAAGACTAAAACAAAAAGCAAGATTCGAATATACAATCAACAAATAACAGCCTTTCAATCCAATAAAATAAAAAATAATGATAAATTTTTAAATTCTTCACTAGAAGATGCTTAGAGAGAAACCAAATAATACACTTTATCCTTTAAAAAGTTGTCCTCCTCTTCAGTTTTTTCAAAGATTATTCTGTTTCTTTCTTTCTAAATAACTCATAAAATAACGAAAACTCAACAATTCAAAAGAATATTAGTCTTCTTACCTCCTCCTATGACTACAAATTCTTCGAATAAAAGAGAAAATAATGATTTAGAAGTAGCCAACTTCAAACTAACTAAATAAAATAACTTATTCCCTAACAAACCAACCACGGGACAATGAAAAAAAAAATGATCCAAGTTTTTCTCCCAACTCTTGCCATGACACACCGAAAGAGCGAAAAACAAATACTAGAAAATTTTTTTGAATGACATTACACGTACTTAGTTTCCCATGGTTTCTGAAACCACACTAAAAATTTGATCTTATTCAGAGCCTTTGACTTCCATATAAGGTTAGCAAAATCAAACCTAGGTTCAAGTGGGGAAAATATAAATAATCTTTTTCTTCATTGTCCAGTGACGGCTAAATTTTGATATAAATTGTTCTTTGGTCGAGTTGAACTGGACAACTCCTTTTTTTTTTTTTTAAAGATTTTATAGTTCTTGATGGAGAAAAGAAAGCAAGCATTCTTTGATATTGTAAAGTTTTTGTCATCTCATGAGTTATTTGGGAAGAGAGAAACAAAAGAATTTTTGAAGATGTTGATGTGATGAACTTTCTTTTGGATAAAGCTTATTCTTTGGCTTTTCTATGGACTTCTACCAGCGAAGACTTTAAAGATTCATCTTTATTTTTCATTATGCTATATATTGGAAGTCTATTGTTCGTTAAGTGTTCTTTCAATTTATGTTTGTTCTTATTTTTGTTTTTGTTTGTTGTTCGGGTGGACTTCTAGTTCACGTTTGTTTCTTTTTTCTTCTTGTTTGAAATAAAGGTTTTGTTCCCTACCAAACAAAAATAAAAATAAAAAATAAAGTTCATCTCTGCTTTTGATTGCCATTTCGAGTACCTTGTTGTGCCAACACTTTGATCTACATACTCTGACCATGCCATCCCCAATTGAAGCCTTACCTGTAATTGAATGGCAACACAATCAAGAAAAAGAAACTTGCAAGGAACAAGGAACATTAGAATCTAAGTATCCTTAGTGAGCAAGTGATTTATTTAGCCCAAAGAATCAATACCGGATAAGGAATGATAAGTTCAATAAGAGGAAACACAATCATCATGATGATATCATTTATATCTCTAATCTTCTCAAACACCCAATCTCCCGCAGTCGATAAAATTCTCATCTTCTGCAATCCATTCAAGCATTGATGAGCCAGCCTTGCTGTCAACAGCAATCGCTGGCCAGAATCCAACTCTGAAAAGGGAATCCACATCAGGTGAACAGCAGTTGGGATACCACAAGCAAGCATTTTCATGTACAGTCCATCAAACCCACCAAAACCTCAAAAAGCATTTCAAGTTCCTGAATTAAGAAACTCAAAGTTACAACCACAAAAATGATGGCGCATTAAGAGATGAAACAATATACACAGGTAGAACCTTAATGTCAACATAAAATTCCTTGTCATCCCCTTTTAGTTCAATACACATGGCACCCCAATCATGCCTGATTCATGCATTCTCTACGAGCTTCTTGGACACAGCTTAAGGAACAGCGATTGGGTCCATTTCCCACCTATTTTTTTCTTCATTGTACCATGTCTTTGAGACCACTCTATCTCGATCCAGAAGAATACATTTCTAAATTGAAATACGATAAGTAGTCAATAAGTTAAAACCACCACCAACATATGTATGATGTATTAAATTATGTGACACAAGTGGCTGACGACAACTCAACCAAAATGCATTTTCAAGACACAAATAAAAAAAAAATGGAACAAATGCAAGAAAACATAGGTTATCATTCACTGCAGCACTTTGATAAATAAACACTAATGAACAGAATATATAGATCTTACAGTGGACATTTGCCTAAAACGCCCAATACTAATTATCAACTCCAGAAGACAACTTGATACTGATCACACATATTTGACACGTTCTAGGCCTAAGTAATTGAAAATGACAAATAAACTACATATCTGGAGAAATACAGAGAGAAAAATATACAAATGTACTTTACCACCGACATTATAGAAAATAGCAACAGTTGAAGACCACAAACACATGAAATCAATATAAGGAACTACACTAACATGCTGGAATCAGAATCAACAATGCCATGACTGGCTTATAAACATGATAATAAAACAGACATCACTAACAAAATTTAAAGAAGCTGGAAGAATTACATGCTTCCATAAAATCCTAGGCAAATATATCTAATAGAGCCTTGAACAAATTAATCATGTAAAAATGTGGCCTTAACTGTGCTAGTCGAAATTACTTGTATAGCATCCCTTCCCAGGGATACCAGGTCTTTACTACTTTTCCATGAAGAAGAGCTCTTCTGTCCTGAAAAATGGATGGAACAGTAGCACTAATACAATAAGCACATAAGCATCCTCCACGTACTGAAATTTTCAATATTTATATACATTATATAGAAGACCAACTTATCATCTTGAGAACTCAAAAAATATATATATATTATTAAAGAAAAAAAAAACCAAGTAAACCAGAAGAAACCTGGAACAAAACAGAACCTATACAAGGTTAACTGAGCCAAAAAATAATAATAATAAAATAAATACATAAAAATCCAACAAATATGTCCCTGTCTCTATAGAAGAGCCATTTATTGATACTCAATTATTACAAACCAGAAGAAGGCGGGGGAAACCTACCTGTCTTCAGGCCACATACTGTTTACCAAGATCAACATCTTCTAACAATCTCCTTTTCAAATCTCCTTTAGCCTCTTCACGCCACATCTTCCAGCCATGGTATAAATGGAGACCAATAGCCTTAGGAACCACAACCTCCCTATCTCCAAACATCCACTTCAGTTCAACTTCCAGAAATCCTTTCACAACATCATCTTCCGGTGTTTTTACAACAAAGCGTTTTTCATCACCAAAATTCTTCATATCTTTTCTTATACAAGTCTCCAAATTCTTCTGTTACTCCCTCGAATCTTCAAGGCACCATTTTACACATAGAGCAAAATCCATTGAATCTTGATCAAATGAAAATCCAAGATTTCCACTTTCCACAATACCAGGCAAAATCATTTGTTCCAGGTGTTTTCTTTGCGCAGCTTCCAATTCTTTCTGAATTTCAGCCTTTGAAAGCTTGGTAGCCGATCTTTTCTGCTGACTGCATCCACAAAAAAGGGTGATCACAAAAGAAAAACAAAATCATCTAATCTTTATCAAACGGGACAGCAGGACTCATATATTCATATGTTATTACTCCTTCAATTAGACTTCACAAGGGGTTATATATATACTAATGCTAGTCCATCAAGGTCAGAACCTAATTCAGAGTAAATAACACAAAAACCTCCTACAGTTTCAAAATAAAAACAGTCATTTGCAACATCAAACCTTCAACCCAATAACCAAAAATATAAAGAAAACGTCCAATACAAGACACACAATAAATTAAAAGTCAAATTGTGCAAAACTATACATCCACAACCGAGTTCTATTTTCAACATCAATCTTATATCAAAAATCACATCACACTACACTATTGCTTGAACGAAACTTTTACGCCAGACTCGATGAAAACAAAAACTACGAAATTAAAACTGGTATTTCCTAACAAACACAATCCAAAGCATTCCAAATCAAATGCTAGTACACTGAAAACCAAAACATCATCAAAATTACTTATACCTTTCAATGCCCTTCCACATGAAATGGCGATCAAACCTCCTAACCAAGCCCTCACACTTCCTCTCAATAAAGCAAAGCTCCCTAACCCCAAGGCTCCACGCCACGGTCTCTCTCCTCAAAATGTGATCCTTAATTTCTCCAACTCTCCCCCACACCTGCCCATAATCTTCCTCCAACCTCCTAATCGTCTCCAACATCTCCGCCCTCTCTTTGCCTTCCACCTTCTCACTCTCCCACTGAAACTTCAGAACCTCATCCACCATCTCCTCTCCGCGCTTCACCAACACGTCCTTCTCCCTCTTCATCTCCCCTAACACCTGCAAACCACTCGATATCTCATCTTGCAATTGCTCTTTCCTCCTTCTCACAGCCTTCAACGCCAATCGCACTCTCTCCACCTCACCATTCCCTCCTCTCACGTCCTCTATAACCCTCAACAAACTCGAAACCGTCTCTAACAGCCTATGAACCTTCGCTTTCAATACAATCTCACTCTCTCTCTTTCTTCTCCGAAATTTCCACCACTGGTGCCGCGATTGCGCCTTTGAGTGAAACAAACGGAGTGAAACCGATAGCGATACAAGCAATTGTATACGCAATCGACTTTGTAATTAAAATCACCGCCGGTTGGTTCGAGATTCTGGAAGGTTCTAGAATCGATTTCTTCTCGTCTTGTTTGCAGCATTGCGAGGTTCTGGAAGCTTCTGGAGAATCGAAATTGAAGAGAGTAGACGACGCGGGAGGAATCTAGACTGTCGTTTTGAGGGAGAGATTCGGATTCTGGAGTGTCGTTTTGTGGTGATTTGGCGGGAAGGTGGGGAGAATTGAGAGGAGAATGGGGTGGTGAATGAAGAAGAAATGAAAATGGAGTCTATGAGAGAGATTAAACGAGGGGTGTGAATAAAAAGGCTTGGGATTCGGGGGTCATTTTGGTGATTTTGAGAATGTTTTAAGAGAAAAGTCGGTGCAGACTGGCCTGCTACAGAGGGTTTTTTGGAGAGAGGTTTATGCGAGTAAGAAGAAGATGAACAAGACGGGGCGTGCGCTGATGCGTCAGGTTTTTTGAAATGGAGCGGATAAACGAGGTCCCGGTTGGTTCGGTCTTCTTAGACCGGTTTTGGTTTTAAATAGAGTGATGTTTTATGCCCCGTAACAAAAATAAAATATCTGAATTGTGTGTCTACTTTAATTATAAAAATTAGAATAAAAATCTAAATAATTTGGATCAAAATGGTTTAGAATCAGAATAATATATTAAAATTAGAATAAATTATTTACTTCAATTGTAGAAATCGAAATCAAAATCAACGGTATTCCTATTGAGCTATTTACTATTTTAGAATTAGAATAGATTAATTATAAATCATAAAAATGTCATTGATTAACAATATTTTATACTCCATAACAAAAATAAATTTTTTTAATAATATTATTGTAAGTATATTGTGTATTTATAGTTTACTTTTTATTTTTGTTCATTTACGGAATTCCAAACTATTTATAATATATGAAATCACATTATAATTTTTTTATTATTATTTTTAAACAAAAATTTTTATTATTATTATATTATTTCTCGAATAAGAATGTACTATATAGCGATCATTTTTGTTTTTAAACCTTCCTTGAAAGCGTTATGCACGCTCCATCATTGTAACGGCTATGATTATTTCTAAACTTTCATATAATCTAACAATATTGTAAAAATAAATAATTTTATTTAATAACAATACATACTATGTAATCTATAGAACAAAAAAGTAAAAAAAAAAAATAGAAGAATAACTTTCAAAAAAGTTTCACAATCTCATTTAATATGAGATATAAAAGTCTTTTTAATTTGGAAAAGGAAATAGGAATGAAATTTCCAAATGGAGTGGAGAGAATAAGATTCCTATTTCATAATCTCAAATTTATGTGGGACTCACCATTTTATTTTCATTACAGAATGATTTTAGAGCAAGTAAACGTCATCAATCATTCTCATTCCTCATTATTCTTCCCCATTCTAATAAGTAAACACACCCTTACAGTGAAAATTACAATACAATGATAAAAGGAAAATTCGTTTTTATTCACATTTTTAAAAAATTTGATTTTCATTCCTTAAACAAATTAGTTGTAGTCTATACCTAAATTACCCAAATTATCCATGTATATCTCGTTTTCCTCCTCAATTGTTCATGGTATGTGATATTAGACTTCTTTCGTTGATTTTTTGAGTTTTTTTGTGACTTTTCAATTTTTTTTTTTTTTTTTTTTGGTGTTAGATATTGATGTTTAAGATTAGATTTTGTTAAATTTAATTGGATTTTGTTTGAAAATTGAAGTTTTTGATAAAATGCAGCAATGACGACGACGACGATTGAATATATTGAGTTTTGTGGGTTCACAAAACCCACTACCAAGTTGTATGAGGCCACAAAACCTTATTCAAGTTTTATGACCCCAGGTTTTATGAACGCCACAAAACTTGAGTTTTGTAGCCACCGGGTTTTGTGGTCTCACAAAACTTAATTCGGGTTTTATAGTCCCATAAAACCTAATATCAGGTTTAAATTCCGTGTTTTAAAATTTTAAGTCAAATGTTGTGTAAACTTGGGTATAAAATAAAAATAGTTTGTTTAAGAGGTTAAAAACAAATTTTTATAGAAAAGTGGATAAAATAATTTTTTCTTTTTTATTTAAGCTGCAAATGAAAAGCTCCCTATTTTATATGTTCCTATGTTTTAACATTGGGACAATTCCAAAAACTTATTGTAATTTGCAAAAATATCCATCTTACCATATATAATTTCACTTTTATCTAAAATCACTCTTACATTAATAAAAACACTCAAAATACCCTCTAGAGACATGTGAAATGACGACAATGCCCCTGATAGTCACAGATTTTGTTAAGTTGAGTTGATTGATAGTTTGACTCTAGCGGCAAAAATGAATATACAGATAAAAAATTAATTTAGTAAAATTATAATAATGAGTGGTTTTAATTGTGACACATCATTGAACAAACTAAATAAATCTAAATAAATAAAATTAACTAATTAATAAAATGATATTAGAATTAAAATTTTAAAAAAATAAAAATTAAAACTTGGATAGACCAAATATGGAAACCATTTGAGATGGTATCCGTCTTCACCATTGAAGACCATTTGTCTCCATCCTAGACATAGAGACCATCCCAAATGGTCTCTGTCTCCATCGTTGGAGACCATCAAGGTTTCTTAATGGTAGAGATCATGGTCTCTACTGTTAGAGACCCAGTTCTGGGTCCCGCCAATTTTTTTTTTTTTCTTTTTATTTTTTGGTGATGGATTTTTTTGGTTTAAAATGGATTTATTTTTATGATAGATTAGGTAAGGTTGATTGATGATAAAAATGTTGGATTGGGTGAGGTTGATGACAAAAAAAAAGGATGAGAAAGGAGAGAGAAGATGATGAAGATAAAGATGATCATTTTTATATCATTTATTTTAATTATTTGATTTTTTATATTTTTATATTATTTATTTTGATTTGGAAATTTATATATTGTTATATTTTAATATTATTTAAATCAAAGATAAATTTGATATTTTTCTTTTTTCTGAAAATTTCCCCGTTAGAAAAATGACAATAGGGGGAATTTTGGGAAAATTCAAACTAGAGTGGGAAAATAAAGATTTTTACACGTTATAGGCGACTTTTAGGGATTCTCCTTTTAACATTTTTTAGTTTGCTTCAAAGTGGATTACCAGTGTGGCAATTCCCACCCTGGGCTTTGTACCAAAAAGAAAAGAATGCATGAGTTCGAGCATCCACGACCTCAATAAAGGCCAATTTCTCATTGGTCTCTCATGTGAACCGATTTTCAGTTTAGTTCCCTCTAATTAAAGGATAGACTTCTTACTTAATGTGGATAGATATTCAAACTGCTCAGAAATGTCTTAGCTTAGGTGATCTTGGTAGATGGGTATACACATGTATTATATCCCAAAAAAAAAAACTTTTTATTTTTTATTTTTTTGATTGCGATTTTATTTTTCACTCATACGATTCATTCGGTTTAGAAAATACACTTTCAGCTCTAATGGTCCCTCTAGTTTAGAATATATTTCATTTTATTCATAACAGGTTGTCAAATATTGATCAAACTTAAGAAAAGTTACTTTCATCATTCCAATATGATTAATTTAACTAAAAAAAAAATAAAAAATGAATAGACATTGGAAATAAAAAAAAATAATGAAAAAAAAATTAAAATTTAGAAAATAAATAAAAATTTAAATAATCAAAAGAAGAAATATATGAAATGGATAGAAAATAATGATTAATTAATCATCAAGAGGAAAATGATTATAACTCTATTTGAAAAACTAAAAAATAAATAGAAAGTCTGGTTAATTATAATAAACTCAAAAAATATATATACATATATATAAATATAGGAAAAAAAAAACTACAAAACTAAATATGGTGATAAACCAGACCAGATTTAGGAATCTGGTCGCAATTTGGTGATGAACCAAGTCGTCGATAATCTGATTCATCACTAGATTCTGGTGGTGCATCAGATCATTCAGTTCGTCACCAGATCATTTGGTTCATCACCATAATCTGGTGATGAACTAGATCACCGTTGATCTGGTTTATCATCAGATCATTTTATTTTATTTTTTAAAAAATATTATTTTTATTTATTGTTTTTTTTTTAAAAAGTTTTCTTAATTGTTAGTTAATTTTTAATTTTTTTAAGTTAAACCACCAAAAAAAAAAAAGTTAGTAATAAAATCTTATATATTTTGAAGGGAACTATAAGAAAATATGCTTTTTTTTTTAATTAAAGTAATATATACACATATATATAAAATCAATTATAATAAAACTAAATTATTTCTCTGCCCTCTCCTTAAGGATATAAGTGTTCATTTCAATTATAATAAAATTAAATAAAAATATAGATATTAAATAATATATATACCCTTCAATTGATAAGTTGGATAATTAATTTATAATTCTATGAAAATAAAAATGTTATTTCATTTTCCAACAAATATCAAGTGGGTTTATAATTCTAATATTATTCACCATTCTCATCACACTTGTTATATATAATTAATAGAAATCTATGATTATATATAGTGGTATCATCTAGTTTTGGGCTGGCTCAAACTTTTGTCTTTCTTGTTTCTAGCATAATTTTGGGGCTTTAAAGCCTCTTGGGATTTGTACTGGTCTAATCATCTCATGATCCATAGCAGGTCTTAGAAGGAAGTGGCCAAGCAATCTATTTAGCTTCAAGAAAGAAAAATAATTGTGATATAATATCTGTAGAATATTTGTTGCTTAAACGTTTATAAGTATGGTATCAACTTACTTCTTAAATGAAAATTTCCGTGATACCCTTGTTTGTAAGGATTTTAGAAATTCAAATTCATCTTTTCTAACAAAACAATGCATACAATTCACTACCATGATCTACTTTCAAGACAATTCTAATTTGAGCAATCATAAATTCCATTGTACAATGTGATCCGTTCATATCCTATTTTAATTAAATTATTTAAAAATGGCTTAATATAACTTTGAAAGGTGAACCAACTGAGTTTAATTGGTGCTACTTTACTAATAATTACATATCGATGATCTTATTTTAATTTAAAAAAAAAAAAAAAATTGTAAGGACCAGTAGCATTAAATTATACCAATCAATTATTTGGATTGAGTAAAGGATTGAAAAGGAAACATGATTGTTTAATTGAAGTAAAAATTCTTTTGACTTCAGAAGTAACATAACTTAATACCATTTGTAGTTGTACTGACAAAAGTGATATATACAGATTACTAACCGCATAAGTGTTAAAATGTATAATAGAAGCTGTATTAAGTATTAACATTAAATGTCATCCCCGAAGTGGATGACACTTTACAAATGACATCTAAAACCTCTGCTGCTACTATCCTGCCACTTATTTTAAACATTTTACAATGAGCAACAATAATTTTATATTTCCTTTGAAGGGTTGATATGTCAAATTTTGTAAACATCATTTGATTAAAAATAAATCATTATTATTCTTTTTACATAAATTTATATTTACTTCAATATCTATATGTCATATCATGAATAGAAGCTTATATCTACTTGCGATATCTACATGTTATATCATGAATAGAATAGTCTTAATAGTACATAATAATTCTTACAACAAATTCGAAGATGATAAATAATTTAATTTCATTGTTTTAATTATGTATTTCTAATAATTCTAGTTCTATATCATTACGGTTGTCTTTTTCCTTAATGGAATAATAAGCCTTTACGTGACTTGAGATATATAATATATATATATATTTCTTAAAAAATATTTTATATATATATATATTTCTTAAATCATTCATCTTCTTGCTGTGCTCATCAGATACAAATGATCCGAGATCCCAAACAACAAATTGAGATGGTGGGAGTTCCACAGGAGCATTTATCCGGTCATGTTCCATATGTATCATTTGACATCACCCGATCGAACGTATTATCAAGTACCCTCAGTGTTTCCTTTGCTTTATATATATATATATATATATATATTTGTCTCCTAGTGAATGACTTATTTTCTGTCTTTTTCCAAAGTTCGTTCGAGTTTCAACATAATGTTTGTGGTAGATCAATTATGCAAAGGGTACTGTTGATGCTGTACTTTTCCTTTCTAAGAAGGTGGTCATTCTGAGATTATCTCCTGCCTTTTCTCTGTATCATCAAAATATGTATTATTATAGTAACAGTTTAATTCTAGTAGTGATAATTGTTTATTGTGATGCTCTTCTAAACTGTTCAATGTAAATTATTGTGTATAACAGGTTCAGTCGAAGGCAGACAAACGGATTTACAATATGATAGACGTATTGCGGGAGGGAAATATGCGATAGTTGTTGTTTCTTTGTTTGTATTAGTCTATAATTCAGTTCAAATTATTTAAAATCATGATGGATGAAAAAAAATAAAAATCGAAGTCAATTTTGGATTAATTTTTTGCATTACACCTGTGTTATTATTATTCCAGTTTGTTTCAAATTTTTATGAGAACTTGAAAGGCTCGGCAATGACTCTTATCTCTGTAGTCATGATAAGATGAAATCATTTTAATGCATATTCATCCAACAATTATAGTACATATGACATTACATAGTTTCTAATCAATTTAAAAGACTAATCTATTTCAAGATGTTGTGAGTCTTGCGAGTCTTTCTTGTTAATCCATATCCATTTTGTTTTATATTAATGTGGAATCATGATATCTTCTCTTATCTCATCTTATGACACATTTATATTTATCATGGATTTTCCCCCTCTATCAGATAGGCATTACATAATTGGTCTGTATCGATAGTACTTGTTAAAAGCAATGGCAAAATGACCTGATCACAGCATCAGGAGAGTGGTTATTTGTTGTCATTTGTGATTTGTGATATCAGGAGCACGCATTCTCAGCCGAGTCAATTGAGGAGAAGTATCAAAGTTAAATGTTCTACCTTTTTCTTTGATGAGGTAATTCAATAGTTACATTAATGGGTATGGCTTTATGATGATAGAGTGAGAAATTTAGTATTTTATTCATTGTGGAAATTCTTTTTTGATTTTAGCATGAGAAGCTTTACATTGGGACGTCTAATTATAGTTAGTTGGTTTGCTTTCAAGACAATGAGACTTGCGATAGAGACGTGTAATCAGGAATCATCGTTCGGTATGAGTTTCTTCTTAATAATTTGCTAGTGGTTTGTTTCCATTATTAAGTTGCTTGATTAATTCTTCCGTGTCTTCTACTAGTTGTCCGAAGCTTCCGTATTCACTGTTGAGACAAATGAAGAAGCATTTCTAAGCAAGAATTGTTTAGAAAGTCTGACCTGAAGATAGACAATGTCCGGACCATGAAAATTCTGTATGTATTGTGATCGGGAATGAGAATGTGGTGCTCTCAGGGGAGATCCTGAAATAAAAACCGTAATTCAGTGGCTTGCTGCATCTCAGGTAATTGTTCCTTATAAGAATGTTGAAGTCATATGCTGTTGTAGAAATAAATATGCAAAAACATAGGAAAGCATGTTTCTTCTCATATGAGTAATTTCTTTCAAGCATTAAAGACACGATAAAAATGATACATTACAGTGTAGTGTGCCGAATGCACCCTTATTGAATTACATGACCTTAAACACTTTGAAAAATCAATGTTAAATTAAGCATCTTTTGACTTGACACTATATATCTAACAATGCTTTGAAGTTTCGCATGGAGCTTCCTTGGGGTCCAATGGCCTTTTCAGCTAGGTGTTTGAATTTTCTAACATTTTCCCTCATTTTCTCTCCGTTTTCTTGCCACATAATCAGATCCAGGCTTCTGAGTAATCCCCTTTTGGTGATAATCCCACCTTCCACACTAACACCAATCTTCCACTCATCTTGTACCATTCTTGCATTAAGCCTTTGGTCCCCGAAAAATGGCCTTATAATCATGGGCACCCCACATCCCATACTCTCCATCAATGAACTCCAGCCACCATGATTTATAAAAACTCCTACTGCATTGTTTGCTAAAACATCCAACTGAGGAGCCCATTCCACCACAATTCCATTCAACTTTGTATTTGGCAAATGTGCTTGTAGATTCTTCTTCAGTGACCATATAAATGGCAGTTTGCTTGCCTCCAACGCCTCTGCTACTGCTACAATCTCATTAGGAGACAGCCTTGAGACAGAACCGAACCCAAGATATGCCATGGATGTAGGCTTCTGCCTGTCAAGCCATGGCAGGCAGCCACTGGCATCAGGAACTGCTGGTGGTGGAGAGATTAGATTGAAGGGACCAACATTGAGAAACTGTTTGAATTTGGTTTTGATATCACTGTTTATTGTAGGATCTAATTCTTCAAAGCTGTTTATGACAACTGCATCTCCTTGTGGTAGTTTCAGGCCCATTCGATGTAGCATATCGGAAAATACTGATTGCAAGCTTCCAAAGAGGACTCCTTCAGGCAAGTCTCTAATGCACACTTTCGACATTCCTTGAATGAATATAAGCTGCTCATCTTCTCTTCCTTCAATTCCTGTGTTTACATTTTACAAACATAAACATATAAAACATGGTTCATATTTTCGTGGCACAAACTGATTTTAATAAAATACAAACTTTTGTCTTTAGCAAACTCCAAGCACTTGGAATTCATTAAAAAAACAAAGCCCGTATTTTATAAGTTTAGGACAGAACTGATAGGATAAATTTAACTCTTTAACAATTATACCTTCAAGTCCTATCTTTTCCCTGATAAGATCAGTATAAAAATGAGTCGAGAGTGAGCTAGACCCTGATAACCAACAAGGCATGAAAGGCACCTGCATCTCCTCTGCCATTTCTGCCGCGAACCAAAGGAAACTATCATTAACCAAACAACTCACCTTTCTCTTTGTCTCTGCTGCAGCCTTGGCTACTGCCTTCCTCACGTCCTCAGGAGCCGCCTTCATGAACAACTCAATGTCCTCCTGAGGCTTCCCAAGGAAAACAAAGCCATCCGGAACCCTATTTGAAACATTATAAGCTTTCACATTGGGAAGGAAGTAGTGTTTGTGTGTAGACAAGAGGGAGTTGTTGGATTCTGCAGTGCTGAAGAATGAGAACTGAGTGTTTGGAGCAGAGAAGGCTAGGCGGCTGATAATGGAGAGGAGAGGAGTGGCATGTGTGGAGAATAGAAAGGCAAGGACTGCCACACGAGGGTCACTGACATTATCAGGCTGGTGCATGGTTAGAGTAGAGTGGTGGTGGATATATGTAGCACACATATACATATATATATATATATATATATATATATATAATCAATGTTGAAATGAAAAACTATAACTACTATAGTGGGGGTTGGCACATTTTATATACTGAACCTGCACATGTTTTTGTGTCTCAAAATTTCATTTTTCAGTGAAAAATATGTTTTTTGACGGAGTCCTTATTAGATATAAATCAATTTAAAAGAAAACCAACTGTTGTTTAAAGATTTGATGGCTTATCTATTAGGTATGTTTTTGTTTGTGTCTCATGTTAGCACATGTTTTCAAAGAATAGTGTCATATTAATGTATATTTTTCAATAGTATCATGTTAGTGTCTGTTTCTGACTGAATATAACGGTTTCAAAGAGGAAAAATTTTTACTTTATTTATTTTTAATTACAATTTCAAACTCTTGTTAAACTTGCCTATACTCTTGATTATGAGGGGATTGGTGGTTGATCGATTTTTTCAGTTTTTCAAATTGCTACTGGTTGTTGGAATTTTACTCTCATGAACATCAAAACATGTGACAACCCCCACAGTCACTACCAGAGCTGGACTACCCAAGGCCCCGGGTCCAAATACTAAGGCCCATATTAACTTAATCCAGCCCTTACTATTCTATTTCACGAGTGTTCTATCAGAATCTATCAAGATCAGGTGAGCAATCAGAAAATCCCATTTTAGCATGATCTTGTCTATCTATGTTTAGATTTTAATTAAGATGAGGTTTTAATCCCTATCGTCAATACGGTTGAAAATGTGCACAATTATAGAGCTCCTCCCTTGAATTTCACAATTCAATCTAAGTGTCCAGGTTCTTAATTTGTAAAACATATGAAGATTGGGCCATAGTTGGCTCTTTATCTAGGCTAGGCCACAATTGTGATAGGCCCATTTACCGGCCCTTACGTTAGCTCTAGTAACAGGCATTTTTCAACTTGGTTAGATTCAACATCAAATTTGCAATTCTTCAAGAATCAAAATCAAAACTCCCCTAAGTGTTTGCATAGAAGCCACTTCTGCTAAATAATTCTTTCCACAAAATCCTTTCCGATAGATATAAGATACTGGAAAACAAGCTACTAAAGTGTCATATTACATAAACGAATCAAAATTTTTTCATCAGTACGTAACTTGATCAAAGAATTATTTAATCTTTATTTTTTGAAATGTCTTGTCATATAAATGGCAAAAATGCAATGCGATACTCTTTTTGTTTTCTTCTTGAAAATGCAATGCGATACTTTCTAACAAACTCTTTAGATTCACCAAATCCAAAAAACGAAATAGTGTGGTTTACAAAAATGATTCCAAATACCTGTTTTGAACATTTGCAACCCTTCATATCCAATAAATAATAGGGCACTTGTGCAGTTCAAACCCAAATATCAATCAATTTCCATTGTTAATATCCATAAAAGGTTAAAGGATACATGAATATACTACCTATTATATTTATATACACCTACCAACAAATCAAACAGAACCACACCAATTTCATTGGTTTGGTTTTGACAGCTAAATTGTTTGGTTTTGATTGCAAATCGTCAAATCAATTTGATAACGTCTTAATTTAGTTATAGCTCAAATCACTCCAAATTATTGGCATCAAAGTCCTTTGATGGATTTGCTCCAATCCGATTTGAGTTCAATTTCATTCATTTTGAACAATATTAATATCTAAATCTCTCCCAATTATATGTACAACCCTTTATCTAATATACGTAAAACAAATAATTTTTAAGATAATGATAGATATCCAATATTTTTATTCAACTTTTCTCTTCTAATATTATATATAATTTTAATATATCATTCTGATATAAATTGTCTTGTCAACTTCAAACCCACTAATTTTAATAACATATAAACTATTATAGAAGATTAAATGAAAAGTTAGATAAAAATATTGGATTTCTACCGTTATTCTAATTTTTATGATATCCATTTATAAATATATATATACAATATAATTTTAAAAAATAATATTCTTCATATTAACTAGGTTATGATTTCTTAAAACAATCTTTTTCAAAAATAAATAAATAATGGAATATGCTTGTAAAAGAAGTGTACATATAATTTAGTGGGATATAAATATCATCACTCTTCAATTCGTCCGATTGAAAACCTGTTTATCCAATCTAAATTTCACTAAAATCCGCTATTGGATTCTTCTAAAAATGTTTGTACACATTTTTGCTAAATTCATCCAATTAAGTGAGTCCTAATTATAATTTATATTTTATTAAAACAATCTTTAATAGAATGTATATACAAAAAGGAGGTGCACATACAATTTTAGTGCGATGCAACTATCATTACTCCAATTCAAATCCAATTCGATCCGAAATAATTTCAAGCCAGATCTAGTCTGTATTTGACCCATCACTATTATTTGACCCGACCCATGAGTCCACGGGTTGGCCGGGTCGGTCCCCCTGGACTGGAGTCTGGACTCTACTGGGCTTAGTGTCTCTTAACCCGACACACACACTCGCTCTGTCTCCGTATGTGCAAAGCTTTAAAAATTTGAATCTCTCAGAAATCAATACCCATGTCGCCAATGCTCAAAGCTCCACCCACCAACCAGTTTGGACCAAAGTTGGGTTCTTTATCTGGAGAAAGCAGACCCCGAAGAAGACACTTTGGTGGTGGTAGTGTCAACGTTGTTTTCTCCAAACCAAAGCCTCTAGTCCCACTAGTTATGTCTATGTCAAAACCACAACACAACACACACCCTTGTCTAAGCTCATGGATTTTCCAATCATGGTACAACACTAACTGCCCTTCTGTTTTGTTTGGTTTTGTTGTCAATAGGACTTAAAGGTTTTTTTATTTTTTATTTTATTTTTTTTTTTTTTTTTAATATTTTAAGTTTAGTTTTGTTAATGATGAGTTGTTAACATTTTTGAGTATCGAACATTGAGTTGGAGTATAAAAGCATTTCTTTTTTAATTTTATTTTTTTAAACTTATAAGTTTGAGATTTGATTGGCTTGCATTTGTTGTGTGAATGGAATTTAATCATACACTACAGTGGTAGCAACAGACTTTAATGTATTTTCCCAAAACAAACAACAACAGACTGTCATGCCAAATTCGCTTCGATATAGCTCTTAATAGCAAGGAAACTAATATATGTATTGTATTCAAATCAATTAAGACATAGGCTTGGAGAGTTACATATTATTTTAAACAGACTAAAAATCAATTATCAATTAGTGTCCCTTAGATGGATGGATGAATACACTGGGGCCATTCTATGCGTGGAAGAAGAAATTAGAAATCTTCAACTAAAGTTAGAAGTTGAGGTAGAGAGAGGGAAATTTGCCTAAGAGAAAAAAATTCTCTAGATAGATTTCTTCGATCTTCTGGACCAAATGTCTGGGTCAAATTGGTGGAATAAAGACCGTTGTGGAAATTTCTAAGGGTGTAAAAGCTGTTCCTTATAAAGCTCTTGTTGTTCCAGCCCCGAATGAAGTACTAAATCATTTGGTGGAGCAAAATAATTGTATTCAAGTACTTGTTAAGGGTTGAGAAAGTGAATAAAAAAGTTACATATACATTAATATAGTGGGAGAAGAAACATGAAATTTTTTTAATTTTTTGTCTTTACCATGTACTCTTAGTGCATGTGTTAATGGAGCCTTTATATATATATATATATATATATATATATATCAATTTGACATTTTAGTGGCTTGCATTTATTGTGTAGATGGAATTTTGATTGTCATGTAGAATTCGCTCTGATATAGCAGTTAATGGCAAGGAAGGATGTATATATGTATCCAAATTCCAGACGCATGTTAGGGATCGAAAAAGTGAACAGAAAGGTTATATTTACATTAATATATTGGAAAAAGAAACATAATTTTTTTTGTTTTTATCATGTGTGTGTAGGATTCGTGTTAGTGGACTCTTATATGTTTGTTGTACTTGTTTAGTTGAGAAGAATGTTTGTATAATGTATCTGTTGTGCGTTAATGATATAGCTGATGCCTTGACATTGTTTTGTTAATTGTAGGTAAATGGTTGTACTGGCAAAATGGGGAAGGCTGTTGTTAATGCAGCAGTCTTTGGAGGACTTAGTCTCATTCCTGTATCATTTGGCTCAGCAGGGGAACTGGGAAAACTGTGGAAGTGTGTGGGAAAGAGATTCTGGTACATGGTCTTTCTGACAAAGAAGTTGTCCTTGCTTCGATCTTTGGTGAACATCCGAACATGATCGTGGTGGACTATACTGTGCCCGCTGCAGTTAATGGTGACTAATTGTATTTTATTACTCTCAAAAGAGTACAAAATTTGAATTAGAAACTTACTTTTCTGTCTAAGAGATTGGACTTAGTAGTTTGTTATTTCCTGAATGAAAGAGCAGAGTCATTAGGCTATGATTAGGGTCTTTTGAATCATATATATTAATAGAGATTACTACTAAATGAAGATATAGTATAAACAAGGGAATGCATATAGAAAATTTTCACCAAAGTCACCAATTCCTTGTCCTCTGAACCATGTCTAATCAAATGGTGTAGATTACCATTATGGTCTATTGATAGTTTAAAGTTCGTTGACCTTGTTATTTTGTTACATTTTATACCAGCTTAACTACAGCATTCACTCTATTGTGTACTTCCTAGGCTACACACAAATTACACTCCTTTTAATTTATTCATTTTTTTTAATAAATACTTTTTTGTGTGGTTTGCAAAATGTAGATAATGCAGAGTTATATTGCAAAGCTGGAGTGCCCTTTGTTATGGGAACTACCGGTGGAGACAGAGACAGATTGTATAAGACTGTAGAAAACTCAAAGGTCTATGCAGTGATATCCCCACAAATGGGAAAACAGGTAATGTGATTCCTGTATGTAAAGCTTTAAAACTCTGTATCTATTGCTTGTTTGTTTGTTTATATTTTAATTTAATTTTATTTTATTTTCCATGTCCTAATAATTTGGTGATTTGTTAGGTAGTTGCATTCCTTGCAGCAATGGAAATTATGGCTGAGCAATTTCCTGGAGCCTTCTTTGGGTATTCCTTGCAGGTACTTCCTGTTTCTTGATACTTCCTACTCTGCTTATTGGAGTAGAGAAAGTGGTATCAGAGCCTTTCAAATGTTATAAAACCCTGTGAATGGTATCTCATAAAACATACCTAAAAGAAGAATTAAAATGTAGATCTTATTTACTATATCTTCATAAATCTAGAATCAATAGAATCACCAGATTGTGACCAGATTTACGGATCTGATCGCAATCTGGTGGTGAACCAGGTCGACGATGATCTGATTCAACTAGATGGATCTACTATTTTGGAGAAAAACATTTCTTTTGCTAACATGTTCAGTTGTAACTTGTAAGTGGATCTAAAAAGATGAAATATGTTTCAATTAGGGAGCCAATCCATGTTGAATCTGTTCTCATGCTAAAGCTGTTGATATCAGCATAATATTTTTTTATATGGAATGAAATCAAATAATGTAACTATAATAAAGAATGGTTTCTTGTAGGATGGGATTATGATATTTGATTAGCTTCTCGTTATTATTAATTATATATGTAATTTTTGTGCATTTTCCTTTTTGATGGCTCAGTTAACATATGGACACATTTCCTAACTAGGAATTCTTAGGAGGTAAAGGAATTTAATTCTTAATTTGCTATTACTATGGTTACTAAAAATTGTTGGGAATTAAATTATGTAGACTCTACGGTTACATAAAGTTTTTGCTGGAAATGGAATTTAATTCTCTCCATCCGCCTAAGGAATCTAGTTCCCTTTCTTGATTCTCATTCTCATGGAATTTGATTCCCTTTCATTTGTATTTCCAATTAGTAAACAGCATATATATGTTTTGTTGTTTAAATCTTGGCATTTTTGTACAATTTGTCTTTTTGAATCATGTCATTATTGAGTATGAAATTCATAATTCTTAGCTAATGTTAAAATTGAAATGCTCATAAATTTGACGTTCTTTTGCTGTCATAAACTTCAAGTATTGTAGGATGGTTGTCAACATTGGCTTTAGATAGCTATTTGGGATGTTGGGATGGGAAAATCAAGATCTTATGTTGAAATGATAGAAGATTAGGTTCAGGTTTACATATAAAAAGAAATAGTAAAAGGATTTGGAGCTTGTAGCATGGTTAACTGATGTTGGAATTCAGCAAATTCTTTTCCATCAGGTCCTCAAATGCTACCATAAAGTCACCTTGGGATGACCTTAGAACAGAACCCCCATTCGTTGGTCCAAAGTTGCATTGAAGTGTTCGGCTATTATAGTTTCAGAGCATCTGATGGTCAATGGTCTGTTATGCGATTACTCATGGCAGCTCCTCTGACACTGTGCCTATTGATACAGATACCTCTATTTAAACATCCGATGTTTGTCCTTATTCATTTGAATAGTGTGCAAATGTTTCAGACTGTTGCTTGTTTTAAACTAAAAGCCTGGGAAAATGTCTTAAACATCATATTTAAGACCATAGGTCAGTGATTTTACATGTTGCAGAAGTGGTTGGTATGAGCAATTGTTTCTCTTTCTTTTCCTTTATAAGAATAAAAGGGTCCAGGAGATTCTTTTCCCAAAAAAAAATCAAGGCCAGGAGATTTTGGTGTCATTTCTTGTTCCTTTGCTTGGGAGCCAATGTATTGCTTGCTTGTCAACCTGCCATTTCTTGTTCTGTTGATTACATGAACCATGCGTTGCTTAATTTGCTGAGATGATTAGATCATATCTTTTCCTAGGTACTGTATTGGAGGGACCTTTTATTTAATGTGCCTTGAATAAAAGATGGAAGACAAACATGATGAAGTGGAAGATATTGAGAGCGCTTCTGGTGACTCTTTTATTGATGACTCAGATGATGTCATGATGATGAACCATGAACATCTGGACAAGAGGATAACCCACATCTCGAGGCTAGTCAATGCTATATAATTGCCTTTTCACTCTTTTGGACTTTTGTTTGCACATGTGTTATTGTCCATCTTTGTTGTGCAGGAACATCTAACCGAGGAAGAAATAGAAGATATAATTGCTGAGTTTTGGAAGTTGAGAGTAAGGTATCATATATATTTATTTATCCCTTGAATGTGACTGGTATTTTGGTATTCTATGTTGGAACTTTCTCGCATGCTCATTTTAGGCTGCAGAGGCTCAGGAAGCTCTTGAAGTGGAGTCCCTTGCCAAAGTGGAGAAGGAGGTTAGAGAGGAGTTGGCATTAAAGTTCCATGATGGTGATGATGATGATGTTAGTTTTCTGTCGTTGTTTCCCTGTCTTGCTTTTGTATCTTGCCTTTTACGAACACTTCTATTACTTGTCCATAGCTTGAGGTGGCAGTCAAAGAGGAAATGGCTGCATATGGAGAACAGTGGGAAGCTGCACTAGACAAACTTGAGACTGAGAGTTCTCACTTGTTGGTCTGCTTCTTTCTTCAATTTTGAGTAAATCTTTGGTTCTCAATTGGTTTTGTGCTTGCATATGTTTTGAGAAAATTTGACTTCCTCCTTCCAAATCAACATGTTCGCAAGCCTTTATTTATTTATTCATTTTTTCTATTAAATTGAAAGAAAAAACAATTTCGTTTCATTTTTTTACCTAACAGAACAAAAAGAAGTTTTTAGGTTACATTTGGGACGTTTTATGTTCTCTTAGTTATTTGTGACTTTTGGTTTTTTACGTAGTTTATTTGAGTTGTTCTGATCTCTACGTACTTGTGATATTATCAATTGGTTAAGCCTCAAATAGACACTCTTATCATTTTTTGCTAAGACAAGGAATTTCTTTTAATCCATGATTCAGAACTTCAATTGTAGGATGAATTGAAATTTTAAACTGAATTGCTCATAAATCTTTTATAGATCGCATTCATGGTTTTATTTATTTATTTATTTTTTGTAGCTGCTTTTTCTATAGGAGTTAACTTAAAAAAGTGAACTAACTGTCCACAAACTACTGAAAAAGAGTTATCTGGACAAACCAAAGCATTTTACAAAAGACTAGACAAACAAAAACTGAACCCCAAACCAATATCAAGCACCAAACAACTGCCCCTCAAAAGCACAATGAATTCCTCACAACAAAAATCTTCTCACTAAACAACAATTATCTCATAGCTTCCACCCACTTTTATTAAATTTCTTTGCAACAAAGGCTCATACTTCTAGATGTCGAGCCTGATGCCACAAACTATCTACATTCTCCCCTGTCTTCCCTTAAAAATTTTCCTATTCCTTTTTTGCCAAATGACCCACAATAAGGCTAGGACAGCACACTTCCAAAACACCTGCAACATCTGGTGAATGTATGATTCAGTAATTAAACTGCAATATAATGAATGTTACAATAAATAATTAATAGAGACCCTTTTTATTTATTTTTTTTAAAAAAAATAAACTATTGAAGTGGAAAACATGGAAGGAGTAAATGTCATTTTTTTAATCATTTGATAAAGGATTGGATCTGTTTATGGTAGTCCAATAATATATCTTATAAAGTTGTATTATGAAATCATATGGAAATGGATGTAAAACAGCTAACAGTTATTATTGTTTTGGAATCTTTATAAATGATGTGTGAGGCCAGCAATGTAACTGTCGTATCGGCTTTTAGTACTGGCTTATATAAGAATAGAAAGAAGTCTTGAATTAGCTTTATACTTTTTACTTTTCATCTTGCTTAATCAAAATTTGTTTACTTTTTCATTGAAGCAATTAAACGTAACTAATTGAAATGGACTTGTTAGAAACCTCCTTGTCAGCTTCAGAAGCCCTTTTTTTTTTTTTAATTTTTTTTAATTTTTACTTTTTGGATGCTTTCTTTAAAATCATAGGCAGCTATATCCTGTTCTTACTTCGACACTGAGCTTATAGACCTTTTCCCTTTGCCTTAAGCTTAATGTAGACATCTCCCATATGGTGCCATTTCCCACTTGTTCTCGTGATAAACCCATTAATTGGATATTCTTTCTTCTTGTTTATATTGTATCAGTATACTGATATTGGTAGTTTCTGCTCCACTATAGTTATTGGACAAAGTTTTTGCTGTCTGGATCTGCAAAGAGGTCCATGAAATCAAATCCCCTTTACTTGTGATGTTTTTTGAAGTTTTGAAGGGGAAAGCACTTTTATTCAACGTTAACTTTCTAAACGAGAGAGTTATCATTTATTTATACCATCTAATCATCAATAACTAAGAGATATCTTCTCTTTTTAATTGAGAAGTTATCAAGAACATTTAAATAAGGATAAGAGATAAGTATAGATAAACTAAACTACTAAAACAAAGACTCTTAGATAATATAGGACTCCTACTAATTAGGAAAAACATTTCTCAACACCTCCCCTCAAGTTGGATTATAGATGTTAATCATGCCCAGCTTGGAACTCATGTTTTCAAACACTGTCCATGGTAAAGCTTTTGTAAGGATATCTGTTGTTTGATCCCCTATTGGGATGTAGTTTAAACTTAGAATACCCTGTTCAATCTTCTCTTTGACAAAATGTCGATCAATTTCGACATGCTTTGTTTTGTCATGATGAACCGGGTCCTTGGACATTCTGATAGCTGCCCTATTATCACATAATAGCTTTGTTGGGCCACTGATTTCAACCTTTAACTCATCTAATAGCCTTCTAATCCACAAACCTTCACACAAACCATGGGCAATTGCCCTCAACTCTGCTTCTGCACTGCTGCGAGAGACAACTGATTGCTTTTTACTCCTTCAAGTGACCAAGTTTCCCCAAACAAAGGAGCAATAACTTGCGGTAGATCTTCTATCTGCGATCTTCTATTCGCTGCTGAACCAGCCCAATCAGCATCCGAAAACACTTTCAAGTCTCTTTCAGCTCCCTTTTTAAAGAGAAGTCCCTTTCCTGGTGTCATTTCGAGATATCTCAGAATTCTATACACAGCATTCATGTGTTCCTCACTTGGATTGTTCATAAACTGACTAACAGTACTAACAGCAAAGCTAATATCTAGTCTGGCATGAGATAGGTATATTAAGCTGCCAACCAGTCTCTGAAACTGACCCTTATCTGCTGGCACACTTCGTTCCATATTGCCTAGCTTTGTAGTTGAGTCCATGGGTGTTTCAAGTGGTTTACTATCAATCATACCAGCCTCTTTCAACAAGTCTAAAGTGTACTTCCTCTGACAAACTGAGATACCTTGCTGTGAGCATGCAGTCTCCATACCTAGGAAGTATTTCAAGCTTCCTAAGTCTTTAATTTCAAACTCCTTTGCCAAATACCCTTTCAAACTCTTGATTTCTTCCTCACAATTACCTGTCAACACAACATCATCAACATAAACTATGAGAATGGTTACTTTACCATTAGGGGAGTGCTTCACAAAAAGCGTATGATCTGATTAGCATTGCACATAACCGAACCTTGCACATAACCGAACCTCGTAACAGCTCGAGTAAATCTTTCGAACCAAGCTCTAGGGGACTGTTTCAGTCTGTAGAGTGATTTTTTCAACTTGCAGACTATATTGAGTTCCGTTTTTCCTTCACAGACCTGTGGTACTTCCATGTATACTTCCTCCTCCAATTCTCCATTTAGGAAAGCATTCTTTACATCAAGTTGATGTAAAGACGAATCCAAATTCGTTTCCAAGGATAACAGAATTCAAATGGAGTTTAACTTTGCTATAAGTGTGAATGTTTCTTGGTAGTCAATGCCATAGGACTGTGTATATCCTTTGGCAACCAAACTGGCTTTGTAGCGTTTTACACTCTCATCTGCCTTGTGTTTGATGGTGAAAACCCATTTGCAACCTACTGTGCTCTTCCCTTTCAGCAGTGTAGTAATTTCCCAAGTTCCCTTTTTTTCTAAGGCTCTCAGCTCTTCATCAATGGCAGCCTTCCATTCTGGAACTTTCATTGCTTCTTGAACTGTTTTTGGCATTTGAACCTCTGTTATGTTGATGGTGAATGCCTTGAAATTTGGAGACAGCTTGTCATAAGAAATGTACTAGCTGATCGGATAGAGTCGGTGTGATCTGCACTCTCTTTTTCTTTTTCTCAAGGCAATAGGCAGTTTACATTCTTCATTACCCTGCACAAGTTCTGCCACCTTCTCTTCATTACCCTGCAGTAGTTGAATTTCATTCTTTTCTTGTGTAATTTTATCAGGCTCTTGAACCACTCGAGAAGGTACTTGGTTGGGCATAAAATGTACTCGGTCTCCAGCCTCCTTTTGAGTTCTATTTCTCCTTTTGTAAACAATCAAATCAGGTCTATTTGAGTTAGTTTTGGTTTGATTAGGATTCTCACTTGACTGTTCTCATAGGTTTTGAGGCGATGGATCTAGTTGGGATAAAATTTCAAAAACGGGAGACTTACATGGTTCACACTCTTGGCTTCTAATTGGATCACGAGTCAGGTGAGGATACACTTTACTAGATAAATCAGAAGTATAACTTTCGATTGACATAGGACTCTTTTGTTTATCTTCTTCTCCTTGCTTATCATAAAAAAATTTGTTTTCAAGAAAAGACACATCCATTGACACACTTATATCCTTTTTGGGTGGCCGAGCAACCTAGAAAGACACATTTGGTTGACCTAGGATCCAATTTTCCTCTAAATTGAGTGTATGTGAACAAATGCAATACATCCAAATACCCTAGTAGGAATATGAGAGATAATTCTACTAGTAGGATAATAATTTTGAAAAACTTGTCTTGGAGTTTGGTAATTTAATGTCCTAGATGATAATCTATTAATTAGGTAAGCTGCTGTGAGAACAGCTTCCCCCAAAAAGATTTTCGAATACTTGACGAAAACATTAGAGACTTAGCAACCTCAAGAAGATGTCTGTTTTTCCTTTTTGAGACTTCATTCTATTGAGGTTTATCCGCATGAGTTATGATGGATAATAATACCTTCATCGGATAAGTATTCTCTTGAGGATAGACTAAAAAACTCTTTAGCATTGTCAGTTCTCAGAATTTAAATTCTTTCTTGAAATTGAGTTTTAATCATATTATTAAAATTCTTAAAAATGTTTCCTACCTCTGATTTTTCTTTCATTAAAAATTGATGATCAGTCTCGAATGATCATCAATCAGTGACACAAACCATCTTGATCCAGTGATGTTGTTGACCTTTGCAGGCCCCACACATCACTTTGAATCAATGAAAATGGTTTTAATGGTTCGTAAGGTTGAATTTTATAAGAATTTCTGAAGTGTTTTGAAAATTTATACACACTTCACATTGAAATTGATTAGGATATTTATTGCTAAATAATAATGGGAACAACTTCTTTGAGTGCAAAAAATTAGGATGACCTAATCTAAGATGCTACAACATGATAGCATCATCTTTATTTTCTCTAACATGATTAACAGATTGACTATGAGATCTTAAACACCTTGGTAAGACTGCCTTATAGAGGAAAAATCACTCTTAAGAATGTAGAGGCTTGAGGACATATTAGTATTGTCAATCATCCTCCCAGTGTTCAAATCTTGAAATTCGCAAGAATGAGAAAAGAATTTAGTTACACAGTTTAATTCCTTAGAGAGTTTACTTATTGACAATAAATTGCAATCCAAATTAGGGATAAATATCACAGAGTTCAGGGTAATATCTCTTGTGATCTTCACTGAACCAATTTCTTTCACCTTTGATAATGACCCATCTGCAATCTTAATACTATAATCCTCGTTACATGAATTATAAGAGTCAAATAATGACAAATCCCCTATCATATGATTCGAAGCCCTCGAGTCTACAATCCAAGACTTGACTTTTTCATTTTCAGACACAAGAGCATTAAGATCTATACCTTTTTGTGACGCAGTTACAGCACCAATTACTGACCATTAGCACAATTCTGAACTGATGTCTGAGAGATCAACTTCTGCAGCATCTCTATCAGGTCCTGGCTTGCTGAACTACCACCAATATGGTTCGAGCTTTCTCCTTGTGTCACCATGTTCCCACTGCCCTGACTAGCCTGGTTTAGCTGCTGAAATTTGGTTGGTTGGTTTCCCGTGAATCCTCCAACACTTTTTTTTCACGTGGCCTGGTTTCTTGCAGTGTTTGCACCATGTTCTTCCTCCTCTTTTTGCCCAATTATCAGCTGCAGTGAATTGACCTCCATGAACAACTAGTGCTGAACTTTCAGGGTTGTTCTCTGCCTTGCTTCGAGTCTCTAACATCAACCTTTTTCTGCTTTCTTCTCTCTTTACTTTTGAAAATACACCCCTGATATTAGAAAGTGGTTTCATACCAAGAATCCTCCCTTGAACCTCATCCAAATGATGATTCAAGCCAAATAAAAACTTATAAATGCGCTTCTCCTTTATGAACTCTTAATGTTTGAATCCATCCTCTACATCTTTGAAATCAATATGTTCGAACATGTCTATCTGCCGCCATAGTCAAATCAGGGTGGTGAAATACTGAGTAATGGATAAATCTCCTTGTCGCAAGTCATGAATCATGTTCTCAATGGCAACTATCTCCGATCTGTTGTCATTGTGAGAATAAGTCTCCTTTGTTGCTTTCCAAATCTGCTCGGTGGTCTTATATCGAAGAACATTTTCACTGATCTCATTCGTCATTGAATTCGTGAGCGAGGACATTATTATATTATTGTCGGCATCCCACCTTTTGTATGCTGGATCATCACTTGCAGGAGTTTTCGACACACCATTTAGGAAATTAGCCTTGCCTTTGCCACTTAAAAACATCTTCACTAACTGTGACCACTGAATATAATTATTCCCATTGAGTTTGAGGTTTTTGATGGGAAGATTAGGAGTACTATTGTTTTCTGTTCCTCTTTAAGAACCTCCTCCATTGACAGAAGAAGTTGGTTTAGGGTTTGAGGATATTTCTGATGAGGAACTTGGTGAAGACATGTTGTATTTGGTCATAACACAGGGTCTAACTCTGATACCATGAAGTTTTGAAAGGGAAAACACTTTTATTCAATGTTAGCTCTCTAAATGAGAGAGTTATCATTTATTTATACAATCTAATCATCAATAACTAAGAGATATCTTCTCTTTTTAATTGAGAAATTATCAAGAACATTTAAATAAGGATAGAAATAAGTGAAGATAAAGTAAAGATAAACTAAACTACTAAAACAAAGACTCTTAGATAATATAGGACTCCTACAAAATAGGAAAAACATTTCTCAACATTATTCAAAAGAGATATCCTAATTTTTATCTTCTTCTCTCTTGGTGTGTCGTGACTAAGAGTTATGGGGGAAATTTGAATTATAAAAATGTTGACGAGATGGATCTTTGTATTAAGTGTTAATTCTAGGTTTTACATTCTAGTTTAAATAGAAAATAAACACCTAAGGAATTGAATTCCTAAAATATTTCCTTCCTTGAATCATGTGATTCGGTCAACATGATTTCTAACACTCCCAAGATATCTTTCCTTGCCAGCTTGGACATCAGGTCATCAAATTGTCTTCTAGGAAGGCGACTTTTATACCGTTCTAGAATAGCTTTTAAATATGTTTAATTGAAATATTAATATTTCAAATTATCACCTACATATTGTATATATGTTCTTTTTAAACAATTATATATATAGTGATTTTACTATTTAGTACATTCTAATTTTAAAATATTAGAATGAACCAATTAGATTCATTCATTGCATTTGAATTAAATATGAAAGAGAGTTTGTTTTAGGAGAGAGAATGCAATTGATGAATTTAATCGATTCAGTCTAACTTTTTAATGTTGGGAGACACTGATGACAAATTATTATACATATATATATAGCGTTTTTAAAATGAGGATTCCCTAAGTTAAGGAAAATCAATTAAATTCTTCCACTATATTTGATTTAAATAAGAGAGAGAATTTATTTTAGGAGAAAGAAAGTAATGGACGAATTCAATTGACTAAAAAATTAGGGAGTATGTTAAAAGCACTATATATATATACATACACACATATCTTTCTGTGTGTGTGTCTCTGTGTGTGTGTGTGTGTATAACTTATTTGTTCAATTATATTTACCGAAGTTTTTGATTATTAAAATAAAATAAAAAATAAAAAATAAATTAGAAATACACATACATTCATGTATAATAATACATACAAATTATGTCAATAGTTTTGCATAAAATTGTAATGATAAAGGTCAAAATATAATTTATCTAAGCATTAATTCTTTTACAATTCTCTCATGAACAACACTCATCCCACTTTCGTTAATTGTTAAATCAATATTTAATTCTTTATGACACAATCTTGATTTTCATCGTACGATTGAAACTCAACCTCCCTCTCTATGAAATCATACTAATGACCCCTTTTACAAAATTATGTCAATGACCCCTTTTTATGAAATTATGTTAATTGAAATTACGTAAAGTCATTGACGGGGTTCACTATGTTTTTGACAACAATGAAAAAATCTACCTATTCTAATAAATATCCATTTCAAGGAAATGACTCATTTCATATAAATTAATGAACTATATCCATTTCAAGGAAATGACTCATTTCACATAAACTAATGAATTAATTTGATAATGACGAGAGTGTTCAACAACTTCCTTTCTAACTTGCTTCTTTACAAGTCGAGTCAAATCAATGTGCTAATTCAAATTTACAAAACTAATGGCCACCAATGCAGCCCCGCTTCTCTCTTAAGGGAACAAGAAGCAAACTTTATATAACTAGGTAAATTGCAAGGAGCAATCATAACTCGGCGCCCTCTTTTCAAAAAATTCTTGGACTTGGGATAATGAAGGCTTGAACAAAAGTCTGGAAGCCAAGGCCTCCTCAAAAGGAACAGAACCACCCATTGCACCAGCAAGATACGACAAAATAAACTTAGAATGGATACGGTTAAAAATCATACATAAATATTTCAACACATAAGAAGCACAACCAACCTAGTAGACACCCACCACCTTAATTATACAGTGGCCACCATGATAAACAATAAGAATCTTATGAATTGCCAGATGTAAATATAAACCACAAGTAAAACTTGTTTTAACGTTTTTAAATAGGTACTAATTATAATTTAATAATAAAATTTAATAGTTCAATAATCAAAATTTAATAAAAAGATAAAAAATTAAACATAAACTTAGACCCGTCTGAAAATAAAAATTAGATTAATTCACCTGAAATTAAACTTTATAAGTGCATAATTGATCATATGAATTAAAAATAGAGAAAATTGTAGGAATAAACATTTTTTGAGGTTGAAGTTGAAAAGTAATCATTTTTTGAAATCCCTTAGTTTTATCAAGTGTATTTTTGTCCAAAAACAGTTATTCTTCTAAGATTTTTTTTTAAAAAAGAGTTAATATTCAACTTGGATCTAAAGAAGTGGTCATTTATAAACTAAACCCTTAAAATTATCACATAAATTATGGAGGTACAAGTTGAAACATTTTTTTCAATTAATTATGGCATGTCAACATATGAATATGGTGATGAGGTGGAAATATGTAGGTGGAGTGAGTGGACCTTAGCTGAAAATGGCAAAAGAACTTGTCTTTCCCTAAAAGGATACATATAAAAACAATATCAATATCATGCACCGACACCTCATGTGTCATCCAATGCAGACCTTGGGTGAGCTGTTGGGTTGGGTTCCCTCATATGTAGAGGCCCAACAAGTCTCAATAGATTAAATTGAGCCCATTTGGAATTCCTAATAAATTTAGGAATCATAACCCTAGTTAAATCTTATTTCCTTGATCAATATAAATAAGAGAAGAGAGGGTTTGGTGGCTGGTGAGAGTTTAGGGTTTTTTGGTGGCAGAAAACAACACAAAATCAAGTGTGAAGAGAGAAAATCGTGTGGAAGAGAGGAGGAAAGAAAAGAGTGAATTTTCTGCACAGAAATTCACTCGCGCGGTTTCGGAGTTGTTGCGATATCTTTTTCGTTAACCGTTGGATCGTGCTGAAATTTGGACAGCACATTCATCTCTTCTGGATCTTGATTCTGAACGGTGGAGATCGGAAACGGAGTTGTCGTTTGTGAGATATACAGCCCGTAACAGAGCTGTCACGTTTTGCGGTCACTGTCAGCGCAGCAGTTTTGTAAGACCGATATCTCTTTCGTTCACCGTTGGATCGAGCTCAAATTTGGACAGTATACTCAGCACTCGTGATTCTAAATTCTGGACGGTGGAGATCGGATTTTGAGATCCCAGTAGAGAGCGACGCAGTCCAGAACATTCTGCTGAGTTTGTGATTTTTCTCTTCACTTGTTATTTAAACTTAAATTTGTGTTATTAGGGAACCTAGATAATTTTTGCTCGATTTTGGTTCCTAGTTGATGTTAAAACAGTTTGTTACTCTCATCTTTGATTATTAGTGGAGATTTTTGGGTGGACTACGGTCCCGTGGTTTTTACTCCTCGCATTGGGGAGGTTTTCCACGTAAAAATTGGCTTGTGTTATTGATGCATGTGATGGTGATTTAATTGCTCATTATTTGATCGTTGGTGATATTTATATTGTGGTGGATTTGTGCATCACTTAGTGGTTTTCCATAGGATTCATTCAGGGGGAGAAAAAGTTCCGCTGTGTAATTTGCTTGTAATTGGTTTTTCTCCCATCATGAGCTAGTTAGGTAACTGGAATTGAAATACAATTATAAAGGGTATATGTGTTTAAAAGCAGGGGCATTGCTTAAAAAGGAGTATCATGAGTGCAAATCTCTGCATTTAGCTATGTTATATTCAACAAATAATTTACTATGCAATACTTTCGCTACTCTCTCTTCTGCTGTATGGGGGCCCTAGGAATAATATATGGTGCTCATTTTGTGGTATCCTCCACTGTGATTTATCCCCTACAACATTTATCAAATTGTATGATCAAAATGAAAATAACAACATATATATAATCCATGTGTATATATATATATATAATCAAAATGATGGTAGAATTAATATATATATATATATGTATATATAGTTGAGACCAAAATGATAACTTGTTGGTTAGCTGTAACTATAAGTCACAACAGAAAATACAACCATGAACCAATTCTTTTTTGGTGTTGTTCAGCAAAGAGTCCCGTAAATGATTGATCTCCTCTCTCCAAATTGTCAATCTCAATTTCTCAACCATCCTAGTTCACCTTCTCAAAAAAAAACACTTTCGTTTGTTTTAAAAATTTTAGTAGTCCACTTATATCAACCTTCCAGATGCAAGTATAAATGAAACAATCCTAACCGTAATTCTGTACAAAATATTATAAAAACATTAATTATCATATCAGAAAATGAAGAATCATATAAAATAAAATACAAAAATATCTCTTTACTTGAACCCTTTTGAATGATGAAAACAGTTATAAAAGGAAATGAATATATATAGCTAGAAATGGAAGAATAAAGAAGCTTTGAATTTAAGTAAGTACATGACAATTAGAAAGATAATATTTAGTTAAAAAACAAAAAAGTTTGACTGCAACATCATTAAATATCCATTAAAAGGAGAAAAAAAAATTAAAAATATTTGACTTTGGTTTTGGCAATTAAAAGAGGAATTAAAAAGAAGCACACATACAGCTGAAGGAAACCAGCTGGATTGTTTACTAATAACCGTGTTAAAGTGTAACACCCCCGCTGAGTCCTTGAGAGAAATAACATCATAAAGACACATGCCAATAAAGCAATAAAAAAATGTACATGCAAAGAAAGAATCCACTTTCAGCTTGTCAGAAACATCAAACTGAGTCTGTGGTGGTTTTATTATTATTTTTTTAATATTTTGGATGTGCATTTTTGTAAAAATGTATTGAAATCATAAAATAAATAAATAAATAAATAGAGAGCACCAAAAAATAATTAAAAGGTGTTTTGAGCACAAAGACGGGAAGAAGAAAAAAACATGCGACACTATCAGAAGGCATTGGGAGGCTAACCAGTTTGTCCATTTTTTTTCTTGAGAAACAAACAAATAGTAGACACATCATCTTCATTATCAACAACAACATGTTCTTTTTTTTCTTTTTTTTTTTCAAAAGTAACAACATGTTCTCATAGCCGCTGATGTTCACTCAAATTTTGTGTGTACAAGTGGTCGTAGTGTTGGCCTTTGGGGAGAGGGAGCATTGACTTATCTTGGAGGATTGGTTGGTTGGAAATTTTAAAAACAAGAAATCGTGGGAGTAGTTGAGTCAGATTATAAACAATAAACATAGCACATTTATTATAAAAAATTATTTAAATTAAAAATGGAGGAATTAATAATAGATTAGAGTAGTGATCAGTAAAATTACAAAAAGCAGAGCAAAAGGAGCAACAGGAGGCTTACGAGTGCATGACGTTGTGTGTCCACGTCAGTTACAATGACTCCAAAAATTCTAAGCTTTGTAGGCTCTCATTTGTTTTTGGATGGACTGATAAAGTGTGTACATGCACTTGGGGTGTTCGATTGCACCCCCTTTAATGTCTAGTCATAGGTTCGATAAGTGTACTCCACCTCCACCCTCACTAACAATAAAAAATGTGAAAATTTCCCTCTTCTTCCTATATGAGAAAAGTTTCCTCACCTATATATAGATTGTTTTCTCTCATTTGGAAGCCTCTTTAGAGCTATACATTTAGTGTATAGCTCAGATGGTATACACTTTACATTCCCCATGTACTTTATCTCAAATCATGGGTTTGAGCGGGTGTGGGAGACGTAAAACACCTTATGGGGGAGGGGACAGTACTTGTCAGGGTAGATCGCAGTTCGAAGCTAGGCAAGTCACTAGCCGGACGAGCTGGTGAGATCGAGCTACAATGAGAGATTGAGCAAATCGCAATGTGAGGCTGAACAAATCGCAGCTCGAGACTGGGCAAGCCAATGGCTGGACAGTTGGCGAGCCCACAAGAGACGGGTTGTTCGTTACATAAAAATGAACTAGCTCAGATGGTATATACCCTACATTTCCCATATATTTAGGCCCTAGATCATGGGTTTGAGTAGGTGTGGGAGGCATAGAAAACCCCATGAGGGAGGGGACAGTATCTGCTAAGGTAGGTCACAGCTCAAGATTGGGCAGATCGTAGTGTGAGACTGGGCAGATCGTAGTCTGAGACTGGACAGGCCAATGGCTGGACGAGCTGGCGAGGTTGGGCTACAGCGCGAGACTGGTTAGGCTTGTTTGTTACAGAAAGATCCTATAAGGTACAAGTAAAAATAACTAAAAATCCTGGCTTAATAAAGTAACTTCAATGTTTATCATTTTATTTTCTCTTAATCCTATGGTTGTTATTAATTTTGAATTTATTTACTTTTTTCATCTAGAGATTAACACAAAATGGACAAAAAAATTAACGAATGAATATTTAAGTCACTTTTTTAAGTAAAAATTTTAAGTTATTCTAGTCATTTTTCTTTTTAACTACAACAATATTACTTCTATGTTAAACAATAAAATTTAACATTTACATCGGATAAAGATGACTTTTAGTTTATACTTGTGGAAAAAATTTTATTGAAATTGTAACAGAAAAATTGTATATGCAACATGTTTGTAAATTTAGATTAATAAAAATTATAGTTTTTTTTTTAAATAATAAAAATTATAGTTAACAAAAGAGACTCACAAGAATGAAAAAAAATGTATAACATATTTGCAAACATGATGAATAATAAAATTTTAATAGTGATGCCCATTAATAGATGACTTTTAACTCATATTTATACAAATGAATTGTAACAAAAAAGATGTACATGCAACATATTTAAAGACTTATATTTTATTTAAGTTATAGTTAAATAAATAACCTTTTTATTTAAGAAAAATAAATAATATAGTTGAACTTTTTGTTTTGCCAACATATTAAGTAAAGTGATGATAACCTCCATAGATCGGTGTGGATCAGAAAAGAGTCAATGACGGTCTAATTTAGGATTTTGGTTTAATAAGTTTAATTAGGATTTGACTTTCTAAGTTAATTAGGATTTATTTTTAATTATTTTCAATTTTATTTCTTTTTATTAATTTAGAATTATTTCCTTTTAGGATTAGATATTATTTCCTTATAGTTTTTTTAATTATTTGATACCACTTCTCTTTAGATATTATTTCAGAGTCTTGTTTCTCAAGGAATTGTAAGACTATGAAACTTTAGAGTTCAGGAATGTTTTTGGCTTTGGAAAATCCTAAAGTTTTGCAGGGTAATTATCTTATTTTCAGTTGTTCTAGTTAGATTTACTTAACATCTGTAATGTCCCCACCCAAGTGGACATAAGAGAATAAATAAAATCTAGTTTATTATTATTAATTTGGTCCGATTTAAGTTTTAGAAATAAATGGATATTTGGATAAATATTCATTTTGTGGATATTTTCTAAAATAAATAAAGAAAGTAGGAGTGGTTTTATTAAATAGGATGGTGGCAATTATTTTATGAATTAGAGATCAATGATAATAAGCGATGTGAGAAGGTACAATTAGAGCATCTTCAATGCAAGTATGGATTGTGAAAAAATGGAGTGCTACATTGGATAAATTGATAGAGTGTTAAAATTAAGTTCTCCAATGCAAACTTCTATAACTACTATCAAGCTGACGTGGCAAAAAAAAAAAAAATAGAGGCTGTCAACCTCAATGTCTATTTCTAGAGAGCCTCCTTAACAACCATGTCAGTAATAAATAATTGAAACTTCCATAAAATAATATTTTATAATAATTTACTTTAATGTTATATTATTCTTTGATTATTCATCATTGAAATGAATAGAATAGCATTAGAGAGTCTTTTTAAACTTGAGTGTCTATCAATTCATATTTATACCACATAGGATGTACATTTCCTTGACATTAATGATATGTCCATTTTTTTTAAAAGACAATCCATATTTGCATTGGAGATGCTCTTATATATAGTGATAGTGATCATTTCTTTTATATATAAAAAAAAAAAAATAGGCAAACAAAAATTAACATGAAATTGAGAAGAGGCAAGAAAAAATTAGTGGTTGAAAAAAACAATGAATTTGATGATCATCCATGAAGAAGAAAAGAGAAGCATGATTGCCAATATTTTTATTGAGAAATGAAAGTGTTGTACCAAATTGAAAGTAAAAGAGAGTGGGTGTGTGGGAGTAAAAGTAAAAGAGAGATAGTGAAGTATTATTATATTATTAGTTGAGCAATTGCTAATGGAAATGATTGAGGTGGTGCTATATATATATATATATATACATATAATAGTTGTTGCAATAATCAACATATGAGATAAAGGTAAGTAAAATGAGAATGAAATGAGTGTGTGCGTTGGCCATATATATGTATATAGGTATAAAGTTAAGAGACATGTGTTAGTTGAGAAGCATACAACTGTATGATAAAGCAAGAAATAAAAATAAATGATGAAAGTTGGTGACAAACAAAGAAAGTGGAAGTGGTTTTATTTTTTTTATAAGTTGGTGGTAGACAAAGAAAGTGAGAGTGGTTTTGGTTTTTTAATGTATATGAGACCAATATTATAAGAGAGTGCATGACAATCAAATTGTGGCAAAATTATTTTGGACAAGTGTCATTAATAGGTGTGATAAGCCAAATATATATACATTAATTCATGCATAAAAGGAGATTGAAGCCAACCACTATACATTTATATACATTTTTAAGCAAACAATTAGAAGCACAACACAAATACAAGTTCACTAGTGAGAAAAGAAGAAAAAAAGAAAAGAAGAAGAAGAATAAGAAGAAAATAGGAGAGAATTTTTGGAAGGGTGTGTTGGCTGAATTTTTAGACTTAGATAACACTCGAGGTAAGAATCTATTTTATTTGGTTATTCTTAATAAAAAATTATAAAGCTTTATGTGTGATTAGGTTTATATATCTACTGTTCATATATTAAATTTTGTAATTTTTTAATAAAAAACAAAAGATATAAATTTAGGATTTGGTGGTGATTGGAACCAAAATCTGCAAGACAGATTTCTAGTTCTAGAAGTTTTAACGGTTTTGAGCATACTACAGATCGTGGAATGATTTAAAAGTTTTTTTATAGGTTATGTTATATGTCTTCTATTACTATATTAGATTTTATGATTTTTCAATTCATAGGATTTGTTAAAATTCATATAATGCACTATGGTCAAAAATAATATTTTCTGGACAAATTTCATTACGCTAAAACGAATGAATGTTTACCCATGCTACTAGCCACAGTTTTAATTGAAAGTTTTACCGAAGATTGTTTAATGTGTCTAGAGCGTCTTTTAAAATTTTAGATTGATTGATGACCTAGAGAATTAATTAAAAATGTTTAGATCGACAGTATCAGGATTGAAATTTTAAAGCAAAAAGATGATGAAATTATGTTTAGTACAATAAAGTTATTTATGTCCAAATAAAATTATTATGGGATTGTATTGTGATAATTTTTCTACTTATAATTGAATATGGCTCAATTGATTTTTGAACATATAAATAAGTGGTTTTGAATTGTTCCAAGTAAGTAAATTTTGCTTAACACGTATTATATTGTTTACTAGTAATAAATTTAGCTTTTATAATTGAATGTTTCTATTTTATTTACTATCATTTTATCTTAAGGAAAGCATATTTTATATTTTAATTATTGTTTTATAAAAATGTTTTCGACTAATAAATTATGAACATTCTTTTACAAAATATATGTAAAAGTTATGCTTTTACTAAATTTGAGTTTTTCAAGATAACTTTGTATTGTATTCTATTTAAACGATTTTACGTCTTCAAATATATGTCTTTTATAAAATGTTCAATTGCAAATCAAAAGTATTTCTCCATATTTGAAAAGTATGATATGTTCAGTTAAAAATATTTCTTCATCTTTGAAAAGTATGATATGTTCAATTAAAAGTATATTTCTATATTTGAAAAGTATGATATATTCAATCAAAAGTATTTCTCCATATTTGAAAAGTATAATATATTCAATTAAAAGTATTTCTCCATATTTAAAAAATATGATATGTATTGTAATCGTAATTATAATGAAAACATTTTTGCTCATTATCCATAGCACCACTACCGTTATTATTGTTCCAGCTGAGTTATTGTACGCACAACTATCTTGTTGAGTCACATAGGTAAATGTAACCTACCACATCGAGTCACATGAGTAAATGTGATCTATCGTATCGAGTCACATGGGTAAATGTGACTTACCGTATCAAGTCATACTGGTAAATGTGGCATAATATTATCATAAGCATTACGTGACATGAGTTACTGATATTTGTTCAATAAATATTTAATGTTAAATGACTACTGCTATAATTGTATTTATTTTATATGGTACATTTACTGAAAATATTACAAATGTATTACAGTTTTTAAATGTCATGTGAAATTTATTTATTAAGTTGATGGTTTACCTCTCATCTCCACCATTTTGCAGAGTAATTACAGTTATATCAGGATATTGATTATCGTATATTTTAGGGAGTGGTTATAGAAAGGAATTAGCAACTAAAGTTTGTGATCACTCTTTGAATAACTATTGATCCTTTTACTTTTATTTGTTTGTAAGGATTAATTTTCAATTAGTTCTTTGTTATTGTTAGAACATTTTATTAATTGTAGCATGACTCTAAGTGTTTGAATAAATAAAGTACATCTTGAAGTTTAAGTTTTATCAAGTATCATTTCAGATTCCTTGTATCGGGATTTATGGTGTTACAAGATCCCTTGGGCTAGAATTACTTAGATTTACTTAAGATCCCTTGAGTTAGAATTCAAGTCATTGTGTGATTTGATTCTAGATTATTTTGACTCTGAGTATTCTTGTTTGGATTTGTTTGGGTTAGGGTCAAGTCAATTCATTGACTTGATTATAAAGAATCAGCTCATTCTGGTGAGATGATTGATTCATTATCTATATTGTTTGATCTAGAGTTAGATCCTCAACAGAAAACAAATTATATTACAAATTTTCAATCATCAAATTATCTTTTTTTGAAAAAAAAAAAAAAAATTGCTATTGCATATAACATAAATAGTCTTAATAATATAATTCAAAAATTTTATATTTGAGATTAAATAAGATGTTTCAATATATATATATATCTTTCAGTGTTAAATTAAACTGAGTCATTTGACTAAATTAGTTGTTTACTATTTCATTTAAAAAATCTAATGAGTATCAAAACTTGTTTGGAAACTAACTGCTGAAATAAATCAAATTAATAATCAAAATTATATAGTAGAGATTTAACTGATTAAAGCACCCATCAAAACCTGCATTCACTGGATAAGATTTATCTCCATATATTTTTACACATTGACAAATTGACCTGCAGCTTGAATTGTATCAGTATTACATCTACAGGTACATACATATCTCACAAATTACAATAGAACACGAGGTAGTAGTTATTCTCTATATAATCTCCGACATACATTTGCCAAACCATAGCAAATGGAGATCAGATTCATGCTTTGTGACTAGCATTTCGCTCACAAATCCAACCTTCATTACCAGCTTGATCACCTTCAGCCTCAGAATTGTGATCATCAGCATTGTTTTGCATTTGAATATCAGCCATTGCACACTCAGGATGGAGTCCAAATCTACACTCACCACACCTATAAACCCAGCCTACCACCAGTTCATGACAGCCAAAGCATGTGTAAACACCAGCAGAAGAAAGCACAAGCTCATGCTCTGGATGTTTGTTGTTCCTCACCTTGTCTGGCCATCCCTTTGCCATCTCCTCCAGCCTCCTATCCATTTCTTTCTTTACATTTTCGTCAAAAGGAAATGCATTTGATCCCATAAACAGCACAAGCTCTTTGGCTTCATTGGTCAGTGTCTTACCGTCTGGACCAACTGCAGCCAGGTGAGGGATACACTTGGACTTGAAGGTACATCTAAGTGAAGCCTCACGTTTGTCATTGTAAGGGAGAGCCAACCAAGGCATTTCGGAATAGTATTTGTTGAAGGATTCTTCATCATTGTCAAGTGACACGAAAATCACTTCGAAATCAGGGTGCTTAGCCCTGATTTCATGGTATGTTTTTGATAGCTTGGGGGTGAAGGCACGACATGGAGGACATATCTTTCTAGAGAAGTAGAAAAGCACAGTCTTATCCACAAGGTCAGATACAGGAACCTGTAAAATGCTTCATAATTTAACATGCTTAGTCACAGAAACGTTGTAGATTAGTAGACAGGATTTTGTCTTTAAAGATGTTCTAATATTATTAAGATATTAAATAGACAGAAAGGTTACCTTTATGTTATCTTTTCCAATGACAAAATTAAGTTCATCAGAGACCAGAAGATATTCCAAGGTTTGCGATTCGTCTCTTGCATTTCTTAATGTATGTAGAGCTGTTAATTTCTCTGGCGAGAAAGGATATGCCTGAATTCCAAATTCTGTAACATAATCACGGACATTGTGACAAAGAGTTTTTCCTTCAGGCCCAAGAATAAGCAATGTTGGTAATGAATTTAGCTTGAAATAGACTGGTAGTTTCTTGAGAGACTTGTCACCATATGGAATGGCCAGCCAGGGCATTTTTATAAACTCTTTTTCAAAGGCTTCCTTATCATTTTCTGATGATACATACACAATCTCAAAGTTCTCTCCTCTCTTTTAAGCTTTTGTATACTTGTACTAGCTTTGGAGTGAAATTCTGGCATGCCCTGAATGACCCTAGTGACACATACAAACCCACCAATTTTCCTTCTAGCTCTGAGATTGGAACCTGAACCAAAAATTAAGGACCACTGTGACAATAATTGGTTACAAAGAACAAACTTGTAGTCCATGTACTACTTACCACTTTGCCTTCGTTTGAAATTACAAAATCCCTTGTAGGTGCAGCCAAGACAGATTTTAGAGTCTGGTTCTTCTTCTTCATCTCTTCGTCATGTCTAAGTTGCCTGATCCTTTCAGGCGTGAAAGGGTACCCTGCAGAGCCAAATTCAAAAACAAGAGAGAGCCCATTACTGCTTAACAGGTCACCTTTTTGGTTCAGGATTATTAGATGAGGAGTCTCAGCAATTGCATACAAGCTCCTGACATGATCACGGGCAGTTTGGTTGGAATGTGGAAGAGCAAGCCATGGCATAGTAGAGAAATGCTTTTGGAAAGCTTCCTCGTTGTCGTCTGAGGAGACCAGAATGATTTCGAAGTACTTTTTTAAGGACATGAGGTTGTTGTAGGCTTCGATCAGGATTGGTGTGAAATGGCTGCAGTGCACGCAAGAGGAGGCTGCAAAGTCGAGGGCAATGATCTTTTCATCCAATTCATCATGTACCTTTAAAGTTTACACCAGGAAACAATTGCATAAAAAACTCAGAATCACTAGTACTTAGAATGAAACAGTTGCTATATGATTGATGAAGATTAAGTGGCAAAAACTAACCTTGTTGCCATTACTGTGCAGGAAAAAATCAACAAAATTGGAGCCAAACACTGATAACGATCCATTGGAGCTGTGAGCCATTCTAGCAATTTTTGATGATTAATTGATTCTTTCTGACAGATTTCTCTTGGTTTTGGTCATAGGTTGAAACTAATGTGACATTGACAAAGAGTGCAAACAAATGTTTTTCCATCACCAACGTGAATTTCCAAGTTTACTTTGTCTTGACTTGATTGTCTTTTGGGAACAATGGATGGTTGCATTCAGCTGACCTTGGTTATCTAATCTAAGCACTTTAGAAATTCCAGTAATGCTATTTAATTTATCAAGATATTGGAACAATATAAAGTCAAAAAAAGAAAAAAAAAAAAAAAAAAAATTCCTGGAACAATATAGGGAGTCAATGATCCATTAGCCGAAAATCCATTCTAGACAACCTCTTGGTCTTGGAGGAAGCTCCAACCAAACTATTTTATTTATCTAGATGTTTTCATTTATCTGCTAGTTTCTCATTATCTATAATATCACAATTACTCAAGATTATCAAATTGTTGTTTTAAAAAAAAAAAAAAAAACAGTAAAAAGATTGGTGGGAATAAGAAACGAAAACCAACCAGCAATAGATATATTTCCATGTAGGCATCATAATATAACGACATTATTTGATAGTTATTCTCTAATAATTTCAACCATGCATTTTGGTAATAAATTAGCTACACAACCTAGTTTAGAGAAATAATTCAAGCTTTGTAGCAAGCATTTCCATCGCAGATCCAACCTTCATTGCCAGCTTGGCCTTCAGCATCAGAATTTCCAACTTCATTAGATTTGTTGTTGTTGAACTTCAAAATCAGGGTGCTCAGCTTTGATTTCATGGTATGCTTTCACTAGCTTAGGTGTGAATGCTTGACATGGTGGACATATCTTTCTAGAGATGTAGAAAAGCACAGTCTTCCCCAAAAGTTCAGATACAGGAACCTATATAACGCAACTAATATATGTCATTAAATCTCATTTGCCTCCAGACTATACTTCACCAATATATGTCACCCTATAGATTATATACCATTATAATTTGGTCCGACTGACTATTAATGATATTTTTCAAGCTAGAATGCAATTGGGATCCGGCTGACATAGTTGGGAGATGCAATGACCTTGACACCGAATAATTACCCCAAATTCATTGCAAGTTCCAATTACACTATTAATTTTATTCGATAATTTTGGTTATCTGCAAATTCTCCATTACCCGCAATAGTAAAATCCACAACAGTTTCATGTACAATATCAATCAAAAAGAAGAGAGCTTTGAAGAAATATTATCAAAAATGCATTTTTGACTAAACTAAAGGAAGATGGTACATACAACCTCCAAAGGGAAAATTTCAGTACAAAGACCTAATGAAATAGTACTGACTAAAACTGCAAAACCCATAGTTCTGGATGCAAAACCATATTCAATCAAGAAATTCCAAGTTAAACGGACTTGGAAACGGGATTTTGAAAGAATACAAGCAACAGAGGTGGGTACAAGAGATAGCCGAGAAGGAAAAAAAAAAAGAAGCCAAGTATCATAATAGCTAACACTTTTTCATCTAGAAAAAGAATTAGGATCACTGGCTATTAGTCATTTTTCTTGTCATCGTGGGTAAGGAACTTTTTGGCAACATTAGATTTCAATTTGCTTCCCAGGGAGAGAACCTCCAGAAACTTAGCATCAATTTCTTGCTCTTTTCTCTCGTACACAAAGAAAGTCACAAAAGCCAAGGGAAGACCTGCAATGACGATATAAGTAATAAATCTTCCACTGGTTCTCGGGAAAGAAATAAATTACAGATCAAAGCATTAAGAAATTGGCAGCCAAGGAAGATTGGTCACCTTATGCCTTTAGTTGCTATAAGAAACTAGGTTTATCTTTCAAAAAAGAAAAAGAAAAAGAAAAAGAGACTAGGTTAAAAAGTATTAGATGATAAAATGGGGCATCAAAATCTATCATTACATTTTAGTGCAGACAGTCATTACACTAACCACCTAAATTGTATGGCTTAAATATTCTTATGGCTAGAAATCAGAAATAATTTGAAGGCTCCTGAAAATCTATCATGTATACCAGAACAGCTAAGGCAAGGACAATGTATTCAGACACCAATAAAAATAAGAAGACTGTAGTTCAAAAAAAATAAAAAAGAAGGAGACTATATTCGAGGTACAAGTATATCCCATATTTTAAATTTGCATAGCAGGATTGTAATGCTTCAAACAAATTTCGATTCGACCAAAATTTCAGAGTACTACAAATTTTGACATGGCTTCCAATTATGTTGACGGCTTCAAAATTTTAGTTGGCATTCAAGACTGGCCCAATAGAGTAGGCAGTAAGCATCTAAAAAGACGAAGGTTAACATTCCTGTGTATGTGAATATCTTGTTTTGTTTTTGGCCTTTTGGGAAAGGGGAAGGAGGGGAGGAGAAGGAACAATTAAGGCATAGCCTTAAAAGGACCAAGAACAGTTGTGTTCTTAGTAAATAAATTTTTAAATCTGACAAATAAATAAACACCCAACCGATTAAGAAACCTTAGTTTGGTTTCTAAGAGTGCCCTTATATACTCTCTAGTGAAGAACAAAAGGTAACAAGAAAACCTTTAAGAGAGAGAGAGAGAGAGAGAGAGAGAGAGAGAGAGAGAGAGAGGGATAACCTATAAGAAATAAGCTCTGAAGTGACATGGCACCAAGAAAGCTCAATATCAATAATGATAGAACAACCTGTTTCATTACCAGAGCAGAGCAAGATTGTGTTAGCAAATAATATATAATCACCAAAAGCAATTAAGACACAAGAAAATGGACCACATTTAGATGTGTACTATCAAGTTGTTAGGGGCAGAAGGAGGTTAGAAGTGGTGTTAATTACAATCTCTTCTGACTTCTGAGTATTACATGTATTAAGATCATGTTAAGAGTCTACACCAGGTCATACGTCAGTTCATTTTATTTATTGAAATAACAATAAGCAAGACAAGAATTTATTACAGTTGTAAATATATCAAAATGTACAAAGCAGGAAGCGTGAAAAATGAGAACTGGACGACAGAGAAATGAAAATACCTTGAAAAACAACATCTAATCATTACCCTTAAAAAGAGATTTCAGAGTTTTAACAGCAGTATTCCACAATGAAGCCACTGAGACAGCAACCCGTTGTGATTTCTCTTCTGACAAGTGGAAATGTGATACAGAAATTTTCTCAACTTTATATCCCAATCTGCAGCAGTAAAAATAAACATTAACGTTCTTCATGTCAGGAATTTTATGCCAATGTTTATAAACTCAGAACATGTAAACATCCTCTTAAAATGATTAAGTGGTTTTCAAATAGCTTCATGGCCCATATGATGCACAAATTTGAAGATGCAGATTCAAAAACTTTTATTGATTAATATGATCACTTGCAAAGAAATATAATTCTAATTGATATCATTGTCAAAAGTTTTCTATCTTAAAAAGCAAGACAAAACAGAAAATGCATCTAATTTCACTGATCTATTAGATTTTACTCCTTGAGTAAGATATATTACATTGTACAGCCGAAAAAAGTTGTAAAAACAATTTGGTAGCAATTTGTGTAGCACAGCATTAAATGCTTAAAACAATTAGAAGACAGTATGCATACATACATTTTCTCCGGTAAAAAACTGTGGACGAGCAAAAAGATTAACACCAACATTACAAGCTTTGCAAGTGTAGTAATGATCGTAGAACCAGGCACAATGAAGGTGTAATAAATTGCTAGCAAAACTAAAAAGGTTGTGAGAGTCCGCTTTTTCTCTCCAAAGTAGCGTGTCAGCAACTGCAAAAGCCAGCAAGGCAACAAGATTATTCCATTAGTATACACAGACATATCCATATGTAATATTTATCCTTATTCCCCTTCTCTCTCTTAGCCAATAGCTTTATTAACTCATGTGATTACGCTCCCTCTCAAATACACCGTATCCAAAAAGGGTACACTCGACCATAAGTTCTTGTCAAACATATACAAGCTGGATTCACACCATATAAAGGGTAATAAACAAGGTGACACACTTTAATACCACATTTTACTCTTCTACAAACTATCTTACTCAACAAATTAATCATCTCAGAACTAGCAAATAGTTGCATATAAGGTAATCCTAATAATCAATCAATCAATATGTGTGACTTATGAATAATTATACGATTTCTCTATTGCATATAGCGCTGCAGGGATGCATCTAGAATGATTAGAATTATTCACTAGAATTATTCACAGCCAGACATACAGAGGTAGAGGGATGGAAAGGGGAAAAACAATCATACCCCTTCCACCACCAAGAAATCCAGAAGCTTTAGATGGCCCTTCTCTCTTTATTTGATGTACAGCCCTCAAGTGTGAGTATGACTCAATTGTACTCTTTAGACCCTCCTGCCGAGCAATAAGACCACACTGTCATAAGCAAACCATCCCATCTTGCACAGAATGGGAATTTGGACTTGTCTTGCCACAAAATAAATAGTGCCAGATTTCATTAGCCAACAATGTCCAGTTGAGGACCACATTGATGATTATAATGATCGCAAAAAAATTGATAAATGCTAGGCATATTGGAGAGTGATCTTCATAAAAATATGTAGCCAGGTTGAGTTGGTTGTGCAATAGAATATATCTTAATAAAGATGTATACGAGGGACACTCTTAAAGTATGGACCTGCCTAATGGGCTACAGCTCCTTCAGATTTAAAGAGTGACAGAATATAACAAAAACTGTGTATTAGCTCACTACAAGTCTTTCAAACTATAATGTATCGTATAAATGACAATGTAACTCCATTTGGGGCACAAAATGTATATTAGCTCATTTTCAAGGAATAAAACAGAACCTGAAGTGACACAATGGGTGTGTAGCCCAGTTGGTCATTTGCTTTCGAGCAATCAAATGTTCGGCTGCAAGAGAGGAGTCTAATTCTTGAAGGCGTCAGCTGTGGAACCTTCATACCGTACCGGCCTAGCAGCTTATATGTCCACTCCACAATGTGTGCAATTGGCATCATGACAAAGGCAGGAATCTTTATTCTTGGCCTGCAAACCACATCAATTAAGAAAAAGAGAGAATGGGCAAATACATATTTGTAACCACCTTTAATTCTCAATTATATCTGAGAAAAAGTGATTGATAAAGAATGCATAAAACAAATTATCATTTTAAGATGCTATATGCCTTTATTTGCAAAATCTAAGTAGGAGTGCAACCTTCACAGTGAGAAAAATAAATAGATGACCAAAATGGAAAAAACTCACGATCACTCCTGCTTTTTGAGAAACATATTGAAGTGCAAAATATTTGACACTTTTCACAACCATCATAGTTAGTTCCAATCAGAAAAATGGGTGCTGTACACTAAGCTCATAAAAGGATCAACTTCGGATATTAGAGAGAAGTTGAACATAGTGACACAAAGGAAAGATACAATTGTCTACAACAATGTTACAGATTTGAAGACTTAACTTTCCATACATGCAGACTTATAACTTTAATGGATAACATTTAATTTGCATATGCTGTGAAAAACAACTTAACAACAGTTAAGAATGTCCACTGATAATAATAGGAAGAAGAAAAGCACAATGTACCAATCACTATGGGCATATCTCACAATGAAAGGCATTAAAAAAAATTATTAAATATATACCTTTCGTAGCCAAGACCTTCAAGAATTTGTGAGACAAATTCCCAAAACTTGATATGCTCCATATTGGTTATAAAATATGCCTGTAAAATCATCATGCAGATGCAAGTTTATGGATAAAGAATGCAAAAACCAACCTCTTGACTTATGCTTAGCATATGGGACACATTGCATAGTAAGATATGATACTGTCTACATATTCTACCAGCAGATTTTTTATTTTTAGTTTTATGAGACCACCAGCGGACAAAGAATTCAGTAACTGATTAATTTCCCCTTCCCCCATTGTCAGAATAGAAGACAAACCAGAGATGAAAAGAACTCAAGGGCCGCAGGGGATCGAAACAGTACCTGTCCTGCAGCGTTATCTGCTTCTGATGACGCTAGAGCTCTTTCAGCACATACATGAGCATGCGCCACATTTTCAACATAGGTGAAATCATAAAGGTTATTGCCATCACCAATAATAAACTGGCCATTTGGAAACATAAAAAAAAGAATAAATAAATTTTAATATATACTTCACAAGCAACCATATCTAGCTCCCACCAAGAAACAGGCCCAGGCATATAATTTTTCTAATAATTTCCCAGCCAATCAAGAGTCTTGATGAAACATTTACCACCAAATTCTACATCCCAAACGGCAGACACTTTTCATTACATTATTAATCTCAAATGAAGAAGTCACTCAGGACAACTGTGAAGAGTGTCACTTGTATCGGCACGGCAGTGGCAACAAGATGACTACATAACCGTGTCAATAACGTGCTTTTAAAAGTTGTAAAAAGTAGGCAGCCATTGTAATGGTCAAATGAGATGACCAACAACAAAAATATGTGATTGAAATCTTTAACAAACATAAAAACATAGTTTTCTCATGCAGGGTTAGTAAACAGGGAATCACAAACTACAATCTGATTGTAGCATAAATTCATCAGTAACTGCAACGGAAAAGTCAACAGACATTTCCATGAGTGCTTAAGGAGAAAATTCGGAAATAAAGGGCCACACGAAAGGAATGCAGTACATCAATTGGAAACCAAACTTCTGTACTGTCAAACAGGACCAAAAATTCAAACAGTGAACAAATGAAAACTGAAAGAGACAATAACACAGTACCTTGGACTTTCCAGCTTTTGCAGCATTAACTAAAGAGGGGACCAACAACCTATCACCGGGACCAAAAATGCTGCTGGGGCGTATACAACAAGTTAGCAGGCCATTGGTACCATTTGATTTGATGACTAGCTTCTCTCCTTGAGCTGTAGTAGCCGAATAAAAATCATTGTGCTAAATCAATTAAAAACAAGTATCAAGCCAGCTGCAGTATCAGCAGTTAATGAGTAAAGTAAATATACAATGACACACAACTGTCGTTCCAACATGAACACGTAACAGCGTACATGAATCCACATCATCAACCTCCACCAAGAGAGAAACCAGTACCTTATCCGGATAGGGTAAAGATTCATTCCCATTAAAGATTCCATGAACGCCATCAAAAACCACACTAGGAGAACTAGTATAAATAAGTCTCTTACCATTAAGCTCAACACAAGCATCAATAATATTCTTAGTCCCTGCATATCCAAATACAACAAAACCCTAAACATTTCGATCCACATTGAAGAATGAAAGTTGAGCTCTTACGGTTAATAACCAACAATTTTACCTTCCACATTAACTGAATGATGCAACTGGTAATCATTAATGGACGAATCCGGCGCAGCCATGTGGAAAACAACTTCGGCTCCTTGGCAAGCTGTGTACGATAAACAAACGAACATGAAGTTATTTGTGAAAATTGAAAAAATAAAAAATATAAAAAATTAAAAGCGACCTTGAAGTACTTGAGGTTTGTTTCGAAGATCGGCGGATAGATACTAAGCACGGCCGGATTTCAAAGCGTCGCCGAGGACTCCCTGCTCCTCGTACGGCTCCAGCTGGATAGAAGGTCGTAAATCGGCGACTCTGACTGAAAACATGTCGTATTTGAGGAGCATTTCCACCAAATGCCGCGCAGCGAATCCTCTTCCACCGGTCACCACGCACCATCTCTCCTCCGCCGACATTTTGCCTATTGAAGCCAGCATTAATCGGATTTAGCAAAAATTCGTTAGCGTAGTCGAAATTGAAAGAAGAAAATTGAGTGAGTAGTCTACTGCTTCGTTGGTGACGATTGGATCTGGATTGATTTTAAATATTTGAAAGGTAGGACAAGAGCGACGCCTTTATAGAGAAAGATTCTCCGGTGACTCAGCAGAATGCTGTGTTTTCTAGCAGCGATGGACGAATTACCAAATAAGTCCCTGCATATTCACTTAATTTTAAATATTTTTGCGGATTTTCATTTTGGCTAATATGATCTTGATTTAAAAATAAAAAAACTACATGATCTTGATTTACTATGAAGTAAAAAAGTAGTCCTAATATTAATTGTTGTTAGCCGACCAAGGAATCAAAGCTTATATTAAATTTATTCAAAAAAATTATAAATATATATTAATTAAAGAAGTATTATAAATGGGATATTTTTTTATTAATCCAATTTGAAAGTTGGGTATAACCATATGACTCTCTCATTGACAACATTATTAATTGATTTAATTAATATTATTAAAAAATAATTTTTTAAACATTATAATAAAAATAAAATAAAGTCAAAACATGACATATGATAGATTAGTAAAAATATGATTTAAATTTTAAATTAATAACTATTAGATATATCTACTCCCAACACAAAATAGTTGTGCACGACAACCATCTTCGTATTAATGGTTCAAATCTTATCGTTGAAGAATATGTCTCTATATTATGGAAGGATATTCAAATCGTGCAAGCTTATAGGTTCAAACTTTTGATCCATTTAATATCAACTTTAAAAAATAAATTAATTAATCAAAACAATAACGTTTTAAGAAAATCCCTAAAATAAATATTTAACTATAAAAATAATTAAAATATTTGAAAACCTTCTTAAAATTTATTAAAATTGCAGAAAAAATAATAAAAAAATTTAAACTTTCATCCATCATTTGTGTCCTCTTTTACTTTTATTTAAATTTTTAGTATTTTCTAATTTATTATTAAGTTTTTTAATCTTTTATTTTGATATATTTGAAATTTTGAAAATTTTTTTTATCAACACATACATCAAACACAAACAAATCAATGACATGGTAACAAATCCTATAGAGATTTAGATGGTGGTTTTTTTTTTTTTTATCTTAAGTCTTATAAGATCTTATTTTAAGTGATTAATTAATAAAACTTTATAATTAAGATATTGATTTTGGTTTGTTTTTTAATTTAGGATTCCCAAACTTAAAAATTGAATAATTGGATTATTAGTATTACACCCTTTTTTTTAGAAATATTAATTTCGATTATTTTTTAAATAGATTATTATTATTATTTAAATATATGTTAATTTTGTTTTAAATATTTATATTTTAATTATTTTATTTTATATAATAAAATGATATTTTAATTTGAAAAAGAAAAAATTTAAAAAAAAAATGAACAATTGACAAAGGATAAGGTCGTTGTTCTAGCCTTTTCTTGCACTGGCAACATAAGTTGGTGTCCGATCCACATTCAAATGGGAGGAGGTCGTTGCCTCATCCTATTATTTGGGAGGAGCCTCCTCCTCCTTCGTCAAACCTAGGAAAGAGCCCAACCCGCCTTCTTCTGTAGTTTATAAGTGATCAATGTTGGCGACTGTCAGTCGCAAGGTGGTTAGATTAGGGTTAGGCTTAGGATTAGTAATTTTGATTAGAATTGAGATAATTTTTGTTAAAAATATTTTGATAATAATATAATAATAAGAGATTAATTTGAAAAACTAATATACATTTGTTGATAAAGTGCTGGTTTGGCATAACTTTTGAAGGGTCCAAAAGCTCTTATTGAGTCCAAAAATGGCTTATTGGAGTGTTTGGATAGTTTCCCTAAAATGGCTTTCGATGTTAGAAAGAGCTTTTAAATGAAGCCACAATTCCTAACTTTTGGAAGAAACGCTTACTAAGAAAACACGTAAAGTCATTTTGAAGTTTAATGAAACTTTTACGTTATCTGTTTTATCCTTATAAGAATGACTAACAAATACAAAATATCATCTATGTCCTTTCATATTTCTCTTTCTTAACACTACAGATTAACAATTTGCTTCCTCTTATCACCCCTCCTACCAATGGATGGCAATAGCTTGCCTGCGAAAGCTGACAACGACACGATTTTGTTGGGTATTTGATGACGGATTTGAAGATGACTGTCGAGATAGATAGAGACGTAAACTAGATGCAGGTTGAGATTAAGTTAGTAAGTGTTGACGTCAGGAAAAGGTTCCCTTAGCCAACGAGGTTGTTTTAGGGCCCAAGCTCACAGTTTCGTATGGCCGATGGGTTGCATGAAGAATAATGAGAATGAGATGGAGAAGTTAGAGGCGAGGAGGAGAAGACATAGAAGATTTTTAGAGTGGTTCGGCCCAAAACGATGCCTACGTCCACTGTTCACTCTCTCACTATTTGGGCAGAGTAACGACATTCAGAGATTGGATCCCTTTTTACAGTAAAAATCGTCCCCTTTTATAGAGGAAGGGGATATGCTACAGTAAAAAGAATAAGACAAAAGCAAACAGTTAACTACAGTTACACTGACAGACAGTATTTAATGCGTCGGAATCCCAATTAAAACGACTGACAGTGCATTAAATGTGGCCGAAAACTCATTAAATGCGGCCGAATCCGTCGCATCCGAGGTCTGCCCAGAAGGGGATTTTTGTTGACCGGGTCGGACACGCAATGATGGGTTTTCGAGGTTGAGATCACAGCTTCTGCCGGACGTAGCGTGCATGGCAAGCCTCGAAACTGTACTCTGCATGGCGCTATTGACTTCTGCCGACGTGAGACTTCTAGATGCGAGGCGGAGACGGATCTTCCAGCAGATAGAACACCGAATCAGGCGGGGGAACAAGAGGGTCTTTGAACACTGTCTTTCGGGAGGATTGAGGAGGCGGGTGATGCCATGAACGAGGGAGTCGGAACGCGGCCACGCTCAGAAATCAGCGACCAGTTCAGACAGATAACTTTGGACGAGAATGGCTTGTTGGTCATCTCTGATGGATGATTCCTCTTGGCGGATGCCCCTATCGGACAGGAATAGCGGTCAGACAGACGGTCAATCATGGCGAAAATATAGCGAGCAGACTTAACTGTCACGGATGGCAGATATTCTGGCGAGTGAGTCTGAGGGATGAGAGCCAACGACCAACAATCAAACTTAGCAAATAAAGTTGAAGGAGAACACGGTGATCTGAATGGTGGAGAATATAGCGGTCACAGCCAGTCTTGCGAAATAGACGGTCTGCGGTCATAATGGGCGGTAGCGGTCTGCGGCCACAACAAGCGCCCACTGACGGGCCCCTTTTCTAGGAGAATGGGCCTAAATGATGGCGAATAATTGGGTTTCTGGGATATTGGGCCTACATTGTAAATCCGTCTGGGCTTGAGTATTCTGATCGCTATTTTACCCATAACATAAAGCCCCCTAGCTCTTGGTGCTTAAAGAGGACCAGGAGTCATGTATTCCAGAGCGAGCAGAATAGGCGAGAGCAGTTACAGAAAGAAGGGCGGTTACAGTACCTTTTGAATTTCACTTTACTGCCAGGCCACGTGGTGCTTCCCCAAACGACGGTTACTGGCCATAACGCGCGCCGTGTGTATTTAATGCACGTCACTCAACAGACATGCTGCATAATGACAAAATCCCGAGAATCGCGCCACGTCGTCAGATTGGGGGCGGTTGCACAGCTGTCTTCATGTAACGGTTGCGCTGAATTATTTTAAAAAGAAGAAACACCCTTCCATATTCTTCTTCTGGCATTTTCGAAATTCATAGACATTTTCATCGTCTTCTTCCCCTACTCGTAAGTTATCATCTGCAACTTCTAGCGACCACTATACTCAAGGTAAGGCTCTTTTCTCCTGTTCACATTGTTCCTGGTACTGTTGTTTTTCATTTTCTGCGTGGCGTTTTCCCTTCCGAAATTCTGGACCAATTGGGGCGGATGACCTCCGTACTGCTTCATGGTACGGCCGAGTCCAATAGCATTGTAGGGCAGCTAGCTCGTTCCTTCTTTCTTCTTTTCTCAATCTTGGGTGGGGGGGGAAGAGAAGCTCTACAGAATGAGGCCCTCGCCCCCCTTCCCTTCCCCTCCTGACTTCCTAGGCACACGGCTTGATGCTTAGGCTTAGTTTTCTTAGGTACTTCTTGCTCTTTGAGTCTGGATGATTGTCAGCGGCCTGATGGGCTGTTTCTTTTGTAGATGTCAAGCCGTGGACTTCGTTATCGTCGAGTCATGTCCAGTGACGAAAGCTCCGGGGAGAGGTCTCCTCAGCATGATGGGGAATCTTCAAGTGCAAATGCTCAGGGCAGTGAGGACACGCCGAGTTCTTTTGGGCGAAGGGAGACCTTTGCTTACCAGACCTTTTACCAACACGACTCCAAGATGACTGTCAACGAACTTAAAACCGTGGCTGATGCATACCATCTTCCTTCCACTTGTCGTGTCATGGTCCCTACCCTTCACGATCACGCGACTGATCCCTCTGATGGGTTTATAGCGATCAGTTGCCATCATGTGAAGATGGGGTTTAGGTTCCCGGTTCCCCCATATATAATAACTTTGTTGAATGATCTGAAGATAGCCCATTTTCAGCTTACACCGAATTCCTACAGCCAAATAACCACCCTAGCTCATACTTTTCTCAAGAACGGCCTTCCACCATCGACCCCGAACATAATTCGGCGTCTTTATTTTTTCAAATCCACCACTAATCTTCACGATACCAAACGAGACGGTATTTATTATATCACTGCTCGTAACTCCCCCTATAAGGCGTTTCTGCCATCAAATGCTGGCAAATCGAATGTAGGGGATTATAAATCCAAGTGGTTTTACGCTACCTGTCTGTCCCTACGGAAACTCACTCATTTTGACTTCTACCATAATCCTGGTAGGCCCATTTCAGCTTGTCATTGTAGCGTTCTCACATTTGTCTACATACCCCATTATTACTGACGTTCTCTATTTCTGCATGCAGCTTTTACCAAAGGGACGGTCAGTCTCACGGAAGAGAAGACAAGGACGCTGAAGAGGTACATCGAGGTAAAGCGTCCTGAGGACGATCACTTTCCAGAGGACTCCTGGCTGAGGAAATATGGGCTCGCACCCGGGACAGAGACCGCACCATTGAGGTTGGCTTTCGACGTCGGTAAACGGAAGGGTCGAGAGGTCAAATCTGTTTTCGTAGAGACCGGTGAAGGGACTTCCGCTCCAGCTCCAGAGAAACACAAAACAATGGTGGATCTTGACATGATCTCTCCCCCTTCTTCTCCGGCAGCTGAGACAGGGGAGCCAGAAGTGGAGATAACTGGTTCGAAAGAGCCTCCGACTTCGTCAACAGATCCGTCAGGCACAGCTGATGCTCCTTCTGGCAAACAGCCTGGGGTGAGGTACAAGAGTGTGGCAAAGAAGACCGCCAGGCAGGCGAGGGGTGCCACCGGGAAGGGAACCTCAGCTTCGGAGGCCGAAGAGGAGGACGAGGAGGCCTTGGAACCTCCTGCCAAGCGCCTGAGATCTAAAGACAAGGGCAAGGAGAAGGTGGCCATGACGGGGGGAGCTGACGGAGGACCAACTCCCGAGGCCAATGCGGGAGTATACTTAGACGATTTGCTGGATCGGTTGCCAGCGTTACTGGATCCTCATAAGCTGGACGTCTACCAGAAGCATATTCGCGGCGACCAGCTGATGGACTATACTGCGCGCTGCATCGTGCTTGTAAGTTCTTTTTATCGCTTTGTAATTATGTTTTATACCCGCACATGTTGTTTATATACTATCTTTTCAGGCTTCGTTGGCCGTGATGAAGATGCGTCGGGACATCCCGACTTGGCTGGGGAAAAGGCTGCTCTCGAAGAGGCAAACAGGGAGCTGGAGGCGGAGGTTCAGAGTCTCAAAGAAGGGTCCGCGACTGCGGAGAATACCATCTCAAAGCTGGAGCAGAAACTCAAGGGAGCGGAGAAGACCGCAGATAAGGAAAAAAGGCTTCGACTGGCAGCCTCTGATTCACTCACGAAAGCCACGGAAGACGTAGATAAGATCAAGGAGGAGGCTGCCACTCAGAGGAAACAGGCAGATGACACCGAGAAGAAAAGCGAAGCCATGCTGAAGGACCTGACCGTGGCGAGAGATGAACTTGCTAGGGCGCGGGAGGCGCATCGCAAAGCGGAACTCCAGGCCAGACAAGCTGGGGAGGAGGCCACTAAAAAGACGAGCAGCAAGTTTTTATATACTTCGTGGCTGCGTCACCCTACGCTAGATTATTCGTACCTTGGGAAGAATGCAGTGGAGGAAATAAAGAAGTATGAGGCTCGTGCTGTTGTAGATGCCCAGAAGAAGGCCGCGCAACCTGCTCAAAAGGCTTCTGATCCGCCACTTGCTCAGACCGGTATCCCATCAGTTCAGGGTGGTCCTTCCTCAGCTCATCAGGAGTTGGCAAAGGATGGGGGGCAGGGTTCATCTTCTCAGGGTGCTTCCAGCAGCAAAGACCCTAAAGACATCCCTTTCAACTCCTCTAAAGTTCCTGCGGACACCCCGGCCGGTTCTTCCAAAGCCCCTTTAAACAAATGATTTTAATACTTTCCCTTGCTGTTGTTGAGGCTTATCTTTAAACATTGATATGATGGTTGTCATTATTTTTGTCCTGTTTTTGGAACAATTTGCAATTACTGTCTCGTCATTGTCTGAATAGGATTTCTTTTAATCTGCTTTGTTGCTCTCTCATTTTTATGAATGCAATCATAATAGGTCGCGGATAGATATACCCTGTCAGATAAACAACAAATTAAGAACAATAAGGGGGTTGACCACCTCCATATACATCTTTGGGGAGATATAATTAGGAAAATGATTCTTCGGATTGTGGACGATATCCAGCAGAACACCTCCAACACAAATAATAATCGGAGGGGAAGGAGAGAACCCTCGAAGATGGACGAACATTTTTGATCCCAATACATGGTCATAACGCTTTCAATATATGTACCCATATATGATAGAAGGCGAAATAGATAACAATGAATGTATTGAAGAAGAGAGGAAACCAGATGGATAATAGGTAGGCTGTCGTCGCGTCTTTTCCTGATCGCAGTCGGAGTTGATGAAAGGTTGCGTTCAGAAGTAGGAGTTTGATCAACTCAATACAATAATCCTCTCCAGCGGCGCTCACAAGGATATGCCTGAGTAGATACAGCGAGATGGAGTAAAACCTCTCCAGCTGCGCTCACAAGGATATACCTGAGCAGATACAGCGAGAGTTGTGGAGGATGAGACCTCGGCTGCGCTCACAAGGACTTAGCCTGAGCATCTACAGCGTAATGGAGTAAAACCTCTCCAGCTGCGCTCACAAGGATATACCTGAGCAGATACAGCGAGAGTTGTGGAGGATGAGACCTCGGCTGCGCTCACAAGGACTTAGCCTGAGCATCTACAGCGTAATGGAGTAAAACCTCTCCAGCTACGCTCACAAGGATATACCTGAGCAGATACAGTAAGAGTTGTGGAGGATGAGACCTCGACTGCTCTCACAAGGACTTAGCCTGAGCATCTACAGCGTAATTCGGGCCGAGTGTCACTTCGATCGAACCCTTTATTTTTGCCCATGCGCGAAGGTGGAAGGGAAGGCCGGTCAGTAAACGGCGATTAGATGCGCGGGCTCGTGGCCGTTTTCACCCCTTCTGCCCCTTAGGGCCATTAGATGTTGGAGCTTTAAGTTGACGCATGGCCGTTTGGTGGTGCAGCTTTCATAAAAACACATGTAGACATTTGATGTTAGAAATGTTCCATCACAATTGATAGACGATTCTCATTATATCTATACATGGTTTGTTTTTACATATGTGACAGAATAGCGATAGTAAACAACAATACAATACTTCAAGTGTAGTACGTCCTTAAGTGGATGGCGTTTCAAGCCCTTGGCAGAATTGCCCCGTCCATGTCCGCCAAGTGGTAGGCTCCGTTGTTCAGCCTCTCGTAAATCATGTAAGGTCTTTCCCAGTTCGGCCCCAACACTCCTTCACTTGCTTTGCGAGCACCGGGCAGGATCTCTTGCGGGACAAGGTCACCTGGTTTGAATTGACGTACCCGGACCTTTTTATTGTAGTGTCTGGCCATCCTCTGCTGGTAGACGGCCGTCCTGAGGCGAGCAGCTTCTCTTGATTCCTCGAGTAAATCTGAGCTGGCGGCTAGGAGTTGGTTGTTGTCGTCGAAGTTGAAGCTTGCCCTGCAGTGACTGTAGACTTCAAATTCTGCTGGAATCATGGCTTCAGATCCATAGACCATGGAGAAGGGGGTCTCTCCAGTAGTACTGCGGGCGGTAGTGCGGTAGGCCCACAACACTTTCTGTAGCTCGTCAACCCACGCTCCCTTCCTGGCTTCAAGTTTAGTCTTCAGGATCTGCTTGATGATTTTGTTGACCGCTTCCACCTGACCATTGGCTTGCGGGTGGTCAACTGCAGAGAAGCTTTTGACAATGCCGAGGCTGTGGCAGAACTCCTGAAATTGCTCACTTGTGAATTGGGTTCCGTTGTCTGTTACCAGTTGCTGGGGGACGCCGAACCTGCAAATTATATGATCCCACACAAACTTCTCAATCTTCGTCGTGGAGATCTCAGCCATCTCCTTTGCTTCTGCCCATTTGGTGAAGTAATCAACGGCCACAACGGCATATTTACACCTTGCTCGTCCTACTGGAAGAGGTCCAATTAGGTCCATGCCCCAGATGGCGAAGGGCCATGGACTGATCATCTGACGGAGGTAAGCTGGTGGAGCTCGGGAAACCTTAGAGAATCTCTGGCACTTGTCACACTTCTTCACCAGGTCAATGGCATCCTTCTTTATCGTCGGCCAGTAAAAACCTTGCCTGAGTGCTTTCTGAGCTAAGGAGAGCCCTCCAGCATGGTTGCCGCGGTGTCCCTCATATATATCCCTCGTCAAGGCAGTGCACTCCGGCTCACCAATGCACCTGAGAAGAGGGGTTGAAAGGCCCCTTTTATAGAGGACATCACCATAGATACAGTACCTGGCCGCTCTTACGTGCAGACGGTGCGCCTCCATCTTATCCTCTGGCAGCGTGCCTTCTTGCAAGTAATTGACAAGCGAGCACATCCATGATCCATCCACCACGGTCAGAGTCATCACTTCCATGCCAGACTTGGTACTTGGTTTAGGTAGGAACTCCACAGGTATGCTTTCGGTGCAGTCCGTATCTTGAGCGGATGCCAGACGAGCCAGAGCATCTGCGTGGGAGTTCTGGGCGCGCGAGATCTGGTTCAACTTGAATGCTTCGAAAGCCCCCAGTAATTTCTGAACCACCTGCAGATAGGCCGCCATCTTCGCCCCCTTGGCCTGATATTGACCTTTTATCTGGCAGATAACCAATTGGGAATCGCTGAAGATCCTAAGTCGTTCCACCTGCATCCTTCTGGCCAGACGGAGCCCTGCCAGCAGCGCTTCGTACTCTGCCTCATTGTTAGTTGCCCTGAAGCCGAATTTAAAGGTGCAAAGGAACTTACCCCCGTCTGGATTAATCAACAGGATTTCGGCTCCAGCGCTCCTCTCGCAAGAGGACCCGTCCACAAAGAGCTCCCAGTATGGTCCTTCAGAAGTTTCAGCTTGATCGTCTGCCGGTGCAGTAAACTCAGTAATGAAGTCTGCCAGTGCCTGACCCTTGATCGTCGGCCTTGGTCTGAACTCGATGTCATATTGGGCGAGCTCAATGGCCCACTTGATGAGTCGACCAGAGGTGTCTGGTTTTTGAAGGATTTGTTTCAGAGGGTACCTGGTTAGGACTTCAATCTTGTGTGTCTGAAAGTATGGATGCAGCTTCCTGGATGCCATCACCAGACAGTAGGCGAGCAGCTCCATTGGGGTGTATCTGGCTTCTACCTCGACCAGCTTCTTACTTACAAAGTACACCGGTACCTGTGCTCCATTTCCTTCTTGCCTTATCAATGCTGCGCTCAGGGCATGCTGGGAAACCCCCAGATAGATGGTCAGAGTTTCCCCTTCTTTTGGTTTAGTCAGCAGCGGAGCGCGCCCTATGTATTCCTTTAGCTGCATGAAGGCGGCTTCACACTCATCGGTCCACTTGAAGTTCCTAGCCTTCTTTAACACCTCAAAGAACGGAACACATCTGTCGAAGGCCTTGGAGACGAAACGGCTTAGGGCCGTAATCTGGCCGTTCAGACTCTGAATCTCTTTCACATTTCTTGGCGACTTCATGTCCAGCAAGGCTTGTATCTTCTCCGGGTTAGCTTCTATTCCCCTGTTGTTTACAACGAACCCAAGAAATTTACCCGAGGAGACCCCGAAGGCGCACTTGAGAGGGTTGAGTTTCATTTGATACTTCCTCAGGATCCTGAACATTCTTTCAAGATCGCGGACGTGATCGACGGCTTTCTCCGACTTTACAAGCATGTCGTCCACGTAGACCTCCATACTCCTCCCGATCAACTCTTCAAACATTCTGTTCACCAATCTCTGATAAGTAAATCCTGCATTTTTTAGGCCGAAGGGCATTACCTTGTAGCAGTAGAGCCCCCGGTCAGTGGTGAACGATGTGCATTCCTCGTCTTTTGGGTCCATGGGGATCTAGTTGTAGCCTGAGTAAGCATCCATGAAGCTAAGGAGTTCATGTCCCGCCGTCGCGTCCACCAGCTGATCAATTCTGGGCAGAGGGAAACTATCTTTCGGGCAAGCCTTGTTAAGGTCCGTGAAGTCTATGCAGGTTCTCCACTTCTCGTTTTTCTTCTTTACCAGCACGGGGTTAGCTACCCATTCCGGATATTGGACCTCTCGGATGAACTTGTTGGCCAGGAGCTTGTCCACCTCTTCCTTCAGGGCTTCGCTGCGTTCTTGATTCATTTGCCTCCTCTTCTGGCAGACCGGTCGGTGGTGGGGGTTGACACTCAGCTTGTGAGTCATCATGTTCGGGTCTATTCCCACCATATCCCCATGGTTCCAGGCAAATATATCTGCATTTTTCTTAAGGCAGTTAATTAGTTGATGCTTTACCTCCGGGACCAGGCTTCTACCCAGCTTGAGACATTTTGACGCATCAACTTCAGCAACCGGGATGTCCTCAAGCTCTTCTACTGGGCCAGTATTTTGATGTACATCGAATTCCCTAGGATCCAAATCGTGACTAACCCCTGAGAAAGTAATTACCTGCAATTCTCGCTCCGGAACCTCCTCTGCCTTCTTCCCCTGGGACCCCTTTCTGATCGCGTCGACATAGCAGCGACGAGCCATGGATTGTTCGCCCTGCACACATCCCACGCCGTTGGGGGTTGGGAACTTCACCGCGAGAGCCCTGGTGGAGACAACCATATCGAGATCGTTCATCGCGGGCCTCCCCATTACCACATTGTACGCCGAGGGAGAGTTGATGATGAGGAAGTCCGCCAGCACTGTGGACTGCTTGGTGGCATCGCCGAGGGTCAAAGGCAATCTGATTTGTCCAGCAGGAATGACCGAGTCTCCAGTAAATCCGTAAAGGGGTTCAGGGGATGGTTTCAGCTGATCATCACCGATCCCCATCTGATCATAACAGTCTTTGTACATGACATTCACGGAGCTACCAGTATCTATCATGATCCTCTTCACCACCAAGTTGTCGATACGCGCCCTGATTACTAGAGCGTCATTGTGAGGGAGGCGGACATCCCGTGCGTCTTCATCAGTAAACACAATGTCCTCCGCCACCTTCTTGGCTTTCTTGGCGGGTCTCCCTGACTCCCCCTGCTTCCCAGGCTGGACGCACCTCGCTTCCCGCATAAATTGTTCCTGGGACCGGTTAGATTCTCTTGCTCACGAGGGTCCCCCATGGATTGTATGGATGGTCCTGACGGAGGGCCCTTGGTTAGGATTCGACTCTGGATGGTTTTGAGCTGGAGGGTCTTCTGAACGCTGGCGCGGCCATTGCTGCTGAGAAGGTTGCCTTGGGGGTCTCATGACATAATCCTTCAGGCTGCCATTTCTGATTAATTTCTCGATGGCATTTTTGAGCACCCAACAGTCGGAGGTATTGTGCCCAATGTCATTGTGGTAGGCACAAAATTTGTTTTTGTCTCTCTGCCCTTCTGGACCCTGAAGGGGAGCCGGTCGCCCAAAATTTTCCCTGTTCTTCTCAGTCGCATATATCCGATCTTGGGTATCTGACAGAGCGTTGTAAGTATTGTAACGACTTCGATACCGCGGCCGCTCCGATCCCCGACTGCTGTCTGGTCTCCGCCAGTCTCGGGCTTTCTTGGCAACCTGCTGGTTTTCTCTTCGCCCTCCAGGGTTGCTGCTTCCACCACTCCTTTTCCTTCCATGACTGGAAGTACCAGCTTCATCCCTTTGAGCACTGGTCTTCCTAGGATTCGTCACTTCTTCCCACCGGATTTCTTTCTCAGCTCTGTCATAGAACTCACCCAGGTCCTTGACGGGGGACCTATATATGCTCTCATACAATTTGCCATCTTTCCTTAGACCAGACGAGATAGTGACAAAATCCCTTCATCCGTAGGGCTCTCCACATTCGTCACCTCGCGCCTGAACCTGTTAATGTATTCTTTCAAAGGCTCACCTGGGCGTTGGCAGATGGTAGAAAGGTGACATGATGGCGTCAGCCGCCTCTTCAGCGCCTTATACTGGTTTAGGAACCTCTGCTGGCACTCCTCCCAGTTATTGATGCTACGCGGTGGGAGGCTTCTGAACCATGTTCACGGGATGTCCCCAAGAGTAGCTGGGAACACTCTACACTTCACAAGCGAATTTGTTGTCTGGAGGTCTATTTGTATGTTGAAGGCGTCCAGATGATCGTAGGGGTCGGAGTTTCCTCTATACTGGGGGATGTTGGGAACTTTGAATCTTGGGGGGAGCGGCTCCAGCTCAATCTTCATAGCGAATGGGGTCTTTTTCCCGGCTTGGCCCCTTTGTTCCTGCACCACAGGTCGCGTTTCCAGCTGCCGGACCCTTTGGAGGAGTTCGGCTACCATCGTACCCCGCGTTTCAGTTCTTCCCACAACGGAGTGTCCACCTCTCCTGCCTGGGGATCGATTGTTTCTACCAGCTCGCCCTCTGGCACCAGGTCCTGGCCCTGCTCCGTCTACGTGGGCCGGGATTTGATCATGATTGCGGCCAATCGGCTCCGGTCGATGTCCATCGCGGGCTCGTGGGGGTTGAGCACTAGAATGCACGCTGTAGGAATGGATAGACCCTTCTCGTTCAAACTCTCTGGCACCCCTCCTACTCATATCAGGATTCTCCGCGTGCCTCCTGAGGAGAACATTTCTCTCCGGAACGGCTTGGGGGGGAATTTGAGGAGGTTGGACTTGGTTCCGGAACAGGGTCCTAACTTCACCCATAAACTCCACCACGGTATTCTCCAGCCTCTCCTGTCGTCGTTGTATCGCCTGCATTACGTCTCCACCTGCAGCATTACATGTAGGTTGGCGAGTCGGGAGAGGGGATATACCTTGAGCGTCTCCCGTCCCAGGCACGTTAGATGTCCCTACGCCATTATTGGACACTCCTCCGGCAGACATGGCTTGTCAATGGTTTGAAGTTTTCTGGCGGTTTTCTGTTACATTGGAGTCTCTAGGAATCCTTCCTCTAACCATGGCGAACGAAGAAAGAGCTGTGGAAGCTAATGGACTGGAAGATGATGAAACCGAAGATGAGCCCCTCCTTCTAGCGCCAAAAATGTTAACGTCAGGAAAAGGTTCCCTTAGCCAACGAGGTTGTTTTAGGGCCCAAGCTCACAGTTTTCGTACGGTCGATGGGTTACATGAAGAACAATGAGAATGAGATGGAGAAGTTAGAGGCGATGAGGAGAAGACACAGAAGATTTTTAGAATGGTTCGGCCCAAAAAGATGCCTACGTCCACTGTTCACTCTCTCACTATTTGGGTAGAGTAACGACACTCAGAGATTGGATCCCTTTTTACAGTGAAAATCGTCCCCTTTTATAGAGGAAGGGGACATGTTACAGTAAAAAGAATAAGACAAAAGCAAACAGTTAACTACAGTTACACTGACAGACAACATTTAATGCGTCGGAATCCCAATTAAAACGACTGACAGTGCATTAAATGCGGCCGAAAACTCATTAAATGCGGCCGAATCCGTCGCATCCGAGGTCTGCCCAGAAGGGAATTTTTGCTGACCGAGTCGGACACGCAATGATGGGTTTTCGAGGTTGAGATCACAGCTTCTGCCGGACGTAGCGTGCATGGCAAGCCTCGGAACTGTACTCTGCATGGCGCTATTGACTTCTGCCGACGTGAGACTTCCAGATGCGAGGCGGAGACGGATCTTCCAGCAGATAGAAGACCGAATCAGGCGGGGGAACAAGAGGGTCTTTGAACACTGTCTTTCGGGAGGATTGAGGAGGCGGGTTATGAGCTGGTATGTCCGTAGTTGGATATGGCGGTGAGGCGAGTGATGCCATGAACGAGGGAGTCGGAACGCGACCACGCTCAGAAATCAGTGACCAGTTCAGACAGATAACTTTGGACGAGAATGGCTTATTGGTCATCTCTGATGGATGGTTCCTCTTGGCGGATGCTCCCATCGGACAAGAATAGCGGTCAGACAGACGGTCAATCATGACGGAAATATAGCGAGCAGGCTTAGTTGTCACGGATGGCGGATATTCTGGCGAGTGAGTCTGAGGGATGAGAGCCAACGACCAGCGATCAAACTCAACAAATAAAGTTGAAGGAGAACACGGCGATCTGAATGGCGGAGAATATAGCGGTCACAGCCAGTCTTGCGGAATAGACGGTCTGCGGTCATAATGGGTGGTAGCGGTCTGCGGTCACAACAAGCGCCCACTGACGGGCCCCTTTTCTAGGAGAATGGGCCTAAATGATGACGAATAATTGGACTTCTGGGATATTGAGCCTACACTGTAGATCCGTCTGGGCTTAAGTATTCTGATCGCTATTTTACCCATAACAGTAAGGAAAAATGAAAAATGAAAAAGCTCTTATTGAGCCCAAAAATGACTTATTGGAGTGTTTGGATAGTTTCCTTAAAATGGCTTTCGATGTTAGAAAGAGCTTTTAAATGAAGCCACAATTCCTAACTTTTGGAAGAAACGCTTACTAAGAAAACATGTAAAGTCATTTTGAAGTTTAATGAAACTTTTACGTTATCTGTTTTACCCTTATAAGAATGACTAACAAATACAAAATATCATCTATGTCCTTTCATATTTCTCTTTCTTACCACTACAGATTAACAATTTGCTTCCTCTCATCACCCCTCCTACCAATGGATGGCAATAGCTTGCCTGCGAAAGTTGACAACGACACGATTTTGTTAGGTATTCGATGACGGATTTGAAGATGACTGTCGAGATAGATAGAGATGTAAACTAGATGCAGGTTGAGATTAAGTTAGTAAGGAAAAATGAAAAATGAAAATGCTCTTGTTGAGCCCAAAAATGACTTATTGGAGTGTTTGGATAGTTTCCTTAAAATGGCTTTCGATGTTAGAAAGAGCTTTTAAATGAAGCCACAATTCCTAACTTTTGGAAGAAACGCTTACTAAGAAAACACGTAAAGTCATTTTGAAGTTTAATAAAACTTTTACGTTATCTATTTTACCCTTATAAGAATGACTAACAAATACAAAATATCATTTATGTCCTTTCATATTTCTCTTTCTTACCACTACAGATTAACAATTTGCTTCCTCTCATCACCCCTCCTACCAATGGGTGGCAATAGCTTGCCTGCGAAAGTTGACAACGACACGATTTTGTTGGGTATTCGATGATGGATTTGAAGATGACTGTCGAGATAGATAGAGATGTAAACTAGATACATATTGAGATTAAGTTAGTAAGGAAAAATGAAAAAATTGAATTTTTATTATGCTTTTGGTTTTGATTTGGGGTCTTTGATTGATTTAGTGATCGTTTGGTTTCTAGCATTGCAGAGTATTGAGGAGGAGGGATCAGATTGGTGGAGGAGTTTTTTTTGTGAGTGGGAAGAGGAGAGTGATGGAGATACATAGAGAGGTACGAGCAACAATAGGCAAATCTAGGTGTTTGGATGAATTTTCCATGTTGTGTTGTTGAGAGTAGCAAAGAAAATGACAAAAAAAAACTATGACAAATGAAATGGTAAGATATTCAATTTTCTCTGTCCCTTTCTTTAATGGAAATTGAATATTGCCATCAAGTCTCATTGCCCGAGATAAACTTGGAGAGTGTACGTTGAATAATCTAGATGCATAAATTGATAAGCAATAGTAGGTAGATTTCATTAACACAAAAGATATATATTTTTTTATTCCAGTTTTAATTATACATGTTTTCTTAATTTTTATTTTTTTTAGATTTTTTTATTCATTTTCATTTGTTAGATTTTTTACTTATTTTTATATTTTGATTAATTTATACTCATTTAATAATGATATATTTTAATTAAATACATTTTAATTTTTTAATTTTAATTAAAATACAAATAAAATAGTTAAAGGCATTTTAGTCTTTTTATATAAAGTTTTTTCATCTTCAAAATGTTCAAAATTTCCAAACAAATAGTTTTAAAAGCTCTTTTAAAGCCAAAAATTCTTTCGAAATACATTATTCAAACAATTACTGAAAAACTCAAATTTCTGCTTCTCTTCTTGTACTGTCTAAGGTCAAAAATAAAAATTATCTCAAACCACTCCAAAAGACTTTTTATAATAATACAAGGTTAATTCGAAAAACTAATGTATATTTATTGATAAAAAAAATTTTCATCAAGATATAAATTAGAAAATTTGACTTTTAAAAAAAAAACAATTTAAATTAAGATATGGTGAAAAAGTAAATAAATTAAAAATTATTTTCTTTAAAAAACTTAAACTTATTTAAATTAAGTTATAAGCATAAAGAAGACTTTCGGAAGAAAAAATAAATAACCCCTTATTTATGGTAGTTTTAAAATTATAGGAATTTAAAAAAAAAGTAGGAATTAAGATGGTTCCAATTTCCATGCAAAAATTTTTGGACCCTTTTGGTTAAAAGTGAAAAGCCACATATGACTTGAAAGTAAGTGAATAAGAAGGATCTTTTTTAATTGCTCTCCTTAATAATACCTTGGACATTCATTTTGCGATAAAAACTTGGGCGGGTGCAACTTAGTCTCACGGTGAGATCACGTGCCACGTATAAATTGTGATTCCCCTTTTTATTAATGGACGTGGGGATATTAAGTTAGAACAAAAATTATAAGTTTTGTGTTTCAGAATAAATGTAGGATTTAAACTCTTAACTTTTTTATGATTAAGTAATATGTTTAACTACTTCTATTAAGTAATAGTGTGTCAATTGTAATTCTCTTTAATAATACCTTGGACATTCATTTTGTAGAAAAAAATCTTTAATAGGATTGTCTCACAACTGATGTGATAAGACAGATCAATAAAATAGTATTATTATTTTTTTTTCATTTACATTTTTCATCGGTCTTCTCTTTCTCTCTTATATTTTTGATTAGTCCGTCTCACTATATCAATTATAAAACAATCTCATGGAATATTTTTCCCATTTCACAACGAAAACTTAGGCGGGTGGGACTCGATGTCACCAATGCCAATTAGAGAGAGGACGTGTCACATATCAATTGTAAATTGATAATTGATCGGCTAGCGGTGCACATTCATAATCTTTTTTTTATATATATATATATATAGTTTTAAAATTTATGGGACAAATGTAAACTCACCTTTCTTTTTTTTTTTAACCATTACCTTAGCTTCCAATTTCAGAATTTGGGAGAATAGATGATGGAACTCACAAAAATTCACAATTTTAAAATTATAAATTTGGGACATAAGTTTTGTCAAATTTAATTTGGAATATAATTTAGAAAAATTAAATGAGAATGATGGGTGGCCCAATGGAAAGATGCATACGCTTACTTTTCATTAAGTTCCAGTAGATATCTGGCCTAGTATTAGGAGGTGTAATAAAAAAAATGAATTTAGTAAAATTAAACATATACTACTGTTTAGCACAAATAATTGTATATTTCTTCATCCCCCATCATTTTAATTCTAAAATTGATTTTTTTAGGAAAAAATAAGAATTCTAAAATTGAAGTTATTTATTTTGTAAGAATATAATTCTTTTCCAAGTTAATTAGAATCTTGGAAAAACAAGAGACGTAAAAGTGACAATACCGGCCATGATTCTTTATTGGCGTGCATGATACTACATATGGTTGGATTTACTTAATCGCATTAGCTATTGTTATCATTTTGTCTTCGATCCCAGCTATGTATTGAGGGTCACATTCAAAATGATGGTGATAATTAGTGAAAGCTACGTCTCGGGGATACAATTTGTTCAAATGGATCCTTTATTATAGATTTAAAATCTGTTTTAAAGTTAAAATAGTAAATTGTTTATGAAGTTTTAAATTATATACCATCATCGATGTGGTTAGGTGGAAGAAGATAACTCTCATTCATCCTAATACTAACTCATGTTTAGGTCACTCGCAATAAATAGTATGATATCTAAAAAAATTAAAATTATACAGTCACTTTGTGAAAACAGACTATGAACTAGGCTTTTATTAAATCTAATGACGGTATGATATACGTTGCTTGACGAGATGGAACAAATCAAATGTAATAATGAGATTTTTAGTTCAAACCAAGAAATTGGTGTCAAGTTTCATAAAAAGATCAATGTCTTGTCACTGTATATGTTTTATTTAAAATTTTAACGCGATTAATTGTCATTGTTGAGTAGTGAATATTTGGATTTTCAAAAATGTATTTCTTATAAATCAGGTTAAAATTATTAAGATGTTTTAAAACAAAAATATTACTTTATCCAAATGATGTAACATCATTGAAAATAAAAAAGTTAAGTTAACCAATTAAAATTAATGAATACAAATTTGATTAGTTAATCTTCTTACTTTTTGAGATGTTATATCATTTGAACAAACTAACATTTCTTTTTTTAAAATATTATAATTTAAAAATTTGGAAAATGAAATATGATTTGAATTCTTAATTTCATTATTTATTTGTTTATTTTATTTAGGGAGAGAAATTTGAACTTAAAACTTCAGTTTTGTCAAGAGGTGTGATTACTAATTTAAAATATATTTATGACCACAATTCATAATGTTATTAATAAGGGTGAAAATAATGTAAAACCATATTGATCTCGCATCATGAAGATTATTTGGATTTTGTTCTCCAGTTTTGGAAGAAATTCATATCCTTCAAACATTATAATTCATACCGCCACTCGATGTGATTTAGGATAGAAGGTGTTTGTTCAACTTAACCATGTGCAAGGTTCAAGTTGTTGCACTTCACCTCTTAGCATTCATATTAATTAATCATTATGTTACTGCACGTCATCTCTTAACACATGTGGCTGTATATTTTCATAACTACTAAACTTAACATTCATATTAATTAATCATTATGTTACTGTACGTCACATCTTAATATATGTTATTGCAAGCTATGAAATATCTGCTAAAAGTATATCATTGAATTGAACAAAGACTAATGGATTGTACAAAGACAAGAATCTAATGACATAGAAGGTCATTCATTTTGTTGAAGTATGCATGGCTGGGCGTGCAGGACTACGAGTTGGAGCACATTTTGGTTAAAATAATGTGACAGCATACAACAAATTTACTTTTACTGAAGTATACTTTACATAATGTTATATATGCTAATAAAATATAAACTAACAGTGTACTTATCTTCTAACAATAAGTATGAAGGCTTATATAAAAAAAAAAAGGTACACAGGCTATGTTGTTTGGAATTGTTTGAAATATCCATTAGAAGTTTACGATTTCAATGAACCATAAATTTTATGCAATATGAATTTTATACTAGATCTTTGGTTTTTTGTCTTTTATCCTTTTCTTATATATTATGTATAACTATACTTTTTTGTATATTAATGAATGTAATTATTATCTACTTCTAAAAGTGAAATGTTTATATACGAAGATGTTGATCACTTTAATATAATTATCTGCTTCCTATATAACATTTTCAGGCATAATAATGAGATATGTATTTACGAATAATTAAATTTTTGAATTTGAAAATTTACATAATATATTGTAATGTTTGTATTGTAAATATTATTTCTAACAACTATATAATAAAATATGTAGAAAATTTTATGTTTTGTACAAATTTTTAAGTACCTTCGGAATAAATGAATACTAAAGAATATATAATAAGAATAGTGACATTTATACAATAAAAAGTATCCATATATATTTAGCATGTACCACCAAACGTCCTTGTCTAATAAAATAGCTTCATAAAGAAAGCGTGTGTATATATATATTTAGCACATACCATCAAAAATCACTTTGTAGAGAATGTCTTTGAAGTTTTCCAATAATCCCAAAAAAAAAAAAAAATTACAAGCTCTAAAATTATGCATATAAACTATCATTTGTCCAGTAAAATAGCTTCATAAAGAAAGTATCCATATATATATATATATATATATATATTTAGCACATACTACCAAAAATTCATTCGTAGAGAATGTCTTCAAGGCTTTCCAAAAATCTTTAAAAAAAAAAAAATTACAAGCTCTATGATTACGCATATAGATTATCATTTGTCCAAGAACATCAATTGATTAAATTTTGATGACCATCAAAATTAATTTGAAAAGTTGAGATCACTCAGTGGTCCTCACACCCACAATTAAGTTTATGAAGAAGTTTTATTTTTGCAATATATATATATATATATTTAAAAAAAGCACTTTTTTCATATAGACACTTCAATTTGGAAAAATTAAATGTATAAATTTCCAAAGACACTTACTTTTGTTCAAAGAATTACTCTTTTCATATTTCATAAATATTTTTCTACAAACATTCTACTTTAAAAATGATGGAAATGGCTTGTTTGAAACAACCGTATATATATCTAAAATATTTTTCACATTAGTGTGCACTGAAATTAAGTTATATATGAGTCATTGATTAAGTATAAATAGTTGTTGATTAAATCAAAGAAAGTGAAACTAAGTAAATCAAATAGTTGGATATTATATATATATATATATAATTCTCATTTCTAAAATTTTTCTTGATCATTTTAATTTTGTGCACTGTCGTTACATAATTAAGTAGGTATCAAGTGTACGCTAAAAAAAGTAGGTAATAAAAATTATAAGATCTTGGATTTATAAAGTGTTAAAGGAAGAAAAAAAAGATAAAATTCTATGTATTAAAAATCAAAGATTTACAAAAATATTTTTAAAACTTAATTGGCATAAAATTGTCATTACAAAAAAATGAAATGAACTAAATTGTGATAATTTATGGATTGTCTGCAAAATCTTTTATAAATTTAAATCATTTCCCCTTCCCTATATTTTAAAATTGTACTTGACAAAAAAAAAAAAAAACCATCCAAATTAATTAATTTGGATTTAAATGAATTTCGGGTCATACTACTTTATAAGTTTTGCATAATTATAATGTTGGTTACTATGTATTAATCATAAAATTTCAATTCAAGAGTTCACACAAAATTAAAATTTAAAGATATTAAAATATTAAAAATCAAGAGCCTTCATGAATTTTTAAAATTTTAAGCTTATACAACAAATTTGCAAAGGCCTAATCCATCTCAATGAACAAGAATGTTCATTCACACCACCCCCAGCAATAATGATACTGGACCAGACCAGAGCCCATTTTGGTTCATACCTGCCACTTTGTTCAGCCCATCATTTTTAAAAAGCCATTTTCCCTCCCATTAACTCAAAAAAATAGACAACAAGTTTTTGAGAAAAAAAAAAAAGAATAGATAACAAATTAGCACGTTAAAAATTACACTTCTGAGTTCAGAGTTCAGAGTTCCAACTCAGAGAGCAGAGAGGTACATCCTCCGTCAAAACTATGCCTTCAAACTACAGACAACCACTCTCCATTATCTACACGGCTGCCAACAACAACAATGACGACGACGACGATGATTTCCAAATCCCTCTAACTCAAACACCAAAAATCTCAATTTCCACCTCCAAAAAACGAAACTCCAACAATCCTCACCGTCCATCCAAAAAACCCAAGCCAGGAAAGGAAAACGTCGACCCTCGAGCATTTGAGAATTGCAGCTTGGAATCCATACCCTCAAGCATCGATTGTACTCGCGCGGCTTCTGATTACGGTAACTCGTGTTCTCCTGGGGACAAAAACGGATTGGAGATAAACGAGGGGTATTTGCGTAATTCGGTGGAGTCTCGGCTGTTGAGGTCGAATGAGGAATTGGAGGATGGTACGGAGCTTGATGTGTTACTGAAGCTATGCGAGGAAGCTGATGTTGATTCGGTTCAATGTCCTTTATGTGGAATCGACATTTCGGATCCGAGTGAGGAACCGAGACACGTCCACACCAATAATTGTCTTGACAAATCTGATAACCTAGGTTTTGTTCGAGAAGAGATTGACTGGGATACGCTGCAGTGGCTCACAGAAGAGGTCTGTTTCATATTAAAACACATACCATAATTGGCTTATAGTGGTTAATTCTATGTATATGGTTTGTTTGTATATAATTTTGAAGATATTCTAATGATATCATATGATAGGTTGGAATGTGGAGGAGCAACAGTGTTTCAATGATGTTTTCTTGTATAGGGTGGTGGTGATAGGAAATTACATCCTGTTTGGCGTGACTTGTATTGGCAAGCTTATAGTCTTTGTTTGTTTCGTTTCTTCAGAGGACATTTTCAGCCTTGTTGTTGTTGTTTCCGACATAGAATGTTGTTGATAATGATCTTCTTCTTTGCAGGATCTCATTAATATTGGTGTTACAGCGCTTGGTCCCAGGAAGAAAATTGTGCGTGCTCTTAGTGAAGCTAGGAAAGGTTGCTCCCATGCAGTTGAGGAAACGGCGGATGTGCATGACTGGAGTGATGGATCAAGGGGTGATCATGCATCAGAGAGACAAAAAAGAGGCATCCGAAGTTACTGTTGATGGGAATAGTAAACCTTCGGAAAATAAGTTGATCACAGATTTCTTTCCTGGTTCCAAGAGAGTTTGCACCTCCTCTAGTGAACAGCGTGGATCAAGAGAAAGTAATTCTGGTTCTGGTCGTAAACCTGTTGCAAAAAATCATGCTAAAAATCGAAAACTTAAAGATATCCCCTCTTGGTGTACCGTGCCTCGGACTCCATTTCGGGTGGTAATGGCCTTTTATTTATTATCTTTTTCCCTGTCAATTGTAAATGCCCCTAGGCTCATATTCAACATTCTTGTCAATTATGAAGATCTACTTAGGATAAGGTCATGTGTACTACATCCTTCCTCATATGAATTTTGAAAAAAAGAGAGTGAAATTTTGTTCGGTTATATAGTTTCTAGAAGTAGATTAACAAATTTACATCACACAACAATTGCTTCCTTATCTCCTCTTCTTGTTTTTGTAGAAGTGAAAATTAATCAGACTAGAGATGTTGCAACATCTAGATGTGATTGATTTGCTGTGGATATAATTATTATTCTTCGTTGTCTTTCTTAATGATGTGTTGTTGCTAATTTCATTCTAATTTATCATTTACAGGATGCATTCAGATATCTAAGAGGAGATTGTTCACATTGGTTTCTTACTCACTTCCATATGGACCGTAAGTTCTCTTGTATTCTTCTATTGAGGTCCGATTTTACATACTGAATTTAAAAAAAATTTCAAAAAGAAGCGCTCTCAGTTACAACCTCAACATAATGTTTCTTATCAAGTATGTTTAATTTAGTTTTTCAAACCCCTAAATTCTTGATTTATAATTTATTACTCCATGATTTTATTTTCTACAGCAATACTTAAGATTAAGTAAAACACTGGTGTAAAATAAGATTGAAAATTCTCGTAGTCGTAGTAAAATTTCTCTTTTTATTTTTTGCATAGTTTTTCAATCATACGTTGTGGCTCTAATGCATCATCTCATCGAATTAACATTCTGATTGATGTAGTTTGTTTCATGTGAATTGTCTTACAATGAATTGCTATGTTTGAAGCAAAAAGTATTTTCATGAGAAGTAAAAAGTGAAAAATGATTTAAGTTACTAGGATGGCAAAGCTGTATTTTATATCCTCTTCAACGTCACCTTCACCACCTTGCATTGACTCTAGGAACATGATATAGACATTTCAGAGTTCAATTCTTGGCGATCATTGCCAGAGAAGAAACTTCAGATAGAATCAAGGTTGTCTATAAGCCATGTAATTGACAAGCCCTGTTATAAAACTCTAAAGAGAAACCTATCTTGCGAGTTATGTCTTTTCAGATTATCAAGGTTTGACGAGATCCTTCTGTCACGGGAAGATTTACTGCTCCTTGATCACAGCAAGGCTGGTGAACATGAAGATTGGAATACCATGGGAAAGATTACAAGTTTTACCCCTCAACCAAAAGATCAGTATTTCTGGTACAGAAGTGACATGCTTAGATGCCAACCACTGCCCGGGTTCCATTATTATACTGTTTGAACCACCGAATGGTAAGGTGTGGTCCTCATTCACTTCTGAGATACTGTATTGTTTTTTGGTATTTTATCTTCTTATCATTTCTAAGATTAATCCTGGAATTATTCAAACAATCAGGCCGTCCTGCACACTGGTGATTTTCGTTTAAGCGAGGAAATGACAAGCTTGTCAGCTTTGCAAACATGTCCTATCCACACTCTCATCCTTGATACCACTTACTGCAATTCCCAGGTAACTTTTTATGTTTCATAGACGAGGCTGCAAACAGCCTGAGTTTGAGCTGAAACTTCTTGCTTTAAGTTGACATAAAAAGATAGGTACGGACACTAGATAGATTTAAGCCAGCAGTCCAGGTATCACTAACGACTTGTCAGTTACCAATCATTATATTATTTATAAATCTATTTGCTTTTATATATCAAATTTATAATTCACTATTCATGCTCATGCTGATGCCATTGGAGGTGATGACATTGGAGGGAGGTATGGCGATGACATTGGAGGTGGTGGTGGTGGTGGTATAGGATATAATTCACTATTCATGCTCATGCTGTCTAGGCCTGAATAAAGACAAAAATCAGACCCGCCACCACCATTAGAGTCCAACATGTTCCAAAACGACCAATCTATTGTCGTATCACTGCTGCCCACTTGCACCACCGCATCCGAGGTCACTGCTCCATTATCGCATGTGACGAAGTAGAATGTGACCCACCTGCAGTCATCGCCATCTGATGATTATCATCATGACCATTATGATCATAGGATCTTGTAGGTTCCTGATTAGCAAACCTAGCAGCAACCACTTGAATCTCCTGTGGAGTCAGCTGCCTGCCTTGTGGTCCGGCTATGTCCGGTGGATTATCCGGGAAGTTGAACTTAGCTGCCCTGCCACGTAGGCAAAAAAACGCAGCGTCAAAAGCACGCGCCGCCTTCTCAGCCGTGTCATAGGAACCCAACCAAATACGTTCCCGGCTGTTGGGGAGCCGAATTTCGGAGACCCATTTTCCCCATTTCCTCTTCCTGACACCCTTGTACTTGGGTTGATCATCAATTGTTCTCTCCGTTGACGTCTGTCCTTGTTCAGGTGTTGTCTTCACCATGTCAGGACCAGAAAATGACGTCGCAGTTCACCTCCGTTGGGTGGTGTATTTTTGAAGAGTTTTTGTCTATATAAGCAGTAGAAGTAGGAGCTGGTGGCTGGATAATTACAGTGGCGGCTGATGTGGCGGCATTTATATAGCGAGAAGGAGCGAAGGCCGGCTGACTGGGAGTGGAGTTTTGAAGGTTTGAAGCGCGTTGATTGAGAGTCAGAGAGAGACGAAGAGCGTTGAAAAGTGGACACGTGGCGCTTCTGGAGAGGATTATCCACTTAAAGGACGCGGTAGGGCCCTGTTAGAAGCACGTGGGTTTTGCCCTTTGTGTCATGTTTTTATATTTTCCTTCTGTTTTTGTATTTAATTTTAATTATAATTTTGTTCACTCGTGTCTCTAGCTTGGGTACCACCAAGGGCCCCCCATAGACATGATCATGGTTCGGTTCAAACCGTGTGGTTCGAATCGAACCGTCACTGTAGAACCGGAATCAGAACATAAGGTTCTGATTTCGATTTCGAACCGAATCGGAACCGTCATTGTAGTGGTTCGGGTTCCGATTCTGTTTCGATTCTGACCTTAAAGGAATCTGAACCGTCGGTTCAAAGAACCGTGGAATCGGAACCGCCTTGAACCGGCGGTTCTGATTCGGTTCCAATTCTTAAATAAATATAAAAAAAAAAAAAAAAAAAAAAGAAAAAAACAAGAACCAACCGTTAGGGCCAATTAAACGGTCCAACATGATCAAAAGGGAGGTCATTATTATAAAATATAAAAGTAGTTTTCGATTTTTTTTTTTTTTTTTTGTGTATAAAAGTAGTTTTTGTTTGTGTATAGATTTATTTTTTTAATTTTAAAATATAGTTTAATATTAATTTTTAAATTTCAAATTGTCGTTTTAAAAAAAGGTTCCAGAATCGGAACCGAAACCGTTATAGAACCGGAATCGGAATCGAAACCAGAACCGTTACAGAACCGAACCGGAACTGTTTTATTTCGGTTAAGGTTCCGATTCTAGCTTTTTTAGAACCGAAATCATCGGTTCGGAACCGAAATCGAAACCGAATCGAACCGTGGTCATGTCTACTCTCCCACCTGGATCTTTCCTTTTTACGTGAGTGAATCGGATTTGTAGCCCTATCACACTCTCCACCTTGGCGCCTTGGCGCGTTTCTCTTACGCCCTCACTTGTATTTCCTTCAAATTGTGTTTTATTAATATATAATCCCATAATCTCACCCAAAAACAACATATATATATATATATATATATATCTTATTATGTATTTGTTTTATGAATTATACACCCTCCACTAAGATTATTTTACCCTTTTTTAAATATTAATTAATTGTTATTATTTTTATTTTTCAATTAGATATGTTAATAGACTGAAATAGCTAGGGTTCTCGAATATGATTAATCAGTGGACCTGGGGGTTGTCAGTCTTGGCTATTGTTTAAACCTTTATTGGTTTTGTCATCAATGACATCAAGTTCCGCTTGTTCTGGTCACACTAATTCTCCAAATAGAAATAAGTAAATAACAGAGTGACGTTCGGGTTTCTACCACCAACCCCCACTCCACGACCAACCACTGTTTCTTAGGCACTTTTTCTAACTTTTAAAACCAACGTGTTAAAGGATTTACTTGGCAGCAGGCCAGATGGTTGCCTCTAAGATTCCAATCCAGTTTTGTTTATTGAAAAATGTGGAAGCAAAGCAAAACCTCAAACAAAAATGGAAAAAACGTACGTGTTCACGGGGCTGTTTTTTTCCAAGCCGTCTCGTGGAGCGTGGAACAGCCAGCGGACAAACTCGTTTTATAAAATAGACAAGGTGACCAAAACAGTCAAAGAACAGGAGCAACACTATAGTACTCTACCAGTTGCTGTCATGATATAATTTAATAAATTTCTATGTCCAATTTTGCTTCTGCACTTCATTTTGAGTTCACCATTAAAATAATTTCTTAGAACTAGTTTGGTCACTTTAAAATGTTGGGACACTTTGGTTCTTACCAAATATTAGAATTCAGTTTGATTGAAAAAAAAAAAAAAGGTCTCAGCAGAAAGTAAGTCAATACATAAGGACTAACTTGATTATTACCTTATTGTTAGCTTGATTCCAGAGGAATATTTTATTTAAGAAAAATAAAATCAAGTCCCAATAGAATCTCTATTTGGCTCCATATTTTGACATTGGTCCTTCAATTTCTTCAATCATGCATTACTTTTGAAAAATAAGTTTAACGTAGAGGTTCCCTCGTGCTTTTTGCGATTTCGAAAGTGTTTGTTTATAATAGTTATATTATTGTATTACTCACCTTTTTTTTTTTTTTTTGATATATTGTATGACAATTATAAATTAATTTCTATACCATTTTAAACCCCACCAAGGAATTCTTCTATAAAACTCAAAAACAAAAACGAAAAACGATAAACAAGACCACTACCTCCAAAACTCAAAAAAATAATATTAATCATTTTTTTTTTTGCTATTATTTTTAAAATCAATGGTGATTTGATCATATTTTCAATTTTAGGGATAAAATAATAATAACTTTTTTTTTTTTTTTTAAAAAATAATGTTGAGCTTTTCATATATTTAATCCAAATTCATATTAAAATAATATGACATATGAATTATCAATATTTTATCAATTATCATATGATCTCATAATTTATAAGATATTAATAATTCATATGTTACATCATTTAGACAAAATATTTGAAAAACTAGCATTATATTTTTTTAGTAATTTTATACTATCCAAAAATTTACCACAATTCATTGTCTAAATAATATGACAAACTTATGTATAATTACCACATCATTAATATATCATCTTAAAATTAATATGGTAACTACAAATTAGTTTATTATATTATTTAGGTAAATTTTTTAAGTAAATTTTTAAAAAGTATAGTATTATTTATTTATTTATTTTATTACAATAATGTAAATGTCAACTATATCTTTTTTGACTTTTCTTTTCTAATTGGTATTTTATTTTATTTTATTTTTAAATTTGAGGAGAATGAATTAAAATTAGAAAAAACTATAAACATCTGATATTTTTAGGATAAAGGTAAGACTTGAACCCTTAACCTCTTAAAATGAAGAAAAATGTTCAATCACTTCTACTAAAAAGATGGAGTGAACTTCCCAAAAGGGTATGAACTCCCATCTCTAAAGAGGTTGATTTATAATGTTTCATTATGGGTTTAATAAATTTTAATATTTAACTTTTAATGCTTCATTGTGCACTAATGGTTTGGTTGATGGGTGAAGTAAACGAGACAAGATGAGAATGAGACAGTGACGGTGTGCCCTATAGTGCTATCTTTATATAAAGCACCATTATTTCTTATTTCTTATTTGGGATAAGAATTAAGAAATAATGATAAAAGTGTTCTTTCTATATTTAGGATGATAAGGACATTGAATTATTTGATTGGGCCCCATTTCACGTGCCTCACTCTTACTTAGCCCTACTACACGAGTCACTTTCAATGCACGTTAACTCCCATCACAGATGATAATTGTTCTTCAGAATTGCAATTTGGTTGCAAGACTCAGGACTTGAACTGCTAGTTTCAAACTTTATGTTGTTCGGTTTTTCACTTCTTTGTTTTATAATTATGTTCCAGAATTCATAATCTTTGATTTTTTTTTTTTTTAGCTTATGTTATTGCAATTTCAATCTATATATATATAAATTCTATTAAATTATGATGAAATTAGCACTTTGAACATCTATTATAACTTTTGATCAAAATATTAACTTTGTAAAAAGAAACATATTTATCAACCATTTATTGATTAAAAAAGTTAAGTAGTAATTATTTAAATTAAAAATTTTAAATTTTTAAAAATAATAAAAAATTCAAATTTAATTCTAAAATAAATTAAAAATATTAATTAAATTTAAAAGTAAGGAGCTCACTAGGAGTGTGTATATATATATCTAATTTAAATGTGTTCATTATTAAATAATTATGACAATTTATCCTTCAATTTATTTGTATCTCTAACTAATCTCATTGAACAACATTTTAGGTGACTTATTATAAATAAATTTTTGTATCCATATGGTCTTCGACTGTTATAAACTTGAAACTAAGTCCCTATAACAAATATTTGATTAGTTAAAGTAAACCATTTTGAAATTAAAATTATGTTTTTTGAAATTTGGCTTGAATGTCTGACGTGAATCTGTAATGGGAGACAGCGAAGAGAAGCCCAAAATGGAAAAAAGTGAGAGAGATAATAAAAAGAGAAAAAGAATCACCCAAAAACAGAAAAAGGTAAAAGAAAAATTAAACGTGAAAGCGAAACGTGAGAAAAAGAAAGAAGAAAACAAAACTTCTTCCACCACCAACCCTCACTCTCTAGAGCTCGAGCTCTCTCTCTCCTCTCCACCATTTTCATCTCCTCTTGAGCACCCTGTCGCTTCTTATCTTCTCCTCCTGTCCACCACCAACCCTCACTTTCTCTTTTCTTCATTGTAAACCTCTGCTTTCGCTTTTCTGCTTCCGTCTCCTTGTCGTATTCGTCTTATGTGTGCAGGTTCCTCTCGACCACCAACCCTCACTATCTGTTTCCTCCAACGTAAATCTCTGCTTCCACTTTTCCGGTTCCATCTTCTCGTCGTCATCGTCTTCCGTTGGTTGCATTTTAGATCGGATTGTGTACGTGTGTCGGTTCCTCAAAGCTGGGATCCAAAAATGGATTTTCGGAAGCATATGATGATTCCCTTACTAATAGCATCTATCCTTTCCATTCCATTTCTAGTCGACGACGAATCTCGTTGCCCCACTTATAGGGTCTTTTTCAATTCATTTAAAGTCTTCTCCAAATATCCAAGGAACATTATGAGGAATATATTGTTAGAGTAAGCCTTTGAATCCATCATCTCTAGTTTCTGTTTTGTATGTTTATTCATATTTATTGATTTATTTTACAATTTATGTGGGAAAACAAATGGACAGCCGGGCGAAGAACCGCTGCTATGATGATATCAAGAGGTACTACTCTCTTTCTCTTCTACACCCACTAATTGATTTTCGTTATAGCTTTTTTTGGTTGGTATATGGAGGGGCTTTGATGGTGTATGCACAACTGTAATTTGAACTAAGTCTCATCAAATGCAAGTGTAATTTGAACTAAGTGTCATCAAATACATTTTTCTAGCTTTTTAGATAGTTTTACACGTAATTCGACCTTCAGATTGGTTAATGGTTAGGTGGGTAAAAATCTCAAACCCGCATAGGAATTTGTATTTGCAATGCATATGTTAACATAGACAACATTGTTTTGACCTTGTAGAAGAATAGGAAGAGTGTAAATGATGTTGTATTGACGAAAACCGTAAAAGATCTGGGTACGTGGGCAAGAATGAGAACAGGCTTGACATTCTGGGAGAATTGTTCTTGTATACATAAGGGTATGATATTTGAAACGGGAAGTAGGTGTAATGGGTATGGAGAAAAGGTTTATTGATAGCAAATCGACCTGTTTGCAGTCCCTAATCCTTCTATCATGTATTTATTATATAAATCTTTTGCAATTAGCAATTTGTACTTGAACTTGAAGGTAATTCAAATGGGATGCATATAATATTTTGTGGCAACAAGGTTCTCTATCCCCTTTCTTTTGTTGGTCTCATTTTTCTTTTTCTCGTGCTTGATTAGTGGATTATGGGGTCCGCAATGCAAGTCATCACTGATAGCAAAGGAGAATTGTGCCTTGCGTTGCCTTTGCCCAGAATGTTATGAACTTGTTTACGAGAATGATCCTGTAAGATAGTTTATTTCAGATTCACCATTATTTACTAACATTCTGCTATTTTTCTTCATTATGTAGTTTTAATGTATTTTATCTGATTTTAGCTCGGAGAAGGAGAAACCGATTATGTTAGAAGCTTAGAGTACGAATTATGTCTTCATAAGTAAGTAAAATCACTTTTCTTTGAATCTGAAATATATTACATTTTAATCAATGTATGTATATATTGTAATATGCTTTTCATCATGCACCACAGTTTTGAGAAACCTGAACCCATATAGAAACCATATTATCAGTGTTCCTTTTTTATGATCTAAACCATATAGTTTTATATCTCAACTTAAAATTCCTATTTCTTGGAGCTGTCTTACATCAGCTTCTCATCTCAGGTTTTAATGATTTATTTATGTTATAATTATTCTTGATTACATATATGTTACTCTTGCAATCTTGTAAGCTAAAATTAAATTTTAAACAAAACTTTGTTATTCAGCTCTCGATCAGAGCTTGTCCTGTTTGATCTCATGTTGTGTATTTTGATATGTCCTAATCTAACGTGAAATTCTCTTTTATTTGTGAATATAATTTCAAAGCCTCATCATAATTGAATCAAATCAGGTTTTGTTATTTTATAGATATTGTGTTATTGTTGATGAATAGTTTTTAAGAATATCAATTGTTTAATGTTATTGTAAGGTTTGAATGTATTTCTGGTCTGATTTTTATATTCAACTTTTCAAACGTGTCTTGTTTGTTTTCTAGTTGAATATTTTAATTTTTGCTACTCTAATTAGGAATACTCTTTCATTTGTGATTAGAACCACAAAACCTCATCAAAACTGTCTCAAATTAGGTTTCATAATGTTGAAAATTAAGTGCAGTATAAAACTAAACCTGTGGATATCAAAGCATGAGGCAACCAACACCCAAACTAATAAACCAATCAAATACACTAATACATGAGTAATAGCTAGACATTCACAATCTCTACCATGGTTTAAATCTTACTGCTGGTGAGATTATTGAAACCATCATTTGAATTTCTTTTAAGTCCTAGGGAGTGAAAATTTCTTCTATTGACCTTCTTTATGTGAGACACAAAAATTTGAAGATATTCTTAGATTTGACTCAAGTTCAACCTTAATGTGTATGAAATTTTGGAAAATTTAGGAGTATATCCAAACTCTTATAAGATCAATCATTCGTGGTATGCACCAGTCAAACATATAGTGCACATACTACAACAAAATAGTTTCTTAAAAAAGTATTGTTGAATTTTGGGATGAGATTCTGTATCTTTTATTTATCAAGAGGGAAAAGGTAAAATATGGGAGGGCGCTAATTTAATTTTAGAAATTTATTGTTAGGGTGCTTGAATACTATTGTTAGATCCTATTTTTTCAGCTTTAACCTTTTGGTGGAGTGGTTACTAACATAATATCAAAACCTGCCGTGTGATTACCATTATTCATCATATGAATTTGTTATGTGTTTATGGTAGTAGGGCTTGAGCCATGTTGCAAACTTGTTACCCTTGTAGATGAAAGGATATGATAGAGTGCTTAAATACATGCGCTTGGGCTATTTGCTACGACTTAAGTTTATGAGTTCAATGCTTATTGACATTGACATACTATTTTGTCAATGTAAATGCTTTGACCATCTTAATAGAGAACAGTATGAAGCCTAGTTTTGGAAATGGAAGCCCAACAAGTGTGGTAGAGGTTTCTGCTGTTCTTATGTGTATTTCGTCCTGTTTTTAAGAGTATGCTTAGACATGGTGTGTACAGTATCTTGCATGTCTTGTTTATGCCTTCTGAAGCATAGTTGCAGTCAGTGGATTGTCTTTCATTTTCGTGCTTTCTGAAGTATAGGTTATGGCAACGTGTAAGTGACTAAAATGTCGAGAGAGAATGAGTGCAGATGTTGTTTGATTGTGTCTTTTGTCTTGTTTTTCAAATATTCTGAGACATTGTGTGCATTTTATGTTTGTCACCTGAAGCATAGTTGTGGTTGTTGGATTGTTTTTCATATGTGTGTCTTCCAAAGTATAGGAGGAGACGAACCCAAACATCTCTTGCAACATAGGATTTTTTGAATAAGAAGAGGTAGGTATTTATTCTTTTGCCCAAGGGTGCTGGTGCACAAACTTTAAATGGAATTGACTATTTAGATTTTTTGTCACTCATTCTGGAGGTGGGTATTTTGTTTGTGGATTGTGGCTGTGGATAGCATCTCATCATATTTTCTTCTGATATCGATGTTCTAAGATTTAGTTAGACTCATGTTCAGTAAAAGATTAAGGCTGTTTTCTGGTGTCTTTGCAATGCCTTCATTTCTTCTCTTTGTTTCTCTCTTAGTCATCTAATCTACTACTAGGTCTGGGTCCACTTTTTGAATGTGCTCATGGTAGTTTACTGAGCTGTGCAAAAGTTGTTGCTCTGGTGAGTCGGTAACATGCTTAATCTCTGTATTGCATAATGTTGTAAATTGTTGGGTATTTGAGCCCTTACCTACAAGCTTAAGTTTAGCGGTTAATTAAATATACTACCGGAATCAGTTTTCTAAGGAGGTCCTGCTTTCAAATACCCTACATGATGGAATTGGTATATTTCTATATGTTATCTGCATATATCCATTATCTGAAGCTATATTTGTACTCGGTCTCTATGTAACAAGCTCATTGGTCTCGCACATGAAGTGTGTTAGTGTTGAAATATTAATATTTAAGCCCTTACAAACTTCATCTTTTGAGTTAATTGATACTTGACATTTTAACAAGATTGAGTATTGCAGGTGGTTTATTTTTGTATCTGGTCACTAATGTATATCATCACTATGCGGAGTGGAATTAAAGCTCTTTATTTTTGGTTTTTCATAACATGGCACATTTTTTTTCGCATTTTGGGTTAATGCTATTTTAGAACTGATATAGAATGTAATGATATATGAGCGATTTTGCCACTGTTATGTCCTCAACTTTTCTGATTTAGTAATAGAATAACAAGTATGTCAAATTTCATAATGTGTAAGCTTGCTTTGATTAGTATGGTGGCTGCAAGCCCCTAATTGTAATTGTTCTCAATTGTTACTATGCGGTTCATTTCTTCAGGTTTTGCAACTTTTGTCCTTGTTCATCTGTTTTTCAACTATTCGGAAATGTCTTTCCTAGTCATCCAGTAGATTTTATTCATAGCAGCCTTCTCTTCCATTCTACATTAATTTCAAATTTCAATAATTTTGGTGTGTGCATTCTATGCTTGGATGGTTTGCTAAGTTGTGACATCAGTTAATTCTTAGGACAACATGAAAGAATACCAACTTACACAAAAATTTGTAGAAAACGAGTGACTTTGAAGATCAATTATGGGGTTTTGATTTTCTAATATAGTTGTCTTATGACTTGGTTGAATATGTTATTATAGGTCTCTCTTTAGAAACAAATTAGCTTAGTAGTTACCTTTTAATGTATAGTAATACAGAGATTGAGAGAGATAGGTACACTTGTTAGTAAATTTTAGCACTGTTAATCTTGGATAGGTTTGGTTTCGAATATCTCCTAGTTTGTGGACTACTGGTTCGCACAAAATCTTTTTTTCTTTAATAAATTTTTTTGACTTCTTAAGAAAAATATATATGTTTGTATGTATATATATGTATATATATATAGGGATTGGAGATCCATTTTAACCCATTTATATTCAATTGTTAACAGGGTGTTTGCTGGAGAGACCCTTGAAGGAGTCAAAGGTGCATTTGATTGTTAAATTATGTGAGCTAACAAAATGCTAGTGTTTTACTTTCTAATAGCATAACGATTTAACTAGCTTGCAGCAGCTTCAATATATAGGAGCACAAGCTGGTGTATAAAACTGCTGCAAGTTAGGAGCACAAGTTTAATTTCTAAAAAAGGAGAAATTGACTCTGGTTTTGTACAAATTGGTTAATGATGAGTTGGCAAGTGCTTATTTGTACCTATTAAAACCCCGATATTGGACCTAAACATTTGATGAACAAATTGATAGGATGTATCATATATATATATATATATATATATGATGAACAAATTGATAGGATGTATCATATATATATATATATATATATATTTGTATGCCGATTTGGTGTGTGTGTGTGTGTGTGTGGGTCAATCATTACTGCACCATGCAGGGTGAAAGAGTACGTTCAAGTTCAAAGTTGAATTGAATTAGCATGAGGTAGAAGGAGAATCAGTCTTTTATTCGACTGTGAGTTGAATTAGCATGTAAAATTTTCTTATTATCTTTATGATCTATTCAAAATGAGATATTTTCTGTTTCCATCACGAGTGATTCCAACTGGAAAAAAAAATAAAAAATTATTATCATAACTTACCCTTAAGCATAGAAAATTAGAAAGAAGAGTGGAAACACGCGACTTTGTGATACAATGAAAGAATGTTTTTATCTTTTTATAATGTTAATAGCCTCTTAACTTGTTTTGTAGTTTGCTCGACAATAATCAAGAATCTTCCATTTTGAAAACATAATGTATACGACAACTCATGTTCTCACAATAATAAAAACTGACTCTTTTATTTATTTATGTTGAAGAAAATGTATTTCATTCAACAAACTCATGACAACATCAACTACAATACAAGCGTCAAAACAAAACTACCTATACAACATCAACTAAAACAAAACGAAACTCCATTCCAGCAGCCAACTAGCCTGTGTTGTAATGCCCAAGAAGCAAGGTTATGAGCAATACCATTTCTTGATCTAGTTTGTTTGAACCCCTACTTCCTTGGACAAGGTTTTGATGTCCTGAATCACTGAACTAGCTTTCGAGAAACTGATTGTTTTTCCCTTGATAAAACTAAAAGTAACATTTAGTAAAAAATTAATAAAATATATAGAAAACTTTATTGAAAAATTTTTTTATAAGAAGTCAAGATTTGTAATCAGCCTAGCCCGTGATCACTTCGGAGATAGTAAGTATTCATATTAATTTGAAAGTATTTGGAGTGCGTGACGTTATATGTCCACGTCACGTCAGTTTGAGAAACTCTAATAATTCTAGGCTTTGTTGTGGGCTTTCATTTGTTTTTGGGTAGACTGATAAAGTATATACATGTCATTTCCTTCTCATTTTACGGCACTTGCTTTCCTATCAATTTTTTTTTTTTTTTTTCTTTTTAAAGAATTGGGATAAACCTAATAAACAATTGAAATTGATTCAAAGAATAACTGGGACCAACTTGAATACAAACACTATAGTATGATCCGAGAAACTGTTCGTAAATGAGAGGAATACACCCACATGAAGATAAGGAAAGGCCCACATGGAGGTGAAAAGGCTACCCATACTTAAGGGTGTGAAAACTATTATATTATTATTATTTCAACATCATTGCCGCTCTCTTTTTTTTTTGTTTCAAAAATTAATGTCCATTATTCAGACATGTTTATTCAGATAATTTTTTTTTTTAATGAAATTTCATATGATGTCCCATGAAAAACACGTGACTTTACGATATAATGAAAGAATATTCTATCTTTTTATAATGTTAAAGGCCTCCAACTCATAATTTTCTCAACAATCATCAAGAATGTTCCATTTTGAAAACATTATGGACACCATGACCCACGTCCTTATAATAATAAAATTGACTATTTTAAATTAATCCATTGACCTTTCTAAAATTTTAAAAATTCAGCAATTTTGTAGTAAGTCAATCGGTAATTAAACTTAACAATAATAGGGATACTTTAGATATTACAAATCCAATTTTTGTTGATTTATTTAAATTAATTACTGGATAAATATGTAGCCTTCTATGTTTCGAAATATTAAATAATTTTGATTGATTTATTTAAATTAATTATTTTCATAATTAATCACCAATTTTGAAGTTTATGATCACCAAGACTTTATTGACCATAATCATCATCATAACTATTAGATAATTTAATATTCACTTCAAGAAATGATATCATTTTAATTTAACCATACGAGATAAATGATTTTTCATCTCATAATCATCAACATTGCTACTTCAAGAGCAAATTTGAAATATGAATTGTTTCAATCATCCAACTTCATTCATTTGGTGATCAAATATACATATACATATTTCTTTAAAAATATAAAGTAATACTTTTACTAAGATATATAAATCCTAATCACAGTGAATTAATAAATAATTTTTCAAAATACAGTTACAATGGATTGTAATAAATATTTAATAATCAATTAAGATATAAGAAAATATATGTTATGTACCTTATTTTCGTATCTTGCTCTGGTGAAAGAAGAAAGACGAAAATAATGTATCCTTCACTAACCAAAAAAAGAAAAAAAAAATTATGAGAAATAACAAATAATTATATAATTTTAATAGAAGAATAATAAAAATATTATATCTTTTCTTCTCAAAAATCCAAAACTTCAAGCTATAATGTGATTGTATATTATAATTACATGTTCAAATTTGATAGTAAATCAAAACTTTAGGTTTTGATATAATTGATAATAAAATTCTTTTCCAAATCACATTAATCACTGTAATTAATTTTAGAATTTCAGGTTCTAGGCAAATTACAATCATATCTTAATTTTATAATATCTCAAACAAAATCATTATCAAAAAACCTTAAACATCGCCGCTATCTAATTTTCATATCTAACAATTCATGTCACTGTCAGACCTATACCGTCACTAGAAATGTAATAGTTTAACCATAACATCAATAGATTTTAATCATATAACACGAGGAATGAGATTGTTATAATTCTTATTATATACATAAGTATGAAAATATATATCTCGATGCATTAAATTTCATAAATAGAAAATATAATACTTTAATGTATTTACGAACATAAATTTCACGATCTATATATCTTGAAATCATGAACAAAAGGTAGTACAAAAGATCTTTAAGTCTCTATTCACCCTCAATGAGGAGACATATTTTCAAACATATTTGATTCGAGACTAGTTTTTTTCGTATCAAATTCAAATTAATTTAGTTTTTCTCAATTTTTTTCATTTGTAATTTTGAAACTTCTGTTTTCAAAATTTAAATAAATTACAATCTAGAATTAAAGTAAGAATCTAAAACTTCAGGTTTGAATATCCAAATAAAACTGAGAGTAAATTTATTGAGAATCTAAAATTTCTAATTCAGATTTAAAATCTAAAAATTTGGATTCAAATCGTTCATCGAAAATTCAATCAATTAAAGCAAATTTAATGTAACCATTATGTCACATACAAAAGTAAGAACATAACAACACAAGATTAAATCTGTTCAATCTTTATTAAATTTTTCATAACTCGAAAAAATCATGTTGCTTTTTGTGTATATGTATATCCATAATATTGACTTCATACATAAAATACAAACTTGTACATTTTATTATCTTTTGTGTTTAAATTTATGGTCTAAGACACACTCTTTCTATATAATAGGTAGAAATGATTATATTACTTTAGATAACTATAATTTATTTTATACATACAATTGTCCACATTGAGTATGAAAGCTAACAAAATTTAATTAAAATTTTATTAGAATTTCTAGTTTTAAATAAATTGGCAAAATAGAGTTTTTAGTTTTAATAGATAAATATATTAGAATTTATAATTCTAATTAAATTGAAAGTGTAAAACCTCTAGTTCTAAATAAATTTATAATATAGAACTTTTGGTTCTAATGAATTGAAAATTTAAAACTTTTTATTCTAATTAAATTTATATTATAAAACTTCTGGTTCTAATGAATTGATAATTTAGAACTTCTTATTCTAATTAAATCAACATTATAGAACTTTTGGTTCTATTTGAAAACTAAAACTTTTTTAATTTTAATTATCGCTTGCAAACTTGAGGTTGTAAATTAGAAAGTTAGAAGGAATATCATATTAAATAAAATATCAAAACATAAGTTCAATGATATTAAATTTATTTCTGAATGCAAAAGATCTAAAAATAGCAATTCTCATATAGCAATGTTCATAAAATTATTTAAACAAACACCAAGAACATTAATATCTTACATAGAGTTAAAAAATATATATTTTTTATATATTTTTCGCATAGTACATAAACAAGGAAAAGAGTAATTTTTTTTTTCTCTCCATACACAAAATAAAGACAAACTCTATAATTTGTTTTCTTTTCTCTCTTTTTGCAGCAATCAAATCATTAAAACAAATTTTTCGATTCAATATTTTTTCTTTATACAATTAATCAAATCATACAAACGGTATATAAATTTGAAGCTCTTAACATATACTTTCAAAATAAAATCCATATTCATATGCTTAAATAAACATATAAACCATAATAGCAAAAAGATAAAAATCAATTAAACTTGAAGAAAATTTTATTTTAGATCTAACATAACATCTGTTAACATAACATGACTTCTATATGAAACACATATATTAGTAAGATTATTTGAATCAAATAGTAAAAAGTATATCACATAAATGAAATCTCTCATACCAGATTCGTGTTAATAACGTGTTATAAAATATAGCCTAAAAGTAATGAATATAAAATAATAATCAAATAAAAGAAAACAAGCAAAAATAAGAGAGAAAGAAAAAAAATAGTTCAGTTGATGTGTTTTCTCAATGATTATAATATAAATCTATTTATAGACAAATAGAAAAATCACTTCTATAATGAAATAGTAATAAATAAGGTAGAAAATATTATTAAAAAAAAATGGTGTTAAGACTATATATTCATAACATAGATGACCAATATTGTTATATATATATATATATATATATATATATATTTTTTTTTGTTTCTCTCTTAAATCGCTTAAATTTCGTTTATAAAATTATTAGCACCATATTAATATTGACAAAAAATTCTTTCATGCTTGTTCTTTTCTATTTATTTTTTCTAGTAAAGAACATTTACACTCAACAAATTGAATATTAGAGGTTGCATATAAAACTTCTTTTATAAAAATGCTAGCATCATATCAATATTTACAAAGAATACTTACTTTCATGCTTGTTCTTTTCTATTTATTTTTTCTTGTAGAGAACATTTATACTCAACAAATTGATTATTAGAGGCTGTATATAAAACATTGTTCAAATAATATGAATTTTAGGGATTTCCCCAAGAATGCAAACATCAGCTCATAAATTATTGGCTAGTTTTGAGTAGAACACATAGTTTGATTTTCGTTGCCAAAGTTGAAAACTAAATTGAGAATATTTCAAGCTGTCTCTAACCCAAAAGAGGATGTAGCCATACGCCCGATTCATTATCAATTAAGTCATATTATATTTATAATAATTAACAATTAAAATCATATTCACTTATTGTAATTAAACATGTTTAAATGCAATTTTTGGACAAATTAAAAGAGAAATTTTGTTTTTACCCACTTTTTCATATAAATTTGTTTTTAACCTCTCAAACAAATAATTTTCATTTTATATCTAATTTACCCAAATATATTTAATTCAAACAATAATTACAATTTTTAAATCCACTTTAAAAACCAGATTGGTATTTAAAGTTTATTTACTAGTTTTTAAGCAGACTTAAAAATCAATTCTACCCAATCGTCGGCTTGACGATGCATCTTACTAGAAATCTTCATTTTTAAGCCAAATCTAATCTTAATCATTAATACCCAACATCTAAAATGCAAAAAGGCTTGAAAAGCCACCAAAAAAAAATAAAAATTAAAAAAAAAATCTTAACAAAACTCAAACAATTAATAAAAAAAGCTAGAGATCTCATACTATAAACAATTGAGGAGAATAACAAAGTACGTAGGGATAATTTGAGTAGTTTGGATATAAACTGCAATTAATTTATTTGAGAGATTAAAAAAAATTTTTTTTTTCTTCAAATAGTGGGTAAAAACAAAATCCCTCTTTTAGGATGACTATTTCTTGTAATTTCCACAATGTCTAATTGTAATAAGATATAATAAAAAAAATAGATTTTCTCTATTTTTTTGGTAGAGAAAATATCACTAAATGACACTTTTAAATATTTGATTAACAATCTTGTCCCATTTCAATAGAGTTAACAATTGAATCCCAAACTTTATTTTTTTGGACACAAATACCCTTGATAAAATTGATGAGAATGCTACATTTTTTTTTTTAAAAAATGATTCAATTGTTACATTTATTGTAAGGATATTTTAGTATTGAGCAAATTACAATTTAGCTACCCAAATAAAATGCTTTTACAGGCGGAGCAATAGTTTTAATATAATTACAATTTACCCCCGTTCCGTTAGCAGTTTTCGTTATATTTAACTGTGAACAGTATAAAGGGATAAAAGGACGAAAATACCCTTAATAGTTAAATTGACCTCATTGACCGAACCATTGGAAAATCAAAATCGGCGGTTCACAGGAATTGAGTTCGATTGATTTCAAGTCAAGTTAAAAATAAATATACTGTTCGTTTTCTGATTTCAAGTCTAAGTTAAAAAAAATTTCTCAAAACAATCATCATTCAAAGTTGCATCAGAAAATGCTGTTCACCCAGAAAAGATAAATCAGACCAACTCTTCCTCTCATTTTTCTTCTCTTCTTCTGCTTCTTCCCTTTCCTTCTTCTTTTTCTTCCCTTTCATTCTTCTTCTTCTTTCCTTCTTCCGCTTCATTCCTTCTTCTTTTTCTTCCCTTTCATTCTTCTTCTTCTTTCCTTCTTCCGCTTCATTCTTCTTCTTCCTCACACAAGTTTCAGGTGCGTCGCTTGAACACGTTTATATACAAGAATTAAATGGACAGTTAGGTGTGAATGTCAGCTGAAGACTGATTGGCAGCTGCGAAATATCAAAGTCCAAATAATCACACAAATGCCTACTCTTTCTCTTCTGCTTCCTCCCTCTTTACACCACCTGATCTCCACTTGCAACATTTTTCTAACTTACCAGAGCCATGGTAGAACCCAGAATTCTGGGTTCAGAGGAACCCAGAATTCTGGGTTCTAACGAACCCAGATCAGATCCGATCTGGGTGCCCTCCTGCTTCATGTCTTTTGTAGTCGCCAATGAAACCACAAAATAGAAGAAAAGATTTTCACCTTCTGTCTCCACTACCACCATTTGCTGGACGAAATGCCAAGCTTAGTTATCAAACTCTACAGTCTCTACTTTAAACTCACGAAGAGATACCAAATATTTTTGGGTTCGTGACGAACCCAGATCAGACCCGATCTGGGTTCGTCACGAACCCAGAAATCTGGGTTCGTCACGAACCCAGATTTCTGGGTTCGTCACGAACCCAGATTTCTGGGTTCGTCACGAACCCAGATCTGGGTTCGTTTAACGAACCCAGATTTCTGGGTTCCTCAGACGAACCCAGATCGGGGTTCCTCAGACGAACCCAGATCTGGGCTCGTCTGAGGAGCCCCGATCCGTGTCCTCCGATTTGTGCGAAGAAGGAAAAGGGGAAGAAGAAGAATGAAGCGGAAGGAGGAAAGGGAAGAAGCAGAAGAAGAGAAGAAGAATGAGAGGAAGAGTTGACCTGAGCATGATCTGCTGCTCTCACAACCATTCAATTTTGGGTTATTTCACATTTAATTTTGCCGGCTTCCTACATGATAGTGTTTTGAGAAATTGTTTAACTACTAACGGAAATCGCTGAACTATATTTAGCGATTTCAGTTGAAAGGCAAACGTCCCAAAAAATTTCACATTTAATTTTATATGGAAATGACGACTTTACCCCTGAACTAGATCACGGTAACGAAAATTACTAACGGAAGGGGGGTAAATTGTAATTATATCGAAACTGTTGCTCCGCCTGTAAAAGCGTTTCATCTGGGTAGCTAAATTGTAATTTGCTCTTTAGTATTTTTATACATGATTTAGGACTCAATTATTATATTTTTTAAAAATGGACATAAATGTTAAGTTATTAATTTAATATGTTATTTTTACACCTGTCCCAAATAAATATATAATAATTTACAATTAGTAAATTTAAAATGTAATCACTCATTTGTTTTGTCAAGTATATTCATACCTCATGTGTTCCCAAAGATACCCCTATATACGAAAAACCTCACCATGACAAAACACCTCATTATGACCAAAAAAAAAAAAAGGGCTCGGAGACGGTACTAAATTGGCACATATCCGAGTTCTTATACAACTTCAAACTGGCAAAAGAGGCTAGTAGACTACTATAGAAGGCAGACTAAGATAAAGAGATCCGTGGAGCCATTGTCCTTACTCAACTGCATTACAAGCTGAAAATACATTTCTATCAAGTGAATTGTATGGTAATCCACCTAAGTGAAAAAAGGTAATGAATCATATGAAACATAGGGGGTTCTATATACAATGAAATGCTGATATCCAGTGGGTCAAGAATAAATTGAGTGTCAAGTATTCATGCATAACAGTAAGTGAAAGAAAATAACAGAAAGCACTTGTTGCTGACATGGTGACTTGTTAACAACACAAGATACACGATAAAGAATCATGATCTGTTCTTGATTCAATGCATGTAATAACTCTCAGACAACTTGTCAAGAACAAACCACCAAGTGTTGTATTAAATGAGAAAAACTGCATGATTAGGCTACACATTTTTTCTGGAAACCATCACATTTTGAATTAATACACTAAATCCATTCATATAAAAAAGCATACTTTTTACTTCAAAAAAAAAGGTATACTTTTTTTTTAAAAAAAAAAATAAATTATTTATTTTTTAATTAAAACTACCTTGGATGATGCTTGCCAAGTAAACGTTCCATTAATTTATCAGAAGGGTAACTTCCAAGATTTCCATTTTTGCAAGTTGAATTTTGACTATTTCCCTGTCGGTTCACCTGACTGTAGTTCAGTCAAAGCCTCAGGGTTTTCCTCATCACCAAACTTGAAGGGATGTAACATTTGTTTCTTCAGAGATAGTCCTATGTACTTGTTGTCTATCTACTACCCTTGCTGCAAGCCCTTCCTTTTGTCACCTATATGAAAAATTCTCTTAATCAGTAAACAGAATCATAAAATGAATAAGCTATTTGCTGTTTTATTACCTGACGCTTGTATATCTTTTCTTCCATGGTTCCATGTGCCATCAATCGGTAAGCAAAACCTGGCTTTGTTTGTCTATACCTGAAAAAAAAAATATAAATATATATGTAAAGTTAGCCCAAAATTTTAAACAAAATGAGCCAACAGATACAATATAACAAAGAAACAAACCTCCAAGCATGAAATATGGCCTGAAGATCGTATCTTGGATTCCAAGAACCATCAACAATAATTACATGGTTTGCAGAATGAAGATTAATCCCCAATGATCCAGCTCTGGTTGATATCAGAGTACATTTTACCCTTTGATTTAAGGGCTCATTGAACCTTTCCACCAACTTCTGTCTTACAGAGCTCTCTGTTCTTCCATCTAACCTGTCTGACAAATACAACAGGAAAGGGTTGAACTTCCAGTCTTCCACAGATTTTTACATCATAAACACAAAAGCCCATATGAGAGACAAATGGAAGAATCTTAAGGTGGATAGTAACAGCATGAGCAAATTCAAAGTAAACAAGAGAATGCAATAAATAACTAACCGGTAATCAATTTTATTTTTAAATTTCAACAGAGTTTGTCCAAAAATGGCAAGAGAAGGAGAAGAAAAGCAATAATTTCTTCAACAATCTCTCAGGAAATCAAACTCAGAGACTGGTAAAAAACCTGTATTAAGAATCACCAAAGTAGGATTTTATTATTGAAGAAATAAAACCAAACAATGAAGCAGAACCATGAATCGAAGTTAAATTGATTTTGATCCATGCCGATATCAAGGTAATAGACATTCAATAAAGTATCAAATTTTTAATTATGTTTTGAAAATACAACAAATATTCCCCAAGATTTCAAAAAAGTATCAATTTAGTGCATCTCGTCAGTCAATTAATGGTCAAACTTAATAGACAACATAGTGGGCAAGGATGATTTTGTCATCTTTGACCTCAATCCAAGATTTTGACACATGTATGAATTAGGTAATTTGGACAAAAATTAAAAAAATTAAAAATTAAAAAAATAAGAAAAATTTAAAAAACAACAATTAATAAGAATAATAATATTTTTTAAAAAAAAAATATGATCTGATGATGAACCAGATCAACGATGATCTAGTTCGTCACCAGATTATGGTGATGAACCAAATGATCTGGTGATGAATTGAATGATCTGATGCACCACTAGAATCTGGTGATGAGTCAGCTCATCGTCGACCTGGTTCATCACCAAATGATCTGGTGATTCTATTGATTCTAGATTTATAAAGATATAGTAAATAAGATCTACGTTTTAATTCTTCTTTTAGGTATGTTTTATGAGATACCATTCATAAGGTTTTACAAAATTTGAAAGGCTCTAATACCACTTTCCTTACTCTGATAAGCTAAGTGGGAAGCAATAAGAAACAGGAAGTACCTACAAGGAATACCCAGAGAAGGTTCTAGGAAATCGCTCAGCCATAATTTCCATTGCTGCAAGGAATGTAACTACCTAACAAATCACCAAATTATTAGGACATGGAAAAAAAATTAAATTAAATTAAAAAATAAACAAACAAACAAGCAATAGATACAGAGTTTTAAAGCTTTACATACAGGAATCACATTACCAGTTTTCCCATTTGTGGGGATATCACTGCATAGACCTTTGAGTTTTCTATAATCTTATACAATCAGTCTCTGTCTCCACCAGTAGTTCCCATAACAAAGGACAATCCAACTTTGCAATATAACTCTCATTATCTACATTTTGCAAACGACACAAAAAAGTATTTATTAAAAAAAAATGAATAAATAAAATTAAAAGGAGTGTAACTTGTGTGTAGCCTAGGAAGTACACAACAGAGTGATTGTTGTAGTTAAGCTGGTATAAAATGTAACAAAATAACAAGGTCAACAAACTTTAAACTATTAATAGACCATAATGGCAATCTACACCATTTGATAAGACATGGTTCAGGGACAAGGAATTGGTGACTTCGGTGAAATTTTCTAAATACATTCCCTTTTTTATACTATATCTTCATTTACTAGTAATCTCTACTAATATATATGATTCAAAAGACCTTAATCATAGCCTAAAGACTCTGCTCTTTCATTCAGGAAATAAAAAACTACTAAGTCCAATCTCTCAAACAGAAAAATAAGTTTCTAATTCTAATTTTGTACTCTTTTGAAAGTAACAAAGTACAATTAGTCACCATTCACTGCAGTAGGCACAATATAGTCCACCACGATCATGTTCGGATGTTCACCAAAGACCAAAGCAAGGACAACTTCTTTGTCAGACAGACCATTTACCAGAATCTCTTTCCCACACACTTCCACAGTTTTCCCAGCTTACCCTGATGAGCCAAATGATACAGGAATGAGACTAAGTCCTGCAGAGACTGCTGCATTAATAACAGCCTTCCCCATTTTGCCAGTACAACCACTTACTTGCAATTAACAAAACAATGTCAAGGCATCAGCTATATCATTAACGCACAACACATACATTAAGCAAACATTCTTCTCAACTAAACAAGTACAACAAACACATAAGAGTCCACTAACACGAATCCTACACACACATGATAAAAACAAAAAAAGTTATGTTTCTTTTTCCAATACAATAATGTAAATATAACCTTTCTATTCAGTTTTTCAATCCCTAACATGCATCTGGATACATATATACATCCTTCCTTGCTATTAATTGCTATATCAGAGCGAATTCTACATGACAATCAAAATTCCATCTACACAGTAAATGCAAGCCAATCAAATGTTAAATTGATATATATATATATATATATATATATATATAAAGGCTCCATTAACACATGCCCTAAGAGTACATGGTAAAGACAACATTAAAAAAATTTTATGTTTCTTCTCCCAATACATTAACGTAAATGTAACTTTTTTATTCACTTTCTCAACCCTTAACAAGTACTTGACCTTAACAAGTACTTGAATACAATTATTTTGTTCCGCCAAATGATATAGTACTTCATTCGGGGTTGGAACAACATAAGCTTTATAAGGAACAGCTTTCACACCCTTAGAAATTTCCACGACAGTCTTTATTCTAACAATTTGACCAGACATTTGGTCCGGAAGATCGAAGAAATCTATCTAGAGAAGTTTTTGTTCTTAGGAAAATTTCCCTCTCTCTACCTCAACTTCTAACTTTAGTTGAAGATTTCTTATTTCTTCTTCTACGCCTAGAAGGGCCCCACTGTATTCATTCATCCATCTATCTAAGGGACACTAATTGATAATTGATTTTTAGTCTCTTTAAAATAATATGTAATTCTCGAAGCCCATGTCTTAATTTATTTGAATACAAATACATATATTAGTTTCCTTGCCATTAAGAGCTATATTGAAGCGAATTTCGCATGACAGTATGTTGTTTTTTTGGGAAAATACATAAGGTCTGTTGCTACCACTATAGTGTATGATCAAAATTCTATTCACACAACAAATGCAAGCCAATCAAATCTCAAACTTATAAGTTAAAAAATAAAATAAAATTAAAAAAGAAATGCTTTTCTACTCCAACTCAATGTTCAATACTCAAAAATGTCAACAACTCATCATTAACAAAACTAACCTAAAAAAAAAAAAAAAAAAACCCTTTAAGGCCTATTGACAACAAAACCAAACAGAACAGAAGGGCAGTTAGTGTTGTACCATGATTTGAACATCCATCAGCTTAGACAAGGGTTTCTGTTGTTGATGTTTTGTTGTTGGTTTTGACATAGACATAACTAGTGGGACTAGAGGCTTTGGTTTGGAGAAAACAACGTTGACACTACCACCACCAAAGTGTCTTCTTCGGGGTCCGCTTTCTCCAGGTAAAGAACCCAACTTTGGTCCAAACTGGTTGGTAGGTGGAGCTTTGAGCATGGGTGACATGGGTTTTGATTTCTGAGAGATTTAAGGCTTTAAAGCTTTGCACATACAGACATGGAGCGTGTGTGTGGGGTTAAGAGACAATAAGCCCAGTAGAGTCCAGACTCCAGGGGGATCGACCGGGCCAACCCGTGGACTTCATGGGTCGGGTCAAATAACAGTGATGGGTCAAATACGGACTAGACCGGGCTTGAATATATTTGGGATCGAATTGGATTTGAATTGAAATATATTTGAGTAATGATAGTTGCATCGCACTAAAATTGTATGTGCACCTCCTTTTTGTATATACATTCTATTAAAGATTGTTTTAATAAATTATAAATTATAATTATGACTCACTTAATTGGATGAATTTAGTAAAAATGTGCACAAACATTTTTAAAAGAACCCAATAGCGGATTTTAGTGAAGTTTAGATTGGATAAAACGGATTTTAAACCTGGTAAATTGAAGAGTGATGATATTTATATCCCACTAAATTATATGTACACTCCTTTTACAAGCATATTCCATTATTTATTTATTTTTGAAAAAGATTTTTTTAAGAAATTATAACCTAGTTAATATGAAGAATATTACTTTTTAAAATTATATTGTGTATATATATATATATATATTTATAAATGGATATCATAAAAATTAGAATAATGGTAAAAATCCAATATTTTTATCTAACTTTTCATTTAATCTTATATAATAGTTGATATGTTATTAAAATTATTAGGTTTGAAGTTGACAAGACAATTTATATGAAAATGACATATTAATTTGTATATAATATTAGAAGAGAAAAATTGAATAAAAGTATTAGATGTCTATCATTATTTTAAAAATTATTTATTTTACATATATTAGATAAAGGGGTGTACATATAATTGGGAGAGATTTATATTAATATTGTTCAAAATGAATGAAATTGAACTCGAATCGGATTGAAGCAGGTCCATCAAAGGACTTTGATGCCAATAATTTGGAGTGATTTGAGCTATACATAAATTAAGACGTTATCAAATTGATTTGACGATTTGCAATCAAAACCAAACAATTTAGCTGTCAAAACCAAACCAATGAAATTGGTGTGGTTTTGTTTGATTTGTTGGTAGGAGTATATAAATATAATAGGTATTATATTTATGTATGCTTCAACTTTTTATGGATATTAATATTGGAAATTGATTGATATTTGGGTTTGAACCGCACAAGTGTCCTATCATTTATTGGATATGGAGGGCTGCAAGTGCTCAAAACAGGCATCTGGAATCATTTTTGTAAACTTCACTATTTTGTTTTTTGGATTTTGTGTTCACCTAAAGAGTTTGTTAGAAAGTATCGCATTGCATTTTCAAGAAAAAAACAAAAGAGTATCGCATTGCATTTTTGCCATTTGTATGACAAGACCTTTCAAAAAACAAAGATTAAATAATTATTTGATCGAGTTATCTACTAATGAAAAAAATTTTGATTTGTTTATGTAATATGACACTTTAGTAGCTTGTTTTCCAGTATCTTATAGCTGTCGGAAAGGATTTTGTGAAAAGAATTATTTAGCAGAAGTGGCTTCTATGCAAACACTTGGGGGAGTTTTGATTTTGATTCTCGAAGAATTGCAAATTTGATGTTGAATCTAACCAAGTTGAAGAATGCCTGTTACTAGAGCTAAGGTATGAAGGGGCCTACCATAAATGTGGCCCAGCCCAGATAAACAGCTAACTGTGGCCCAATTTTCATATGTTTTACAAATTAAGAACTTGGACATTTATGTTGAATTCTAAAATTTAAGGGAGGAGCTCTATAATTGTGCACATTTTCAACATAAGGATTAAAATCTCATCTTAATTAAAATCTAAACATAGACAGACAAGATCCTACTAAAATGAGATTTTCGGATTGCTCATCTGATCTTGATAAATTCTGATAGAACACTCGTGAAACATATTAGTAAGGGCTGGATTAAGTTAATATGGGCCTGAGTATTTGGACCTGGGGCCTTGGGTCATCCAACTCTGGTAGTGACTGTAGGGGTTGTCACATGCTTTGATGTTCATGAGAGCAAAATTCCAACAATCGGTAGCAATTTGAAAAACTGAAAAAATCGATCAACCACCAGTCCCCTCATAATCAAGAGTATAGGCAAGTTTAACAAGAGTTTGAAATTGTAATTAAAAATAAATAAAGTAAAATTTTTTTCTCTTTAAAGCCGTTATATTCATCAACAACAGGCACTAACATGACACTGTTGAAAAATATACATTAATATGACACTATTCTTTGAAAACATGTGCTAACATGAGACACAGTCAAGAAACCAAACAAAAACATACTTAATAGAAAAGAAAGCCATCAAATCTTTTAAACAACAGTTGGTTTTATTTTAAATTGATTTATATCTAATAAGGACTCCGTCAAATATATATTTTTCACTGAAAAATGAAATTTTGAGACACAAAAACATGTGCAGGTTCAGTATATAAAATGTGCCAACCCCCATTATAGTACTTATAGTTTTTCATTTCAACATTGATTATATATATATGTGCGCTACAAATATCCACTACCACAGCACCACCACTCTACTCCAACCATGCACCAGCCTGATAATGTCAGTGACCCTCATGTGGCAGTCCTTGCCTTTCCATTCTCCACACATGCTGCTCTTCTCCTCTCTATTATCAGCTGCCTAGCCTTCTCTGCTCCAATCACTCATTTCTCATTCTTCAGCACTGCAGAATCCAAGAACTCCCTCTTGTCTACACACAAACACTACTTCCTTCCCAATGTGAAAGCTTATAATGTTTCAAATAGGGTTCCGGATGGCTATGTTTTCCTTGGGAAGCCTTAGGAGGACATTGAGTTGTTCATGAAGGCGGCTCCTGAGGACTTGAGGAAGGCAGTAGCGAAGGCTGCAGCGGAGACAAAGAGAAAGGTGAGTTGTTTGGTTAATGATAGTTTCCTTTAGTTTGCGGCAGAAATGGCAGAGGAGATGCAGGTGCCTTTCGTGCCTTGTTGGTTATCAGGGTCTAGCTCACTCTCGACTCATTTTTATACTGATCTTATCACGGAAAATATAGGACTTGAAGGTATAATTTACCACCTACTAATATATGCATGCATGTTGAAGAGTTAAATTTATCCTAATTCTGTCCTGAATTTATAAAATAAGGGCTTTGTTTTGTAATGAATTCCAAGTGCTTGGAGTTCACCGAAGACAAAAGTTCGTATTTTATTAAAATCAGTTTGTGCCACGAAAATATGAACCATGTTATATATTTTTATGTTTGTAAAATGTAAACACAGGAATTGAAGAAAGAGAAGATGAGCTGTAAACCACCCTCCTTAATATTTATAATACCGTACTTATGTAAAGTAAATTAATTAATAGTGTTGGAGTGTGTCGATTTAGATTCGAATGTTAGAATGTAAAAACTAAAATTTTAGTTAATGTGAGAGTTAATCTTAGAATTTGGACCAATTAGAAATGAACACATCACTCAATGGCATTTTGAAATATTAAAACAAATGGAGGGCAAAGTAATTGAGGCCAACCTTAGATATATATATATATATATATATATATATATATAGAGGTATGTTGGGTTTAATTGAAAACTTATGAAAAGTTAACATGTTTATGCTATTGTTTTATTAAGAGTGGTCATTTTATAATATTTGAAATATAAGGGGACAAGTAACATTTTCAATTCTCTATATAAAGAAGAGAATGTGCTGGAAAAGTTGAAAAACAAAGCACATAGAAACCGTGAGCAAGAAGGCCATTCGGCCAAGTGAGGAAGAAGAAGGGTGAAGGAAAATCAGCCAAGGAGCAAGTGATCTAAGGGTTTTCAAGGTTGAATCCTAAGCTTTTAAGCTCAAAAATCAAGTCTCTAGCCTTCCTAGTTTATTCTCTACAAAAAATTGGTAAGTTTGAGTATTGATTTCATGAAAAAGTTAATTGTTGTGGAGGTTTGAGTTGAGCTCATAGTAATCTAAATTCTTGGTGGTGTTCTTGGCATGTGAAAGACTAGATTTGTAGCTTGAATTGGTGTGGAGGTTGGCTTAGCAATTGAAAGCACAAAGAAATAAGAAACTAGTAAAATTTTTATGTTAGTGTAGAAATTATTTTAAGTGCTCTCCATGTGTTTGGTTTAATGCCTAAGTGAAGTGAATTAAATTTGTGATGTGTTTTAAGAATTTAATTGAAGCAATATGATGATTAGAGGCCATGTAAAATTCAGCCCTAGCAAGTATTAGAAGAATTTATATTAGTTTGAGTTGTTTTAATGTTGAAAGGCATGAAAACTAGTAAGGAAATCATGGAAATTTAGTAAAGATTAATTAGGACTCATGAGGAGTTTGAGTGCTATGTCACTTGATAATTTTAGTAGATGATGTATTAGTGTCTTGAGAATGATTTTGAATAAATTAGAGGCATGTGGGAAGGATAGCTTATGCATGGAAGTTGTTAGAGCTGAAAAAGAATGTTAATGAAGCAAAGAAGGGGCTGTTCGGCCATGATGATATAAAGCTGTCTAGAATTTTTATGTTGTGTGTTTAAGTGATTTTAATGCTTATTTAGATGATATATGAAGGTAGAAATTGAAATAAATTGAATTGGTATTGAGATGACACAAAAATCGGCAATTAAACTAGTGTAATGCCTAATTGTGTTAATATATTTCAATGAACTTTAGGAAGCCTTTAAAGTGTGTTTTGAATGTGTTAGTATGAGAATCAATATGACAATGAAAGCTTGTAACGTAGACAAGCATGAGATGAGTTAATTAGTATGAGCACTTATAGAGAAATAAGTAGAAAAATTGGCATGAAGTTGCCTAAATGAGAACTTATTAATTGGTGGATAGAATGTGTGAAGTAATAAATTTTAATGAGCTCTATTGAATGATTAGTGTGTAATTAATGTAGGTGAGCCATCGAGTGGTCCATAAACAAATCCGATCGGAGGAAATCGCCAAATAGTGAGTGTCCTTCTAAAAAAATAGACTTTATGAAACAAAAATGTGTTTTGAAAATAGATTTAAATTTAGTTGAATTACTTTCATTTAGTAAATTCATTATGCTGAAATTTATTTATATTATGCAAAAGATTTATGTTTTGGTACTTCTTAAGACATTAGAGATATTACCGATCAGAGTACTCCTATCGTGCATGGCATAGTCGGGGTGTGTTACTAATAGCGGGAAAATGGGACTTTTGTAGTCAGTCAGTCCAGAGTCGCCCTCTGCATGTGTGGAGTATATAGAGTTAGCGCGCTATCTATTTTGTGGTGATGTAGAATTCCACCGCAATTACCGGATTGTGACTTGAGCAATGTAGAATTTCGCCTTGTCACCCTATACGGTATTAGTGATGTAGAATTCCACTTTGCCGTGATGCCTAAAGTACCATTAGAATATGATTGACTAGTAGAAAAATAGAGAAATGCTATGAATTTGATTATGACAGCAGAAACTGATTTTAGAAATTTATAATTTAGCATTTATCATGAAAGGAATTTAAATTCATAGTTAATGCATTTGAATTCATAGTTATGCATTTTAATAGTTACTGCAATTTAAATGAAATTTTATGACACTCACTGGGCTAGTAGCTCATTCCCCATAATTCCCAAAACATTTCAGGTACAGGTACGAGTGCATCAGAAGCTGGGACCTCGACTCCAGTAGAATAAAAGTGTTGTGGTATACATAAATAAATAGTAGAAACAATGTATGATTTTGGCAAATTGATAGAAGTTAAAGTTTTGTATAAAGCTTGTGACTTTGTACGTTTATAAATAGGTTAATAGTTATAGAATGTTATTTTATAAAAATGACTGTAGTTTCAATTGTGAATTGTTGCAATTATATAAATTGTTATGGTTGAAGGTGATTATCGGATTTTAAATCCGATGATCGTAGTTGGCGTGTATAAAAATTTAGAAGTGTTCTAAAAGTTTTTCTTACAAGAATAAAATTTTTGGGATTTACAGAAAAACAGACGTTATGCTGCCAAAATTTTTTTTTAAACTCCAAATGGATTTTATTACAATTATATGATTATTTAATAGTTAAATCGGCTCAACTTCATGAAAATTCTTCAGTCGACCTAGATATCGGTTGGAGGGTGACCGTAGGTACCAGCGGGATCCCTATTCTACAGAAATAGTAGCTTAGAAGGATAAGGACCCGTCATGAGCAGCTTAAATTCATTCAAGAAATGTCGAAAGTGTGCAATAGACACTTGCCTGAAGGAGTCCTCTTTGGAAACTTGCAATTAGTATTTTCCGATATGCTACATCGAATGGGCCTGAAACTACCATACGGAGATGCAGTTGTCATAAACAACTTTGAAGAATTAGATCCTACAATAAACAATGATCTCAAAACCAAATTCAAACAGTTTCTCAATGTTGGTCCCTTAAATCTAATCTCTCCACCACCAGTGGTTCATGATACCAGCGGCTGCCTGCCATGGCTTGACAGGTAGAAGCTTGCATCTGTGGCATATCTTGGGTTTGGTTCTGTCTCAAGGCTGTCTCCTAATGATGGTTTGTAAATACGGCCGTATCAACCCTGGGACAAATAAATATGGGCGTATTAGCTTTGGGACGAACAAATACGAGCATATCTCACCCATATCTGTTTTTTCCCATATAACGCGTATTGGTACGGCTGTACCGTGCTCGCACGCTAGTATATGACATTATATGATAGGGGCAAAATGGGAAAAAAATGTATAAAATCACTACTGCCCTAAAACTCTCTCATTTTCTTCCCAAATCCCGATTGGCTGCATCCTTCCCAAACCCTCTCCTTACCGACGACCAAAGCTTCCACTTTCGGCGACGGCGCAGCGCAAAAACTTTAAGGCTGATGCCATAAGTCTGTCTCCTTTCTTTTTCGAGTGTGCGACTGATATTCTCATTTGAACTGTGCTTTCTCTCTTCTCTTCAACTAATTTTTTTCAACTGGTTTTTATTTTGCAAAATGAAATGTCTGTTGAAACTTTAAAGTTTGAAACCCGACAGAAACTTGAACATCATTGAAAAACTCGGCAATCAACAGTCTCTCTTGTCTTCTATAGGCATTCTAGACATCTAGTCTCTTTTAAGCTTCAAGTTTTTTTAAGCTTCACTATTATATTTATATTGTACTTATAAATTACAGAAGGTCTTGTGGTTGTGAAGTATATAAGTTGTAATTTGTGAATTGTAAATTTGTGATGGCTAGTAATAAAAAGATCCGATATGGAAGTAGGGGTTGAGATTGAAGTAGATGGGAAAAACTACATACGATGTACTTTATGTGATAAAGTAATAAGGGGTGGAGTTTATAAAATGAAAGAACACCTTGTGGGTATTAAAGGGAATATTGCTTCATGTACAAATGCTCCATGGGACGTTAGGGATGATATCAAAAATTATATGGTGAATTCAGAGAAAGTGAAAATATTTAATCAGTTAGTTAGGGAGGAAAGATATGATAAATGTATAACATTGAATAGTTGATTGAAGTCTATGGAAGGGTCGAGTAGTGATAATGTGACTCAAAGTCAGAGAGAGATTAAGGAACCTATGAATAGGTTTCTCAATAGTATGGAAGATAATCAGATTGAAGAATTGGGGGGAACTAGAAACGAGGAGCTGATAAGGAGTTACGTTACTGAACATGCAATGAGGTAGGCCAATTAGTTAATGTTGTTGATAGTCCATCTTTTATGGCAATGATGCAAGCAGTTGAGCACTATGGGACAGGTTTCAAGCCACCAAATAGCTATGAGTTGAGAACTTCCATATTGAGGAGGGAGGAACAGAACACTGAAAATATTGTGGCTGAAGTGAAGAAAACATGGGCGAAAACAGGAGTGTCAATATTGTCAGATGGGTGGAAAGATATTAGAGACAAACAGTCGATCAACTTCCTTGTAAACAATCCATATGGCACAGTTTTCCTTCGTTCGGTTGATGTTAGTGATGTAGTGAAGGATGCAACATTGTTGTTCAATTTACTTGATGATGTGATTGAAGAGATTGGAGAGGATATTGTTGTTCAAGTGGTGACAGATAATGCCTCCAACTACAAGAAGACTGGGGAAATGTTGATGGAGAAGAGGAAACGATTATAGTGGACGTCGTGTGCAACTCATTGCATAGATTTAATGCTTGAAAAATTTGGAGAACTACCCCAACATAGAAATGCATTAAGAAAGGCAATGAAATTACCATAATAGTCATAGTATTACTATTTCTTTCTATATTTTTTCAACTTTAACTCATATTTTAATAAAAAATTTATGTCCTATAATAGGTGATGAACTTCATTTAGAATCATGGATAGATGTTGGCGTTGATGAGAAAGTTTACAAATGAAGAATTGGTCCGACCTACTCTTACAAGGTTTGCTATTGCATATTTGACATTACAAGGTATATATGAATTGTGGCAACCTTTGTAGCATATGTTTACTTCATTAGAGTAGAAGAGATGTTCATATGCAAAAAGCCAGAAAGGAAGGAAGTCAAGAAAATCATACTGACAGATTTGACTTTCTAGAAAGGTATCTCTTACACATTGAAGACAATTAGACCTTTTATTCATGTGTTGAGAATAGAGGATTCAGAAAAAGTGCTCGCAATGGGATTTATTTATGGAGCAATGGATACGGCTAAGAAGAAGATAGCCAAAAACTTCAGGCGGGATGTTGCAGCTTATAGTGAGATTTGAAACATAATTGATGACAAATGGGAGTTCCAGATGCACCGTCATTTACACGTAACTGCTTACCTTCTGAATCCTCAATATCAATATTCATAAGAAATGACCGATCATGAGATTAAGTGGGGGTTGCCTAGGATATAAATGCATGGATAGCTTATTGCAAATGATAGAGAGCGAGAGAAGGCAGATTTATAGCTTGAAGATTTCAAGCAGGCGAGAGGGATGTTTGGCATATCCTAGGCAAAAACTTCTATCACCAAATGTACTCCCGATATGTGGAGTTTTCTTTTAGGTGTTGTTCAATCATTTGTGTTTTTTTGCTAAAGGGATTCTTATTAGCACTGTAGTTGAATGGTGGATGCAATTTGAAGATCGCACCCCAGAGTTGAGATCTTTTATAGTAAAGATTTTAAGTCTCACTTGCTCATCCTTCGCTTGTGAACGGAATTAGAGCGTATTTAATATGGTATGAGTTTAGTTAGAATATACTATAAAATTATTTTTTTATTGATGCTGATTTTTTCATTATTAATTATTATAGATTCATACTAAAAGAAGAAATCGATTGGCCACGGAAAAGTTAAACTCATTCATGTACATAATGTACAATAGAAAATTGTGGTAGAAATATGAGAAGCTCCAATGTTTACCTGATGATGTTGACAATTTAGTTTCCATCGACTTGCCTTCCGATAATGAGTGGGTCACAGGAGAAGATGTTGTGGAATTGAGTGGAAGTAAATCACAACGACTAAAATGGATTAGAGATACACGTAAGTTTATCAATAAATAAATGGAGTAACTTGAATGTACATTGAAATTTTTAATTATATTACTTTAAATTCTTTTGACGTAGGGAAACGAAAGAGTGTTCAATCAGTGGACAATGAAACGATGAAGAATGACATCCCTAGTGAGGAGGAAAATGATTGTGATGATGATGGTAGGGAAGATGACAATCATGACACATTCCGTTTCCATTTCAATTCTCATTTCCGACCAAAGACTTTACTAGAATCAGATAATTAGATCATCTTTGTTTTTGTGACTTTTATGTTGTTTTTGGTTTGGTATTGACGTATTGTTAATATGTAGTACGTATTAGTAATATATTGTTGTTCATCTTTGGTTTTTATGACTTTTGTATTATTTTTTGTTTGGTTTGATATTTAAATACATTGTTATTCTATAAATTCATGACATTTCCTACTGTTTTTGTTTTTGTTTTTTTAAACCATTTACCATATAATACGGCCGTATTATGTGTACCGACCGTACCGTACTGTACCATTTCAAGATACCCGTACCATATCATACCACGTAATTACGAACCTTGCTCCTAACGAGATTGTAACAATAGCAGAGGCATTGGAAGCAAGCAAACTGTCATTTATATGGTCACTGAAGAAGAATCTACAAGCACATTTGCCACATACAAAGTTGAACGGAATTGTGGTGGAATGGGCTCCTCAGTTGGCTGTTTTAGCACATAATGCAGTAGGAGTTTTTATATATCATGGTGGCTGGAGTTCATTGATGGAGAGTATGGGATGTGGGGTGCCTATGATTATAAGGCCATTTTTTGGGGACCAAAGGCTTAATGCAAGAATGGTACAAGATGAGCGGAAGATTGGTGTTAGTGGGGAAGGTGGGATTATCACCAAAAGAGGATTACTCAGAAGCTTGGATTTGATTCTGTTGCAAGAAAATGGAAAGAAAATGAGGGAAAATGTTAGAAAATTCAAATAACTAGTTGAAAAGGCCGTTGGACCCCAAGGAAGCTCCATGCAAAATTTCGAAGCATTGGTAGATATAGTGTCAAGGCCAAAGGATGCTTAATTTAATATTGATTTTCAGAGTGTGATGTCCGTCTTAAGTTCATGTAATTCAATAAGGGTGCATTTGGCACACTGCACTGTCTTGTGTCACTTTTATCATGTCTTTAATGCTTGAAAGAAATTACTCATATGAGAGGAAACATGCTTTCCTATGTTTTGCATATTTCTTTCTACCATAGCATATGACTTCAACATTCTTATAAGGAACAACTACCTGAGATGCAACAAGCCGCTGAATTACAGTCTTTACTTCAGGATCTCCACTGAGAGCACTACATTCTTATTCCCAGTCACAATACATATAGAATTTTAATGGTTCGGACACTGTCTAATCTTCAGGTCAGACTTTCTAAACACTTCTTGCTTAAAAATGCTTCTTCATTTGTCTTAACAGTGAATACGGAAGCTTCAGATAACTAGTAGAAGACACAGAAGAATTAATCAAGCAACTTAATAATGGAGCCAAACAACTAGCAAATTATTAAGAAGGAACTCATACCGAAAGTTGATTCCTGGTTTACACGTCTCTATCACAAGTCCCACTGTCTTGAAAGCAAACCAATCCTAAACTATAAGTAGATGTTCCAATTTAAAGCTTCTCATGCTATAATCAGAAAAGAATTTCCACAATGAATAAAAAACTAAATTTCTCACTCTATCATCAGAAAGCCATACCCATTAACGAAACTCTAAAAACCCCATTGAATTACCTCATAAAAGAAAAAGGCAGAACATTTGACTTTGATACTTCTTCTGAATTGATGCAGCTGAGAAAGCGAGCTCCTGATATCACAAATCACAATGACAACAAATAACCGCTCTCCTGATGCTGTGATCAGGTCCTTTCGCCATTGCTTTTAACAAGTACTATCGATACAGACTAATTACGTAATGCTTATCTGATAGATGGCGAAAATCCATGATAAATATATATGTGTCATGAGATTAGATAAGAGAGGATATCATGATTCCACGTAAATATAAAACAAAATGGATACGAACTAACAAGAAAGACTCACAACATCTTCAAATATATTAGTCTTTTAAATTGATTAGAAACTGTGTAATGTCATATGTACCATAATTGTTGGAAGAATATGCATTAAAAATGATTTCATCTTGTCATGACTACAGAGATAAGAGTCATCGCCGCTGAGCTTTTCAAGTTCAGGGGCGGACCCACCATTGGGCTGGGGGGGGGGGGGGCGTGGTGTTCTCCCCCTGAAATTTTTAAAAACTTAATTAAATAATTTCAGTGTCATCATATTTCACATCTGAGGATTGGTGCTGCTGGTTGTTGTCTTGTTAGTCTTTCTCTATCGTGTCACTGGTTCGAATCTTATCTGGTGTACAAAATTTTGTTTTTTCTCTTTCTAAATCATTCATATATTATATAAATAAATTACGAAAATAAAGCATAACTGCATCGCAGTTTTGATGGTTGTGGTTGCCTTCTCTTTTTTGGATGAACCGGGTTCAACACCCTTGTGCATCATTTATGTGTATTTTTTTTTTTAAAAAAAAAATTTCTATTCACTCATTATAGTTGTTTTGTTCCTTTTTTCTTTTTTTTTTCCTCTCTCTCTCTCTCTCTCTCTCTCTCTCTCTCTCTCTCTTTTCCCTTATTATTAGAAACCAATCTTCAAATTTGAAATATTTAGACTTTATAAATCATTATACTCATTTTAAATTATTTTTTTTATTGTAAACTATATCATGCTTATACAAATTAGATAATAAAATATATTGGATTATTTAGCCTTAACAAGTCTGAGTTTACTCATGATTATTTATGCGATTTATTTTTCATTTAAATAAACTATTTTATATGATAAAATTCATATAAAAATAATCATATGAATTATAATTATTTTTATCTTTTATTTTTATTTTACTTTACTTTATTGTAAATCACTTACATTTATTAGATAAAAGACTAAAAATGCAGCTTGATTAGTAATTTTAATAATAAAAATATGTAGTTTGATTAAATATATTTATTTGCAATTTGAATAGCAACTATTATCATAGAGAAAACATATTTATAAATTAAGTTTTTATTTATTTTTTTAGTAATATGATATTTGAACTTCTTTCATTAAGAAAAATAAAGCTAATGCATAATTAACTCACAATTAATATGCTTTTATTTTTATATTTGTATTAAGAATATTATTATAAGAAATTTTGTTTACAATTTTGTAAGGAGTAAAACTACATATTTTGTACTAGTTATATATTTTAACTATTTTTATTTCATATAATATTCTTCTAGTAATTGAATGAAATATTATAAAGAAAATTTTATATATAAAAGTGTCCCCCCTCACACAGATCTTTGGGTCCGCCACTGCTTTCAAGTTCTCATAAAAATTTGTAACAAACTGGAATAATATTAACACAGGTGTAATGCAAAAAACTTAATCCAAAATTGAATTTGATTTTTATTTTTTTTCATCCATCGTGATTTTAAGTATTTTGAACTAAATTATAGACTAAACAAGAGCTGTGCATGCTATTAACATTGATACCTGGAGTACACTAGTCAGACACAAAAACCGTGTTGCTATACATATTGCTACCACTGTTACAAGATTTCATCATACACACTCGCACACAAACATTTTCTGCATATATTTATTTCATTTTTACCGCAAGATACCATATCATATCCACAAGTTAATACATTATAACACTACTAATATAATAAATTAGAGAAGCCTACTAAGAATGAACTGAAAAACCGTGGATATCTACTCTCAACTAGCTATACAGTCTGAGTCATTTTTTTTATGACTCACATGTCCTTAAACATACCTGATCCATATCGAAAGAGACTCCCAATTTCTGAAAGCATGAAATAACGTCCTTGGCAATTCGAGAAGTGTCCAATTTACCTGCTTTATGCGACTCCAACACCTAGAGGCATATAAATGCATCAGTTATTATAATTATTAGGGATATTATGCAAAAACTCCCTGAAATGAAAACTAATAAGGATTTATCCCCAATTTCAGTTTAATACGTGAACCACCCCTTATCGGTTAAAAAAATCGGATGGTGTTATGTGTTGGGAGCATAATGGTAATTAATTTTAATAAAATTAAATAAATATTAAAAAATAAAAAACTTATAGATTTTTCAACTCTCTCTCTCTCCATCATTCTGTCACTCATTCATCTTTCTCACTTCACCATTTTCTTCTTTCTCTCACTCATCCATCTCTCTTTTTTTCTCACCACCCACGTCCTCCTCTATTATTGGCGACCAACCCTCACCCTTCTCCTCCATATCCATCTCTTTCTTCTTTTGCTTTTCGTTTTTTTTTTTTTTTGGGTTATCTGGTTCTAGGTTTCAAAACTCAGAACCAGACTGGTTCTGGGTTCGAATTGACCCAGAACCATCTGGTTCTAGGTTCGAATTGACCTAGAACTACACTATTCTTGGTTCAGTGGACCTAAAACTAGTCTGGTTCTAGGTTGGTTCTTACCAAGAATCGTTTGGTTCTGGGTTTCAAAACCTGGAACCAGATAATTCTGGGTTCAGTAGACCCAGAATCAGTTTGGATATGAGTTTTCAAACCCAAAACCAGACTGGTCTTGCGTTCAAATCAACTCAGAATCAGATAGTTCTGGGTTCGACCGACCCAAAACTAGATTAGTTCTGGGTTAGTTCATACCCAAAATTGTCCAAAACCCAGAACCAGATGGTTCTAGGTGGGGTGTGACGATGGGGTGATGATGGATGGTTGATTTAGGGTTATTCTGGATAGTGGATGGGTGGTTTAGGGTCATTCTTGGTGGTTTATGGTAATGGGTGGAAAGGCAGCTCCTATTTGGTGGCTTTGGATACGATGGATCTATGGGTTTGGGTTTTTTTTTTTTTTGGCAAATGGTTAATGATCGATGATGTTGCTAATGTTGTGGGTTAATGTTAATAATGGTGGGGTGAATGTTGTTAATGTTCTGATGATAATGGTGGCTAATTTGGGTTTCTAGATTTCGTTTTGATTTCGAATTTGATTTTGATTTTTCTGGATTTCAAATATTTTCTGGGTTTTTGCTGGATTTGAATCTGGAACCATGATTTTGTTTTTGTTAATTCGGTTTTTTTTTTTTGAAATCTTGTGTTATTTTTTTTAATTTAATAATATTATTAATTAATAATTTAAAGGTTAGTTTAGTCACTACATAATTTTTGAGGGTGTAACAAAAATTTTAAATAATCTTATTAAGGGTATTTTGATCATTTCATAAATTTGGATGGAAAATGTTAATATTTTGGATGAAAAGTTAACGGTAGAGGATGGTTCACCTAATAAAAATAAAACTGAGGATAAATCTCCATTAATTTTCATTCTAGGGGGGTTTTCATAATATCCCTAATTATTATGTAGATATTAACAATATCAACTTCATGGAACATAAGGATGGACTGTATTCTGTAAGGCAAAGATATTGATTTTCAATTAACTTTGGTGGACACTTATGTGTGCAGCAGAAGTAAAGAATGAATAAGTTGTGTGATGGAAAAGCTCAAATTAAGGACTAGATGCTCACATCGATTATAACGAATTAATCATTGACAATGAATGAAAACCAATGACTAGACAGGATGTAAAACTGATTCTCAATGGAAAACTGCTATAAAAATAATGAGAAACGTCCAGAAATTTATAATTGCTGCAAAAAGAACCACAATGATTGGTTTAGCTAAAAATATTACTCATGACAAGTAAATTGATGGTCAAATATTTGCACAGTTCCCCCACCTGAGGTAGGAAGCGACACCCAGTAGCACAAGGATTGACTTATAGCACATGATTATTACCAAAATTTCATTTCAGGCATTAACTTCTAAGTCATGAAGAAGCAGGCCACTATCATAAATTAAAATTTTTATAACTAGCATTTATGTCATCTAATCTTAACATACTGCAATGTTTTGTTTACGAAAAAGTCTAAAACCCTCCTTTCTTCAGTTTTTCCAAAATAACAGTCATAGTCTTCCGGCCAAGGATAAATATTTCATTTTCTACAAATATCAATAAACAACGAGGCTAAGCCTGCAAATCATACTAAACAACATAAATTTTACATTGTTTATACTATTCCACATATGATTTCAGAATATGCTATGATGCACATGAATTTGGTATTGTTGAAGTGTCTAATCTTTACAAAAGGATTTTACATTATTTGCGTTGGAGCCTTCAAAACCTCAGGTTCATAATTTCATTATTTATAATTTTTTTTCATTAAGCATCCGGCAACTAGTATATCTACCTAAGAGTAAGCACTTGCTAGTGTATTTAGACAAGAGCAAGCACCTCCAAAGCCTGCAAGTGGGATTTAACATCTTTGTTTAAGAACTATATATATATATATATCACGTCATGTGGATGCTTATCATTTCATCAAGGAAAAAGATAACCATAATGGTACAGAACCAGAGTTAATAGGAACATAGGGCAACTAGTGCTTCTAACCAAGAGCAAGCACCTCCAGAGCCTGCAAGTGGAATTTAACATATTTGTTTAAGAAATATTTTATATATATATATATATATATATATCTCAAGTCGTGTAAAGGCTTATTGTTCCATCAAGGAAAAAGACAACCATAATGATATAGAACCAGTGTTATTAGGAACATATAATTAAAACAATGAAATTAAATTATTTATTATCTTCAAATTTATTGTAAGAATTGTTATGTGCTATTAAGAATATAACATGTAGATATTGCAAGTAAATATAAGTTTCTATCCATGATATGACATGTAGATATTGAAGTAAATATAAGTTTATGTAAAAAGAATAATAATGATTTATTTTTAATCAAATGATGTTTACAAAATTTGACATATCAAGTATCAACCCTCAAAGAAAAAATAAAATTATTGTTGCTCATTGTAAAATGTTTAAAATAAGTGGCAGGATAGTAGCAGCAGAGGCTTTAGATGTCATTAGTAAAGTGTCATCCATGTTGGGGATGACATTTAATGTTAATACTTAATGCAGCTTCTATTATACGTTTTAACACTTATGTAGTTAGTAATCTGTATATATCACTTTTGCCAGTACAGCTACAAATGGTATTAAGTTATGTTACTTCTGTAGTCAAAAGAATTTTTACTTCAATTAAACAATCATGTTTCCTTTTCGATCCTTTACTCAATCCAAACAATTGATTGGTACAATTTAATGCTACTGGTCCTTACAATTTTTTTTTTTTAAATTAAAATAAGATCATTGATATGTAATTATTCATAAAGTAGCACCAATTAAACTTGGTTGGTTCACCTTTAAAAGTTATATTAAGCCACTTTTAAATAATTTAATTAAAATGGGATATGAACTGATCACATTGTACAATGAAATTTATGATTGCTCAAATTAGAATTGTCTTGAAAGTAGATCTTGATAGTGAATTGTATGCATTGTTTTGTTAGAAAGCATGATTTTGAATTTCTAAAATCCTTAAAAACAAGGGTATCAAGGAAATTTGCATCTAAGAAGTAAGTTGATACCATATTTATATACGTTTAAGCAACAAATATTCTACAGAATTTGAAATATTATATCACAATTATTTGTCTTTCTTGAAACTAAATAGATCGCTTGGCAGTTCCTTCTAAGAAGGCTCAAAAGAGGTGGTTAGAAGAATCGAGATCTGCTATCGACCATGAGATGATTAGACCAATACAAATCCCAAGAGGCTTTAAAGGCCCAAAATTATGCTAGAAACAAGAAAGACAAAACTTTGAGCCAGCCCAAAACTAGATGATGCCACTATATATAATCGTAGATTTCTATTAATTATATATAACAAGTGTGATAAGAATGGTGAATAATATTAGAATTATAAACCCTCTTGATATTTGTTTGAAAATGAAATAACAGTTTTATTTTCATAGAATTATAAATTAATTATCCAACTTATCAATTGAAGGGTATATATATTATTTAATATCTATATTTTTATTTAATTTTATTATAATTGAAATGAACACTTATATCCTTAAGGAGAGGGCAGAGAAATAATTTAGTTTTATTATAATTGATTATATATATATTACTTTAATAAAAAAAAAAAAAGAAGCATATTTTCTTATAGTTCCCTTCAAAATATATAAGATTTTATTACTAACTTCTTTTTTTTTTTTTTTTTTTTTTTTGTGGTTTAACTTAAAAAAATCAAAAATGAACTAACAATTAAGAAAAATTTAGAAAAAACAACAATTAATAATAATAATTTTTTTTTTTAAAAAAAATGATTCAATAATAAACCAGATCAACGATGATCTAGTTCATCACCAGATTATGGTGATGAACCAAATGATCTAATGACGAATTGAATGATCTGATGCACCAGTAGAATCTGGTGATGAATCAGATCATCAACGACCTAGTTCATACCAAATTGCAACCAGATCCGTAAATCTGGTCTAGTTCATCACCATATTTAGTTTTTTAGTTTTTTAATTTTTTTTTCCTATATTTATATATATGTATATATATTTTTTGAGTTTATTATAATTAACCAGATTTTCTATTTATTTTTTAGTTTTTCAAATAGAGTTATTATCATTTTCCTCTTGACGATTAATTAATCATTATTTTCTATCAATTTCATATATTTCTTCTTTTGATTATTTAAATTTTTATTTATTTTCTAAATTTTAATTTTATTTTAATTATTTTTTTTATTTCCAATGTCTATTTATTTTTTATTTTTTTTAGTTAAGGTAATCATATTGGAATGATGAAAGTAACTTTTCTTAAGTTTGATCAATATTTGACAACCTGTTATGAATAAAATGAAATATATTCTAAACTAGAGGGACCATTAGAGCTAAAAGTGTATTTTCTAAACCGAATGAACCATATGAGTGAAAAATAAAATCACAATCAAAAAAATAAAAAATAAATTTTTTTTTTTTTGATACAATACATGTATACACCCATCTACCAAGATCACCTAAGCTGAGACCTTTATGAGCAATTTGAATATCTATCCACATTAAGTAAGAAGTCTATCCTTCAATTAGAGGGAACTAAATTGAAAATCGGTTAACATGAGAGACCAAGGAGAAATTGGCCTTTATTGAGGTCGTGAATGCTTGAACTCATGCATTCCTTTCTTTTTGGTACAAAGCCCAGGGTGGGAATTGCCACACTGGTAATCCACTTTGAAGCAAACAAAAAAATGTTAAAAGAAGAATCCCTAAAGGTTGCCTGTAATGTGTAAAAATCTTTATTTTCCCACTCTAGTTTGAATTTTCCCAAAATTCCCCCTATTGTCACTTTTCTAACGGGGAAATTTTAAGAAAAAAACAAAATGTCAAATTTATCTTTGATTTAAATAATATTAAAATATAACAATATATAAATTCCCAAATCAAAATAAATAATATAAAAATATAAAAAAATCAAATAATTAAAATAAATGATATAAAAATGATCATCTTTATCTTCATCATCTTCTCTCTCCTTTCTCATCCATTTTTTTTTGTCATCAACCTCACCCAATCCAACATTTTTATCATCAATCAACCTTACCTAATCTATCATAAAAACAAATCCATTTTAAACCAAAAAAATCCATCAACAAAAAATAAAAAGAAAAAAAAAAGATTGGCGGGACCCAGAACTGGGTCTCTAAAAGTAAAGACTGTGATCTCTACTTTTAAGAAACCCCGATGGTCTCCAACAGTGGAGACAGAGACCATCTGGGAGGATGGTCTCTATATCTAGGATGGAGACAAATGGTCTTCAATGGTGAAGACGGATTCCATCTCAAATGGTTTCCATATTTGGTCTATCCAAGTTTTAATTTTTATTTTTTAAAAATTTTAATTCTAATATCATTTTATTAATTAATTAATTTTATTTATTTAGATTTATTTAGTTTGTTCAATGATGTGTCACAATTAAAACCACTCATTATTATAATTTTTTTAAATTAATTTTTCATCTGTATATTCATTTTTGCCGCTAGAGTCAAACTGTCAATCAACTCAACTTAACAAAATTTGTGACTATCAGGGGCATTGTCATCATTTCACATGTCTCTTAAAGGTATTTTGAGTGTTTTTAGTAATGTAAGAGTGATTTTAGATAAAAGTGAAATTATATATGATAAGATAAATATTTTTGCAAATTACAATAAGTTTTTGGGATTGTCCCAATGTTAAAACATAGGAACATATAAAATAGGGAGCTTTTCACCTGCAGCTTAAATCAAAAAGAAAAATTTATTTTATCCACTTTTCTATAAAAAAAATTTTTAACCTCTTAAACAAACTATTTTTATTTTATACCCAAGTTTACCAAACAACGTTCGAGTTAAAATTTTAAAAACACGAAATTTAAACTCAATATTAGGTTTTATGGGACCATAAAACCCCGAATTAAGTTTTGTGAGACCACAAAACCCGGTGGCTACAAAACTCAAGTTTTGTGGCGTTCATAAAACCTAGGGTCATAAAACTTGAATAAGGTTTTGTGGCCTCATACAACTTGGTAGTGGGTTTTGTGAACCCACAAAACTCAATATATTCAATCGTCATTGTCATCATTGCTGCATTTCATCAAAAGCTTCAATTTTCAAACAAAATCTAATTAAATTTAACAAAATCTAATCTTAAACATCACTATCCAACATCCAAAAAAAAAAAATTGAGAAGTCACAAAAAAACTCGAAAAATCAACGAAAGAAGTCTAATATCACATACCATGAACAATTGAGGAGGAAAACGAGATATACATGGATAATTTGGGTAATTTAGGTATAGACTACAACTAATTTGTTTGAGGAATGAAAATCAATTTTTTTAAAAATGTGAATAAAAACGAATTTTCCTTTTATTGAATTATCATTGTATTGTAATTTTCACTGTAAGGGTGTGTTTACTTGTTAGAATGAGGAAGAAGAATGAGAAATGAGAATGATTGATAACATTTACTTGCTCTAAAATCATTCTGTAATGAAAATAAAATTGTGGGTCTCACATAAATTTGAGGTTATGAAATAAGAATCTTATTCCCTCCACTCCATTTGGAAATTTCATTCCTATTCCCTTTTCTAAATTAAAAAGACTTTTATATCTCATATTAAATGAGGTTGTGAAACTTTTTTGAAAGTTATTCTTCTATTTTTTTTTTTTTTTACTTTTTTGTTCTATAGATTACATAGTATGTATTGTTATTAAATAAAATTATTTATTTTTACAATATTGTTAGGTTATATGAGAGTTTAGAAATAATCATAGCAGTTACAATGATGAAGCGTGCATAACGCTTTCAAGGAAGGTTTAAAAACAAAAATGATCGCTATATAGTACATTCTTATTCGAGAAATAATATAATATTATGAAATTTTTGTTTAAAAATAATAATAAAAAAATTATAATGTGATTTCATATATTATAAATAGTTTGGAATTCCGTAAATGAACAAAAATAAAAAGTAAACTATAAATACACAATATACTTACAATAATATTATTAAAAAAATTTATTTTTGTTATGAAGTATAAAATATTGTTAATCAATAACATTTTTATAATTTATAATTAATCTATTCTAATTCTAAAATAAAGTAAATAGTTCAATGAAAATACCGTTGATTTTGATTTTGATTTCGATTTCTGCAATTGAAGTAAATAATTTATTCTAATTTTAATACATCATTCCTATTCTAAGCCATTTCGATCCGAATTATTTGGATTCCCATTCTAATTTTTATAATTGAAGTAAGGTTGTTTGTTTTTTACACTTAACACTTAATGGTGCTAAATTTAGTTAATTAAGAGATTTTTGTTTTTTTTTTTTTTTAAGTGGTCAAACCACTTAAAACCACCCAAAAACCACTAAAAAAAAAAGTAACATTTTTTTCTTTTCACTTAATACAAAATCACTTAATGATTTATAAATATATTATTCCAAGTTTATCCTTCCTAAAATAATATATTTCCAAGTTTATTTTAGTTTTATATTATAAAAATTTCTTTAATACTTTAATAAACAACATTGAATTATAAAAACTCTAAACATCTCAACATCAATTTTTTTTTTTTTTTTTTTTTTATAGCTGGATTATTATATTTCTCTAATTAAATTCTGATAAGAATCTTTATTAATAAAATATTTATGCAACAGCTCAGAGACCAAATTACAGATCAATTTGTTTAAGTATTTGATTATTCTTGTTTAATTATATCAGAAAATATATATTACTTTACAATTTCAATTTTCGTTGTAATAGTAATTTAATTTAAAATCATTTTATTTATTTTTATTTGAATATATAAATTTAATTCACTCTACTATCTTAATTAATCTTATTTTAATTATGAATAAAAATACTATATATATAAGTTACAATTTCAACTTTTGTTATAATAGTAATTCAATTTAAGATGATTTTGTTTATTTTTATTTGAACATGTAAACTTAATTGATTCTACTATAATAATTAATCTTATTTTAATTATGAATAAAAATATTATATATACAAGTGTTTTAATATTTGTTAAATAATTTATTACAATTGTTTGTACCATATTAAATAAAATTACACAATAACTAATAGTAAAATGATATAAATATCAAATTACTAGTAATCGAATAATTTTAACTTTAAAAAACAAACAAGATTATTATACATTCAGAGGTAAGAAAAGAAAAAACAAACATGTCAATCAGATTTCAGATTTCAATCATTATTCAGCTTTCAGTTTTCAGCAATACTATTTAGTCTTCAAATAAAAAAACAAATGACCCCTAAACTTATAATTCAGATATTTTATTTTTGTTATTGGGCATAAAACATCACTCTATTTAAAACCAAAACCAGTCTGAGAAGACCGAACCAACCGGGACCTCGTTTGTCCGCTCCATTTCAAAAAACCTGACCCATCGACGCACGCCGTCCGTCTTATTCATCTTCTTCTTACTCGCATAAACCTCTCTCAAAAAAACCCTCTGTAGCAGGCCAGCCTGCACCGACTTTTCTCTTAAAACATTCTCAAAATCCCCAAAATGACCCCCGAATCCCCAGCCTTTTTATTCACACCCCTCGTTTAATCTCTCTCATAGACTCCATTCTCATTTCTTCTTCATTCACCACCCGATTCTCCTCTCAATTCTCCCCACCTTCCCGCCAAATCACCACAAAACGACACTCCAGAATCCGAATCTCTCCCTCAAAACGACAGTCTAGATTCCTCCCGCCGTCGTCTACTCTTCGATTCTCCAGAAGCTTCCAGAACCTCGCAATGCTGCAAACAAGACGAGAAGAAATCGATTCTACAACCTTCCAGAATCTCGAACCAATAGTGTAGTGTTTTCATAGTTTTTGTTTTTGTTTCGTAGTTTTTGTTTTCATAGACTCTGGCATAAAAGTTTCGTTCAAGCAATAGTGTAGTGTGATGTGATTTTTTATATAAGATTGATGTTGAAAATAGAACTCTGTTGTGGATGTATAGTTTTGCGCAATTTGACTTTTAATTTATTGTGTGTCTTGTATTGGACGTTTTTCTTTATATTTTTGGTTATTGGGTTGCAGGTTTGATGTTGCAAATGACTGTTTTTAATTTGAAACTGTAGGAGGTTTTTGTGTTATTTACTCTGAATTAGGTTCTGATCTTGATGGACTAGCATTAGTATATATATAACCCCTTGTGAAGTCTAATTGAAGGAGTAATAACATATGAATATATGAGTCCTGCTGTCCCATTTGATAAAGATTAGATGATTTTGTTTTTCTTTTGTGATCACCCTTTTTTGTGGATGCAGTCAGCAGAAAAGATCGGCTACCAAGCTTTCAAAGGCTGAAATTCAGAAAGAATTGGAAGCTGCGCAAAGAAAACACCTGGAACAAATGATTTTGCCTGGTATTGTGGAAAGTGGAAATCTTGGATTTTCGTTTGATCAAGATTCAATGGATTTTGCTCTACGTATAAAACGGTGCCTTGAAGATTCGAGGGAGTAACAGAAGAATTTGGAGACTTGTATAAGAAAAGATATGAAGAATTTTGGTGATGAAAAATGCTTTGTTGTAAAAACACCGGAAGATGAGGTTGTGAAAGGATTTCTGGAAGTTGAACTGAAGTGGATGTTTGGAGATAGGGAGGTTGTGGTTCCTAAGGCTATTGGTCTCCATTTATACCATGGCTGGAAGATGTGGCGTGAAGAGGCTAAAGGAGATTGTTAGAAGATGTTGATCCTGGTAAACAGTATGTGGGCTGAAGACAGGTAGGTTTCCCCCGCCTTCTTCTGGTTTGTAATAATTGAGTATCAATAAATGGCTCTTCTATAGAGACAGGGACATTTTTGTTGGATTTTTATGTATTTATTTTATTATTATTATTTTTTGGCTCAGTTAACCTTGTATAGGTTCTGTTTTGTTCCAGGTTTCTTCTGGTTTACTTGGTTTCTTTTTCTTTAATAATATATATATATTTTTTGAGTTCTCAAGATGATAAGTTGGTCTTCTATATAATGTATATAAATATTGAAAATTTCAGTACGTGGAGGATGCTTATGTGCTTATTGTATTAGTGCTACTGTTCCATCCATTTTTCAGGACAGAAGAGCTCTTCTTCATGGAAAAGTAGTAAAGACCTGGTATCCCTGGGAAGGGATGCTATACAAGTAATTTCGACTAGCACAGTTAAGGCCACATTTTTACATGATTAATTTGTTCAAGGCTCTATTAGATATATTTGCCTAGGATTTTATGGAAGCATGTAATGCTTCCAGCTTCTTTAAATTTTGTTAGTGATGTCTGTTTTATTCTCATGTTTATAAGCCAGTCATGGCATTGTTGATTCTGCTTCCAGCATGTTAGTTTAGTTCCTTATATTGATTTCATGTGTTTGTGGTCTTCAACTGTTGCTATTTTCTATAATGTCGGTGGTAAAGTACATTTGTATATTTTTCTCTCTGTATTTCTCCAGATATGTAGTTTATTTGTCATTTTCAATTACTTAGGCCTAGAATGTGTCAAATATGTGTGATCAGTATCCAGTTGTCTTCTGGAGTTGATAATTAGTATTGGGCGTTTTAGGCAAATGTCCACTGTAAGATCTATATATTCTGTTCATTAGTGTTTATTTATCAAAGTGCTGCAGTGAATGATAACCTATGTTTTCTTGCATTTGTTCCATTTTTTTTTATTTGTGTCTTGAAAATGCATTTTGGTTGAGTTGTCGTCAGCCACTTGTGTCACATAATTTAATACATTATACATATGTTGGTGGTGGTTTTAACTTATTTACTACTTATCGTATTTCAATTTAGAAATGTATTCTTCTGGATCGAGATAGAGTGGTCTCAAAGACATGGTACAATGAAGAAAAAAATAGGTGGGAAATGGACCCAATGGCTGTTCCTTAAGCTGTGTCCAAGAAGCTCGTAGAGAATGCATGAATCAGGCATGATTGGGGTGCCATGTGTATTGCACTAAAAGGGGATGACAAGGAATTTTATGTTGACATTAAGGTTCTACCTGTGTATATTGTTTCATCTCTTAATGCGCCATCATTTTTGTGGTTGTAACTTTGAGTTTCTTAATTCAGGAACTTGAAATGCTTTTTGAGGGTTTGGTGGGTTTGATGGACTGTACATGAAAATGCTTGCTTGTGGTATCCCAACTGCTGTTCACCTGATGTGGATTCCCTTTTCGGAGTTGGATTCTGGCCAGCGATTGCTGTTGACAGCAAGGCTGGCTCATCAATGCTTGAATGGATTGCAGAAGATGAGAATTGTATCGACTGTGGGAGATTGGGTGTTTGAGAAGATTAGAGATATAAATGATATCATCATGATGATTGTGTTTCCTCTTATTGAACTTATCATTCCTTATCCGGTATTGATTCTTTGGGCTAAATAAATCACTTGCTCACTAAGGACACTTAGATTCTAATGTTCCTTGTTCCTTGCAAGTTTCTTTTTCTTGATTGTGTTGCCATTCAATTACAGGTAAGGCTTCAATTGGGGATGGCATGGTCAGAGTATGTAGATCAAAGTGTTGGCACAACAAGGTACTCGAAATGGCAATCAAAGCAAAGATGAACTTTATTTTTTATTTTTATTTTTGTTTGGTAGGGAACAAAACCTTTATTTCAAACAAGAAAAAAAAAGAAACAAACGTGAACTAGAAGTCCACTCGAACAACAAACAAAAACAAAAATAAGAACAAACATAAATTGAAAGAACACTTAACGAACAATAGACTTCCAATATAGCATAATGAAAAATAAAGACGAATCTTTAAAGTCTTCACCGGTAGAAGTCCACAGAAAAGTCAAAGAATAAGCTTTATCCAAAAGAAAGCTCTTCACATCAACGTCTTCAAAAATTCTTTTGTTTCTCTCTTCCCAAATAACTCATGAGATGACAAAAACTTCACAATATCAAAGAATGCTTGTTTTCTTTTCTCCATCAAGAACTATAAAATCTTTAAAAAAAAAAATAAAAATCAGGAGTTGTCCAATTCGACCCGATTAAAGAAAACAATTTATATCAAAATTTAGTCGTCACTGGACAATGAAGAAAAAGATTATTTATATTTTCCCCACTTGAACTTAGGTCTGATTTTGCTAACCTTATATGGAAGTCAAAGGCTCTGAATAAGATCAAATTTTTAGTGTGGTTTCAGAAACCATGGGAAACTAAGTACGTGTAATGTCATTCAAAAAAATTTTCTAGTATTTGTTTTTCGCCCTTTCGGTGTGTCATGTGCAAGAGTTGGGGGAAAAACTTGGATCATCTTTTTCTTCATTGTCTCGTGGTTGGTTTGTTAGGGAATAAGTTGTTTTATTTAGTTAGTTTGAAGTTGGCTGCTTCTAAATCATTATGTTCTCTTTTATTTGAAGAATTTGTAGTCTTAGGAGGAGGTAAGAAGACTAATATTCTTTTGAATTGTTGAGTTTTCGTTATTTTATGGGTTATTTAGAAAGAAACAGAATAATCCTTGAAGAAACTGAAGAGGACAACTTTTTAGAGGATAAAGTGTATTATTTGATTTCTCTCTGAGCATCTTCTAGTGAAGAATTTAAAGATTTATCATTATTTTTTATTTTGTTGAATTGGAAGACTGTTATTTGTTGATTGTATATTCGAATCTTGCTTTTAGTTTTAGTCTTTTATTTGTGGAGTTCTGGTTAACAGTTGTATTTTCTTTCTTTCTTTCTTTTTCTTAATATATATTTTTTTTTAAATAAAATCTTTACTTCCTGTTAAAAAAAAAAAGGAAATTTTTTTTTGAAGAACATCGTAGGTATTTAATTTTCCATGGACGATAAGTCAAACTAAGAACTTGACTTTGTTCGGAATCTTTGACTTCTAAATAAGACTAATAAGATCAAACCTTGAATTAGAATCATCTTGAATCAATCAATCAAAAAAAGACTTGCAAGAAAAAGATCCATTGGCATTGAATTGCGAAATCCTTTTATCTTTCAATTCCATATTGAGAGTGACACCATCAATTAAAGAGATAAGAGAAAAAAAAATTTCTCAAACTTCTTCTCATTCAAATTCTCTCGAATTCGAAGGGCCATCCTAAAGATTGAGGGGATATATCCAATCTATTTAAAATTGAAGCACTTGGAGAAGAAACAAGCTTATATAACCTCGGGAACTTTGAGCAAAAAAGCGTAGAGTCCAATCAACAATCCTCTTAAAATCGAATTTGAGCACCATTGCCAACCACAAACTTCAAATTAGAAGAAAAGACTTGGAAGCCTTGCATAATAGTTTTCTAAGGACGTCGACTAAAACCAATAAGTACCACATTGGAATTCCTACCATTTTCTTGGATGCCATATTTACTTTTAATCACTTTATGTCATAAAAAATCAAACATCCATTTACCAAGTAAAGCTAAATTTTTCTTTATAATATTCTCAATCCTTAAACCATCTTTATCTCGAGGACGAGAAACAATATCTCAACTTATTATATGAGACTTATTTCTTGCACCAATGTCGCTCCATAAGAAATTCCTCACAATCTTTTCAATTCTTTTAGCCACCTCAATAGGAATTCTAAATAAGGAAAAATAATAAGTGGGAATGTTATGCAACACAACTTGGATCAACATCAATCTCTCTCCCTTAGATAAAAAAAAAAAACATTTTTCTACCCTTCTAATCTCATATCTACTTTCTCCACCACCGGAGCCCAAAAATATGAAGATCTAGGATTAACTCCCAAAGGCAAGCCTAAATATTTCAAAGGTCAGGATCTTACCTCACACCTAATAACATTGGATAAATCATTAATTTTTCTTTCATCACAATTTATGCCAGCCAAGACACTCTTGGCTAAATTAACTTTCAACCTTGATAACCAGTAAAACAAATGAATTACCTCAACCAAAGACTTAAAAATTTTTTCATTACCTAAAGAAAAAAAAACAGTATCGTCTGCAAACTGTAAATGAGAGACCATAACTTTATCCTTTCCAATGATAAAACCCTCCACCAATTGATATTTCTTAGCTCTATCAATTAATTTCTCTAAGCAATCCGCTATAAGAATAAACAAAAAGAGGGAAAAAGGTCTCCTTGCCTATAACCTCTATAAGCATTAAAATTTCTCTTAGGTCTCCCATTTATCATTATGAAAAAGTTTGAAGACATTAAACAATCCATAATCCAACTTCTCCCATTTAACCCAAAACCTTTTGCTTCCAAAAGTAAGTCCAAAAAATCTCAATCAACATGATCATAAACTTTTTTGAAATCAATTTTGAAAACTATACCTTCTCTTTTCTTCTTTTTATAATCTTCTATCATCTTATTAGCCACCAAAACAACATCAAGAATTTGTCTACCTTTAACAAAAGCAGACTGACAATCAAAAATAGTGTTGTCCAGAACCTTTTTCAATCTAAGGGATAGAACTTTGACAATAATTTTATATAAACTAGAGACCAAACTAATTGGTCTAAAATCATCAATTTTCAAAGAATTGGATTTTTTTCAAAATGAGACATGTATAAGTAGTATTGGTGATTTTGTTAACAATCTCATTCTCAAAAAAACTCTGAAGACAGTTCCATCAAATCTTTTTTAACAATATCCCAACACTTATGAAAGAAATCCAAATTAAGACTATTTGGACTCGGGGCTTTTTCATTGCTACAATTTGCCATAGCTTTCTTAATTTCTTTTTCTTAAAAAAGTCTTTCCAACCAAGCAGCTCTATCTCTACTTAAGTCATCCCAGCATAGACCTTGAATTCTAGGTTTGATCATTTCTTCTTTAGTATAAAGCTTTTGGAAGAATTGAATAATTTCCTGTTCGATGACCCTATCTTCTTCAATTATAGACCTATCCGTTAATTCCAACTGAAGAATGTTGTTTTTACTCCTTCCGTCAACAACTTTATGGAAGAATTTAGAGTTACAATCACCTTCTCTTCCTATGTAACTTTTGCCTTTTGTCTTCACAAAATTTCTTCTTTAGAAACCAAGTTCTCTAGCTTCAATTTCAATTGAGATCTTTCCAATCTCGAAGATTCACCAAGCTCCCCATTACCTTCCTCTCTATCTAATTCGAAAATTCTAGATTCAATCTCCTGCTTCTCCTTTAAAATATCCTCAATAACTTTCTTATTCCAAATTCTCAATTTCTTTTTAGTCCCCTCAAGCTTCTTTATAAATCTAAAACCCTTTCATCCTTGAAAATCAGCTTCATTCCATCAATCCTCTACATTTTTAGCAAAAGAATGATGTTTTAGCCAAACATTCTCAATTTGAAAGGAGTAGGACCCCATTTCCTTTGAGAAGAATCCAAAAGAATTGGGCAATGATTAGAAACCATTCGCACTAAAGCATCTTGTCTGATCTTCCCATTGAAATACTCATCCAATTCAAAAGAACAAACAAACCTGTCAAGCTTGCAACACACTACGCTTTGTCTGAGATTAGACCAAGTAAATTTCAAACAATTCAAAGTAGGGTCAATCAAATTGGTTTATCTAATAAAACAATTGAAATTCTTCATGCTTCTAGTCTCATTTCCCTCGGATGACTTTTTTGAAGGAAAACTAACAACATTAAAATCTCCACCTAAACATTATCTCGGAGAACATAACCTAAATAAATCGGCCAACTCCTTCCAGAAGGTTCCCTTTTCTCTTTTCTTATTAGGGTCATAAACCCTTGAAAGTCACCTCTTTGGATATTAATTGAAACAAGAAAATCTCCAAGAATTGATTCCTTCACCTTGACACCCTTGAAAATCCATATCACTAAAATTCCACCAGAACTACTAACTGAGGGTAAATAAATCCACTGCTCAAATCTCACACCCCAGACACTTCTAATGATTCTATGATCCACAATTTGCTTCTTTGACTCAATTAGAATCACTACATCTGAATTAGCTTTTCTAATTGACTCCTTAATCATCCTCCTCTTCTTCCAACAGCCCAAACCACGAACATTCTAGCTCAAAATCTTCATAAAAAATCTTGAGAGCCCTTGTTACAATTGAATATTCTTTTTTCATAATTTAATCCCCACTGAAGATTCAACAATTCCGTATTCCCTTTCTTATTTACAGTAGCTTCCAGAACCTGAACTAATTTAATAGAATAAGAAAGGGACAAGTTCATCTTATTTAATAAAAATTTACACTTTTTACTGACTTTTGCATTAGGGAATTCCTTTAATTTTTTAGGTCCATCTGGCATTGGGCTTAGATTTTGCTCTTTGTTAAACATCACAAAATTCTTCTTTCTACTGTATTGTAACAGAACACCTTCCCTATTTCCTTTTGCACCAACCTCAGAACTCTTCTCATTAACTAAAACCTCCTTCTGCTCATTAAATAGCTTAGAGAGCTCCAATTATCATCTTTAAAAGCCTTTACTTGAGGAGTATCAGCTTCTTTGTGAGTTCCAACTGACTAGCTGTCAAAATCTGAATCATCAGTAGAGCTTTTATCAATCAAGTCAACTGTGTTACCTGAGATTTTAGCATCCTCAATCTGGTTTTCTGATCCGAAACTCACTCCAATAACATCATCAACCAACCCAGAGTTTTAAGCAATTCATTCTGCACATAGTTTTAAAAGGCATAAGGCGCAAGGTGTAATCGGAGAAATTTGGATTTAAATCGTCGCCCTTTTGCCTTTTCTTTGATTCGTCTTTTTTTTTTTTAATTCGGGGGTGATCCCCAATAAACAGGCATGGAAGCTATAATTGAAAATCACTATCAAATTTATGGAAGCATTGGTTTATACATTCCTCTTAGTCTCGACTCTCGAGATCCTTTTTTTGGCCATCTTTTTTCGTGAACTACCTAAAGTTCCAACTAAAAAAATGAAATAATTTTTCAGCCTTTCAAGGCGAGGCACACTTAAAAAAAAAAAAAACCTCAAAATATTATAAATTCATCAACAATCAACAATAATAAGATAAAATTCAATAAAATAAACATCTAATCATTAATTATAATCAAAATCATTATCATCATCAAAGTTCAACGACTAAGTATCCTAGGCAAACAACAAAAATCATCATCAAAGTTCAACTAAAAACTAAGTCAATAACTAAGTTTTCTACCTTAGGCAAATAACAAAAGTCATAAGTCATCACCAAAATGCAATTATCTAAACAAAGTTTATATTGTGTCTTCGGCTCAAACTTCCAAGGATCAAACTGCAACATATTTACAAAACTTAGGTTTAGTTATTTTGATAAATATTTTGACTCTTAATTGTTTCTTTATTTGTCATTATGTTTGATTGGAAGAGTCCAAAGAAGAGCAGAAGGATGACAAAGAAGGACTAACAAAGCCAATAGGAGAAAAGAGAGCATCTCAGATACCCATCATTTAGCTGACATATTTAATGACCCATTTATAACTCATTTAATCATATTTAATATATTTAAATTTTAATATAGATCTAATAAAAAACAAAAATAAAATAAAGATATACAAGACCTTTTAAATCTACAAATGCAATCCAAAATATAAATATATATAAATATACTTACCACTAAAATTATATAAATACCCTTCTAATATGAAATTATTTTTTTACTCATGTTAAATGGGTCAACCTGTTATCCGTTTAAGAAAACACGAATCTAACACGATTAATAAACAGGTTGGATAGATTAATCGGTTTATTTACCTAATCTGTTTATGCTCAACGCTAACCCGTAATAATTGTGTTGGTTTCGTGTCAACTCATTGTGTCAAATTCCAAATTACCAACCTTAAACAATATCATTAAACACAACAACAACATCATCATTACCAAACCCCAATAACAATATTAAACACAACATAAAAAAAAAAAAGGCTTGGAAACCTAAAAGTTTTCTTGGTTTCTGGTAAGGAAACCTAAGAAACTTCTGGGTTTCCTGAACGCTTGAAAACCTAGAAACTTTTAGGATTCCAGTTACGGAAATCAAAGTTCGTAAATACATGGTACAATACAGTACTGACATCTCATTCTGGTACGGTACGATACGAATGATACGCATTATAAGGAATGTATATACGACAAATAGTTAAAAAAAAACTAAATTTTTAATATTTATTTTTTAAAAACACTATTTATTTACATTTTAAAATTTTTTTAATATTTATTTTGTATTAAATAAATATTTATTTTTTATTTTACTTAATTTTTAAAATTTTTAAAATTTTAATGTTTACTTAATTATATTAAATAAGTAAAAAGTTAATTTTGATTTTTTGTAGGAATTCGTGGAATATAATATTAAAAAAAAAGTTATAAAAAATTTAGTATATTAAAACACAAAAAACGAGGGGTCTCATCCATTCATTTCCCCCATGCTAGCTTTCTCACTTTTTTCTTCATCAGTTTATCAGTTTTGAAAATAAAAAACCTTATCACCCATTTCTCTTCTTCTCTGATTAGTTTTCCTCCTCTCCAGTTACTTCTCTCTCAACCATTTTCTCTTCTTCTTTTCCATTTCTTCATCAGTCTGCGTTGCGTCGTCGCTGGAAATGGAAGCTTTGGTCATCGAAAATAGAAGCTTCGGTCGTCGACTCGCCGAAAAGGGAAGCTTTGGCATCGGTAAGGAGAGGATTTTGAAGGGATGCAGCCGATCGGGATTTAGGGCAGAAAATGAGAGAGTTTTAGGGTAGTAGTGATTTTATGTAATTTTTTTCCCGTTTTGCCCCTACCCTATAATGTCATATACGAGCGTATGCATACGGTACGGTCGTATATTGGTGTACCAGTACGCGTTATACTGAAAAAAATAGATACGAGCGAGATACGACCATATTTGTGTATTCCAGAGCTGATACGGTCGTATCAGCGTATATACAGCCTGATATGTCGGTATTTACGAATCATGACAGAAACCCAAAAGTTTGAAGCCAAATGTCTAGGTTTCCATTGTCGGTTAGGTCTCCATCGATGGAAATTCACCACCAAGAGTAGAAGATAGAGGAAGAGAGAAAGGAAGAGAGAGAGAGAGAAGTAGAGAAAGGGAGAGAGTTTCTGCGTTTTTAGGCTTTTTTTTTAAAAAATTTTTTAATTATGCCCACATGATGAACGGTTGACATAATTTTAGAAAAAAATTATTAATATTTTAATATTTTAAAACTTTTTAATAATTAAAAATTTAATAATTTTAATCATCATCGTCCATTTTAGAAATAAACGATGGAGATTTTCTTTTTAATTTTTTAATATTAAATTTTCATTTTATTAAATATTAATAAATTTTTTACACTTTATTTTGTTTTGACAGTTTCGCCTTTTCATGTTAACGGTCAAATGTTTACTTTTAACGTCCAAGTTGATAGTAGGGGATTTTTTGGATATTTTAATAAACTATAGGGAAATTTTTATCTATTTCGGAAATTAATATGGGGATATTAGCAATTTTTAAAATTTATAGGGGATTTTGACTATTATACCGAATTATAAGGAAAAAAATACAATTATCTCTTTTTCTTTTAATTTATTTAAATATTAAAAATTTCATACGTGGATGGAGAATGCTTATGTACTCATTGTAACAGTTCTACTGTTCCAACCAACTTCCATGTATTATTTATTCCAACCACAAACACCATCCAATGCTTGTAACCCACAAGTTTGCCTCACAAACGCATAAGGGACTCCCACCATATGAAGCAAAACTAACTCGGCAATCTGTTTTAAACTTTTGCAAACCTTTGAAATTTAATCATTATAACATCACCTTGTTAAGCATTATCATCACGTGAACGAATTATGATTACTACCCTCTCTAATTGAATGTTAAGATCAGTCAACAACTCAAGTTTCTTCTATAATTGAAATTTAATCTGTTTTAAAATTTTAATCATATTTTTAATTGAAGGAATAAACACCAGTATAACAGTTTGGAATAGTGAAAATAATGCAATTTGAATTTCTTCTTTTTTGAAGTATTACAATTAATTCAGGATTTGAAAAAATAATAATAATAAGGCTTGAATCTCGCAATTTGAGAGTCATAGTGATGGACCAATCTCATTTTGTCGCAGCTTGAAAATTTACTGAACAACAGATTTGTAAGCATTTATTTGTATAAAATAAGTTCTACGCTATGTCATGCAATTTCTGATCAAACATCAACTTGATCTTCTATAATTGGCATTATTTGTGATTTTCTGCTTGCCAGATATTCAAAGTTATGGGCTCGCAATACAAGGTTGTGTGCTGATGATAAATGAAAATTGTCACACCAACAATGCTGCTAACAAGAAGAATAAACTGAAATTCAGCATAATCATGACTTAAAGATGATGTTCACAAACATTTGATTTCACAGGACTGTGCTAACTGAAATCACAGTTAAGAAAATCATGACTTAAAGATGGAAGAGTTGATAATCGAGTGTTGCTGCACCTAGTCCACAAATTCTGAGCTGTATTATTAGAGCTTGAATGGCACCATTCCAGTGCATTTAAGCTTATTTCTTCGACTTTGAATATGGCACAAGGTGTTTTCTACACGTCATGAAAAGCCGCCTTATCTGCTCAGAAGTTGCCGGCATGAATGTAACTGGACAGCGCTTATAGTGTGGCACTACAATTCAGCATAACAAAAATTAATGTAGTAGAAGTTAGTTATGTAAAGGATATCAAACAAAGTTATTGATACAAATATTCAACCAGAATTAGATAATATAGCCATCTACACTTGTTAAATAGACTTGCTTATGGAGATTTAAAAAATGAATTGCTTATGGTGAAGAAAAACGTGGTGAGTAAATTGTTCGTTCTACAGAAACCTTGTATATCCTATTGTTTAAACAATTTCACTTGTATTCAACTGGTTAAAAAACATAAGAATTGCTTAAAATTATAGAAAAACAAAATTACTTTCATTTATGCAACTATTCTGGTTTCCTTAGAAGGAAAGGAAGAGTCCAGAGATCTCACCTGAGAAATATACTTGAATATGCAAGCATAGCAGAAGACAAACCTTGAGATTGTTGCTACGGAAGGATTTGCACGCTTCTGTGTGCAGATTGTTCTATCAGGTGGTAGTGGAATACCCTCTTTGGCTACCTGCTTAAATAATAAATTGAACTTGTTATTTTATCATAAAACCAAATTTATTTTTCTCTTCAATTTTCAGGTGGATGGGAATTACTGATGAAATTTCAAAGAGCAGAAAGTTTTTAACTTTCAAGTTGTGTGTCATAATTTGTCAGTAAATCAACGAGCTATATATATATTTTTCAGAATAAATAATGTCTTTAGCATCCACAACAAAAGAATCTATTTTAAAGTGCACTGTTACGTACTTCAATATTTAAACTAAACATTGTGCTCATACATAATTTTCCATAGATTTAACGTAGATGTTTCCATCTATTTACACAGATAAATACATACTGGGCCAATGATATGTTCATGTGTACATGAGAGAGAGAGAACAGGAACAAGAAGTGCTTCTTTCACCTTGGGGGCCAGAGGCGGTGGGTACACTGTACACAGTTGGGGCAGACATTCACTCCTCAGCTGATTGGTACCACCATTCCATCATCTGCATAATTAACATTAATTAAAATGTGAATGTTACTAATTATATCTACAAAGGACAAATAGGGATAAAAGAACTGCCTAAGGGCATATGAAGAGGATTAATGTCCTTAATATGTCTAGTGGTTGTAGATACATATCTAGTTGCCAGAAACTAAAGCAAAAACATAATAACTATAAATCAAGTTAGCTCAAGAGGTTTGGACAATTCACTTAACAATACTAATTGAATATAAAATACAGTAAGTGTCAGATTTAAAAGCATAGTGTGGCAAAGAAACATGAGGTTTGTTTTTCACATTTGGAGAAAAGAATTGTTAAGAGGTGCAGTTTGAGGAAAAAATGTTTTGTTCAAGGGCCTAACAAAAATTAAGAAATCTGAGGTCTGTGTTCAAGAAGCAGAGAAAATGTCAAAAAAGTGGCTTTTATAGGGGCACAAATCGATGCATCAGATAACTAACATTTTCAATCAATGTGAAGATGGAGATAAGAAGATCCTATAGTTTCTTGTACTACGATAAGTTGAGCTCAAAGAGCGCATAAGGGTAATAGTTATAAAGCAAAGTTGTGCCAGACTTTCAATAACTGCTCTAATATTGAACCAAACAGCAACAATAAGCATCAAAAAGCTTTGCCTTGTTAGGCCTTCAAGAATTAACTACTATTTTATAAAGGACATAACATCTAATGCAGGTTAATCACACTCACTTTAAAGAAGAATACTGCTGCAATCGAGCCAGTCTGTGCATAGTCTAGTACTGCCTATGTTCACCTAAGTAATTCTCCTTGTATTGCCTGTAAACGTTTATTATGCCACATCAATATACCAGAATCTCAGAATACTTTCAGGTGCATTATAACAATTTTCAGTATGTGCAGACAGGTTCAGTGTATAACAGTGGAAGGAAAATCACCAACTATACAAAGAAATTGAATTTACACCTTCAACCGCAGTGGGCCATGAAATCTCTCACGTTCACAACTTTGTATCTTTGAAATGCTAGAAGAATTATCCATCTACCTTCACATCACAATTCTGGCTTTGACAATGCAGCAGACTGATCATTTGTGTTAGATGATGAGGCCTTGCACTTATCGTTCTCCATTTTTCTTTGTTGCTCAATTATCTGCTGAAGATACTTTGTTTGTTCTTCAATTCTCAACTGCAAAGTTCTTTGAATCTGTGTACAAGTAGAAGAAATCAGCAAATATGAAAACTAGTAGGTGTGCAACTACGAAGGCAAAAGCAAGTTTGAGAGCTCAAAACTTTAGAACTAGAAAACAAAATATTCTTCCATTCAGAAGTTCAAGAAAGAATTAATTGTTCAAACTTTCAAACAATACACTTTACCGTCAAGTTTACACTAGTTTACACTTGGCATGAAATCTTGGTCGCATGTCAAAGTTGCCATGTTTTATACTTCCAAAAAAATAATAATAATAAATAAATAAAATAAGGAGGTTGCCGGATTTTACTCTCTGGAGCATCACAATTGCAGTCTCACTGTTTTTCATTTATTTATATTTAGGACATATTTGTGGTTTATTCAATCATTAATTTCTCATAAAACTTATTTCCTCAATTTTGACACAAAAGATTAAACATAGAAGCATATATATCTCTGGGTTAATATTTTGTCTTATATCTTAACGTATAGAGGAATTGAAGCTAAAATTAGAAGCATACTTCAAGTTGTTCATAGAGCTGTTTCTGAACTTCCATCTGCAGTTGCAATGCTTCGGTGATGCTCATGGTACTGCTGTCAAAATCAAAGATACAATAGATGAATTACAAGCCTAAAATCACGCTAACTTTTCACTATTACATTGAGAGTACTTAAGTAAAAAGTTCTTGGGAGTAGCTCAGGTAGCACAAAAAACCAAAGCACAGAAACCACATTACAAACAGCTGCATTTCCAATTAAAAAAAAAAAAAAAACAGAGTCCCTTTTTGGCACTAAAATCATATAGTATACTGGCACCTAGCACAAAATTAGTATATCCAGAGATGCTCATACATGAAATGAGTAATTTCAAATGATAATAGGAAGTTAGACCGTGATTTTATGCAAACTGTATATTGTTGACATGATTTCTTTTACAGTAACCAATAATTGTTTTCAATTAGGTTAACCAATAAATTATATAAGCAAAGTCTTCAAGGGCATTCATTCAGGGAGTGTAAATAGATACAACAGATGTCTTAAAAAAAATGACCTACAATCACCAGAACCAATATGTCAACCTATAGATAATAACGAAGTGAAACTTAAATACATCAAATAAACTGATTGAACTTAATGACTGTGAGACAGTGAAAACAAACAAATCCCTGCTGGACCTGGTTCCTACTAGAACCACGGTATGAAATCAAGTACAATGATGAACAGCAAAGTAGAATATTTAAAGAATAGTGAAATTTAATTTCATAATAATGTAATAGCATATATTATATTTATGCTTACATTGTCATTTACAAGGTATCTTGAAAATCTATTTGATGAGAGTGAAAAATCTAGACTAGCTGACAGGAAAAGTAATATGGCAGCAATAGGACTATGGAATCATAGAGCCTTATGACAACATTGCTAATACAACATACAAAGTTGACAACAAGCAAATTTTCTACGGAATAAAAATACCTGACTCTTTGTTGTGGTGGGAGGTCATGATGGGGTGGTGGGTGGTGGATGACACCATCCCGGATAGAGCTTTTAGAATCATTGTTGTTATCCGGATCATCTTCACCATCTGAAGGCTCACGGATTTTCAGATAAGCTTCCACCCTTTGCATACGGTCCAACAACTCCATCATGCAGTTGTCTGACTGAAGCTCCTACAAAAAACAATATACATATATATATAGTTAGTATATAAGTTGACAAAACAAATTCAAACAACCGATTACTCTTCATATAACAATCTCGTAAAAATTTTAACGGAGTTTTTCTAATTTTTTGATTATCTGGGGAATATAACCTACGTATTTAAAAAATCACACTTTGTCTATTACACTTAGAAACTCTGTCTCTATGTTCAACTCTGTATTACTAAACAACGTGTCCACAATCTTTTTATTTTCTAAAATAGATATTTACTTAAAAATAAAATAAAATAAATAATAATATAATATTCATACCTGAGTATGAGAGGGTCTAGGTGCCATCTCCTCTAATCCTCGCTCTTCAACAATCTCCTCATCATCATCATCACCACCACCAAAATTTCCCTTTCATTATCAGCAACAGGTTAATCAATAAGTATCTTTATCACAAAATATAATTCATAAATGTAGATATATTGAACTAGTTTCGTGTTTCTTAGCCTTCTGGCTGAAAATACTAGTAATAAATTATGTTAGTTTATAATAGATCATGTTAAACCATACCAGATCTCAAAATCAGCTCATACTTTTCATAAATCAATTACTTCAACCAATTAGAAGCACACATATACGCAAAGCTTGTAAAATAATTCGATGAATAATAAAAATAAAACCCGGTAAATCAAGGACCGCTGCTCACAGAAAAGTTCAAAACTGATTCATTTATTGCAAGTAAATTAGTTCACTGAAATATCCAACCAATTGCTAACCTTATTAAAAAAACAAAAAACAAAAAACAAAAACAATGACATACAAACCTAAAAAGCAGAAAATTAATAGAGTCAAAATTTAAATATAATAAAACCCACAATTAACACTACCATGTATACATCCAAACATCCATTAACAACATAAATCTCACTTACATGCTCTAGAGGTGATTGCCCTTGGGTAGATGCAAACGTTGTCCGATGCCTAATGAAAAGCTTTTGTAGGTCATCGGCCTCCAGAATGAATGCATCCACTTTTGTGATTGTTTTTATAGTTCTAGTGGAGATTGGACGGTTGACCGAATAAGGGTTAGCTTGAAACCAAAAAATTAGTTCTTCCCCACAGAACATTTCATCTTCGAGATAATCGATGCTCCAATCGGATGAACAAGTCTCAAGCTTGCCACACACAATAAAGAGCATATGTTGAATTGAGCTACCCTGCCTTTGAATAGTCGGAGTCATGGTATACCGAGGGTAGGAAACTGGAATCACTTTGTCACATAACTCATCCAATAGTTCATGACTCCAACTTCTAAATTCTTCAACCTTTAACAATATTGAAAACCAAAAATGATCAAAATAAGGCTTGCAAACACAAATAATAATAATAATAATAATAATAAATAAATAAATAATAAAAACTAAAAGGAACTAATAATACTATCATTGGCTTATAAGATATCTCAAGAATTTACTCAATTTTTAAATATTAATTGTAAAATATCGCATAAATTGTATCGTATGAGTTGATAATCAGGTTTGTCAATGTCATCTATTAGTTCTATTATTAATTTCATCGACTAATAATTAATATTAAGTAATAGAAGCAAAAGAACTTACTTTTTTTATTATTTCCAAGAAAAACTTGTGTTTTATGTCTTTTATGATATCATCTGAAAGATTTAAGAACATCATCTGCAGATGATCGTCATAGTCTCTCTCCCATTTTTTGGGCTGAAATCTTTTAACCTTCTTTCGGAGGTCCTTGGGGAACTTCGCATACAATCTGCTCTCCTCAGTCTTTATTTTTCGTTGTCTTGCATTCTCTATTTCTTGATTTCTGAATAGCAGATATATCTGTTTCATGAGAACCACAAAAACTAAGATTACTATTTATTAATATTAATTTTAGATGGCTTATTGAGAAACTTTGGTGTACAGTCACACCAAGTGGTGCACCAACCCACTGAATATTTGACAATTGAAAATTTGATTTTTTGAAAAGTAGTTAATAAAAATAGAAGAAGGAAATTAGAGACAAACTTCCAAATATTCAGTGACCAAACTCCCAAAATTTTATCTTTAAAAAAAAAAAAATTATATAGTAATGTATAACAACCAATATGTTTCCCGTCAAATATTCAAATATCAGCACACCCAAAAGGAACATGAAAATCAGAAAGACAAGCTCCCATCGGTCTTTAGCAAATGGGAAGAATTGACCCCTGTAAAGAGAAAAAAAGGAACTCATTAAGTGCATAAAATTTTAAAATAAATTAATATTATAGATTGATGATTATTTTCTATGCGGTAAAGATAAAAATCCTAAGGAAAGACAAGACTTAAGTAAAAAGTGTTTGAAACAAAGAGTAACAAAGATTTTACTAATCCAAAGTAAAAAGGTTAAAAAGTTCTAACATGTTGGTTGTGCTAAAACATGTTTGGTGTGTTATCCGATTATTGCTACTATATTTTACCATACATCTTCCTCTTATCTTTAAACCTTAGTGTCTCTTGTGCAAAGATAAAATGATCGGTCATACAAGACTAACTTTGAAAAAACAACCTATTGTACAAGAAAAACAATTAAGAGGATAAAAAAAAGGAAAATCAAAATTGATCAAGACTTATATTTTTGTAATATATAATGATCAACAATATCGATCAGTCCAGAATGTGAGTAAAGCAAGGGTAAGCTCCTCACATTATGTTAATAAGATTTTGAGTTTGAATTATGTTTTGTCTAGAAAACTATCAATCCTATAATAATTTATATAAAGAATAAAATTGCGTACCTGAGATTTAAAAGACCCCAATATGAACAATATAAAATCCTTAGGAGATAATTAGGCTGCTCAATGATGCCAAACTCATTTGCTTTATAGTATATCCCGAAATCAAACAAGGTTGTATTTCGAGATTTAGTTTGGCATATTTTTTTAAAAATTGTGTGGGCTGTTGAACTTTTATGAACATCATCACATAATGAATTACGCCAACCAAGGGGTGAAGAAGTATTTTTGGAGGCATATGCCCAGCAATCTATATTTTTTGCAATAGCAAATGCGTACCATAAGCCTCCAAATACCTAAAACACAAAAAATCACTTATTACAACAACTAATTAGTAATTTTACATATATATATAATGATATAAAAAATTTAAAAAACAAAAAAAGAAAGAAAGAAAGTATTCATTTGTAAATAATGGTAAGATGTAGAAGAACGTGCGTGTAATAATTTACGAATAATGTAAATAATCAAAGCATAGATGGTATTTTAAACTTACATGGGCGACATGACACAAAAGAATGAAATTGACAACAACTCTTGCCCATGTAGCTTTAGCAAGTATGGTCGATTTCCTTGCAACTCTTTCAAATGATATATGCAATAGATAGACTGTAGCCAAGTATTGAAGAAGGAAACCACTCGTTGAATAATAATTTGAGCCATCCGCATATGGCCATACTAGACTCATCACCATCAGCAGAAACTACAACATATAGCCAGTTTATTAGAGTCTATTCTGTTTGTGATATCAAAACATGCATGAACAAAACAAATAATTGAGCTCTTTCTTTATATAATACCAAAATTAATGTGAGTTTTCAAACTAGTATCAGAAAGATAAAATGAGTTTTTTCACCACCATAATAGAGGATGTGAACTATGGTATTTGCTTACAAATTAAAGTTCACAAACATTGATACTATAAAAAAAATATCTAAAAGTGAATGAATTTTCATTTGAGGCTAAAAATAACCATTTTTTATTGCCAAGCAACGGATGATGAATTTTCGAGACTCCCGGATTTGGCCATACGACACTCCATCACCAACAGCAGAGACTATAACATATAGCTAGTTTATTGGAGTCTATCCTACAAACTATAGTTCGTAGATATTGATTGAAAAAGAAAAAAAAAAATCCAGAAGTGACTGATCATTTGAGGCTAAAAATAACTTCTTCTTTTTTTTTGTCAAACAAAGGATGATGAAATTTGTTGAATATATATATATATACACACACATTTAAGATGTCGAATCTCAATTTGTACAGTTGCAAAATGCAGTTTGTACTATTTTAAAAAAAAAATGCAATTTACATGTGGTATAAATTGAGATAAATTCAATATATATATATATATAAGAAAATTGAGATATACATGAAAAGACATCCGGAGATATTGTATCTATAATCAATAATATAAGATCAATCTTACCTTATTTATTGGCAAATCTGTTGCTGTACATGACCATAAATCTATGGCGATGAGGAGGACCCAAGCAATCTTCTCAATTTTTTTTCTAATCAAACATTTTCTCGATACTAAAGAAAATAAACTCATTATATTCATGATAATACCCCACTTATCAAAATACTCAGCGAATATCCAAATTGATTGGTCTGAAGCTAGACAAACATTTTCTTTATCGATGGTAAAAACATAAAGAAACAAAGGATCCATGATGGTTTTTCTTGCACACCATACTATGGGAATTATGTAGGCTATCACTTGAAGCAAGCCTTTGCCCACTTTACTACCATAAAAAAAGGTTCCAGCAGAAAATTGTCTTGCTGGTGCTGTATGTTCCATTATGTCGGGGCTCTGAGACCTGTTAAAAATTTTAAGTTAAAATTCTAACCTCACAATTATTCAACAATATTGATCTAGATTGTTTGATCATAAAATAAAGTTCTCGACTTAAATTAGTGAAATTGCAAGATATTAATCGCACAGCAATACACCAAGTTCTATTGGGCCATGTAGACCAAACGTCTACGAATATTATACTATATATATAATAATATACGTGAAATTCTTATTTTTAAAATAGAAAATCCTTTTATCCTATAGCTTAAGTATGTTAGAGAGTTTCACATATGAAACAAGATGATTAAACAAATTTTCCACAGAAAAAATTAAAAACTAATAAAAGAATACGCGTTAGTTGTTATCAATAGATCTACCACTTTTTATAAATACATAAAAAGCATCACCTTTGAAATTAACAAATACTATAGTTTCTATACAATATATATCAAATGTGGATAAATATCAAACAATAAATTTACTCTTAATCCAAAATTTTGGAATATGTCACATGTTTGTTACATATCCAAGTAATATATTGTTTAATTTAAACTGATAATGAATGTGTAAAAACAAATGTGTAGAAGATAGCAGAGACTGAATTGCATAGGAACAGTTGTGAAGTAGCTACATCTTTTACTCCATTATCAGAGCTCTTATTAAATTTTAACATTAGGTATTTTTTGAGGAGTGGTACTGTAAAACTCAAATTATTCCCTAAGCATTTAAGTAAAATTAAATTAATGATATTTTTTAAAAAAGAATTTAAATTTATAGAAATTTGTATTTGATAAGGTTTTCAAATTAGATTAAAATTTTTAAAGTTATTTAATTTAAATTAAAAAGGGTGAGGCAATTTGATAAGAATAGGAAATTACTCTATATAAGAACTCTTTCTCTTCTTCATTAAACATTCAACACTACTCTTTAAAAAAAAAAAAAAATTATTTGCTCTTGACAAATAAATTCGACTAGGGTTTTGAAAGAAAATTTAGTTTAATTTAGTTTGAAAATCAAGAAGGCTTTACAAAATTTGTTATCATGTTTCTTTTGTTTATATTTTAATTAAACATTTAGAGAATTAATTCTTTGATTAAGATTGTTTAGGAAGAAAAAGAAAACCTAGGTATATTAGTTTTTTCCTTATATTAGTGTTGTTCAATTAATTTTTAGATAAGTTTAAACCAACCAGTGCCTACTTAGAAAATCATAAGTTATGCATGTGTTCGATTTTGATATTATGGCTTTCTATTTTGAAAACTAGACCTTCTGATCTTTCAAATCAAATTGGTTTCCTAAAAATATCACAACTATATGAGCTTTTATAAATTTTCTTTATGAAAAAAAAAAAATGCTGAAGTCTTGTAATATTCTGCACATAATTTGGTTATGAAATATATTTTATTAAGTTTTACAAATTTGAAAATTCTTAAATTTTACACAGTTGTTTATAAATATATTATGTATTATCTTATGAAATTTTAGAATTTTTGAAATAGTATTTTAAAAGCTATGATTTTTTTTTTTATTTGAAGTGTCGAATCTGTTTGAAATCAAACAGCATGTATAAACCTGAATTGAAAATATTTTAAAAGTACCTATTCGTATTATTTTCCTATCAAAATTTTACGTTAGACTCGTAAGTACGTGTATTTTACTTCTACAAAATTTCAAGTAAACGAAGGTCTATAGAATATTAAAACAGATCCCAAATTAAAGCATATTATGGATTGTTCACTGAAAGACAAACCAAAATACTTGGAAAATAAATTTGATTAAGGCCTTTCTGGATTTTATTTAGTTTTGAAAATTCTTATGGTGTGAGATATATATGTGTAACATGTTTCTAGAAATTTTCATAATTTTCAAATTGTTTACAATTTACTAAAAATTGTAAACCTACCACTGTGCAGATTTCAAAATAGCACTGTTTGGCTCTAAGTTTAAGTTTTCAATTAAGGAGAATGTTTGATCGCCCTAATTTCAATCCTAGGACATTATTTTGAGTTAAATTATATGTGATTATGTTCATTTAGGGAAAGGTTTGGACCATTTGATTCGTTAAGAGTTTGTTTGCTTTGAATTTGTTGAAAGATAAATATACTAAACTATTTTCAAAACTAGAATCACAACAATATGTATATTTTCGAAATTATATTTAGACAATTATTGTATATGAAAATATGTGATTAAATGGTACCATTAAATGATGTTATCTAGACTAAACTTTTATTCTTCACTACTAGTAGCCACTTCTGTTATGTGCATGAGCCCTATGTGATATATGATTTATTATGTGTATGAAAGTATATGGGAAGTGTCTCCAAGGTACCCAAGGGACTAATGAATCTTCACATTTGTATGTCAACGGATCCATGCATGTGAGAGGACTTGTTGATGCTCACAACGAGGGTCTGGTTCTTACTTTTAGGCATAAGTATTCTATTTTTTAAAATTAATTTCTCACTTGCACTTGTCCTGTACACATTAGTTGTCTACAAGTGACTTTGGCTCTATAATGTGTTATAAAAGTTCTATAATGTAGTAAAGCATAAAAGGAACCTGGAAATCTATTCTAATATTTGACAAGTTTTTTATTTGGTAAATCTGACTATAAATATGAAATTTATAGTTTTCGTATTTGTGAAATGTGTATTTTGTTTTATATATGTTATGTTGAAAACTAACTTAGTATATATGATTTCAGATGATTAAAATTCTTATCACACATAAGATGGATTGATATTTTAGCAGTAGTTCTTGATTTCTTAGAAAATAAGCCTATAAGTCATTCAAATATTCTTAAGAACTTAATATTTGTATTTATTTATAAATACATTTTCTTGGATTTTTTTCAAAAGTTATTTGATAGTATATTAGTTTATATCCTAAGTTTCAGATTAGAGTGTGATTGATACAAACTACAATTGTTAGTAGACAATCTTGCAACCCCAAAAAAAAAAGAAAAAAAAGGTCTTTTAACTATAATATTCATTAGTGTATACATCATTTTTTTAGCTTTTATATTTCCAGTGTGTGATTCATATAATCTTTTTTACTTCCAATATAGAGCCCTCTAACAACTCTAAATAACTAGGCTATCAAATCTAACGGATTTTTAGTAACTATTTGAAGGTGGTTTAAGACTTCTTCAGAATTAATAACCCATTTAACTCAAATATCATGTCATTTTAATTTCAGGCTATCTTGGATATTTAATTTTGCAAATAATTATTATAGTCAGTTTGGGTGGAACAACTGCACATTCGTCATGTTATACTCTCTTCGAATATAAATAGAGCCAGTTATCATATTTACTTGAGATTAACTTAATACTTGAATTTTTTTCTTTTTATCTTTTTTTTTTTTTTTTTCTATAAAGAAAGATGCTGGATTATTTAGGCCATGGGCTAGATCTGCTTAATTGATCCAAACCCAAGCCCCAAATCCAAGTAATATTTGGATTACATTAAAACTCCGTTTGGCACGTGAGATTAAAATTGAATAGAATTGATTGGATTGAAATGAAACAGATTGGATTGAATTGGATTGGAATGACAAATCACTATCTCATATTTGATAGAATTTAGGATTGGATTAAAAATGGTTCTATATTGTGTTTGGTGTAGGTTGAAATTTGATTGAAATAAAATTAATTTAAATACTTTATTATATACTTAAAATTAATTTTATGAAAAATTTGAAAAAAGAAAGACAAAAAATATTTTATTAATTTAATTACAAGGATTAATTTTAAATACTAAAATGTAGGTTAGATTTAGATTAGAATAAAATTAATTTAAATATATTATTATATGACATAGCTTATATTATATACAAAGTTAATAATGTTGTAAATAAAATAAATCCTATGAATCACTTTTCTAAAAAGTTATATTGATTTTTTTTAGAATTATATTATTTTAAAGTTTGAGTAAATAAATATTAATTTTAAAAAACTCTTATTATAATAATATTATTTCTAAATTTTTGACAAAAATTCATCCCATTGAATGGCAAGGGGAAGGGTGGGATTCAACAATCCCATGAGATTGGGATTCAAGTGAACTTGAGATTGGGATTACATTTCCAAACTGGTCACTCCAAACACGGAATTTGGGAGTTTGAGATATTTTCAATCTCAAACCCATGTCAATTCCCATGCACCAAACACTATCTAATTGATTGTTTGAGCGGTTACGTTACAATTATATTGTAACTGCTCTTGGCAGTTCACTCATATTTAAATGGAAGAGAGGAGGAGGAAGAGGGAGGTTGGTTGAGAGAAAGAGTGATTGAAGATACTGATAACAGAGTAGCAGGTTAGGTTAATTTTTCTCTTACTTTTTTTTTGTTTTTGGGGTGATTCTTTTTGTCCTTTTAATCTCTCCCTCTTTTTTTCCGTTTTGGGCTTCTCTTTATTTTTCTTTTTTAATTTCTTTTCAATTTTTTTCCAACTTCAATCACTAGCCACCAAATATTTATACATGAGTGGTTGGTAACCACTTAACCACGTGAAGTGGAGTGGTTACCAACCACTACTCTCGAGGCCGGTATGAAATATAAGGATTGAGCAGGGCAAAAAATTCGATATTTGACCTCTACATGTACTGATCAAAGTTCATTAATATTTTTATTTTTTCTTACTTTTGAAACTTTTTTCTTTTTTCTTTTTTTTTTTAAATTCTTATTTCTGGAACTTACATAAATTGACGTATAAATAATAACAAACTTCCATCCACTAATCAACGTGGGTCGTATATATATAACATATTTTAATAAGATAACATTAAGTCCAACAAGGTGGTGAATAAAAAATCAAATTATAAACACACTTCTTTTTTTTCTTTTTATCCTCGGATACTGAATTCCATTAACAAAATTTATAAAAACAGGGAGTGGAGTTAGTCGACTCGATTTGAGAGTAGGGAAAAAAAAATTAATCCAATACACCAAAATAATCCTATCCTATCCTATCTACTTCATCAAGCTCTTAAACCAAAATAACTTTTCCATTTCTTTCTACTATTTTTACACACTCCTACCAACTTTCTTTATCAATATATCTAAAGTTCCAAACAAAGTGATCCCTACCCTTTACAGTCCAGATAAATTCATCATCATCGTCAAGCACTATGGACGGTTTTGATCAAATCAGGACACACCCCTAAACTGTGATGGACCATATATAGGTTAAAAAGTAACACCTCCTAAGTCCATAATGAGTGTAATAGTTATCGAGTAGAATGTTAGATAGGAATTAAATAAAGCTTTAAATATGCCATTAATGAGTGTGATAGTGTTAGCCTCTCTCCAAAGGCCAACACCACAACTACTTGTACACACAAAATTTGAGTGAACATCCATGACTATGAGAACATGTTGTTACTTTCAGGGGAAAAAAAATGAACATGTTGTTGATGATGAAAACGATGTGTCTAATGTTTGTTTGTTTCTCAAGTGAAAAACCTAGACAAACTGGTTAGCCTCCCAATGCTTTCTGATAGTGTCGCATGCTTTTTTTTCTTCCCGCCTTTGTGCTCAAAACATCTTTTAATTATTTTTTGGTGCTCTCTATTTATTTATTTATTTTATGATTTGAATACATTTTTACAAAAATGCACATCCAAAATATTAAAAATAAATAAATAAAAAAAAAAAAAAAGTGAAACCACCACACACTCAATTTGGATGTTTCAGACAGGTTGAAAGTGGAATCTTTCTTTCATGTACATTTTCTTATTGCTTTATTGGCATGTGTCTTTATGATGTTATTTCTCTGGCGCGCGGGGGGGTGCGAGGGGTGTTACACTTTAACACGATTACTGGTAAACAACCCAGCTGTATGGGTGCTTCTTTTTAATGCCTCTTCTAATTGCCAAAACCAAAATCAATTTTTTTTTTCTCCTTTTAATGGATATTTAATGATGCTACAATCATTTTTTTTTTTAACTAAATATTAGCTTTCTAATTGTCATGTAGTTTTTTACTTAAATTCAAAGCTTCTTTATTCTTCCATTTCTACCTGTATATATTCATTTCCTTTGATAATTGTTTTCATCATTCAAAAGGGTTAGGTAAAGAAATATTTTTTGTATTTTATTTTATATGATTCTTCATTTTCTGATATGATAATTGTCGACGTCCGGATTCGGTCAACCAGGTTCTTGAAGTCTAAATTGCAAAATGGTGTTAGATGGTAAAGAAAATGAATAGTAGTGAAAGGAAGAAGCACCATTGCGATCAGGTTTTTACATGGCTTGGTCCAAGAAATAGCCTACGTCCACAACTGTTCTTTTGCTATTTCGGCAGAGTGACAGTATGTGCATTACTTGTCTTCTTATTTACAACAAATTTCTAGCCTTTATTTATAGAACAAGAGATTACAATGATGTTATAATAAAATAAGAGAGAAAATATGATTAATTACATTTCTTAAGACTAACATCTACCAAAAGTATGACTAATTTTTGTCAAAGCATGATCTGAATATCATCTCCATACCGAGTAGTTGAGATTTTTTTTAAATCAAACTGTTATCTCTAGAAGAATTAACGCATATGTCACGCCAGAAACTAAAATTTGTCTGACGGTTTTAACTATAGTTAACCGGTGATCTGAGAGTTGTAATAGCATATAGAGAGATCGTTTCCACAAGCTATTATGTCTGAGGTTTGTAGATTGTGAGCTTGGTCACACAGACTGAATATATGGAGAGTTGAGAACCTGAGTTCATGAGCTGATTGCTTGACGAGCTTAATCATTTGGCGAGCTGGGCAAGCAAGCAGAACCTTGGTTTATTAGGCCGATTTACTAGATCAATCTTGAGCTTTTACTAGCTCATTTAAGTAATCTCAAAAATACCCATAACAATAATTAATGTTTTCACAATATTTTGTACAAAATTACGGTTCACATTGTTTCATTTATATTTGCATTTAAAAGGTTGATATAAGCGAACCATTAAAATTTTTAAAACAAATGAAAGCTTTTTTTAGAAGCTGAATTAGTGAATGGTTGAGAAATTGAGATTGACAATTTGGTGAGAGAAGATAAGTCATTTGCAAGACTCTTTGCACAAAAAAGAATTGGTTCATGTTTATATTTTCATGATGTAACTTATAGTTACAGCCAACCAACAAGTTATCACTTTGGTCTCAACTATATATATATTAATTCTACCATCATTTTGATTATATATATATATATATATATATATATATACACACACACACGGATTATATATATGTTGTTATTTTCATTTTGATCATATAATTTGATGAATGTTGTAGGGGATAAATCATAATTGAGGATACCACAAAATGAGCACCACATATTCCTAGGGCCCCCATACAACAAAAGAGAGAGTAGCAAAAGTGTTGCATAGTAAATTATTTGTTGAATATAACATAATTAAATGCAGAGTTTTGCACTTGTGGTACTCGTTTTTAAGCGATGCCCTTGCTTTTAAACATGTGTATACCCTTTACAATTATATTTTAATTCTGGTTACCTAACTAGCTCACCCAAGGTCCACATTGGATGACACATGAGGTGTCGGTGCATGATATTGATATCGTTTTTATATGTATCCTTTTAGGGAAAGATCAGTTCTTTTGCCATTTTCAGCTCAGGTTGACTCATTTCACCTACATATTTCCACCTCATCACCGTATTCAAATGTTGACATGACATAATTAATTGAAATAAATTGTACCTCCGTAATTTATGTGATAATTTTACGGGTTTCCTTTAGATATGACCACATTTTTAGATCCAAGTTGAATATTCAATCTTTTTTTTTAAAAAAAAAAAATCTTAGAAGAATTACTGTTATAAGAGTTAAGTAAAGGAAGGTTGGTTTCTGAGATCTTGAAGTTCTCAGGAAGATAACTAAATTCTACAAGATTTTGGATTTTGTTGGATTGAGTTCCTTTTACAGAAAAAGGAAGAACCATAGAAGAAGAGAGTCGATGAGGAGTAATAGTAGTATCAGTAGAAGTAGAAGTAATGGATGTAGAAGCCATGTTTTGTGACAGATCTTTCGGTAATATCTTCACACACTGAATAACTCAAAACAGTTTAACTCCACAAAGGAGAATGCTTTCAAACAGATATGATATATGTGTATTAAGTGAACTAGGAATTATGTCCCGGAGTGGCCTTTGTCAGTCCATAGTGATAGGAACACCTCTTGCCACTATAATACTGTTATACCTTATTGTTTGAAAATATATTTTCTCTTTTTTTTAGAAGAGAGTCGATGAAGAGTAATAGTAGTATCAGTAGAAGTAGAAGTATTGGATGTAGAAGCCATGTTTTGTGACAGATCTTTCGGTAATATCTTCACACACTGAATAACTTAAAACAATCTTACTCCACAAAGGAGAATGCTTTTAAACAAATACGATATATGTGTATTAAGTGAACTAGCAATTATGTCTCGGAGTAACCCTTGCCAGTCCATGGTGATAGGAACACCTCTTGCCACTATAATACTGTTATACCTTACTGTTTGAAAATATTTTTTCTCTTTTTTTTAGAAGAGAATCGATGAGGAGTAATAGTAGTATCAGTAGAAGTAGAAGTACTGGATGTAGAAGCCATGTTTTGTGACAGATCTTTCGGTAATATCTTCACACACTGAAAAACTTAAAACAGTCTTACTCCATAAAGGAGAATGCTTTCAAACAGATATGATATATGTGTATTAAGTGAACTAGGAATTATGTCCTAGAGTGGCCCTTGCCAGTCCATGGTGATAGGAACACCTCTTGCCACTATAATACTGTTATACCTTACTGTTTGAAAATATTTTTTCTCTTTTTTCTAGAAGAGAGTCGATAAGGAGTAATAGTAGTATCAGTAGAAGTAGAAGTATTGGATGTAGAAGCCATGTTTTGTGACAGATCTTTCGGTAATATCTTCACACACTGAATAACTCAAAACAGTCTTACTCCACAAAGGAGAATGCTTTTAAACAGATATGATATATGTGTATTAAGTGAACTAGGAATTATGTCCCGGAGTGGCCCTTGCCAGTCCATGGTGATAGGAACACCTCTTGCCACTATAATACTTTTATATCTTACTGTTTGAAAATATTTTTTCTCTTTTTTTTAGAAGAGAATCGATGAGGAGTAATAGTAGTATCAGTAGAAGTAGAAGTACTGGATGTAGAAGCCATGTTTTGTGACAGATCTTTCGGTAATATCTTCATACACCGAAAAACTTAAAACAGTCTTACTCCATAAAGGAGAATGCTTTCAAACAGATATGATATATGTGTATTAAGTGAACTAGGAATTATGTCCCGGAGTGGCCCTTGCCAGTCCATGGTGATAGGAACACCTCTTGCCACTATAATACTGTTATACCTTACTGTTTGAAAATATTTTTTCTCTTTTTTCTAGAAGAGAGTTGATAAGGAGTAATAGTAGTATCAGTCGAAGTAGAAGTACTAGATGTAGAAGTCATGTTTTGTGACAAATCTTTCGGTAATATCTTCACACACTGAATAACTCAAAACAGTTTTACTCCACAAAGGAGAATGCTTTCAAACAGATATGATAGATGTGTATTAAGTGAACTAGGAATTATGTCCCGGAGTGGCCCTTGCCAGTCCATGGTGATAGGAACACCTCTTGCCACTATAATACTATTATACCTTACTGTTTGAAAATATTTTCTCTCTTTTTTTTAGAAGAGAGTTGATGAGGAGTAATAGTAGTATCAGTAGAAGTAGAATTACTGGATGTAGAAGCCATGTTTTGTGACAGATCTTTCGGCAATTTCTTCACACACTGAATAACTCAAAACAGTCTTACTCCACAAAGGAGAATGCTTTCAAACAGATATGATATATGTGTATTAAGTGAACTAGGAATTATGTCCCGGAGTGGCCCTTGCCAGTCCATGGTGATAGGAACACCTCTTGCCACTATAATACTATTATACCTTACTGTTTAAAAATATTTTCTCTTTTTTTTAGAAGAGAGTCGATGAGGAGTAATAGTAGTATCAGTAGAAGTAGAAGTACTGGATATAGAACCCATATTTTGTGACAGATCTTTCGGTAATATCTTCACACATCGAATAACTCAAAACAGTCTTACTCCATAAAGGATAATGCTTTCAAACAGATATGATATATGTGTATTAAGTGAACTAGGAATTATGTCCCGGAGTGGCCCTTGCCAGTCCATGGTGATAGGAACACCTCTTGCCACTATAATACTGTTATACCTTACTGTTTGAAAATATTTTTTCTCTTTTTTTTTAGAAGAGAGTCGATGAGAAGTAATAGTAGTATCATTAGAAGTAGAAGTACTGGATGTAGAAGCCATGTTTTGTGACAGATCTTTCGGTAATATCTTCACACACCGAATAACTCAAAACAGTCTTACTCCACAAAGGAGAACTTTCAAACAGATGTGATATATGTGTATTAAGTGAACTAGGAATTATGTCCCGGAGTGGCCCTTGCCAGTCCATGGTGATAGGAACACCTCTTGCCACTATAATACTGTTATACCTTACTGTTTGAAAATATTTTTTCTCTTTTTTTTAGAAGAGAGTCGATCAGGAGTAACAATAATATCAGTAGAAGTAGAAGTAGAAGTACTGGATGTAGAAGCCATGCTTTGTGACCGATTTTTCGGTAATATCTTCACACACTGAATAACTCAAAACAGTCTTACTCCACAAAGGAGAATGCTTTCAAACAGATATGATATATGTGTATTAAGTGAACTAGGAATTATGTCCCGGAGTGACCCTTGCCAGTCCATGGTGATAGGAACACCTCTTGCCACTATAATACTGTTATACCTTACTGTTTGAAAATATTTTTTCTCTTTTTTTTTCCAAATTTTTCATAAAATTAATTTTAAGGGACAAATCACAATGGAGGATACCACAAAATGAGCATCACATATTCCTAGGGCCCCTATACAGCAGAAGAGAGAGTAGCAAAAGTGTTGCTTAGTAAATTATTTGTTGAGTATAACATAATTAAAAGCAGAGATTTGCACTTGTGGTACTCATTTTTAAGCAATGCCCTTCCTTTTAAAACGTGTATACCCTTTTACAATTATATTTCAATTCTGGTTACCTAACTAGCTCACTCAAGGTCCACATTGGATGACACATAAGGTGTCAGTGCATTATATTGATATTGTTTTTGTATGTATCTTTTAGGGAAAGACAAGTTCTTTTGCCATTTTCAGCTCAAGTTGACTCACTTCACCTACATATTTCCACCTCATCACCGTATTCATATGTCGACATGCCATAATTAATTGAAATAAATTGTATCTCCATAATTTATGTGATAATTTTAAGGGTTTACTTTAGAAAGGACCACCTTTTTAGATCCAAGTTGAATATTAATTCTTTTTTTTTTTTTTAAATCTTAGAAGAATTACTGTTTTTGAATAAAAATATACTTGGTAAGACTAAAGGATTTAAAAAAAAAAAAAAAGGTTTGCTTTTCAACTTCAACCTCGAAAAATGTTTATTCCCACAATTTTCTATAATTTTAATTCATATGATCAACTACACACTCATAAAGTTTAATTTCAGGTGAATTAATCTAATTTTTATTTTTAGATGGGTCTAAGTTTATGTTTAATTTTTTATCTTTTGTTAAATTTTGATTATTGAACTGTTAAATTGATGTAAAAAAATTTATTATTAAATTATAATTAGTACGTATCTAAAAAACGTTAAAACAATTTTTACCAATGGTTTATATTTACATCTGGCAATTTGTAAGATTCTTATTGTTTAGCATGGTGGCCACTGGATAATTAAGGTAGTGGGTGTCTGCTAAGTTGGTTGTGTTTCTTATGTGTTGAAATATTTATGTATGATTTTTAATTGTATCCATACCGAGTTTATTTTGTTGTATCTTGCCAAGGTAATGGATGGTTTTGTTCCTTTTGATGAGGCTTTAACTATAACGAAGGGCTCTACCTTGCACGACCACTATCTATTACATAAAAATACACATTTTTACGTAACGATGGGCCCTACTCCTGCTACCAGGTCTCGGTCGTGCGGTTCTTATGGTGATCGGTCGGCCACTGCCATTGCTCGACTTTGACCCCGTGATTCTTGTGGCAAATACTGTCTCTTCCCTTATGGAGTTTTACTTGCCTCCCACACCTTTCGAACCTATGGCCTAAGGGTTAAGTATAAATAGGAAGCAATGTGTGTACCATCTGAGCTATACACTAAATGTACAGCTCGGAAAAGGCTTCCAAATAAGAGGAAACGATCCACACATAGATGAGGAAACTTTCCTCACATAGGAAGAAAAGAGAAAATCTCACATTTTTTATTGTTAGTAAGGGTGGAGTGCAATTATCGAACCTATGACTGGACATTAAAGGGGGTGCAACTGAACACCCCAAGCGCATGTACACACTCTATCGGTCCATCCAAAAACAAATGAGAGCCTACAAAGTTTAGAATTTTTAGAGTCTTTGTAACTGACGTGGACACACAATGTCACGCACTCGTAAGCCTCCTGTTGCTTCTTTTGCTCTGCTTTTTGTAATTTTCCTGATTATTACTCTAATTTATCATTAATTACTCCATTTTTAATTTAGTTTTTAACACATTTCATTTAATTTTAATATAATTAATGACCATTTTATTAAATTTTACATTATATTTAAACATATATGATTTGATAATAGTTTCGTCATCTTAAAAGTTAGGCTTAATTGTAATGACATACCCTGTGTTTTGATGTAAAAGCTTAATATTCAACTAATGTGAGTAATGGCAGCAGCCCCCTATAACGTTAACGCTGGGTCGTTAGAATCTAAGAAAAGAAGGACAATGTTGTAATTTTACAAGGAAATGAAAGAAAATAATAAATTAAAATGTCCGTGTACAGATATCTGAAATCAAGTCATCTCATTTCATTTCCATCTGACACCATTTCCTTTGGCGCGCATACAACAACCTTGCTTGGCGCCAAATGCGGCCTATATTACACAACTCTTAACACATTTTGTTGAAGAAACTTGAAGAAAGTATGCATGTCATCTGAACAAAGAACAAGGTCTGGTTTTGATTAAGGAAAAGGTATGCATGTCATGTAAACTTATTTTTGTGTTGTCCATTTTACACTTATTTTTTAAACTTTTGCAGAATATCATGATATTGTGTGGCTTTTATATGAACTAGAGTTTGAAACCTGTAAAAGTATGGAAAAAGAAAGGGTTTGATGAATGGGTGTTACTTGTTTGGCATCTTCGTAAGTATTGCTAAGGAAAACTTTTAATAATTGAGAATGATTAGTGAGAAAATTGATTCATAAAACAATAGGGTTTAGATAACTACTAACTGGAGATTTTTTTTTTATTATTCATTTTTGTTTTATAGTTTTGTTGAAGATGGGTGATTATTGCAAAACTTGGTAGTTTTGTTTACACTTGTGAAGAAAAAAAAAATAATTTCACATGGGAACTTATATGAGTTGTTTAGGTACAGAGGTTGTGTAAGGTAGGATTAGGATGCATATTGTTTGGTTTTATGACATTATATTTGTTAATATTTAGTTCATAAAAAAGTTCATTCCTTGTTATGGCTATATGTACAAAGTTTGGTTTACTCAAGTGTATATATACGAGGATTGAGTCATTTGTGTTTATAAATGTGCAGTGCCTTATGTTTGAAAATTAAAGATTTATCATTGTGTTGTGTGGGGTATTATTAGAGACATTGTTTATATATATAACTTGAATATTATGATTAGGAGCTGTTGTATTTATGATTATATATACTGAGAATTATTGTATTGACAAGTTAATATTTATCATGCAATTATGTATGTAGGTAAGGGATTATATACATGTTGTTTTATTTGTATACATACAAAGACAAACAAGTACTTGCTTTTGAATGCACACATTATAATATGCAAAACACACAATATAGTTTTGTACCACACACACACACAATCATGGCATATGTATGCTGTCATGTGGTATAATTAATTTAGTTAGTGTACAACAATATTATTGTTAAGTTTTAGTAATTGTTTTTTTTTTTTATATGTTTCTTACACAATATAAAGATGGTACACTTCAACATCAGTGCCAAGTTCTTAGGCAACCAAGTTGAATTTAGGGTACCAAATTCAGAGATGTACACATTGGCAGAGATGTGGGCTGATGTGTACATGTACACTTGTTCAAGCATGCCAACCCAAGATGAAATGTTTTCAGCTGAAGTGAAATTTCCATGGAATGGTGAATACAAACCGATGCGAAATGATGATGAGTTACAAACTAGTGGTAATGTTACAATTCCAAATCATTCCAGAGCTAATGTAGGTAACTATTTAAGTAGTCTATGTTATATATATTGAAAAAATAGTAGTTCATGTTATTGAAATTAGTCATACATAGTAATTGCATTTTTAGCTTCACATCTCATACATTGTTTTACTTCTTGTAGGAACAGTTGCAGGGTTAGACATTGATTGGAGTGGACTCTTCTAGGACAGGGTTCCTAATCCTACTATTTATTTTAAAGTTTAAGTACTAGTTTATTTTACTTTCTGTTGATGCTGCCTTTTGAAGTATTTTGGGTTTTTTGTTGCTGCAATATCTTGTACAAGTGGTCTAAGTTGTGGGATGGGATTTTGCATATGGTGAGATTTGTTGAAATTTTTGTGCCAGCCCAGATTATGGTGAAGTTTTTGTGCTTCCTAGTGGAGGATATAGTGGTATATGGCTTAACAGTCTTTGGTGTTAATAGTTGTATGGCTTTTGTAAATATGCAATGGCTGGTGTTGCATATATGGGTTTATTGATCACAGATGAACCTCTTTTTTGCTTGTCAGGTAAATGGTTTTGTATTACAGCACAGAAGAGTACATATACATGTTTATGCAGCTTAGTTTCATTACTCTCATGGCTGTGCTGTTAGATGTACAAGGGCAGTTAGTAGTTTAGATTTACCTTGTACATAGGCAGCATGTGTCGTTTGATACAGCAGATGTTGTACATGTTTAAGCATAGATTGTAATGACTTATGGACATGTAATCTAATGCATAACTATTATTACTTTACTCATCTTTTACATTGTTAATTATAATTATGCTAGACATGCATATTACATGAAATTATCTAGTCACTTTTCTGAAGTGACACTACAATCATTAATACAATAACAAATAAGAATATTTTCAGAATCTGATATATGTTATTGTAAAGCAACAGTCATACCCAATCATACCATTTTGAAGTGTTTGGGTCATTTTTTTTATAAAAGTGTGGGTGTAAATGCAAGATTAAAATATAAATATATACACCTCACTTACCTGTTACAACTTAAGGGCATACAAGACTTTTCAAAACAAATTTCAATTTGACCGTTAAATGTGATGGTCAACGTTAATATCAAGGGAGGCTGCTGCTATTATTGAGATTAGTTGAACATTAAGCTTTTACATCAAAACATAGGTTATGTTAGTGCAATTAACCCTTTTTTAAAACTTTTGCAGTGCAACACTACATTTCAGTGACTATGAGATCATGTTATTTTCGGGAAAAAAAAAATAGTTACTTACATGGTCAAACTGCGATAGGATTTGAGAGGTTAGCTTCCGGCGAGCCTTCTTGCTGCTGTCTCCAAGCTATGTTTTAAGATCCCACCTAAACTACAAAACCCGACCAAGGAATTCTTTTACAAAACTCAAAAACAAAAACAAAAAAGAAAAACAAAACAGAGGCCACACACCGAGAGATCCAGAGGCCACACACCGTGATGCAGAGGAGGAGAGCGAAAGCAGAGGCCACACACCGAGAGATCCAGAGGCCACACACCGTGATGCAGAGGAGGAGAGCGAAAGCACCGAGTGATGATGCAGAGGTGAGCGAAAGCACACAGCGAGAGACGATGACTAATGAAACCACTTATGTCAAAGCGGTCGGTCGGTCAGAAGAAAACTGAAGAAACACAAAAAGAAAAAGAAAGAAAGAATGGGAGACAGCAAAGAGAAGCCCAACCACTTATGTCCAAAGTGGTCGGCAGAAGAAACTGAAGAAACCCAAAAAGAAAAAGAAAGAAGGAATGGGAGACAGCAAAGAGATGCCCGAAATTGAAAAAAAGTGAAAGAGATAATAAAAAAGAGAAAAAGAATCACCCAAAAACAGAAAAAAGTAAAAGAAAAATTAAACATCAAAGCGAAAGGTGAGAGATGAGATTTTTCACATGGGAATGCGTTGGGAATGAGTATTTCATTTTCATTTTTTTGAAGTTTTTGAAGTTTTTGCAGATACAGAGACGGAGAGTGTGTGTGTGCGTGTGTGGAGTTGAGGGGGACACTAAACCCAGTAGAGTCCAGACTCCAGACGACAAACCGGGCCAACCCGTAAACTTCATGGGTCGGTTCAAATAACAGAGATGGGTCAAATACCTGACTGGATCAGGCTTGAATGTATTTGGAATCGGAACAGGCTTGGATTGAAATATATTTGAGTAACGCTACTTGCACCCCACTATAATTGTACGTGCACCTCCTTTTTGTATATACACTCTATTAAAGATTGTTTAATAAATTATAAATTATAACTATGACTCACTTAATTAGATGAATTTAGTAAAAATGTGTACAAAAAGTTTTAGAAGGGTGTAAATATGTACACTCAGTACATTTTTTCTTTAAAGAACCCAATAGCAGATTTTAGTAACTTTTAGATTGGATCACATAGGTTTTAAACCGGAGTGAATTAAAGAGTGTGGTATTTATATCTCACTAAATTATGTATACACTCCTTTTACAAGTATATTCTATTATTATTATCTTTGTTTGAAAAAGATTGTTTTAAGAAATTATAACCTAGTTAATATGAAGAATATTATTTTTTTAAATTATATTGTATATATATATAAATAGATATCATAAAAATTTGAATAATGATAAACATCCAATATTTTTATCTAAATTTTTATTAATCTTACTAGCAGTTGATAAATTATTAAAATTATTGGGCTTGAAGTTGACAGGACAATTTACACCATAATGACATTAATTTGTATATAATATTAGGAGAGAAAAGTTGGATAAAAGTATTAAATGTTTAATGTTATCCTAAAAATTATTTGTTTTACATATATTAGATAAAGGAGTGTACATATAATTGGAAGAGATTTAGATATTAATAGGGAAATTTATAGTTTTTATCCAAATAAAAAGAAACTTTTTGTTTTTACCCCGTATTTTAAAAAAATTTATTTTTAACCCCTCAAACAAATTAATTTCATTGTATACCCAAGATTACGAAAATACCCTTAAGTTTCTATTACCCAAATACCCAACATTAAAATTACGAAACTAACCTTCTTCTTCCTCACAACATCCTCCATGTTTTCTCTTCTCAATTATTCTCCATTAATGGTTTATGAGATTTGATTCACCATTGATTGTCTATATTTCCTCTTCTTCTTCTTTCTCACAATAGCCATTGAAAGATTTTGAACATTCAAGTTTCATCCATTGAAAGATTTTAAGATTTTTGAAGTATTTGCTTGTCAAAGGATTAGTATATGTTTTTTCGGTTAGTTTTTGAGTTATTTTGTTCATATTCGTATGCTAAAACACTATAAGAATGTATTGGTTGTAATGATTTTGATATTTGTTATCTGCGACAAAAACTGTAAAATCTGCGACGAAATCGGTTTTTCATGACTGATAATCGGTTTTTCAGTAAGCGTATCGGTTTTTCAGGGACCCGAAAAACCGATCGGTTTTTCGGGTCCTTGAAAAACCGATCGGTTTTTCGGGATCGGTTTTTCATGACTGATAATCGGTTTTTCAGTAGGCGTATCGGTTTTTCAGGATCGATTTTTTAGGGACCCGAAAAACCGATCGATTTTTCGGGATCAATTTTTTAGGGACCCGAAAAACCGATCGGTTTTTCGGGATCGGTTTTTCAGGGACCCGAAAAACCGATAACGATTTTTCGGGTCCCTGAAAAATCGATAACGGTTTTTTAGGTCACTGAAAAACCGATAACGGACTGTGAAAAACCGATAATCGATTTTTCAAATCAGTGAAAAACCGATAATGGACTGTGAAAAACCGAAATCGGTTTGTTGATTTTATTGATTAATGATTTACTAATTTTCAATAAAATCAATCAATCAATCAATAAATTGGTCTATGCAATAAAATCAAATTATCAATCAACAAAATCAATAAATCATTGGTTAGTAATTTATGTCAATAAATCATTAGTTAGTAAAATTAGTAAATCATTAATCAATCAATCAATCAATCAATCAATAAATTGGTCTATGCAATAAAATCAAATTATCAATCAACAAAATCAATAAATCATTGGTTAGTAATTTATGTCAATAAATCATTAGTTAGTAAAATCAGTAAATCATTAATCAATAAATAAATCAATCAATCAATAAATTGGTCTATACAATAAAATCAAATTATCAATCAACAAAATCAATAAATCATTGGTTAGTAATTTATGTTAATAAATCATTAGTTAGTAAAATCAGTAAATCATTAATCAATAAATCAATCATTCAATCGGTCCATACAATAAAATCAATAAATCATTGGTTAGTAAAATCGATAAATTATTAATCAATAAAATCAATCAATAAATCGGTCCATACAATAAAATTAAGTTATCAATTAATAAAATCAATAAATCATTGGTTAGTATAATCGATAAATCATTAATCAATAAATCAATCAATAAATCGGTCCATACAATAAAATCAAGTTATCAATCAATAAAATCAATAAATCATTGGTTAGTAATTTATGTCAATAAATCATTAGTTAGTAAAATCAGTAAATCATTAATCAATAAATCAATCATTCAATCGGTCCATACAATAAAATCAATAAATCATTGGTTAGTAAAATCGATAAATTATTAATCAATAAAATCAATCAATAAATCGGTCCATACAATAAAATCAAGTTATCAATTAATAAAATCAATAAATCATTGGTTAGTATAATCGATAAATCATTAATCAATTAATAAATCGGTCCATACAATAAAATCAAGTTATCAACTAATAAAATCAATAAATCATTGGTTAGTATAATCGATAAATCATTAATCAATAAATCAATCAATAAATCGGTCCATACAATAAAATCAAGTTATCAATCAATAAAATCAATAAATCATTGGTTAGTAATTTATGTCAATAAATCATTAGTTAGTAAAATCAGTAAATCATTAATCAATCAATCAATCAATCAATCAATAAATTGGTCTATACAATAAAATCAAATTATCAATCAACAAAATCAATAAATCATTTGTTAGTAATTTATGTCAACAAATCATTAGTTAGTAAAATCAGTAAATCATTAATCAATAAATCAATTAATCAATCAATAAATTGGTCTATACAATAAAATCAAATTATCAATCAATAAAATCAATAAATCATTGGTTAGTAATTTATGTCAATAAATCATTAGTTAGTAAAATCAGTAAATCATTAATCAATAAATCAATCAATCAATCAATAAATTGGTCTATACAATAAAATCAAATTATCAATCAACAAAATCAATAAATCATTTGTTAGTAATTTATGTCAACAAATCATTAGTTAGTAAAATCAGTAAATCAATCAATCAATCAATAAATTGGTCTATACAATAAAATCAAATTATCAATCAATAAAATCAATAAATCATTGGTTAGTAATTTATGTCAATAAATCATTAGTTAGTAAAATCAGTAAATCATTAATCAATAAATCAATCATTCAATCGGTCCATACAATAAAATCAATAAATCATTGGTTAGTAAAATCGATAAATTATTAATCAATAAAATCAATCAATAAATCGGTCCATACAATAAAATCAAGTTATCAATTAATAAAATCAATAAATCATTGGTTAGTATAATCGATAAATCATTAATCAATAAATCAATCAATAAATCGGTCCATACAATAAAATCAAGTTATCAATCAATAAAATCAATAAATCATTGGTTAGTAAAATTGATAAATTATTAATCAATAAATCGGTCCATACAATAAAATCAAGTTATCAATCAATAAAATCAATAAATCATTGGTTAGTAAAATCGATAAATCATTAATCAATAAAATCAATCAATAAATCAGTCCATACAATAAAAGCAATGTCCGATTTATTGATCGATTTTATTGATTAATGATTTATCGATTTTACTAAGAGCATCTCCAATGCAAATATGGATTGTCTTTTAAAAAAAATGGACACATCATCAATGTCAAGGAAATGTGCATCATATGTGGCATAAATATTAATTGATAGACACTCAAATCTAAAAGGGCTCTCCAATGCTAGTCTATTCATTTCAATAATGAATAGTCAAAGAATAATATATCATTAAAGTAAATTATTATAAAATATTATTTTATGGAAGTTTTAATTATTTATTGCTGACATGGCTATCAAGGAGGCTCTCTAGAAATAGACATTGATGTTGACAGCCTCTATTTTTTTTTTTGCCACGTCAGCTTGATAGTAGTTATAGAAGTTTGCATTGGAGAGCTTAATTTTAACACTCTATCAATTTATCCTACGTGGCACTCCATTTTTTCACAATCCATACTTGCATTGGAGATGCTCTAACCAATGATTTATTGATTTTATTGTATAGACCGATCGAATGATTGATTTATTGATTAATGATTTACTGATTTTACTAACTAATGATTTATTGACATAAATTACTAACCAATGATTTATTGATTTTGTTGATTGATAATTTGATTTTATTGCATAGACCAATTTATTGATTGATTGATTGATTTATTGATTAATGATTTACTGATTTTACTAACTAATGATTTGTTGACATAAATTATTAACCAATGATTTATTGATTTTGTTGATTGATAATATGATTTTATTGTATAGACCAATTTATTGATTGATTGATTGATTTATTGATTAATGATTTACTGATTTTACTAACTAATGATTTGTTGACATAAATTACTAACCAATGATTTATTGATTTTGTTGATTGATAATTTGATTTTATTGTATAGACCAATTTATTGATTGATTGATTGATTTATTGATTAATGATTTACTGATTTTACTAACTAATGATTTATTGACATAAATTACTAACCAATGATTTATTGATTTTGTTGATTGATAATTTGATTTTATTGTATAGACCAATTTATTGATTGATTGATTTATTTATTGATTAATGATTTACTGATTTTACTAACTAATGATTTGTTGACATAAATTACTAACAAATGATTTATTGATTTTGTTGATTGATAATTTGATTTTATTGTATAGACCAATTTATTGATTGATTGATTGATTTATTGATTAATGATTTACTGATTTTACTAACTAATGATTTGTTGACATAAATTACTAACCAATGATTTATTGATTTTGTTGATTGATAATTTGATTTTATTGTATAGACCAATTTATTGATTGATTGATTGATTTATTGATTAATGATTTACTGATTTTACTAACTAATGATTTGTTGACATAAATTACTAACCAATGATTTATTGATTTTGTTGATTGATAATTTGATTTTATTGTATAGACCAATTTATTGATTGATTTATTGATTTATTGATTAATGATTTACTGATTTTACTAACTAATGATTTGTTGACATAAATTACTAACCAATGATTTATTGATTTTATTGATTGATAATTTGATTTTATTGTATAGACCAATTTATTGATTGATTGATTTATTTATTGATTAATGATTTACTGATTTTACTAACTAATGATTTGTTGACATAAATTACTAACCAATGATTTATTGATTTTGTTGATTGATAATTTAATTTTATTGTATAGACCAATTTATTGATTGATTGATTGATTTATTGATTAATGATTTACTGATTTTACTAACTAATGATTTGTTGACATAAATTACTAACCAATGATTTATTGATTTTGTTGATTGATAATTTGATTTTATTGTATAGACCAATTTATTGATTGATTGATTGATTTATTGATTAATGATTTACTGATTTTACTAACTAATGATTTATTGACATAAATTACTAACCAATGATTTATTGATTTTATTGATTGATAACTTGATTTTATTGTAGAGACCGATTTATTGATTGATTTATTGATTAATGATTTATCGATTATACTAACCAATGATTTATTGATTTTATTAATTTATAACTTGATTTTATTGTATGGACCGATTTATTGATTGATTTTATTGATTAATAATTTATCGATTTTACTAACCAATGATTTATTGATTTTATTGTATGGACCGATTGAATGATTGATTTATTGATTAATGATTTACTGATTTTACTAACTAATGATTTATTAACATAAATTACTAACCAATGATTTATTGATTTTGTTGATTGATAATTTGATTTTATTGTATAGACCAATTGATTGATTGATTGATTTATTGATTAATGATTTACTGATTTTACTAACTAATGATTTATTGACATAAATTACTAACCAATGATTTATTGATTTTGTTGATTGATAATTTGATTTTATTGCATAGACCAATTTATTGATTGATTGATTAATGATTTACTAATTTTACTAACTAATGATTTATTGACATAAATTACTAACCAATGATTTATTGATTTTATTGATTGATAATTTGATTTTATTGCATAGACCAATTTATTGATTGATTGATTGATTTTATTGAAAATTAGTAAATCATTAATCAATAAAATCAACAAAACGATTTCGGTTTTTCACAGTCCATTATCGGTTTTTCACTGACTTGAAAAATCGATTATCGGTTTTTCACAGTCCGTTATCGGTTTTTCAGTGACCTAAAAAACCGTTATCGATTTTTCAGGGACCCGAAAAATCGTTATCGGTTTTTCGGGTCCCTGAAAAATCGATCCCGAAAAACCGATCGGTTTTTCGGGTCCCTGAAAAACCGATCCCGAAAAACCGATCGGTTTTTTAGGGACCCGAAAAACCGATCTGTTTTTCGGGATCGGTTTTTCAGGGACCCGAAAAACTGATCGGTTTTTCGGGTCCCTGAAAAACCGATACGCCTACTGAAAAACCGATTATCAGTCATGAAAAACCGATTTCGTCGCAGATTTTACAGTTTTTGTCGCAGATAACAAATATCAAAATCATCACAACCAATACATTCTTATAGTGTTTTAGCATACGAATATGAACAAAATAACTCAAAAACTAACCGAAAAAACATATACTAATCATTTGACAAGCAAATACTTCAAAACTCTTAAAATCTTTCAATGGATGAAACTTGAATGTTCAAAATCTTTCAATGGCTATTGTGAGAAAGAAGAAGAAGAGGAAATATAGACAATCAATGGTGAATCAAATCTTATAAACCATTAATGGAGAATAATTGAGAAGAGAAAACATGGAGGATGTTGTGAGGAAGAAGAAGGTTAGTTTCGTAATTTTAATATTGGGCATTTGGGTAATAGAAACTTAAGGGTATTTTCGTAATCTTGGGTATACAATGAAATTAATTTGTTTGAGGGGTTAAAAATAAATTTTTTTAAAATACGGGATAAAAACAAAATTGAGCTTCTTTTAATGGGTATTTGTTGTAATTTCCACATATTAATATTGTTCAAAATGAATGAAATTGAACTTGAATCCGACTAGATCAAGTGCATCAAAGGACTTTGATGCCAATAATTTGGATTGATTTTAACTATAACTAAATTAAGACGTTATCAAATTGATTTGACCATTTGCAACCAAAATCAAACAATTTAGCTGTCAAAACCAAACCAATAAAATTGTGTGGTTCTGTTTGATTTATTAGTAGGAGTCTGTAAATATTATAGGTAGTATATTTCTCTTTTTCATACATTCAACCTTTTTCTAAAAGTATATATAATATTATTTGTACGAGTAGCTAAATTCTAATTCATACAAATTAAATTTAATAAGTATGCAAGAAAGTCATATTATGGGTAGATTATCAATAAACACTTATATAATATATACTTTCTAGGAATATTCTTAAAAAAGAAAGCAGTAATTCAATGCTTATAAAAATATAAATCAAACTAATTTTCTTGAATAGAAGTAAATCAGCTTAAAGCATGTCCTGTGGTTTGCATTAGGTTATTCAATTCCAAAAGATACAATTCACAAGTCATTCCTAGGGGTGGGTGAAAAATCGGGAATCGAACCAAACCGGCTCAAACCGATAATATCGATTTTTAATTTGTATTTGGTTCGGTTCGGTTTTTTATGTTAAAAATAAAATTTTTTGGGTTTTGACTCAGTTTTGGGTCAAAAAAATCGACCTAATTTGAAATTGAATTGAAATCCAATAATTGGGATATAAAAGGCTCACAATTTAAAAAAAAAAAAAAAACATACCAATTCAACTCAAAACCCGAACAGAACCAATCTAAGTCGATTCTGTTCGATTTATTTATATAATTTAATTCAGTTTGATTTTCTATTTAAAAAGCCTACTTTTTTTTTTTTGTTTGATTTGATTTTGCCTAAAACCAAAGCGAACCAAACTGTGCCCATCCCTAGTCATTTTAAACTGTTTGGGCTACTTTTAAATAGTACGATGCGCTTAGTTTTTTTAACCAAGCTAATATGTCTAAAAGTAGTTATTACTTCATAAGACATTGGATGTAATAAATATGTAACCGACTGCTATAAAGAAAAATTATATATAAGAAAAACTATTATTGAAAATTTCATTGTGAACAAAACAAGTAAGAAATAAATAGGATTATAATGTAAAAAATTGAAAAGAATGTCAGAAACTGGAAAAGCACGCCTAGTGGGACTCGAACCCGCAATCGCCTGATTAGAAGTCAGACGCCTTATCCATTAGGCCATGGGCGCTTACGCTGAACAAGACCTTTTTATATCTATAATTTTGTCCTCGTCAACAATTAATTTTCTTAAAATATTAATTTTTAAAAGTGAAAAGACAAAAAGGACCGAATTTCGTAATCAAGGTCACTAAATAGTTCGTATTTATTAATGCATGGTTTAACCTAAAGTAGACATTTTCTCTAAAATTAAGTTAGAAAAACCTTATTTTGTATTTACAAAAAAAAAAAAAAAAACTTTGTTTTATTGTTAATAAAACAAAAAACCCATTCGACTTTGCCGTTCACTCGACTATGATTTATTTTCTATTACCCAGATTTGATTTTTAATTTCTACAATTAAATTAGATAAAATATACGATCTTTGAATATATACATATGAGTGTATATATATATATATAAGCAACTTGTTTGTAGGGGTCCCTATTTATAATCAATAATAAATAAAATAAATTCAATTATCATCCAGTAATAATTGAACTTTGTACAATAATTATTCAATACACTTTCATACAGAAAGTCTTTGTTTAATATAACAATAACAATCAAATTCCAATGATTACACCCGAAATGGGAAAAAAAAAAAAGAAAAATCCATGAAAAAGAAGAAATTTTAATTTAGTCCCTAATGTTTAATAAAATATTATTTTTTTATAGACGTTTACATTTCGAATTCCTATCATCCTTAATATTTCGAAAATGTATCAATTTAGTCATTCTGACAAAAAAATGACAATCAAACATGACAGAAATGATAATCAAACATGACAGAAATAACAAAAAAATGGATTTACCATTGATATAATTTAAAATAGTTAAAATGACGTAATTACCATTTTAAAAATTGATAATTACAAAATAAACATTTCATTATTATAAAATTGTTATTGACCACCTTCCAATCAAATTGTGACACATTATGAAATCAATTTCATCTTCTACATTCTTTAAATCATCATCTCTATCATTTTCATCAAATCAACATCACCTAAATTAAACATCAACATCAAACCAAATATTTCCTAAAACATAAAAAAAAAAAGTTTATGCAAATTAAAAAATATGTTTATGTAAATTAAAAAAAAAAAAAATTGGAGATCGCATATCAATCTCCACTGTCGAAGACTGGAGACCCTCTGATCTCCTCGTTAGAGACCTGGTCTTCAACTAGAAACCTCTCTAGACATTGGAGACTTGATGGAGCTTCATAGCGTCTCTGGTGATGGAGATTAGTTGGTCTCCAACGTGGAGACCAAGTCGGAGACTAGGTTTGGTTTATAGCTTGGTTTTCATTCTAATGATGGAGACCGGTTTTCTGGTCTTTCTCATTAGAAGGAGAATGGTGAATTCAAAATATAAATGTTAGTAAAAAAAAATAATATTTTACTAAATGTTAGGGACTAAATTAAAATTTTTCCTAAAAACTTGCATGAGATTTGGTATAATCTATAAATTATAGGTATAATCCCAATTTGCCCAATAGTTTAAAATAATCCCTAATCTAGTTTCTAAAAATCTCATTATACCCCTTATGTTAACTCCGTTAGTAAGAGGTGGAGTGTGATCATCACAGTGTGCGAAAAGATTAAACTGTCCCCAATTATAAATAAAAAAATAAAAAATAATTAAATTTTTTTTATGCATTAAAATTAAAAAATAATAATAATAAAGTAGAGATCCAATCTATCTCCATGGTTTATCAAAAGTTGATGAATTGTAAAGATCTAATATGAAGATTCCATCTCTAGTATACTGTATCTTATTCTTCTTAACATGAAAAACATCATCCTTACCCATTCAACCAATTTAGACATCTTCACTCATCTTCATTCAACAATCTATTAAACCACATCATTATCAACAATAAACACTATCATCATTAAACCTTTGACACTGTAATAATAATAACATCAAATATAACAGCAACATTGAAAAAAAAAAAAAAAACACAACTTTTTGAGCTTTCAATATAAGAAAAGAATTTCTGGGTTTCTGGCACTGAAACCTAGAAATACATGGGTTTCAGGCACTATAAACCTAATAATTTTTAGGTTTTTGTTGAAAACTCAGAAATTTTAAGGTTTTCAATACTAAAAACCCAAAGAATTATGGGTTTCTATGCTGAAAACCCATTGATTTATGGGTGTTTGGATCTCTGAGTTTTTGACGGAAACTTTGTTTGGATTTTCGTTGATTGAAGTCTCCATCGACGGAGGGATATTAGTGATTTCTTAAAGTAAGGGGGGATTTTAACTATTTCATCGGTCTACAAAATTGAGATTATCTCTAAATTATACGAGGATAAATTAAAAAAACAAGGAAAAACAGAGAAAATGACTTTGTCAGAAATAGAAAGGAAAAAGGACGGGTGGCGCAATATTAAAGCGAGTATAGTAGGTTACTAAAAATGTGAGTGAGTGTCTTTGGTTTCATCGACCTCAAACATCCAAGTAAGCTCCGGCGTATTTCCCCACACTTTCTCGCTCTAATTTCCGAGAAAATTCTTGTTTCTTTTCTCTTTCTTCTTCTTCTAAATAATAACACACCTCAAATCGCTCTCTGTTTCTGTTCGTTGCGAGGACAAGACAAGACAACAATGGCGTCGGTTTCATCAACTGTGGCCGCAGCAGCTTCGGCTTCTTCTTCAATCTCGCCTTCCAAAAACGCCTCCAGTTTACTCCATAATTACCATTCTGCCACTGTCTCCTTCCGCCTCCTTTCCAAGCCCCGACCGCCCCGATTCTTCACCAAGGTCATGGGATTTGGATTTTCTGTTTGTGTTCTGTTCTGTTTTGTTTAGTTTTGGATTTGAATGTAGAAATGAGAGAGACTTGGCGAGGAAAATTGTGGATTTTGAGGTTTGAAATTTATGAGACTTGATTTGGTTGTTAGAATTGGAACACTTTTTTTTTAGAGAGATTGGAATTGGAAACTTGAGGTGGGTTTGGATTTGGAAGTTGAATTGAGAGAGATTTGGTTAATTAGATATGATGTGTAGGTTAGAATTAGGAAGTTGAGATGAGGGAGATTTGATGAAGAAAAATTGAAAAATTAGACTCTTGTTAGATTGTGAGAAATTTAAGTGGGTTTTGATACATGAGACTTGATTTGGTTTAGTTGGCTACAATGGGTGGATTAGAATTGGAAACTTAAAAAGGATTTGAATTAGAAACTTGAAAATGAAGAAAATAGGAAATTTATAGTCTTGTTGTAAGTTTGTTAAAATTTGAGCGAGTTTTGATTTGGTTGCGTTGGTGGTAGGAGGTTTGCATCCAAAAGACACTCAAGATCTTAGGTTCAAACCTTAGGACATTACTTACCCTACGGGGCAAAAAGGATAAAATCCTATGAGGACAAATGAGCGAAGGATTGGACTGAGATCCGAACATCTTATGAGACTTGATTTGGCTATTTAGCTATAATGTGTAGGTTAGAATCGGAACGTTGTTATGATAATCTTTTAATTGAGGTTATAATTGGAAACTGTAAGCGGGTTTGAATTAGAAAGTTGATGTGAGAGAGATTTGATTAAGAAAATAGGAAATTTGGACTCTTGTATGTTTGAAGAAGTTTTGTTTTAAGCTGTGGTATATCAGTCATGATTTGGTTAATTAGAATGATTGATGAATTGGGGTCCAATGTTATAGATTTTGGGTGTTAATGTGAAGTCTGAATGGATCTTGAAATGCTCAAGTGGGTTGATTAGATTAGCACTGAGTCTTTTTGTCGGATGGATAATTGCTTATGGTTTACTTATAATGAGAATGAATGAGTCTGTCATGTTTTAAGACAGCGGCAAGGCATGTTTAGGGCATACCTTTTTCTCAGTCACTTTATGTCTCATTTTTAATGAAGCTAAAGTGTAATTTGTCAGTGCTAAGAGATTGTGCATTCGTTTCAGTAGGCTGATGAGCATATTTGGTTGTTTTCTCCCTGACTAGATCCTAGGGGCAATTGTTGTAAATGTATGTGAAGTAAAGGATCATGAGTGTGTGATAATTCGAAGTCTGACACTAATGTGTGTTGTGTTCAGGGTTTGCAGCCTAGTTGGAGAAGTTCCAGTGTGGTGAGAGCACAATTGAAAGAGGTAAGGTTGTTTCAATGGTTTTCGTTAGTGGATCTGTTTTCGAATTTTCGTTCCTTCCTGGACATGCTTTTGGGATCATCTGTTGCCTTCAAGGTTGCAGCTACATCCCCCAAAAAATCGGAACTATCATCTGTTCAAGCAAAGGACTCCAAGACATCAAATGAGCCTTCTCCAGCAACTTTGGCAACAGAGGAATCTATTTCAGAGTTCATCTCTCAAGTTGCAAGTCTTGTCAAGTGAGCAAGTTCTGTCTTTTAGTTCCTTACCATCCTTTAGATCATGATTGGAAAAGCTGACGTTTCATCTGCATTTTCAGACTTGTTGATTCAAGAGACATAGTGGAGTTGCAGTTGAAACAGCTGGACTGTGAAGTAATTATCCGGAAAAAGGAGGCATTGCCACAACCACTGTCTCCTCCCCCGATGGTTATGATGCACTCACCCTCCCTCTGTAATGCCACAAGCCTCACCTGCACCTTCCGCACCAGCTCCTTCTTCGACTCCATCCCCACCACCTTCTCCTTCTGCTGCCAAATCAGCCAAGTCATCTTCTCCATCTCTTAAATGTGCCATGGCAGGTACATTCTACCGATGTCCAGGGCCTGGTGAACCACCATTTGTAAAGGTCTGTGACTATCTTGTATTCAAACCATGATACCTGTATTAGCAATATATCTAAATTTTGCTGCTGCACATTTTTCTTATTGGCTGACATGAGCAGCTTTTCCCTAGGTTGGAGACAAAGTACAGAAAGGCCAGGTGGTGTGCATCATTGAGGCTATGAAATTGATGAATGAAATAGAAGTGAGTTCTATTCTCTGCTGTTCTGTTTTTACTTTTTCATAAAATGACTTTTTTCTTTTCTTATCTTATTGTTATTGTTTTACTTGTGAGTAGATTATTTTGACTTCCTTCCCTGCTTAAAATATGATGAATTTGATTTGGTTGGATCAGAAATATGCACGGGTCACAGTTAGTCATTCTATCTTAACAAGCCAGCCTTTATTATTATTATTATTTTGATAGGAAACAGCCTTTGTTATTATTATTATTATTATTATTATCATCATCATCATCATCCTCATTATTTTAATTTCATGCAAAGTTGTTATTCTAACAAATTTGTTTTCATTTAAAAAAAAAAAAAATCTTGTTAACTTTACTTAACTAATTTAATCTCATACTCAATCTCAAATTTTCATAGTTTTTACTACTGTTTTAGTGAACAAAACAAAGGATATGCCTACTAAGAAATTTTGTTTCTTTGATATGAATTTGGGGTTTCTTCCCAGCCCTTGTTCTAAATGACCGTACTTAAAATTTTTATCTATTGTGATCTTTGCTTCTGAAAGCAGCATTTTAATTGATAACTTGACATTTTAACTCAGTTAAGAGTTGAGCAGTATCGGCCAGATCAGGTCTGAATAATTGGGTTGATGAAAGAAAATTAAACTTCCATAAAATGACTTCCTAGAATTTGTTCCAATCCGGGATTTTATAGTTCTTTGTACTTGCAAATTTTTTACTCCATGAGCTGAAAGTTGGTGTTAAATTTTTCGGTATTGGGTACCACATAATTATCATGGTACAATGAGTGTCAGCATGTATGCTTTTGTCGTTCTATGGATTTGTCGTCAAGAAGTCGTTCTATGAGTTTACTTCTGATAAATTCATACATTTTGTAGCATGAAGCCCTGATCTCTGCATAATAAAACTTGCCTAGAAAGTCTGCAAAACTCACATCTCCATGACAGTGTTAATTTTTGGCTAAAGATAGGGGAAAAAAAAAAAAGTGCATTCTTCAACTTGTATTCATTATCAGATCATTGGAATTGATTACTGCTGGCTGCTTTCCTAGTGTATGCCCGTACTGCTTCTGCAGTTGCATTTACAAAGATCTGTCCTTTGAACAACTTGTATGACTACAATTTACACCTTTTTTTTTTCAGGCTGATCGATCTGGAACCATAGTTGAGATTATTGCGGAAGATGGAAAGCCTGTTAGCGTTGATACAGTGAGTTTCCTCCTAGTCTTGGTTGACAAATAATAATTACTGTGAATTTATAAATACTCTTATCAGTGGTAATGACTTGCTTAATTGGTCTCTTTACAGCCTCTGTTCGTGATTGAACCCTAGAGTTGTTGGAGTAGGCAAGTAAACAGATTGAGTAAAGATTAGAAGGTGGATGCATTTCTTGGTAATGCTTTGTTGTTTTGTTGCGGTAGTAGATTGTTTTTTTTGTCTGGAATGAGTTGGTAGATAGAGATATAAAATGAACAATGTTCATTTTATCTTTAAGTACTGAAATTGGGAATAATTAATTTTATATTTTTGGTTTATTGTAAGAACTAGTCAAATAAGCTTACGTAAAATGAATGTATGCAAGTGAATTTGATTATGTTACCTTGAAAACTGGCAAATGAGGATCCTGTATGTGTCCTAATTTCTGTGCTATTGCTTACATACAAACTAGAGTGTTTTTCAAATATTCATACACAAGTTAGGTTGTTCTGTTGTTAAGATTACATTGCATGAAAGTAGTTCAGAATTTTGTTCGTTGAACTTCGCAAGGTTACATAGCATGGTTATTCAAATAATCTCCTAGTTTTTTCTTCACATTGCCACTTCTTCGATTTCTATCATGTTAAGTCAGCTTCTTGTTTCTATTGTACACCGTCACTTCTTTAATCTCTACTTTGCGAAGTCAATTCAGTTGAAAAATGTTTTCTGCTGTGCTTTGAGAATGATCTCCGAATACCTGCTTTTTAGCATTGCAGCTCGAAGAGCCTTCTCACCCGAACGCATAGAATCATGTGGACTGTTTTTTCACTTCTCTTCAACAATCATGTTCCTAACGCCGTAACACTATACCGAATGACTTTCGTCTTTCTCAAAGATTGCATCTTCATCATCGAGGTAGCACTCATCCATGCCATAGCTCTCCTCCAAATGATTTTCATCTTTCTCAAAGGTTGCATCATCTTCATCGTCGTGGTGGTGGTAGCACTCATCCTTCAGTTTCAAACCAAACTCCGCCAGAGGGTGTTCCGAAAGGGAGTATCTTGATATACTCCGGTTACAACTTGCCTTTCAAGAACAGTAAAAGAGAGATTACACCCACTTAGATACTCCGGTTCCTTGAAACTGTCCAGGCTTTGTTCAATTTTTGCAGTGTTCTCCACCTTCTGCAACTTAATAAGCTCAGCAGCTCTTTCACTCTTCCTTTCCTGTTTTCTTCTAATGTCATCTCCCTTTTGGGTTTCGAACCGCGTTTTTTCCGCATGATTCTTCTCCCAACTGTCCTGTCTCTCCCTGACTTCCCTTTACAGCTCTCCAAATCTATACAGGTTTGCGTCAATTCTCGCAGCAATTTCCATCTTTCGCAACTTAATCTGTGCACCACCCCTTTCACTGTCCCTTTTCTGTTGTCTTCTAATGTCATCTCCTTTTCGAGTTTCAAACCTCGTCTTTTCTGCATGATTCTTCTCCCAATTATCCCAGACTTCCCTTTCCAACTCTCCGATTTTTACCATAATTACCCTAAAAAAAAAAAAAGGAGCCTTGTTAAAAAAATTCGTTGATTCATGATTTTCATATTTATCTGCAATAGTAATGTAAACTTTTTGTTTTCTCAATTCAAATAAATGTAATTGTAAACAACAATTTAAATACTTTTATATTAAACTAAAATTGTGGAATCTAATTTGATTAAAATAAATTATAGTACCATTGTCTAATATAACTTGATAGTATGGAGTCTATAGACCTTTTATTCAATTTAATAATATTATAGATTTGAATTTTTCTAGTGTAGATGATATGTAAATAATAATAAAATTGGGTTCAACTGAGACTGCACTTTAATTAAAATTGCAGGTGTCAGCTCTTTGAACATCTTTTAATGTCTCTTGAAAGTTCTTGGAATTGGAATCTAGTAGTTATGAAATTGGAAAATTTTAATTTTTGTTTTAGTAGGTTAGAATATCTTTAACGCTATTATGATGGATTTTTGAGTTTTTATTTATGACACATCAACATTTTTTTTTTTTTTCTGAATATAGGTCCATTAAAAAAGGGATGAAATTCACTTTTATCCAAAAATAAAAGAGAAAATTTGTTTCTGCTCACTTTTTAAGATTTTTTTTTTTTTTTTTTAAACTTGTAAATAAACTATTTTCATTTTATGTCCAAGTTTACCGTATTTGTTTTTGCCCACTTTTTTTTTTTTTTAATATACATCCATAAAAAAAAAGAAGATGAAATTCACTTTTATCCAAAAATATGAGAAAAAATTTGTTTTTGCCAACTTTTTAAGAATTTTTTTTTAAACCCACAAACAAACTATTTTCATTTTATGTCCAAGTTTATCAAATTACCCTTAAATCAAAATTTAAAAACATGAAATTTAAACCCGATACTGGGTTTTATGGGGCCATGAAACTCGAATAAGGTTTTGTGGTCCCATAAAACTCGGTGGATTTTATTGTCCCACAAAATCTGGTATCTTTGGTTGTCACCTTCATTGCTACAACTCACCGAAAGCTTCCATTTTTAAATTAAATTTAACCAAATCTAATCTTAAACATTAATATTCAAGATCCAAAAAAAAAAAAAATTGAAAAAACACAATAAACTCAAAAAATCCCAACAAAACTCAGACAATCAACAAGAAAACTAAAGATCTCATATTATAAGTAATGGAGGAGGAGAACGAGATATACAATGGAAATTTGGGTAATCTAGGTATAGACTGTAATTAACTTGTTTGAAGGGTTAAAATGAATATTTTTAACAAAGTGGGTAAAAACGAATTTTTCTTTTTGAAAATGAGCATTTTTTGTAATTCCCACTAAAAAAATTATAGAAATGCTTATATTCTTTGTCAATGTAATTACGTGAAGCAAAATATGCATCATTTTTTGACCAATCAATATAATATATGTCTTCTCTCTCTCTTTTTATATTTTACAATTATGGCAGATAAGTGAGACAAATCTCTATATTTTCAATTGGTTAGAACAAGCGAGAAATCCTAATTAGCCTTTCTTTGAGAGTTTCTCAATTGAGAAATATGATCTAAGCTTTTCTTAATCTTTTTAAAGTATGTGATTTGTGGTTGAAAAATTAATTATAAAAAATAATCAAATCTCAACCATTCATTAATTGTAGTGCTTATGTATCATCATATTAGAATAAGTCAACAAAAGGTTCAAATTAGGGTAGGATCCAAATTAATTCATATTAGGATTTTTTTTTTTTTAATTGCCTCATTATTATTCCATCCTATATGGTAAGAAATTCAAAATTTCATTGGGGATGCTCTTAAAGGTGAGCTAATTTTTCAAATATTCATTGATTCATATTGAAATGAATTAAAATTTGGATAAACTCAAATTTGTCTTTATATTCTGCCATGATGAGCTAATTTTTATTTTTTATTTTTTAAATTTCTCTCAATACATTATTGCACGGTGCCTATTGTAGTATTAAAATTAAAATTACTAACAGTGTTGGACAGAGATTATAGTTCATGAACATTAGGAAAAAAAAAAAAAAGGGGGCTCATTTATGAGTTCATTGATAATTCAGAAATTCACATTAATTTAAATACTTTTTTTTGCTTTGAAATTTTCACTAATTAATGTGTTATTAAGCCCCATGAAAACTGCAATAGAGTAAGTAGCTAAAAATTATATAATTTCTTGGTATAAATTCATTCCATTTAAGATTTAGTTACAATCACATACATCATATTGATTTCAAAATTGCCAGCATATTTTTATTTATGGTTTAATTGTTAATTCATAATTAAATATCTCTCCATCTGCATGACAATGGAGAACAAATAGACTTATGAATCATATGATTAGGACATCGTTCATCAAATCACATAACCAAATTCCATAAAGAATGATATATATATGAAGAATGAAATTTAATTAGGTTATCATAACCATTATTTTTTACAAATTTTATTGTTTTGGTAAAAATAAACTTATTTTCTAAATTTAGCATATAAACCTACTTTCACTTTTCAACATAACGCATATAGTTGCTACCCTTGAGAGATTGGAGAAAACCAAATTTATCAATAATTTTCTTGGCTTTCAGCAGACACAAAAACATCTTCATCTGCATAGCTCCCGCCGCTCTGTATGTTAGTCAATCTAATTCCCTTACAAAGAAAAAGAAAACAGACGAATAAAAAGTATATTAAATTCCCTAAAACAATAGTCTTAATTGTATTAGCAAAGTAATGTAAACATTTTGTTTTTTCAATTCAAATAAATGAAATTATAAACAACAATTTAAATATTTTTTATATTATTAAACTAAAATTATGGAATGTAATTTGATTAAAATAAATTATAATGTTATTGTCTAATATAACTTGATGGTATAGAATTTTTATTCAATTTAATAATATTGTAAATTTGAATTTTTCCATGGTATATGATACTTAAAAAATAATAATGATGATAATAAAAAATTGGGTTCAAGTGAGACTATACTTTAATTAAAATGATGGGTCATAGCTCCTTCAACATCTTTTAAGATCTTTTGAAAGTTCTTGGAATTGGATTCTGGCAGTTATGGAATTGGAAAATTATAATTTTCATTTGAAGAGGCTTCAGTATCTCCAATGCTATTATGATGTATTTTTGAGTTTTTATTTGTGACATATCATCAATTTGTTTTTTGATTATGGATCCAAAAAGAAAATTATAAAATTGCATATTTTCTTCTTCGATATGAACTATGAAGCTAACTCTCACAAGAAATAAAGAAAACTTCGCATGTGAACTCATACATACACGAGATGAGACTTAAATTACTATCACAGATGTAAATGAAAATTACACTACTCATTTGAACTATAAGTAAAAATGAATTTAAAGTGAGTAAATTAATTATATCACCATTGAGTTCCATAAATTTATTATTTACCATAAATAATACTTATAATGTGAAAAATATTTATATATATAGTATGTGATTTTGTAAGAAAATTATTGAATAAAAAAATCATAACAAATCAAAATAACACACATAATAAATGAACTTAATTCGATAAAATAACAGTTTTATTATAATTAAAATATTTTTGAGAAAAAAATCAATAAAATAGTAAAATTAACACTATCTTATAATAAAAAGAAAGGGATATTATTACTTTACCTTCTAGATTTTAAAATAATGTTAAACCATTCTTGGTATTGAAAATATTATCTAAACTGGTCCAACCGTTAGAGAGATTGTAATTTCCGCTGATAAACTGACGGTTTGTGAAGATAAAAGAGTATAAAGGTAAATGGAATTAAGAAGGACAATTAATTGGTTATCACAATAATGAAAATTTTAATTATTAAATAAAATAAAGAGCAAATTACAATTTTGTTATCCAATTAAAATGTAATTACAGACGGAGTGATACTTTCAGTTTTACTACAATTAACCCCTTCCATTAGGGAGTCTTAATTAAATTTAACAGCCAACACTTTGAATATGATCAAAAGACCAAAATGCTCTCATAAAAAAAAATATATATATCTATTTATAAAATGAAAGTTTAAAAAAAAAAAAAAAGATGTTCTTCATTTGGAAAGAAACATCGTCCATTTATTAATAAAATCATCAGTAGAAATTGACCCAAAAAAAATCACCAACCCAATGTGCAATCATCAATCTTCAACCTGCAAAAATCATTAACCATCTATCCATTGCAAACTCATTCACCCGTTGCAATCACTAGTTTCAAAAATCATCAACAATTACTAGTAAAAAAATCTTCAACAATCACTAATTTAACATCATCAACAAACAATTATCAACATCTTCAAAAAAAAAAAAAAAAAATCAACAATCAACCTAAAAATATCAAGGACCTAGACGAATCTGGGTTTTGAAATGAACGCAGATGAATCTAGATTCGAAAGAGAAGAAAAGAAGAAGAAGAAGAAGAAGAAGAAGAAGAAGAAAATGAGAAAAGGAGAAAAAGAAGAAGGATAAGAAAGATGAAAAACAAGGAAGAGATGGTGACTGTGACTGGTAGGGATAAGAAAAAAGGATAAAAAGATTTTATTGAAACAATTAATTTTAAAAGAAAATAAAAAATAATGTAAATAATGTTAAAAAATAATTTTATCCCTCAATCTATTAACTTTAACCAAGATGAGTTAACGATAGGTGGGTTTATTGCAATAAAAGTAAAAAGTTAGTTTCGCTTGTAATTATGTTTCAATTGGGTAATTAAATTGTAATTTGCTTTAAAATAAAAATAATAATAATTTTTTAAATATCACTGCTATTTTCTCTTTCCGATCTCACCAGTCCCTCACAATCTCTCACCATGCTTGCTGATCGGATCTTACAAAAGGTAGCCCCAACTGGCTTTCGCTTCTTAGGACGGCCAGGCGCTAGCCGCTCTCAATGGATACGTTCTGGATGACGGTCAGCCCACCAATCTTCTTCGGATGACCCCTCCCACGCTTACTTTGTGTTAGCTGCTGCTATGAATTTTAATATATATATATATATATATATATATTACCCTGTGTTACCCACACTTACATTAATTTTACTATATATATATATTGAATTTTTCACTAATTAATATGCTATGAAGCCACATGAAAACTGCAATGAAGTAGCTTAAAATTATATTATATTTAATTAGTATAAATCCATTTCCATTTAAGATTTTAGTTACAATCACATATATCCCATTGATTTTAAAATTGCCAACATAATTTTAATTAAAGTTTAATTCATAATTAAATATCTCTCCATCAGCATGATAATGAAGAACAAATAGACTTATGAATCACATGATTAGGACATCATTCGTCAAATCACATGACCAAATTCTGTACAACAATGATATATTTGTGAAGAATGAAATTTAATTAAGTTATCATACCCACGAATATATATATATATATATATACATACACACACACACACACACACATATATATATATATATATATAAATTTTATTGTTTTGGTAAAAATAATCTTATTTTCTAAGTTTAGCATATAAACCTATTTTCACCTTACAACATAATGCATGTAGCTCTACCTTGAGAGATTGGAGAAAACCAATTTTAGTAGTGTTAGAATATTTTATATTTCTTATTGTGGGCTTACATATTTAATAACAATTATATTATGGGCTATCTATTTTAATAGGGTCAAATAAGTGATTTATTAATTGAGTTTTAGAACTATCTGTTGGGTATGAGCTTTAATGTGTAGAAACCTAATACTAATAGAATTAGGGTTAATGGGAACCTAATTAGGTTAGTATATAAAAAATGCTATAAGGATTATGGTCCCCGAGTCAAATCAAAATAATTTTGCTCTCTTTCTCCTTCCCCATTCAAGAAGAAAACTACAGAGTAACTAAGGAGATTTGACTGTGGAAGATCCAATCTTATTTAAGTTTATCAACACAGATTCAGGTATGTTTTCTCTACAATAATTCTTAATGATTTAATATGAGTTTATAGATTATGATATAGGTTTATACCTATCAAGATTTTTCTAATAAGTGGTATCAGAGTCTACTCGTGTTAAATCATCGAGATATTAATTGGTTTGGTTATCGGTGTTGTCATGGAAGTACGAAGAAATATATGTATATATATATATATATATATGTATTATATTTTTGTGGTGATTTTCGTGCCCGTTCTAGATTATTAAAAGAAGAATATACATGACTGGATAAAGTTTTGCGTTAAAAATATATTTAGTTTATCAATACTTTGATTCGTCGTCAAATTTACGTGATCTGACGTCAGTGCAAAACTTCTGCACATAGTAATTTGTGTCAAAGTTTATAGTTTTGCACTTAATAGTTATCTTCAGTATTTTTTTTTTTGTTCGAAAGACGTGGGGTCCTATATTTTTTATGCATAATTCTTCTTTGTACTCGATTCAATAATATTAAAGCGAGAATATATATATATATTAATAATTGAACTAAAATATATATATTTTTTCTTGGATTCAGATAACTTTGACAAGTTGTCTCTGTGTGTGCAGTGCATATGTTGTCTTGTATAATGTGACAAAATCAAATTCTAATGTTATCTGACTTTAGTTACTTTTAGTTTTTCACTGCCATATATATATATATATATATATATATATATATTTGTTTTTGTTGTTGATTCGACCAAGAAATCGTGGCCCCTCAACTTCTATGTTGTACAGTTATTTGATGGTTATTAAATCATGCAGATTTACTGAATAATTGTTATTTTAGTTATCAATTTTTGATTCATACATTGAAATTTTATGAAATTAGTTATATATATCAGTGCCAATATATATACATATATAAAATCAACGATGCTAGCATGCTAATTAAATTGATAATTGTTTTGTTTTGGTTCAAAAATAATAAAAATATATATATATATAGTCTGATTTTTCAGAATATATTGAATTGAAATTATATGTTGCCAAAGTAACCTCTATAATGTAAATTTGTTTATTTTGAAATATTAAGATGTGTGTGTTTATTATTTATGTGAATAATGACCGGCCCAAAAGAAGGTTACTATTTGACCAAATAATGAGCATACCTGTGGTAATAAATATGTGACAATTATTTGGTTTTTCATGTGAGTAATAAGTCGGTCCAAAGAAAGGCTTACTACTTGACAGGATTAATTGTCAATATTTGATTACTACACGGAGAGTACTACTTACAATTGATATTTCTGTCCAAAGACTAAATGTCAATATTGTGCTAGGTATCTTGTTTTAAAGCTCACCATTATGAGAATCATTTAATCATGTCATGTATGAATTTATTAATTGATATATATATTTTTTGTGTTGTGACATAATTATTGATTGTGAGTCTGTATTTGATTTTGTTCTCGATTCAGTTACTTCTGCTTCAATAATATCTGCCAATATTAATTTCATTCCTATGCTTAATGGTACGAATTTCAAGAAATGAAAAGAGAACGTTATGATTGTTCTCGATTGCATAGATCTTGATCTTGCGCTTCAGGAAGAATGGCCTCCATCTCTTAATAAGAATAGTTCCGCTGATGAAAAGATGAGAATGGAGAAGTGGGACTGTTTTAATCGCATGAGTTTTATGATCATGAAACGTTTCATTCCGGAAACTTTTAAGGGTTCTATGTCCGAAGTTGAAAGTGCTAACTTAGCAACTATCTTTAAGGACAAGAAAAGAAAAAGAGAAAAAGAAGCTGTAGTTGGGACATCACAGCATAAAGGGCAAAAGAAACAGGATGGAGAGTTTACTTGTTACTTTTGCAAGAAAGCTGGACACATAAAGAAAGAATGTCTCAAATACGCTAATTGGCATGTCAAGAAATGTATGTTTCTCAATCTAGTTTGTTCTTAAGTTAATTTAGCTTTTGTACCTAAACACACTTGGTGGATAGATTCTGGTGCTACTACTCACAGAAGTGTGTCTAAGAAAGGTTGCCTGTGGAGCCGAAAACCAAGTGATGCTGAAAGATTCATCTATGTGGGCGATGGCACAACAGTTGCAGTAAAGGCTATAGGAACTTTTAGGTTATTATTAAAAACTGGTCAATTTTTGAATTTAGAAGAGACTTTTGTGGTACCGTCTTTTAGACGGAATTTGGTTTCAATTTCTGTTTTGGACAAATTTGGTTATTCTTGTTCATTTGGAAATAATAAATTTAGTCTTTTTCAAGATTCTAATCTTATTGGTACCGATTCTTTATCTTTGCATGATAACCTATATTTGTTGGATACAATTGCCTCAATTAATGAAACCTTGCATATAAATTCACAAGGTACAAAACGAAAATTAATTGACAGGGATTCCGTCACATTATGGCACAAGCGTTTAGGTCATATCTCTAAACAGAGAATTCAGAGGCTTGTGTCTGATGGAATTCTTGATTCCCTTAATTTGACAGATTTCAAAGTTTGTATTGAATGTATTAAAGGGAAACAGACAAACATTAAGAAATTAGGTGCCAACAGGTGTTCTGATATTTTAGAACTAATTCATACTGATACTTGTGGACCATTTCCTACAACCTCTTGGAATGGTTAACAGTATTTTATTACGTTCATAGACGACTATTCAAGATATGGGTACCTATATTTAATATATAAGAAGTCTTAAGCCCTAGATGTATTTAAGACTTTCAAAGTTGAAGTTGAAAATCAACTTGGTAAGAAAATTAAAGTTGTCAAATCTGACTGTGGTGGTGAATACTATGGTAGATATGACGGATCCGGTAAACAACGTCTAGGACCTTTTGCTAAATTCCTAGAGGAATGCAGTATTGTCCCGCAATACACAATACCAGGCAAACCTAGCATGAATGGTGTTGCTGAAAGACGAAACAGAACGCTTAAGGACATGGTAAGAAGTATGATCAATCATTCTTCTTTACCAGAATCCCTCTGGGGAGAAGCACTAAAGACTGCAGCATATATCCTTAACAGGGTTCTGAGCAAAGCGGTAGCTAAAACCCCTTATGAATTATGAACAAGCAAGAAGCCTAGTATTAAACATTTACACATTTGGGGTTGTCCAGCTGAGGCAAGGCCTTACAAGCCAAATGAAAAGAAACTGGACTCAAGAACTGTAAGCTGCTACTTTGTTGGGTATTCTGAACGGTCAAGGGGTTTCAAGTTTTATGATCTCACTACTAGATCATTTTTTGAGACTGAAAATGCGAGATTTCTTGAGGAAGTTGAGTTTGTGGGGGGAGATAAGGTTAAAAACATTGTCTTTGAAGAGGAATTTGTTTCTCTTCCTACTATTGCTATTAATAATGATCAAGCTTCTATCCTTGACATTGTTCAAAATGCAAATCCAAAATTTCAAGACAATGTAGAAGAGCTCCCTGTGCAAAATGAAGAAATTATACCTGAAGTGCAAACTCAACAACCTCAAGAGGATATGCCATTGAGATGATCCGTTAGAGAAAGGAGAAGTGCGATTCCGGATGACTATGCCGTTTATCTCTAAGAACATGAGGTTGATATAGGAATGATGGAAGATGATCCAATAAACTTTCATTAAGCCACACAAAGTTCTACTTCTCAAAAATGGATTGATGCCATGAATGATGAGATGAATTTCATGAAGAACAATAACGTTTGGGATCTCGTCGAATTGCCTGAAGGTGCGAAACCTATTGGTTGCAAATGGATATTTAAGACCAAAAAGGATTCAAAAGGCAATGTTGAGAGATATAAGGCTCGTCTAGTTGCTAAAGGTTTCACTCAAAAGGAAGGTATTGATTATAAAGAGACTTTCTCTCCGGTTTCTACGAAAGACTCTTTTAGGATTATAATGGCACTTGTGGCTCATTTTGATTTAGAGCTACATCAGATGGATGTAAAGACTGCGTTTCTCAATGATGACATTGATGAAACAATATATATGATGCAACCAGAAAACTTTGTATCCGATGATCCAAAGAAAGTGGTTTACAAATTGAAGAAATCCATCTATGGTCTCAAACAGGCTTCTCGTCAATGGTATCACAAATTTCATCAAGTTATTATCTCATATGGGTTTGAGGTAAATAAAGTTGAAGATCGTGTATATCATAAGTTCAGTGGGAGTAAATATATATTTCTGGTGTTATATGTCGATGACATACTACTTGCTAGTAGCGATATAAGCTTACTACACGAAACCAAGAGATTTCTGACAAAGAAGTTTGACATGAAAGATCTTGGGGACGCCTCTTTTGTATTAGACATACAGATACAACGAGATCGCTCTCGAGGTATCCTTGGGTTATCACAAAAGAGCTATATCGAAAAAGTTCTTGATAGATTCGGCATGAAAGATTGTGTACCAGGAGATACCCCTGTAGCTAAAGGAGACAAGTTTAGTCTAAGTCAGTGCCCTAAAAATGAGTTGGAACGAAAAGAAATGCAAAAGATTCCTTATGCATCAGCTGTCGGAAGTCTAATGTATGCTTAAGTATGCACGGGTCCAGATATTGCGTTCATAGTGGGAATGTTGGGTAGATATTTAAGTAACCCAGGGATGGATCATTAGAAAGCAGCCAAAAGGGTTATGCGTTATTTACAGAGAACAAAAGATCACATACTCACATATCGGAGATCAGATCATTTAGAGATCATTGGGTATTCTGATTCCGATTTTGCTAGATGCCAAGACAGTAAAAGATCCACGTCGGGCTATATTTACCTGCTAGCTGGTGGAGCTATTTCCTGGAAAAGTGCTAAGCAGACACTCATAGCTTCTTCCACCATGGCAGCTGAGTTCATAGCCTGTTATGAGGCATCTAATCATGGGATATGGCTGCGAAATTTTGTCATGGGGCTGCAAGTTGTGGATTGTATTGAAAGACCATTAAAGATATATTGTGACAATAATTCGGCTGTACTTTATTCCAACAACAATAGAAGCTCTATGAAGTCTAAGCACATAGACATCAAGTTTCTTGTTGTTAAAGAAAGAGTTCAGAGTCGTCAGGTGACTATAGAACATATTGGGACAAACTCCATGATTGTGGATCCGCTTACTAAGGGATTACCACCTAAGGTCTTTCATGAGCACACTGCTCATATGGATGTTGTTTTGATTGATGAGGTGCATGTTTAGTGGGAGTTAGTATTTTGATGTTGTTTGTAATAGACATATTTTATATTTATTTTCTACAGAATAAAGTATATGGTTTAATTATAAACTCTGAATGTTATTTATGTTTGATCTCATTAAAGATTAAAGTAGGACCAGTTGGAAATAGGCATGTTTGAGATCACATTGCATGTAATTTCCATGCTACGCATCCATACTTGATCTATGTCATTGAATATATTGATATGGTGACCATTGATGGGTCTAGTTATGAATAAATGTAACAAAGGTCGCTTTGATCTCATACTAATATAGTAGATGGACCAGATTGTAACTAAAGGGATATTTCAAGGCGGATAACTTTTCAGTGTGCACTTAAGATTATAGATAATATAATTGTCTCAAGAAACATATATAGCCCAAGTGGGAGATTGTTAGAATATTTTATATTTCTTATTGTGGGCTTACATATTTAATAACAATTATATTATGGGCTATCTATTTTAATAGGGCCAAATAAGTGATCTATTAATTGAGTTCTAGAAATATCTGTTGGGTATGAGCTTTAATGTGTAGAAACCTAATACTAATAAAATTATGGTTAATTGGAATCTAATTAGGTTAGTATATAAAGAATGCTATAAGGGTTATGGTCCCTAAGTCAAATCAAAATAATTTTGCTCTCTTTCTCCTTCTCCATTCAAGAAGAAAACTACAGAGTAACTAAGGAGATTTGACTGTGGAAGATCCAATTCTATTCAAGTTTATCAACATGGATTCAGGTATGTTTTCTCTACAATAATTCTTTATGATTTAATATGAGTTTATAGATTATGGTATAGGTTTATACCTATCAAGATTTTTCTAATAATTAGTACTTTTGTTAGCTTTCAACAAACACAAAAACAACTTCATCTGCATGCGTAGGCTGCTCTTGCTACTCCAGCATCTTTTACTCTATCAATTTCAAATTGAAATGAGGGATTTGAGAGACAAAGTGAGCCAATAAAATTCAAATTCATTGAGTGATGAATAAAAAATACAAACAACCCATATTGTTAGGAGATGTTTGTATAATTAATAATTTATTTTTTAATAATACAACATATATATTAAAATTAGTAAACTAGTTTCAATAACATTATAATCAAATTTTCAGATAATTTAAAATTTTAAATTTAATAATGAGTCAACATCTAGATTTACTGTGTAAATAATATTTATGAGTATCAATATTGTCACAAATTTATATACGAAACATTGTATTTTTGTTTTTCTCTTATTGCGCTTTCAGAAATCTCTTGATCCACAATATTAACAAATAATAAGTTTTTTAATCACATAATTGATATTACAGATAAAAAAAATTCCCAACCCTTTTCATGTTTGTAAATACACACTCTCAAGTCTCAACCATCAAGTCACATTGGGCAAAGGTAGTAAAAAATTATATACAATGCAAGAATTTGTCTAAACATGTGAGTGTTTAGTGTAGTTAAAAATTAAATGTTCGTGTTTAGTGTCAGACTATTCTTTTTATTAATTATTAATTTAAAAGTTGACATTGAATAGATCAGAGGACTACTCACATTAATTGAGATAAAATACTAATTTTGCATCCTAGATATTTGACTTCTATAAACGGAAGATAACCACTATCGTAAAATTAAATTCTATGAATAAGGAACTTGATGAAATTTTTTTTATATGTTTTTATTAAATTTCAACTATTTGCATCTTTATATTTAGCAATGATCAAGTCTTAACACTACTCTTTCAAATTAAAAAAAAAAAAAAAAATCTTAACAATACTTTATTTCAAAAATAATCACTCTGGTTTTTAGCACTATTCTTTGGGAAATTCTCATTGAACACAAATTCAATAAATGAAATATCTACAATCAAAAAAGCCAAACCAATAAGAAAAAAAAACTTGAATAAGAGATAACAAAGAAGAAGACACAAAGAAAGATATAAGAGCGAGAATCTAGATAAAAGTAATACGAAATCGTATTAGAATCACTCAAATCCAAATCAATTAAGAAAAACTAGAATTATGTTGTAAATTGGTGTAATGAAAAAAAAAAAAAAAGAAGATTAAAATTATCATTAATATTGAAGGATAGTTTTGGTATTTTAGAGGGTGTAGGAAGTAAAAAGTTAATTTTAAGTTTTTAATATGGGTGTATAAAGTAAATGAGTGTTACAAAAAATATTTTCGTGGCAATAAAGCCACCCATTTAATAAATATAATATAGATATAGATTAATAATTCCTATTAGTTATAAAATATTAAATCATTTAACAGATTAATAAAATAGCTTTTGTTGGAATAAGTTCATCTACAATATTAAATTTTTTCAATCAAATTACATACAAAACTTTGGATCTTGTCATCGCTAAATGTAACTTAGTATTAAAAGTTGGATATACTCAAATTCGTCTTTATATTTTGCCATGATGAGCTAATTTTTTTAAAAAATTTCTCCTAGTACATTGTTACGCGCGGTGCCTACAAATTAAAATTACTATCCCTATTTGAGAAGGATTATGATTAATGAACATAAAAAAAAAAAAACTCTCATTTATGAGTTTATTGACAATTCGGAAATTCACATTGATTTTATTTCATTTTTTGAATTTTTCACTAATTAATATGTTAATAAGCCACATGAAAACCGCAATAGTAAGTAGCTTAAAATTATATAATTTTTTTGGTATAAATTCATTTTCATTTAATATTTTAGTTATAAGTTACAATCAATATCCCATTGAAATTTCAAAATTGACAACATAATTTTAATTAAAGTTTAATTGTTAATTCATAATTAAATATCTCTCCATCTGCATGAAAATGGAGAACAAATAGACTCATGAATCACATGATTAGGACATCATTCATCGAATCGCATGACTAAATTTCATAAAGAATGATATGTTTGTGAAGAATGAAATTTAATTAGGTTATCATACCAATTTTATTATTATTATTATTTTTTACAAATTTTGTTGTTTTGATAAAAATAAACTTATTTTCTAAATTTAGTACATAAACCTACTTTCGCTTTACATCATAATGAATATGGTTGCTACCCTAGAGAGATTGGAGGAAACCAATTTTATCAATAATTTTCTTGACTTTCAACAAACACAAAACAAAGCTATATTTTTTCAACACATAACCCATGTCTCCTTTACTTCACTCTCAAACCTCTCTTCAACCTTAACTAGTGTTTCACAATCTAATTCCGTTACAAAGAAAATGAAAAAACGAATAAAATTAGTATATTGCTCCCTAAAGCAATGGTCTTAATTATGTTAGGAATGAAATAAAGATTTAGTTATCTGAAACTATTTATAAACAATAGTGCAGATAAATCTGTCTTTAATGTAAGAAAGATAATGAAACAATTTACTAGTATCAATATCGTTACAAATTTATATTCTCTAACATTTTATTCTTATTTTATCTTGTTGCTTCAGAAATCTCTTGATCTACAATATTCACAAATAATAAATTTCTTAATCACATAGCTGATATTACAGATGCAAAAAATTCCCAACCCTCTTTGTGTTTATAAATACACACTCTCAATCATCAAGTTACATTGGGCGGAGGTAGCAAAACACATCATACAATGCAAGAATTTGAATAAAACATGTGGGTATTTAGTGTAGTCAAAAATTAAATGTTCATGTTTAGTGCAAGATTATTGTTTTTAAATAATTATTAATTTGAAAGTTGACACTGAATATGTTAGAGCACTGCTGAGATTAACTGAGATCAAATACTACTTTCTTGTTCTAGATATTCGACTCTCATAAACGAAAGATAATTACTGTCTTAAAATTAAATTCTATGAATAAGGAATTTGGAGATTTTAATTTTTTTTTAATGTTTTTATTAATTTTGAACTATTTGCATCTTTATATTATGGGAAATTTATGAATTTTACCCAAATATAATGAGAAATTTTGTTTTTACCCCAATCTTAATCAAATTTGTTTTTGACCTCTCAAACAAACTATTTCTATTATATACCCAAGATTACGAAATTACCCTTAAGATTAAATCACCAAACTAACCTTCATCTTCCACTCAAAATTACAAAACTAACCTTCATCTTCCTCCTAAAACCTCCATATTTCTCCTCTACCTACTTTTGCATTGATGATTTCTGAGATTTGAGTTTGAGTGTCTATATTTGCTCTTCATCTTCTTCCTCACAATATCCATTGAAGGATTTTGAACATTAGTGGCATCCATTGAAGGATTTGATTGTTGAAGAATTTGGTGATCAAAGGTAATGTATATGTTTATTTGTTAGTTTTTGGGTTATTTAGTTCATATTTGCATGGTTTAGGGCTGTAAGATTGTATTGGTTTTGATGGATATGGAAATCTGAAAATGCGACGAAAACTGCAGAAGCTGCGACGAAATCGGTTTTTCGTGAGTGATAATCGGTTTTTCAGGAGTGAAAAACCGATCAGTTTTTGAGGACTGAAAAACCGATCGGTTTTTCAGGACTGAAAAACCGATCGGTGTTCAGTTTCAGTGGCTTGAAAAACCGATGGGTTTTTCAGTCAGTGAAAACCGATCTGAAAAACCGATCAGTTTTCAGTGATAAGTTCGAAAAACCGATCGGTATTTCAGGGGCGAATAGCGTCTGAAAAACCGATCGGTTTTTCAGTCAGACATTGAAGATTTGCAGGGATAAAAACCGGTTTCTGTTAAAAACCGATCACAGAAAAATCGATAAAAACCGATCGATTTTTGTGTGATCGGTTTTTCAGTGGCTAAAAACGAAGCAAAAACTGGAAAACCGTTCGGTTTTTCAGTGCCACTGGAAAACCGGTTTTCCAGTGTTCGGTTTTCCAGTGCATAAATTAAGTTGATTATAAGATTGTATTTTGTAATGTTGCCCAATTGAAATGAGATTGATTTATTATTTTATTTGAACGTTACAGGAATGACTCAAGAAACAATTGTAATCAATTTTGACGGAGAGTGGAATGGATGTAATTACGTAGGAGGGGAGTCGATCATGTGTGGGGTTCACAGTAATAATAGTTTTTCATCATTAGTCGATATTGTGTACAGAGAGGCTGGTATTGATAGGAGAATGTGGGATATTCGTATACATTATTTACTACAAAGTGCGACAAGTGGTAAAATTAAAAAGATACGTATCATGTCCGATCTTGGTGTTGTTGGTTTGATGGCAATAAAAAATATTGATGTTAAAGAGATTTATGTGGATAAGATTGTGAAAGATTGTGGAGCTGAGGTTAGCAGGCGTATCGGTTTTCCGATTGCCACCAACTCAATACCAGGAAGAAGATACAACGAGGCAGAAACGTCAAGACCTATAAATCCTCAAATGGTTGAAAGTCATTTTCATCGAACTTCAGGAATTGGGAGCAATAATCCGCTGGATGCTGCTGGCACCCAATTTACAAGTACAGAAAGTCCAATTTGCGATGTTAACAATGACTATATGAATTATGGTGCTGATGATGAAGATTGGGACATAAATGATAATGGTGGTGAGATACGGGATAGTGATTCTGAGGAAACTGGAGATAGTGATAACGAGGGAACTCGAGGTGATGATGTGTCTGAAGAAGAAGGGTTTCCAGAAATAAGATTTTCAGGTTTACAATTTCAGAACAATCCTTTACAACCACATTGGATTGTTCCTGGTGTTGAACTGGGCGACATTGAGCCTGCTTCAAGTGCTATGTCAACCGTCTACCAACTTGGTTCATTATACAAGGGAGCATTTTTTAATAGTAAAGAAGAAATGAGTATAGCTATTGGAGAATATGCTCTGAAAGCGAAATTTGAATATCGGGTTAGACGTTCAGACACGGAGCGATTTGAGGCTAGTTGCAAGGACAAAACTTGTAGCTTTATAGTTCGTGCTAGATGCAGAAAGGGTTGCTCGATGTGGTTTGTGTTGAAGTATGAGGCGGAGCACACGTGTCGTCAGACAGCCATGGAATCACATATGAAAAGTGTGAAGGCCATTGTCATCGGAAAGTTGTATGCGGGAAAGGTGGGGAGAGATATGTATACACCTAATCGATTGATTGGAGAAATGCTAGAGCAGTATGGAGTTCAAATCTTGTATAGCAAAGCTTGGAAGGCTTTACAATATGCAAAGAAACTTGCGTATGGACAAGCGGATGAGTCATATCAACAGCTTCCGTCATACTTTGAGATGTTAAAGTTAGCAAACCCGGGCACAATAACAGCAATTGAGAGAGATGAAAACGATCGGTTCTTGTATTCTTTCGTTGCACTTGGAGCTTCGATAGAGGGTTTCCGAGCTTATATGAGACCGGTTGTTGCTGTTGATGCAACGCATTTGAAAGGTGAATATAAAGGGGTGATTTTTTTTGCTGCATGCAAAGATGGAGAAGAGATGATTTATCCCATTGCTTATGGATTTGCTGACGGAGAGTCAGACTGTTCGTGGACGTGGTTTTTAAGAAAATTACGATTGGCGATCGGCGTGTCGGACGATTTGCTTATTGTATCCGATCGTCATAAAAGCATATCGAATGGGATGAAAGAAGCTTTTCCAGAAGTTCCACATGTGTTATGTTTTTTTCACTTATGGCAAAACCTAAAGCAGCATTGTAAAAAGCGTTCGGATGTGGAAAATGCATTTTACAATGCAGCATACTGTTATGTAACTGAGGAATGCAACTGGATATTGGAAGAAATGCGAGTGTTACATCCGAGGACACATGGAACTTTGGTTAAAGCTGGGGTGAGCAGGTGGTCACGATCACATTGTCCTAAAAGAAGATATGAAATGATGACCACCAATATTGCAGAGTCGCTCAACAAATGTATGATGCAAGCACGCCGTTTGCCAGTAACAACTGCACATGAATATATAAGAAATGTGCTGCAGAGATGGTTTAATAATAGACGTATTGCTGCTGCTCAATTGACAACTTATGTTACCACTGCTGCGTACGATCGCATCATGTTGGCAAAAAATCTAGCAACGGAAGGTTGTGTATATCCCATTACAGAACCGGTAACGTACAGTGTCATGCATCCTAGTAAAGGAGATGCGGTGGTTAATATTGAAGAGCACACATGTACATGTAAGCAGTGGAACTTAGATCAGTTGCCATGTGTTCATGCATGTGCTGTGGCCAGGTATGATATTTCAACGTTTGCTTTCAGCTTTTCATGTTATGTCTATACACTTCAACTTGTATTACCTGATAATTTGACAGGTTCAAGGGCGTCAGTTGTGATACACTTTCCAGTCAGTATTACAGCACAGAATGGTTGAAAGCTGCATATGCAAGTCCGATCAATCCAGTCCCTAAATTAGCCAGTTGGAATGTTTCTGGGGAAGTTAGAAGTATGGTTGTACTACCACCCATAGGAAAAAGACAACCAGGTAGGCCGAAAGAAGTTCGGATTCCTTCAGCCGGAGAAGATCGTCGTAGAAAAAAGTGTGGAAGATGTGGCGATAGGGGACACAACCGTCTTCGTTGCCCTAACCCCCCTATTTCTACTAGGGGTGGGATGAGCTCAGGTTCTGCGGATGCGGAAGCTGGCCCAAGCACATCTGTTATTGACAACGGCCCACCGTCCCGCAGATGCCGCTTGTGTCATGAGACTGGACACAACCAACGTCGATGTCCTCTGCGATTTCCTGCTACCAATCAAGAAATGGATAATGATGAAAACAATGAGTAGGAATCGCGTATGAACTCTCTGAAGCATGTTTAAGTTATCTTATTTCGTTAAATTGATGTATTATAATCGCATTGGTCTTGCTTTTAGTTTTGTTTAACGGATTAATAGATTAGTATCTGTTACAGTTGCTTGACTGTGTCCGCACACCACATTCATCTGTTATAAGTGCTTCAATCAGTTACAGAAAGTCCAATATTTTAGCGGAATCGGTTTTCCATGCAAAGGAAAACCGGTTCGGTTTTTGGTAACCCTGGAAAACCGGATCGGTTTTTCAGGAACCCTGAAAAACGGTTCGGTTTTTGGTAACCCTGGAAAACCGGTTCGGTTTTTCAGGGTTCCTGAAAAACCGAATCGGTTTTTGGGTGACCCTGAAAAACCGAGGGGAATCTGAATGATGGAATCGGTTTTCCAGGCCTGGAAAACCGAATCGGGTTTCCAGAGGAATCTGAAAACCCGATTCGGTTTTCCAGATCTATGGAAAACCGAATCAAGCTTTGGTTTCAAAATTACACAATAATATAATATTATTTCTTTAAAAAAATATATATATCATATTATTGCTGTTGTTATTGATGTTAATACACAATAATAATATTTAAGTTACACAATAATATTTAAATTGGTTTAACTTAAATTGGTTTCAATTGATGAAATATTTAGTGCGACTGATTTCATGATTTCATTAAGTGCAATTATTCATTAAGTGGAATTATAAAAAACTAAATTATTGTTAGTTAATTATATTAATATATTTTAATAACTAAAGGCCAATGCGTTCAGTTGAATTGATTTCAATTGATGAAATCATTAGTGTTGGATGATTCAAAACCAATGATTTCATGATTTCGAAATTTTAAATTAACATATCCTAACCATAATAAAGACTCTAATATATGTCAATTAATTAACTTAAATTGGTTTCATTTGATGAAATATTTAGTTCGACTGATTTCATGATTTCATTAAGTGCAATTATTCATTAAGTGGAATTATAAAAAACTAAATTATTGTTAGTTAATTATATTAATATATTTTAATAACTAAAGGCCAATGCGTTCAGTTGAATTGATTTCAATTGATGAAATCATTAGTGTTGGATGATTCAAAACCAATGATTTCATGATTTCGAAATTTTAAATTAACATATCCTAACCATAATAAAGACTCTAATATATGTCAATTAATTAACTTAAATTGGTTTCATTTGATGAAATATTTAGTGCGACTGATTTCATGATTTCATTAAGTGCAATTATTCATTAAGTGGAATTATAAAAAACTAAATTATTGTTAGTTAATTATATTAATATATTTTAATAACTAAAGGCCAATGCGTTCAGTTGAATTGATTTCAATTGATGAAATCATTAGTGTTGGATGATTCAAAACCAATGATTTCATGATTTCGAAATTTTAAATTAACATATCCTAACCATAATAAAGACTCTAATATATGTCAATTAATTAACTTAAATTGGTTTCATTTGATGAAATATTTAGTGCGACTGATTTCATGATTTCTTTAAGTGGAATTATTCATTAAGTGGAATTATAAAAAACTAAATTATTGTTAGTTAATTATATTAATATATTTTAATAACTAAAGGCCAATGCGTTCAGTTGAATTGATTTCAATTGATGAAATCATTAGTGTTGGATGATTCAAAACCAATGATTTCATGATTTCGAAATTTTAAATTAACATATCCTAACCATAATAAAGACTCTAATATATGTCAATTAATTAACTTAAATTGGTTTCATTTGATGAAATATTTAGTGCGACTGATTTCATGATTTCTTTAAGTGGAATTATTCATTTAGTAGAATTATAAAAAACTAAATTATTGTTAGTTAATTATATTAATATATTTTAATAACTAAAGGCCAATGCGTTCAGTTGAATTGATTTCAATTGATGAAATCATTAGTGTTGGATGATTCAAAACCAATGATTTCATGATTTCGAAATTTTAAATTAACATATCCTAACCATAATAAAGACTCTAATATATGTCAATTAATTAACTTAAATTGGTTTCATTTGATGAAATATTTAGTTCGACTGATTTCATGATTTCATTAAGTGCAATTATTCATTAAGTGGAATTATAAAAAACTAAATTATATTTTAATAACTAAAGGCCAATGCGTTCAGTTGAATTGATTTCAATTGATGAAATCATTAGTGTTGGATGATTCAAAACCAATGATTTCATGATTTCGAAATTTTAAATTAACATATCCTAACCATAATAAAGACTCTAATATATGTCAATTAATTAACTTAAATTGGTTTCATTTGATGAAATATTTAGTGCGACTGATTTCATGATTTCTTTAAGTGGAATTATTCATTTAGTAGAATTATAAAAAACTAAATTATTGTTAGTTAATTATATTAATATATTTTAATAACTAAAGGCCAATGCGTTCAGTTGAATTGATTTCAATTGATGAAATCATTAGTGTTGGATGATTCAAAACCAATGATTTCATGATTTCGAAATTTTAAATTAACATATCCTAACCATAATAAAGACTCTAATATATGTCAATTAATTAACTTAAATTGGTTTCATTTGATGAAATATTTAGTTCGACTGATTTCATGATTTCATTAAGTGCAATTATTCATTAAGTGGAATTATAAAAAACTAAATTATATTTTAATAACTAAAGGCCAATGCGTTCAGTTGAATTGATTTCAATTGATGAAATCATTAGTGTTGGATGATTCAAAACCAATGATTTCATGATTTCGAAATTTTAAATTAACATATCCTAACCATAATAAAGACTCTAATATATGTCAATTAATTAACTTAAATTGGTTTCATTTGATGAAATATTTAGTGCGACTGATTTCATGATTTCTTTAAGTGGAATTATTCATTTAGTGGAATTATAAAAAACTAAATTATTGTTAGTTAATTATATTAATATATTTTAATAACTAAAAAAATATTTAAACTAAATTATTGTTTTCACTGATTGACATAAATACTTTAAGTCAAAACTTGAATAGGATATGGATAATTAACTGTTTATTGATGTCACTTAAGTACAACTTCCCCGTAAGAATCAATCATCCATTTTCCAGAGTTATTTACTTTATACAAAGGACGTGAAAATGAATAAATATCTCGTGCAAGCGAAGCCCTCAGTGCGAGGGCGTCCGCAGGTGTATCACGTGGTCGTGATTCCCATGTACTTTCCCTGGATTGCAAAAGGTCCCGTACGTACATGGCGACATATGCTCCACAACTTGTCCTGTTTCATAAATATATGTCAATTCAGAGATACTAACTATTTGATAATTAAAAACTTCCATGATTAACTAAATATTAATTAATAACTAAATATTAAATAATAACTAAATATTAATTAATAACTAAATATTAAATAATAACTAAATATTAATTAATAACTAAATATTAACTAACAACTCACCCATCGGGTTGCTGTGGCACAGCTGACTCATCAATACGCTCAACCTCCCATCGCTCATCTACAGCTGGCATATGTAATTGAGTCCTCTCATAAAACCCAATAAAGCGAAGCATAACGGGCATAAAACACACCAACGGCTCCAATGCTCGGAGCCGTACCTCTATGTCAATGGACGCCCGGGAATCATACACATAGATTTTCTTCTCTTTCAAGCACACTCGACAGAGGACCCAGTGTTGTTGGTCCAAGTTACACGGCAATAGTACCTACAGTTTCTCTCAATGTAAGTGTTGTAGGACTAATTCCAATTATCAAATAAAAGACTCTAATATTAAAAACAACACTTACATTCTCAACATACCACCACGGGACCGATGCATCTATCTTGCCACATCCGAATGGCAGCCATTCTGGGGGTATAGTGGCTGTAGCTGGATCAAATCTTTTTCCTTGGTTGACATATTGCTTATTGTATTCCATGGTCATAATGCCCTGCACATTTTAAAAATTAATAATGTTATTTGATTTCAATGATACATTAGAAAAATTTATCAACCAATAACTTACAAATAAAGAAGTGCCATGAAGGGCGTATCTTCTATCCTCGTCCTCATTCCACCATCCGTTTCGTATGCACATCAAATACGCATCGATGTGCTCACTAGTCAACCAACTATTTTCGTCCTCCAAGGTCACCAATGTGGTCGGAATCACGCACCACGCGCAACGCTCAACCGCACGTCTAAAATAAAAAATTTTAAAAAATTGGTAAAAATTTAAAGTTACGGCAACAACTACGATTGTAGGAAATTATTATTTTTTTTTCCATACCTAAGGTCCAAATGTGCTGAAGCTTTATATTCATTATAGACGGCCTCTATGGGATCTACAGGCTGTGCAACCTCTGTCACCTGCTGTTGGACAATTTTTTTTTTCTTTTTCGCCGGCCCAGGATCCGTGTATGGAGTCCGTAGAGGTGCTGCTGGCCTGGTCTTTCGTTTGGCCCGTTCGTGGCCGTCTTCTCCCTGCTGCTGCACTCAAATTCAAAGACACAAACGAATATTTATAATTCAATCGTCAACGTTAAACACACTGTTTAAATTATGTCTACCTGGTCATCATCCGGCCCAGCCTCTGCAGCGGCTACACCGCTGATCTCCTGCTCCTGCTCCTCCTGCTGAATGGGTGACTGGTGATCCCCCTGTGCCAGAACGACATCCTGGATCTCCTGCTGGATGTCTGACTGGCCCACCTCAATAGGTGACTGCTGGACCCTCTCGTCCTCAGGGATAGATGTTTGACGAACCCCCTCGTCCTGATGTAGAGCTGATGGTGCTGGCTGATCTGTAGTCGGGACATAAATGGGCTCCTCTGGGACAAAGCTCCCACCGCGATGATCGTCGTCGTCGTCGTCACCGTCATCATCATCTGAATCATCGCTATCGCTGAGATACGTCCTAATCCATAAGAAATCCTTTTCCATCCGTCTTAATCTCTTATCCATGCTCTCAACGATCTTCACAGTTGCCTTCTGCCTCTTCTCCATCCTACTCAACTTCTCATTAGTTGTCTTCTGTAAATTTACAATATATTCAAACAACTGCTTCACCTGTAACAAAATTTTGACACGGTTATACGATTGTAGGAAAAATTTTGCCAGAGTCTCCCCTGTATTTTTAAGTATCCAAAAAAACATAACCTGCTTATAATAAATTACACTTCGTCTATCATGTTTAGAGACTCTGTCTCTCCGTCACACCATACTACCACACAACAATGTTCATATTTTTTACATTATATACAATGTTCATATTCCGTAAATAATCATATAAAGGGATGATTTGTACCTCAGGATGGACGTTTGGGATATCGTGGACCTTTTTTGAACGAAACTCTGAAAGGGAATCCTCTGATGATGATTGCATGCCTTGAACGTCTTCATTTGCGACAGAGTCACCCTCTACCACATCATCACCCTCCACCCTAACATCGTCAACCTCGTCATGATCATCATCACCATCACCATCATCACCATCACCATCATCATCATCATCACTATCATCGCCATCATCATCGTCATCATCCGCATCATCATCACTTTCACTGTCACCCTCACTCCCTCCCCCGCCAGATTTATGTACTTCACCCGTTACTAAATTATTAGGGTTGAAGGATTTCCAATAAGCCGTTTGTCTTTCGGCGTCGGTAGGCTCAAGGGTTTGCTCTAAGCCAACTATCTGCATTATATACATGTATACAGTTACATTATAATGTTATACTTCATATAAATAAGTGTAATTAAAACAAACAATAAATTTACTAAACTAATATAGTTGACGTTTGCCACTTACGGGAGATAAATCATCAAGACTGTTGATATATGTCGGTGTTCTTTTAAGTGACTTTCTCAAGCATCTTGGCAATTCATTTTGTAAATCTCGGACACTTTCTGATATTCTCTTTGCCAATGCCGGAAACACTTCTACCAACCACCACTATAATGCCAAAAAAAACAAATATTACATATACTTAATTTAACCACATTGCAAAGGAATAAATATTAACGGTATTGGTTATACCTGAAACGCATAGACATAGCCATAAATATTGATGTTACGCGGTGGCTTTCTGATCCGCTCTTCAGTCAATGCCATGCGGAGGTAATGGAATAGGACACTATAACATAATGTGCCCCAAGGGAATGAGTTCCACCTCTCCATATCCTCAATGATGATCCACAAAAATAGCGACATCTTCGCCTTCTCATCCTGCCCCATAAACAGATGAAAAGCAATCCCTATATTCGCTAACTTTAAAAGATCTTCATCATTTAATACATCCTCGTCTTCACGGTTCAACTGACTTCTTGCCTCAACAAATGTAGCAAACTCGGATATAGTCGGCAATACTCCATTGAACCATCGCTGTAGGAGACTGTTCGGGTCATTTTGGGTTGCCTGGAAAATTTCACGGTCTATGCCTCCAAAATGAAGTCCTGTAATCAATAAAAACTCCTGTTTCCCGAACCTATATATGCTCCCACCAAGTTCAAACCACATTTCATCTTTACGTCCACTCACCTCCACTTCTCTAGCGAGAACCCATAATAGAACGGAGCCGGCAGCCGTATGGTTGGTATTCCTCAACATATATCCGAATGGGCACTCTCTTATAAACCGGTCATACAAGTTCCTTCCAGTCAGGATATCAACTATTTTCTTCACCAACTTCTGACCAATATGTGTAATCCCTTTCGTTTCCTTTGGAATTGTTTGCAAACTATATTTATACTTGAACTCCATCTGTAGGACACAAAAACAGTGATAAAAAGATCAGTATCAGGATTAAAAGCCATTCTGCCACTACATAAACAATCGGTTTTCCACAGGGGTGTGGAAAACCGATTCGCTTTTTCATACATGTGGAAAACCGATTCGGTTTTTTACTTCGGTTTTTCACCTGAAATGAGCAGATCTCAAAAACCCAACTGACAAAACCGATATGATTCATAACATTTCGAAAAACCTATGTCAAAGTGCATCACCCAATCAGAGTTTCATATGTAACATCGGTTTACCGTATCGGTTTTTCACTATTCAACCAACAAACATTTAAAATCGGTTTTCCAAACTCATCGGTTTTCCACTATCGGTTTTCCACAGGTGTGGTGGAAAACCGATCGGTTTTGCACCACAGGTGTGGAAAACCGATCAGTTTTCCACCACACCTGTGGAAAACCGATCGGTTTTCCACCACACCTGTGGAAAACCGATCGGTTTTCCACACCTGTGGTGCAAAACCGATCAGTCTTCCACAGGTGTGGTGGAAAACCGATCGGTTTTCCACACCTGTGGTGCAAAACCGATCAGTTTTCCACAGGTGTGGTGGAAAACCGATCGGTTTTCCACAGGTCACCTGTGGAAAACCGATGCGTTCCAGACGACGCTCATATGGTCGGAATCGGCCATATCAGCCACAAATCAGGCCAAACCCAGTCAATACCAACCTATTCTAAACCAAATAAGCAATACCCAACATCCATATTCCACAAACATGTTCAAATCGCGAATGAAAATAAAAAAACTCAACAACCCAACCGAAAACTAACCTTGCCAAAAGCACTCACGTCCCCCGAGCTCTATCCTCCTCTGGGCAAGTCGGAATCGTCGCCGTTGTGGCCGAAAAAAGTGGTTGTGCGTCGCCTCTCGCTCGGTTTTTCGCTCTCCCTCGGTTTCTCTCAAAAACCGATCGGTTTTCCGCTTGGTCGGTGATCCAAAACTGTTTTCCATCACTTTCTGCCACCTATATACTTAGGGGTATTCTGGGTATTTTGGGTATAGCATGTAATTAGTTTGTTTGAGGGGTTACAAACAATTTTTTAAATTTCAGGGGGTAAAAACAAAATTTATGTTTTTTTATTGGGTATTTCCTGTAATTTCCACTTATATTTAACAACGATCATGTCTTGTCATGTCATGATGTTCAATTAAGCCACACTAATAGTTAAAAAATTTGAGTAAAAAAATGCATGTGGTAATATTAATTGCTTGAATAAAATTAGTAAGTTGGATCTATTGCCACTCAAAAAAGTTCACTCCACACTCATTTTTAAATAAAATTTATTATTATTAAAACATTAATGAGTATTTCAAAAAACAAATATATATATATATATATATATATATATATATTAGTGAGTACATTACTTTAAGGACATAGTGATGCAAGCAATAGCGGAATCATAAATTTATACGAGGTGAGGCACGAGAGTAAATATAATATATACAATAATGCTAAAATCTAACTATGATGTAAGGACTATTAATTGACATACCAATACATATCAAACTAAATTATATATATGTATACATATATATAATTCTAAGTTAATTATACTAAAGATATATTAAAACCTATCGAATTGATTATATGTATGACTTGAAAATTAACACATTATATTCATTATGAGACTTTCACAACAAATAGAGAAAACTTCCTATATAGGCTCATAAATACACGAGATCAGATTTAAACTTCTATCACATATGTAAATAAGAAATACAGTAATTATTTGAGTTACAAGTAGATGTGAATTTGAAATGAATAAATCAATTATATCACTATTGAGTTTCATAGTATTATTATTTACCATAAATAATACTTATAATGTTAAGAAAAAAAATTAATATCTAGTATGTGATTTTATAAGAAAATTATTGAATAAAAAATTAATACCAAATTGAAATAACAAACAGAATAAATGAACTCAATTGGATAAAATCATAGTTATATTATAGTTAAAATATTATTGAGAAAAAAATCAAGAAAATAATAAAATCAATGCTATCTTAAAATAAAAGAAATGAAAGATAAAAAATAATTTAAACATCCTAGTCTATTGTCAATTTTGATCTTATAAATTTAGATAAGGAAAATCCACAAATTAGATGTTGGTTAAATCAAAAATTTATAAAACAAAAAATTCAAAACAATATATAAAAATAGTGTAAAAATTTAGTAAAAAAATTAACAATTGACTAATTTTTCTCATGAAAATATAAATACATTTATGAATATCCTGAATATGGCATCCAATTCATTTATTGAAACGTCAGAATAAGACATACATTATAAGTCATGCACCTTGCAGACACAGATGGAACCGAATAGTTCGTGCATTTCAGTTCGTAGTATAACAATACAAGATTACATTGCATGAAAGTAACTTCGCAAGATTACATAGCATGGTTATTCAAATCATCTCTACTTTGCTCATTAGTGAAGTCAGTTGAACAATGTTTTCTGCTGTGCTTTGAGAATGATCTTCGAATACCTGCTTTTTAGCATTGCAGCCCGAAGAGTCTTGTCATCCGAAGGCATAGAATTATCTGGATTGTTTTTGCATTTCTCTTCAACAGTCACGTTGCTATCGCCATAGCTCTCTTCCATATCACTTCCGTCTCTCTTAAAGATTGCAGCATCATCTTCATCATCCTCATCGAGGTAGCACTTATCCTTCAGCTTCAAGCCTAACTCCGCCAGAGGGTTCCAAAACCAAGAACCCCGGTATACTCCAGTCACAATCTGACTTCCAACAACAGTAAAACACAGTTTACACCCACTTAGATCCTCCAGCTCCCTGAAACTCTCATGGTTTTGTTCAATCTCCACAGTATACCGGGGTTCAGCAGCTCTTTCACTCTCCCTTTTCTGTCCTCTTCCAATGTCATCTGTCTTTTTTATACGATTATTCTTTTCCCTACCGTCCCAGACTTCCCTTTCCAACTCTCCAAATCTGCTGCGTTCGTGTTCCATCTTTCGCACCCTAATATGCCCAATTCGCCTTTCACAACCCAGCCTTTTTTGTTGTCTTCTACGAGCAGCAGCTTCGACTAACCTAGTCGGATTTTCTGCACAATATCGAGTCCTATCCCTTCTTTGCTTGACTTCACTTTCACGTTTCCGGAAACTGTCATCGTTTTCCATCCTCCTCCGCTTCGTCATCCGTGTAGCAGCTCTTTCACCACCCCTCCATTGGGTTTCAAACCTCATTCTTTCGGGTTTCCTTCTGAAATCATCTTCCTTTCGGGTTTCAAACCTAATCGGATTGAGGAAGCGGTTTGCCATCCAGAAAGTGTTACAAAGAAAAAAGAAAACAGGGAAAACTCACTTACGAGTTGTAGTATAATAGGCATACAATTATAATCCTAATCCGATAAGATATAGGATCCCATTCTCTATGGGGAAAATTTAGTACTTCACACATACCTATCCATTAATACGTAGAATTCCATTCTGTAAGAGGTTTAAGCCGTAGATTATTCCTTTATATGGGGGCAATTTAGTACTTTCACCCCTTGTATCGTACCATCCTGTTTATACGTGGAATTCCGTCTTATAGGAGGTTTCAACGGTAGATTATTCCTTACTGTGGGGGCAATTTAGTACTTTCACCACTCTTGTCCCGTTAATGTTAGAATTCCATTTTTGTAAGAGGTTTAAGCGGTAGATAATTCCTTATTACGGGGGCAATTTAGTACTTTCACTCATGAATAATGACTATCCCGAGATAACCGAAACCGACCAGCACAGCAAACTCCAAACACACGTTGGGCTCTTTGTCCTCCACAAAAAAAAAACTGAAACCAAAACGATGCGTTCAACGCCCGTTTTAACAATGCGGCGGCGATCGCGGCGGAGTCCGACGTTTCCGCCGCTGCCATAGCAGAGACGACAATCTTCCAACTGATGGCAGAGAACGGGCTGCAGACGGGGATCCTCCCGAAGGGGATAACAGAGTACACGACGGACCCCGCGACGGGGTTCTTCGAGGTGCTACTGGCGCGTCCGTGCAACTCGGCGTTCGAGAACCAGCTCCACTACGACTTCAACGCGTAGGGGCAGCTCTCGTTCGGGAAGAACGGGTAGCTATCTGGTGTGTCGCAGCAGGAGCTCTTCCTCTGGTTCCCCGTCAAAGGCATCCGCGTCGACGTCCCTAGCTCCGGCCTCATTTACTTCGACATCGGCGTCGTCGACAAGCAACTCTCTCTCTCTCTCTCTCTTTGAGATCCCGCGCGATTGTACGGCCTCCGATCCGCTTCACACCCTCACCACCCTCGATACGTCGTCGTTCAGTCGCGCCTCTTAGGTTCAATTTTCAATTTTTTTTAATTATTATTTATTAGTTTTAAATTATTGATTTTTAATAATTTGTTTGAGAAATTTAATTGATTCGTTGATTGGGTAATGAGTGTGAATTTGTGATTGTTGTGATGAATGATATGCAAAGATTAGGCATTGAATTTGTTCGAAATGTGATTCGCAAAAACAAATTAGGTTTTGGGGATCTAAAAGATTCGCGAAAACTAAATGCGAGGAGTGTCTAATCTTTTTATAGTTATTGAGAATTACTACCGGTTTTCACTGACGTGGTGTTAAACATTGTCCCATTTTTAGGATAAGCTTGTAAATCTTGGACGTAAAACTGGTCAGGAAGGCGCATTAAAGGCTGCTTTGTAGACTTTGGAGGCAGAGGAATTATTAATCTCAGTTCAAGATAGTTCGATCAACCGGTTGATATTCTTTTACTTTTGCCGTCAAAGACTGATGGAGAGTCTGGTTTGGCAGGTTTTGCGCTTTCATTTTGTGTGCGTGTTTGCGTTGTTGTACAGACATTTTGTCTGAATGCTTCCGTCTTTGCGGGATGTAGCATTGCAACTTTCGTAAAAGGAAGAGGAAAAGTCAAAAGGTAATATACATTGGGTTGTACATTAGAGATAAGGTCAGAATGGGCAATTAGTCAGATTGGTTTTGGCTAATAAGGTCAGTAGAATCCGTTTGTTGTTATTCGCTGTCTTTGTCTTCATACTGTATGCATATGAATGTCGTATTCTTGTTAGGTACATAACGGAAGTGGTCTGTGTTTTTTCTGTTGTCTTCTTATGTTCAGTTGAATATATGAGCCTAATGATAAATTGGACTTCTAGTACAATCATCAATTGTGTTGTTTTGTGTTTTGTGTGTGTGTGTGTTTTGATTGTGAGTATATGTGTAACACTTTTTTCGATTTTGGATAAATTGAGATTTTCGTGTTTTTGCTGTTATCTTCTCCCCTGGAAACCAGTCTAGGTATTCTTTTTATCAGCTGATGGATATTCAGCCATGGCATATGCCGAGTGTTTATATTGACTTCTAGGTTCTTGTCAATTCAGGGGAGGTTTGTACTTCTTTTAATCTTGTGTTTGTGGATCTACCAAAATTATGACAATTGAATGTGTAGCATCGAAGAATTAACATCCTGTAAACTCTAGCTTTGAACTTTGTTTGGAAGAGTAATTGAGGGAGCTGTAATGTAGTTTTTCAATAAAATTACTCTTTAGGACTAGCCTGCAAATAAGAAACTTTTAAGATTGGTGGTTTTGAATTGAAACATTGAGGGATAGGTTGACTAGTAAGACTTTCAGCTCTGACCAGAATGACGTTGTTTGTTGATATTTAGCCTTTTATAGGCATTTCAATGTCTTAAAAACCCTTTTATCATAAATTTTTACCCATGGACACCTATCTAGGATATAATATTTTACAAGTTTCCTGAGTATCAAAGTTGTAGGGTTCCACAATGCCTTATATAAAACCGAACAAATAAAAGATTGGGAGAGTTCTTGGCGTTTATTAGTTCACCTTGTTGGTATCTCCTCACGGTTGATATCTCTAAATGATTTATGAAAAAAGTTAAGTCGTGGCTGATTCTATGCTAGAATTAATATTTGTACAATTTTATAGTTGTTTCTTGAAAATGCTTATATTATTATAGTGCTTGTTTAACTCCTAAAGTTATACATGTAGAATGTTGTAAAATAGCTTACCATAATTATGATGAAGTTATATTTGCATAATTTGGTTGAACTATAGGTAAATTTAAGTGGTTCTCCATTGGTTACTCTTAAATTTAAGTTTCAACCTACCAAATGATAATTTTAATCATCAAAATACCCTGTAGTTCAACCAAATTTAAACTACCCTTGTCATCTAAAAATAATGATAAAATGTTTCTTCAAATCTTTCCCGAATCCATGGTGGTTAGGATGATGAACAAGGGAGTGGGGGTAATGTGTTGGGTTTCAGTTTGGATAATTTTAAAAGTTAAAGTTATATTTGGTGTTGGTTAGTTGTATAATTTATATATATATATTATATGTAATTTTATTTATTTATTTATTTTTTTATATTCTGTTTTTCAAAGATTAGAATATCTCTAAACTGATAAATTCTAATAGAAAACTAATGGAAGAAGGCACAGGTGCATACAATTTAGTTTAAATTATAATTTTTATTTACTGATTGTTAAATTGCACACGTCTTTACACTCCGTACACTATCAATTGACATTGTTTAAATTCGTTTTTACCATTCTTATATTTTAATTATAATATATTAATAATACATCTACTGATAGTTCAAATAACTACCTACTTATGTGTAACGTTTGGAATAGGGATTGGAGTCCTGCTACATGTACTATGTATGGTTTAATTTTGGTTGGGGTCAATGACTTCTAATTGTTGGTGTCATATTATAGATGATATAATTTGTTGGTTAAGTAGAACATTATGGTTGGACCATAGCTTGTTGCCTTAATCATAATTGTAGTTTTGAGTGGCAGTAGTTGTACCCTTAAAAAGCTTTATGTACATTTATGGGTGGGTACAGGTAGGGTCGGGTCAAGTCGGTTTTGAAGAAAATTGATCCAAAACTGACATGGAATGGTTTTCAAAATTGAAAAGGAACTTACTCGAAATAAGGGTAGAACTTGGCATTGATCGACTTGCTCGGGTCGGTTCGATTCAAGTTGGTCCATGTCTGTTTGGGCTTGTACGCTCTCTAGTTTCATCCATTTAACCATCGTCAACCGCTCCACACCAACAACCTCAACCACTGAAAACTTTATCTCATAACACAGCCAATGTCCACCACTTCAAAACCCAACCCCACTTAAATTCTCAATCTTTGAAAACCCACAAAAGTAAAAAGAGAAGATAGGAGATTGATGATGAACTTGAAACATGGGGGTGGCAATTTGGAACCTGACACGATGGGTCAACACGAAACCGACACAATAATTAAGGGTTAGGGTTGAGTGTTAACGTGTTGGGTAAATTAACGGGTCAACCCGTCTAACCTATTAACTAATCGTGTCGGGTTAATCGTGTCACGGGTTGACCCGTTAAATGAGGGTAAAAATGTAATTTGATATTAGGGGCATTCATGTAATTTTTACGAGAGATATATATACTCTTCATTATGTCCAAACCCTACACTGCTGCACATTTGTTACAGTCGCCCCCACCGCTCCACTCTGCCAGTCCACTGTCCACCTCCACAGCCGCCACAACTCCTTCTGTCTAGCGTCTCTTTCGGTCGTCGCCACGCCGATCTCTTTCGGTCGCTGCCACACGTCTCCTTTGGTCACCGTGCTGCACCTCCTTCGTCACCCATCATCTCCTTCTGTCGTCGCCGCATCTCCTTCTGTCGATCGTCTCCTTCGGGTCGCCGCCATGCCGATCTCATTCAGTTGCTGCGCCGTTACTCATCCGCACGCCGATCTCCTTCAGTCGTTGCCACCCATCTTCTTTAGTGGCCGCGCCGTATCTCCGTCGTCACCCATCGTCTCCTTCGTCACCCAGCCACGTCGATCTGTTTCGTGACCCAGCCACGCCGCACCCCACACCATTTCTTCATCTCGGTTCATTAGCTTCGTCACCCAACTGATATGTAGATTTGTTTTAGTTTTGATTTTTGATTTTTGATTTTTGATTGTGATATACTGATATTAAAACTGTTTAGTGGAGATGTGTGAAAACTATGATTGTGTTGATTTTTGAAATGCAATACTATGATGCAATGCAATACTTTGAACATCATTAATAGTTTAACACTAACATTAAACTATATAGTTTTTTTTTTTTTTTCGATTCTTGATGTTGATGGTTAACAATCAATTACAAATATTAAATCTATGCAAATTTATATGCATATTTATATTTGTTCGGTGCATATTTTTATGCATATTTGTTATATAAAAAAGTGTGAATGTGTGTGTAATTGTGTAAACATATTGTTACATTTGGATCCCTTTTTTCTATCTGACGATAGGAAACTGCAATATTATATAAAAGCATCAGAAAATATATACCTAATAAGCATGTTCACAAGATACTGAAGATAGGCAGTATTTAGGTTGGGGATCACTTAGTTGTTTTAATTTGAAGATGTATTATTAATTTGCAAATGATAAAGCAAGTGAGTTTCCTCATTTACATTATACAAAAATTATAAAACAACCAAACTGTTGCTGATTAGTCAATGATCTTGTTTTAATTTTTTTCATGTATAAATGAATAATTTACTAATTAGCTAACTTTTAATTATTATTTTTTGGCAGGTTTAGTTTGGTGGATACAATCAACACCTGTTGTTGTTATTCTATTATGAAGGACTATATTTGCAGATCTATTTTTTATGTTGTGTTTTTTTTTTTTTTTTTTTAAATATGAAGGACTATATTTATAAATATATTTTTATAATCATTTATATTTTTGTGGTTTGGATTGTATTTGTGGATAATTATATTTGTGGATGATTGTATTTTTTAGGTTTTATGTATTTTTATTTTAATTTTGATTTTTTTATTATATCTATATTAAAATTTAAATCTATGAACTATTGTCAAATGGGTCATAAACGGATCATTAATCGTGTCAACTAAACGGGTCATTAAACGTATCGACTAACGGGTCATTATTTGTGTTAGTTAAACGGGATGATAACGTGTCGGTTTAACGGGTTGATAAACAATCCGTAAATAAACTGGTTAATCGGATCGTTTCCGTGTCGACCCGTTACGAATCATGTCGTGTTCGTGTTGGAAGGGTTCAACTCGTTTACTTATCGTGTCATGTTCGGATCATAACAAAAATTATCGTGTCGTGTCTAACTTGACCAGCCAACCCGGATTGTCACCCCTACTGAAACACCAAAAAAGAAATTCTAACCTTAGCAATCGATACAATAGGCCTCACACTCCATTCCACCATTATCAAACCTAACTCGTTGCACCATTCACTCTATCATAGTTGCTCGCCATTGTCAGTGATGTGGCTTTGTATTTTGAGATTTACGAACAAATCCCATCACTCAATCTCACAAATACCTTGTCGTTGGTCATCCGATTACCAAAGAAAGGTCATGAAGTTTTGACATATGGTGTGAATGGCGATAAAAGATTGAGATGGTGAGAATGATGATGAAGGATTGAGATTTGAGTTTTGAGAGTTTTTAGGTCGGTGGCTATAAAGTGAAGCGTGAGGAGAGAATACTGATTAAGTTTTTTTTTTTTTTTTTTTTTTTAATTGGTTTTTTGTTCGGGTTAGTTCTTTCCACCCAAAACAGATCAAGGTCAGTTTTTTACATTCAAAATTGACTTGGCTTGAAGTCAAATTAAAAAAACGATATTTTTGGGTCGATTGAATCCCAGTTTTTTGCCCACTTCTATGTACATCACAAAGTTGATATATATATATATATAAATATATTTATTTATTTATCCTCAAAATCTGAACATTGTCATTAAGTTACAATTTATTGAGTATTTGAGTATATATAACATTATTGCATTGTAAGTAAGGGATATTTATAATTTGTCACCCAATGTTTGATCCTAATATGAAATTGCTCCTTTTAATTTCATAATTAGCAATGTGCCTCCTTAAAAGTTTAATTAAATATAGAATTAATTCCTCGTCGTTATGAATTCCGTCCATTACCGTTAGGGGTGGAAGGGTAAAATGGTAAATACAGATGATAAATAAATATAAATTAATAAAAAAATAATATATAAAAACCACAAAAAATTAAAAATTAAAAATTTATTTATTTGAAAAAAAATTAAAAAAATGATTGATCTCCATTTTTTAGATGGATGGTAGAAATTAAATTAAAAATTAATTTGATATAAAAAAAAAAAAAAAAACTCTCTTTATTTGTTCTCTCTCTACCAACTCTCTCTCTCTCTCTCCATCTGGTTGTCGTCCATGGGTGGGTTCTTCTGCTTCTCCTCATCTCTTCTTCTCTTTTCTTCATCTTCTCAAACCCTATTTCTGGGTTCGAATCAAACCTGGATTTTGGTGATTTGGGTTGGAGGTTGTGTTAGTTGATGTTAATAGGTTTTGGTGATTTGTTTTAGGTTTCAATGGTGGTATTGGTTGGTGTTAATGGGTTTTGGTGGTTTTAGTTGGAGGTTATGTTGTTGGCTGTTATTGGGTTTGGTGGTGGTGTGTGGTGAAGTTCTGGATTGAGGATGGTGGATTGATCATCAATTAGAAATTTAGAATGGTGGATTGAAGTTTTGGATTGAGATTTGGATAGTTATGTTGGATGATAATTTTTCTTTATTATTTATTTATTTATTTTAAATATTTTGAAGATCTAGGTTATCTTCAAGTTGAAGATATGGGTTCATAACCCAGATCTTCAATTAGATTTTTTTTTTTTTTAATATCTCTTTTTTCAATAGTTTTCTTATTTTAATTTTTTTTTTTTTTTTATTCTTTGATCTTCACCATCCATGTCCATCCATATGGACGGTGAAGATTTATTGTCTTTGTTTTTAATAAAAATTTAAAAATTAATTTTTTAAGCAAATATAAATATTAAAATTTATTTTTAAATTAATCTCCATTGTCCATTTCAAAGATGGACAGTGAAGATCTTTTTTTATAATTTTATTTTAATTAAATGTATTTTGATTTTTCAATTTTATTTTAATTAAGTTTAAATCAAGGGCAAAATAGTCATTTAGTGCTTTGACAAACTTTTTAATGAAAAAACTGACGGTAGGGCACAAAATGGCTATTTATGAAATTAGGGGGAGGCGTTTCACAATAGGATTAAATGTTGGGTGGGGGGTGGGAATTATAAATATCCCTTGCAAATAATAATGTTTTAGTATTATTTTTACAATGTTTTAGTATTATTAGTTACACTTAATATTTTTTAGGAATAGAATATTTATCAATTTACTAAATTATTTTTGTTTTCAAACTTTCCTTTAGAAAAAATTGTGGTAATCATTTTTTCAACAGTAGTAAGATTTGAAAGTAGGGTTTAATATATTAGGACAAATTGATGAATGTGGAAAGTATTTTCATTCGATTATTTAAATGTTGAATTAGTGTTTAAACATATTAGAAAAGATTAACAGATGTGAAAAATATTTTAATTAGATTGTCGATAAATGGTCATTTTTGTAAGGTCTCATTTCTTGTTTAATTTTTTGCTCCATGATGGGCCAACAATAAATATTAAATGGACTGGCCCAGTAGAATTTTCAAGAGTATAAATTGTAGCCCAATTGTTTAATCTTTGGATTTATTGAAGCCCAAATTTTAAATGGGTTAAGCCTAAATAATAACACACCTCAATTCTCTCTCTATTTCTGTTCGTAGAGGGGACGACTGGACAAGACAAGACAACAATGGCGTCGGTTTCATCAACTGTGGCTGCAGCAGCTTTGGCTTCTTCTTCGATTTCACCTTCCAAAAATGCCTCCAGTTTGCTCCATAATTACGATTCTGCCACTGTCTCCTTCCGCTTCCCTTCCAAGCCCCAACTGCCCCGATTCTTCACCAAGGTGATGATGGGATTTGGATTCTGTTTGTGTTCTGTTCTGTTTTGTTTTGTGTTGGATTTGAATATAGAAATGAGAGAGATTTGGTGAGGAAAATTATGGATTTTGAGGTTTGAATTTAGGAGACTTGATTTGGTTGTTAGAATTGGAACATTTTTTTTAGAGAGATTGGAATTGGAAACTTGAGGTGGGTTTGGATTAGGAAGTTGAAATGAGAGAGATTTGGTTAATTAGATATGATGTGTAGGTTAGAATTAGGAAGTTGAAATGAGAGAGATTTGATGAAGAAAAATTGGAAAACTAGACTCTTGTTAGATTGTGAGAAATTTAAGTGAGTTTTGATTTATGAGACTTGAATTGGTTTAGTTAGCTACAATGGGTGGATTAGAATTGGAAACTTGAAAATGAAGAAAATTGGAAATTTAGAGTCTTGTTGTAAGTTTGTTAAAATTTGAGCGAGTTTTGATTTGGTTGCATTGGTGGTGGAAGGTTTGTTTCCGGAAGACACTCAAGGTCTCGGGTTTAAACCTTAAAGACATTACTCACCCTACAGGGCAAAAAGGATAGAACCTGTGAGGACAAATGAGCGAAGGATGAGGCTGAGGTCCGAACATCTTATGAGACTTGATTTGTCTATTTAGTTATAATGTGTAGGTTAGAATTGGAATGTTGTTATGATAATCTTTTAATTGAGATTATAATTGGAAACTGAAAGCAGGTTTGAATTAGAAAGCTGATGTGAGAGAGATTTGATAAAGAAAATAGGAAAATTTGGACTCTTGTTTGTTTGAAGAAGATTTGTTTTAAGCTGTGGTATATTGGACATGATTTGGTTAATTAGAATGATTGATGAATTTCAATGTTATAGATTTTGGGTGTTAATGTGAAGTCTGAATGGATCTTGAAATGCTCAAGTGGGTGGATTAGATTAGCACTGAGTCTTTGTGTCGGATGGATAATTGCTTATGGTTTACTTATAATGAAAATGAATGAGTCTGTTATGTTTTAAGACAGCGGCGAGGCATGTTCAGGGCATACTCTCTTTGTTAGTCACTTTATGTCTCATCTGTAAATGAAGCTAAGGTGTAATTTGTCAGTGCTAAGAGATGGTGCATTCTTTTCAGTAGGTTGATGAGCATCTTTGGTCGTTTTTCTCCCTGACTAGATCCTAGGGGCAATTGTTGTAAATGTATGTGAAGTAAAGTATCATGTGTGATAATTTGAAGTCTGACACTGGTGTGTGTTGTGTTCAGGGTTTGCAGCATAGTTGGAGAAGTTCCAGTGTGGTGAGAGCACACTTGAATGAGGTAAGGTTGTTTCAATGGTTTTCGTTAGTGGATCTGTTTTCGAATTTTCGTTCCTTCCTGGACATGCTTTTGGGATCATCTGTTGCCTTCAAGGTTGCAGCTATGTCCCCCAAAAAATTGGAACTATCATCTGTTGAAGCAAAGGACTCCAAGACATCAAATGAGCCTTCTCCAGCAACTTTGGCAACAGAGGAATCTATTTCAGAGTTCATCTCTCAAGTTGCAAGTCTTTTTAGGTGAGCAAGTTCTGTCTTTTAGTTCCTTACCATCCTTTAGATCGTGATTGGAAAAGTTGACGTTTCATCTGCATTTTCAGGCGCGTTGATTCAAGAGACATAGTGGAGTTGCAGTTGAAACAGCTGGACTGTGAAGTAATTATCTGGAAAAGGAGGCATCGCCACAACCACCGTCTCCTCCCCCAGTGGTTATGATACATTCACCCTCCCCTCAATCTGTAATGCCACAAGCCTCACCTGCACCTGCCCCCGCACCTTCCGCACCAGCTCCTTCTTCGGCTCCATCCCCACCACCTTCTCCTTCTGCTGCCAAATCAGCCAAGTCATCTCCACCTCTTAAATGTCCCATGGCAGGTACATTCTACAGAAGTCCAGCGCCTGGTGGACCACCATTTGTGAAGGTCTGTGACTGTCTTGTATTCAAACCATGGTATCTGTATTAGCAAAATATCTAAATTTTGCTGCTGCACATTTTTTCTTATTGGCTGACATGAGCGGCTTTTTTCTAGGTTGGAGACAAAGTACAGAAAGACCAGGTGGTGTGCATCATTGAGGCTATGAAATTGATGAATGAAATAGAAGTGAGTTCTATTCTCTGCTGTTCTGTTTTTACTTTTTCATAAAATGACTTTTTTCTTTCCTTAACTTATTGTTATTGTTTTGCTTGTGAGTTGATTATTTTGACTTTCTTCCCTGCTTAAACTATGATGAATTTGATTTGGTTGGATCAGGAAGATGCACGGGTCACAGTTATTCATTCTATTTTAACAAGCCAGCCTTTATTATTGTTATTATTATTATTGTTTTGATAGGAAACAGCCTTTATTATTATTATTATTATTATTATTATTATTTTAATTTCATGCAAAGTTGTTATTCTAACAAATTTGTTTTCATTTAAATAAAAAAATAATCTTGTTAACTTAACTAATTTAATTTCACACTCAATCTCAACTTTTCATAGTTTTTACTACTGTTTCAGTGAACAAAACAAAGGACAAGCAGGGGTCCTGCCGGCTAACAAATTTTGTTTCTTTGATATGAATTTGGGGTTTGTTCCCAGCCCCTTGTTCTAAATGACTGTACTTAAAATTTTTATCTCTTGTGATCTTTACTTCTGAAAGCGGCGTTTTAAGTGATAACTTGACATTTCAACTCAGTTAAGAGTTGGGCAGTTTGTATTGGCCGGATCAGGTCTGAATAATTAGGCTGATGAAAGAAAATTAAACTTTGATAAAATGACTTTCTAGAATTTGTTCCAATCTGGGATATTTTAGCTGAAAGTCGGTGTTAAATTTTTCTGTATTTGGTACAACAAAATTATCATGGTAAAGATAAGGGGCGGTGACAAACGGGAAAATATAAGTGTCTGGTAGAGACAGATAGTTTCTGATACTCCTGCAAATTTATTTGGACAAACATATTTGCTTACTAAATCATGAGTGCACAATTTAATTGATGCTTGTTTACCTGATTAAAGGAAAAATGAAGATGATAATTTTTATTCCGTTTAAACTGTTGTACAATGAGTGTCAGCATGTATGGTTTTGTCGTTCTATGGATTTTTTGTCGAGAAGTCGTTCTATGAGTTTACTTCTGATCAATTCATGCATTTTGTAGCATGAAGCCCTAATCTCTGTGTAATAAAACTTGCCTGGAAAGTCTGCAAAACTCACATCTCCATGACACTGTTAATTTTTGGCTAAAGAGAAAAAAAAAAAGTGCATTTCTTCAACTTGTATTAATTATTAGCTCATTGGAATTGGTTACTGCTGGCTGCTTTCTTATTGTATGCCTGTACTGCTTCTGCAGTTGCATTTATAAAGATCTGTCCTTTGAACAACTTGTATGACTATAATTTACACCTTTTTTTTTTTTTTCTCAGGCTGATCGATCTGGATCCATAGTTGAGATTATTGCAGAAGATGGAAAGCCTGTTAGCGTTGATACAGTGAGTTTCCTCCTAGTCTTGGTTGACAACTAATAATTACTGTGAATTTATAAATACTGTTATCGGTGGTAATGACTTGCTTAATTGGTCTCTTTACAGCCTCTGTTCGTGATTGAACCCTAGAGTTGTCGCAGTAGGCAAGTAAACAGATCGAGTAAAGATTAGAAAGTAGATGCAGTTCTTGGTAATGCTGTGAGTTGTGGCGTTGTTTTGTTGCGGTAGATTGTTTTGTCTGGAATGAGTTGGTAGATAGAGATATAAAATGAACAATGTTCATTTTATCTTTTGGTACTCAAACCGAGAATAATTAATTTTATATTTTTGGTTTATTCTAAGAACTAGTCAAATAAGCTTACATAAAATGAATGTATGCAAGTGAATTTGATTATGTTACTTTGAAAACCGACAAATGAGGATTCTGTATGTGTCCTATTTTCTGTGCTATTGCTTATATACAAATTGGAGTGTTTTTCAAATATACATACACAGGTTAGGTTGTTCTGTTGTTAAGATTGGCTGCGAAGTAATGACTGAAGCAAAAAATAAAAAAATTATTTATGAATATCCTGAATATGGCATGCAATTAATTTATTGATATATTTGAATAAGACGTACATTACAAGTCCTGTGCATTTCAGTTGTAGATGGAACTGAATAATACTAGCATTTCATTTGTATTAGAACAGTACATTATTACATTGGATGAAAGTAGTTCAGAATTTTGTTCGTTGAACTTCGCAAGATTACATAGCATGGTTATTCAAATCATTTCCTAGTTTTTTATTCACATTGCCACTTCTTCCATTTCGACCATGTTAAGTCAGCTTCTTGTTTCTATTGTACGCCGTCACTTCTTTAATCTCTACTTTGCTAAGTCAATTCAGTTGAATAATGTTTTCTGCTGTGCTTTGAGAATGATCTCCCAATACCTGCTTTTTAGCATTGCAGCCCGAAGAGCCTGCTCATCCGAACGCATAGAATCATGTGGACTGTTTTTGCACTTCTCTTCAACAATCACGTTGCTATCGCGGTAACTCTCTACTAAATGACTTTCGTCTTTCTCAAAGATTGCATCTTCATCATAGAGGTAGCACTCATCCATGCCATAGCTCTCCTCCAAATGATTTTCGTCTTTCTCAAAAATTGCATCATCTTCAACGGCGTCGTGGTGGTAGCACTCATCCTTCAGTTTCAAACCTAACTCCGCCAGAGGGTTCCGAAAGCGAGAATCCTGGTATACTCCAGTTACAATTTCACTTAAATACTCCAGTTCCCTGAAACTGTCAAGGTTTCGTTCAATTTTCGCAGTGTTCTCCACCTTCTGCAACTTAATAAGCTCAGCAGCTCTTTCACTCTTCCTTTCCTTTTTTCTTCTAATGTCATCTCCCTTTTGGGTTTCGAACCGCCTTTTTTTCCACATGATTCTTCTCCCAACTATCATGTCTCTCCCTGACTTCCCTTTACAGCTCTCCAAATCTATGCAAGTTTGCGTCAATTCCCGCAGCAATTTCCATCTTTCGCAACTTAATCTGCGCACCACCCCTTTCACTGCCCCTTTTCTATCGTCTTCTAATGTCATCTCCTTTTCGGGTTTCAAACCTCGTCTTTTCTGCATGATTCTTCTCCCAATTGTCCCAGACTTCCCTTTCCAAGTCTCCGATTTATCGTACCATTGTCTAATATAACTTGATAGTATGGAAGTCTATAGACCTTCTATTCAATTTAATAGTATTATAGATTTGAATTTTTTCTAGTGTAGATGATATTTAAATAATAATAAAATTGGGTTCAACTGAGACAGCACTTTAATTAAAATTGCAGGTGTCAGCTCTTTGAACATCTTTTAATATCTCTTGAAAGTTCTTGGAATTGGAATCTAGTAGTTATGAAATTGGAAAATTTTAATTTTTGTTTTAGTAGGTTAGAATATCTTTAACGTTATTATGATGGATTTTTCAGTTTTTATTTATGACACATCAACATTTTTTTTTTCTGAATATAAATCCATTAAAAAAGGGATGAAATTCATTTTTATCCGAAAATAAAAGAGAAAATTTGTTTTTGCCCACTTTTAAGAATTTTTTTTTTTTTTTTAAACCTGCAAACAAACTATTTTCATTTTATGTCCAAGGTTACCAAATTTGTTTTTGCCCATTTTTTTTTTTTTAATATAGATCCATAAAAAAAGAAGGATGAAATTATCTTTTATCCAAAAATAAGAGAAAAAATTTGTTTTTGCCCACTTTTTAAGAATTTTTTTTTTAAACCCGCAAACAAACTGTTTTCATTTTATGTCCAAGTTTATCAAATAACCTTTAAATCAAAATTTAAAAACATGAAATTTAAACTCGATATTGGGTTTTATGGGGCCATGAAACTCGAATAACGTTTTGTGATCCCATAAAACTCGGTGGATTTTATTGTGCCACAAAATCCGGTATCTTTGCTTGTCGCCTTCATTGCTACAACTCACCGAAAGCTTCTATTTTTAAATTAAATTTAACCAAATCTAACCTTAAACATTAATATTCAAGAACAAAAAAAAAAAAAAAAAAAAAAACTTGAAAAATCACAAAAAACTCAAAAAATCCCAACAAAACTCAAACAATCAATAAGAAAACTAAAGATCTCATATTATAAGTAATGGAGGAGGAGAACAAGATATGCAATGGAAATTTGGATAATCTAGGTATAGACTGTAGTTAACTTGTTTGAAGAGTTAAAATGAATATTTTTAACAAAGTGGGTAAAAATGAATTTTTCTTTTTCAAAATGAGCATTTTTTGTAATTTCCACTAAAAAAGTTATAGAAATGCATATATTCTTTGTCAATGTAATTATGTGAAGCAAAATATGCATCATTTTTCAACCAATCAATATAATATATGTCTTCTCTCTCTCATTTTATATTTTACAACTATGGCAGATAAGTGACACAAATCTCCATATTTCCAATTGGTTAGAATAAGTGAGAAATCCTAATTAGCCTTTCTATGAGAGTTTCTCAATTGAGAAATATGATCTAAGTTTTTTCTTCATCTTTTTAAAGCATGTGATTCATGGTTGAAAAATTAAATGTAAAAAATAATCAAATCTCAACCATCCATTGATTGTAGTGCTTATGTATCATGATGTTAGAATAAGTCAACAAAAGGTTCAAATTAGGGTAGGATCCAAATTAATTCACATTAGGATTTTTTTTTTTTTTTGCCTCATTGTTATTCCATCCTATATGGTAAGAAATTCAAAAATTTCATTGGAGATGCTCTTAAAGGTGAGCTAATTTTTCAAATATTCATTGATTCATATTGAAATGAATTAAAATTTGGATAGACTCAAATTCGTCTTTATATTCTGCCATGATGAGCTAATTTTTATTTTTATTTTTAAATTTCTCTCAGTACATTATTGCTCGGTGCCTATTGTAGTATTAAAATTAAAATTACTAACAGTGTTGGACAGGGATTATAGTTCATGAACATTAGGGAAAAAAAAAGAAAAAGAAAAAAGGCTCATTTATGAGTTCATTGATAATTGAAAAATTCACATTAATTTGAATACTTTTTTTTTCTTTGAAATTTTTACTAATTAATGTGTTATTAAGCCCCATGAAAACTGCAACAGAGTAAGTAGCTAAAAATTATATAATATCTTGGTATAAATTCATTCCATTTAGGATTTAGTTACAATCACATACATCACATTGATTTCAAAATTGCCAGCATAATTTTATTTATGGTTTAATTGTTAATTCATAATTAAATATCTCTCCATCTGCATGACAATGGAGAACAAATAGACTTATGAATCACATGATTAGAACATCATTCATCAAATCACATGACCAAATTCCATAAAGAATGATATATTTATGAAGAATGAAATTTAATTAGGTTATCATAACCGTTATTTTTTACAAATTTTATTGTTTTGATAAAAATAAACTTTTTTTTTTTTTCTAAATTTAGCATATAAACCTACTTTTGCTTTTCAACATAACGCGTATAGTTGCTACCCTTGAGAGATTGGAGAAAACCAAATTTATCAATATTTTTCTTGGCTTTCAACAGACACAAAGACATATTAATCTACAAAGCTTTCGCCGCTCTGTATGTTAATCAATCCGATTCCCTTACAAAGAAAAAGAAACAAATGAATAAAAAGTATATTAAATTCCCTAAAACAATAGTCTTAATTGTATTAGCAAAGTAATGTAAACATTTTGTTTTTTCAATTCAAATAAATGAAATTATAAACAACAATTTAAATATTTTTATATTATTAACCTAAAATTATGGAATGTAATTTGATTAAAATAAATTATTATGTCATTGTCTAATATAACTTGATGGTATAGAATTTTTATTCAATTTAATAATATTGTAAATTTGAATTTTTCCATGGTATATGATACTTAAAAAATAATAATGATAATAATAAAAATAATAATAAATTGGGTTCAAGTGAGACTGTACTTTAATTAAAATGATGGGTCGCAACTCCTTCAACATCTTTTAAGATCTTTTGAAAGTTCTTGGAATTGGATTCTAAAAGTTATGGAATTGGAAAATTATAATTTTCTTTTGAAGAGGTTTGAGTATCTCCAATGCTATTATGATGTATTTTTGAGTTTTTATTTGTGACATATCATCATTTTTTTTTTTTGAACATGGATCCGAAAAGAAAATTATAAAATTGCATATTTTCTTCTTCAATTTGAACTATGAAGCTGGCTCTCACAAAAAATAGAGAAAACTCCGCATGTGAACTCATACATACACGAGATGAGACTTAAACTCCTATCACAGATGTAAATGAAAATTACACTAATCATTTGAGCTATAAGTGAAAATGAATTTGAAGTGAGTAAATCAATTTTATCACCATTGAGTTCCATAAATTTATTATTTAACATAAATAATACTTATAATGTGAATATATATATATATATATAGTATGTGATTTTGTAAGAAAATTATTGAATAAAAAATTCATAACAAATCGAAATAACACACGTAATAAATGAACTTAATTGGATAAAATCACAATTATATTATAATTAAAATATTTTTGAGAAAAAAATCAATAAAATAGTAAAACTAACACTATCTTGTAATAAAAAGAAAGGGATATTATTACTTTACCTTCTAGATTTTAAAATAATGTTAAACCATCTTTGGTGTTGAAAATATTATCTAAACTGATCCAACCGTTAGAGAGATTGTGATTTTCGTTGATAAACTGACGATTTCGGGAAGATAAAAGAGTATAAAGGTAAATGGAATTAAGAAGGACAACTAATTGGTTATCACAATAATGAAATTTTTAATTATTAAATAAAATAAAGAGCAAATTACAATTTTGTTATCCAGTTAAAATGTAATTACAGACGGAGTGATACTTTCAATTTTATTACAATTAACCCCCTTCCATTAGGGAATCTTCATTAAATTTAACAGCCAATAGTATGAATATGATCAAAAGACCAAAATGCTCTTATAATAAAAAATAAATAAATAATTTATTTAAAAAATGAAAGTTAAAAAAAAAAAGAAGATGTTCTTCATATGGGAGGAAACATCGTCCATTTATTAACAAAATCATCAGTAGAAATTGACCCTAAAAAAATCACCAACCCAATGTGAGATCATTAATCTTCAACCTGCAAAAATCATTAACCATCTATCAATTGCAAACTTATTCACCTGTTGCAATCACCAGTTTCAAAGATCATCAACAATTACTAGTAAAAACATCTTCAACAATCACTAGTTTAATCCCATTAACAAACAATTATCAACATCTTCAAAAAAAAAAAAAAAATCAACAATCAACCTAAAAATATCAAGGTCCTAGATGAATCTGGATTCAAAGGAGAAGAAAAGAAGAAGAAAGAAGAAGAAAGAAGAAGAAGAAGAAGAAGAAGAAGAAAATGAGAAGAGACGAAAAAGAAGAAGGAGAAAAAAGATGAAAAACAAGGAAAAGACGATGACTATGACTGGTGGGGGTAAGAAAAAGGATAAAGAGATTTTATTGAAACAATTAATTTTAAAAGAAAATAAAAAATAATGTAAATAATATTAAAAAAACAATTTTATCCCTCAATCTATTAACTTTAACCAAGATGAGTTAATGACATATGGGTTTATTGCAATAAAAGTAACAAGTTAGTTCCGTTTGTAATTACGTTTCAATTGAGTAATTAAATTGTAATTTACTTTAAAATAAAAAATAATAATTATTTTTTAAATATCACTGTTATTTTCTCTTTCCGATCTCACCAATCCCTCACAATCTCTCACCATGCTTGCCGATTGGATCTTACAAAAGGTAGCCCCAACCGGCTTCAGCTTCTTAGGACAGCCGGGCACCAGTCGCTCTCAGTGGATACCTTCTGGATGACGATCGGCCCACTAATCTTCTTTGGATGACCCCCTTCCACGCTTACCCTGTGTTAGCTGCTGCTATGAATTTTAATATATATATATAAATTATCCTGTGTTATCCACGCTTACATTAATTTTAATATATATATATTTTTTTTGAATTTTTCACTAATTAATATGCTATGAAGCAGCATGAAAACTGCAATTGAGTAGCTTAAAATTATATTATAGTTAATTAGTATAAATCCATTTCCATTTAAGATTTTAGTTACAATCACATATATCCCATTGATTTTAAACTTGCCAACGTATTTTTAAGTAAAGTTTAATTCATAATTAAATATCTCTCCATCAGCATGATAATGGAGAACAAATAGACTTATGAATCACATGATTAGGACATCATTCGTCAAATCACATGACCAAATTCTGTAAAACAATGATATATTTGTGAAGAATGAAATTTAATTAAGTTATCATACCCACGAATATATATATACATACATATATATATATATATAAATTTTATTGTTTTGGTAAAAATAATCTTATTTTCTAAGTTTTGCATATAAACCTACTTTCACCTTACAACATAATGCATGTAGCTGCTACCTTGAGAGATTGGAGAAAACCAATTTTATTAGTACTTTTGTTAGCTTTCAACAAACACAAAAACAACTTCATCTGCATGCACAGGCTGCTCCTGCTACTCCAGCATCTCCTACTCTATTAGTTTCAAATTGAAATGAGAGATCTGAGCGACAAAGTGAGCCAATAAATTCAAATTCATTGAGTGATGAATAAAAAATTACAAACAACCCCTATTGTTAGGAGATGTTTGTATAATTAATAATTTATTTTTTAGTAATACAACATATATATTAAAATTAGTAAACTAGTTTCAACAACATTATAATCAAATTTTCAAATAATTTAAAATTTTAAATTTAATAATGAGTCAACATCTAGATTTACTGTGTAAATAATATTTATGAGTATCAATATTGTCACAAATTTATAAACGAAACATTGTATTTTTGTTTTTCTCTTGTTGCGCTTTCAGAAATCTCTTGATCCACAATATTAACAGATAATAAATTTTTTAATCACATAATTGATATTACAGATAAAAAAAATTCCCAGCCCTTTTCATGTTTGTAAATACACACTCTCAAGTCTCAACCATTGTTATGATGGAAATATTGCGATCATAATAGTCCGGCCCAACTGGACCTACAGTGCAAGTCCAGAGACCCAGACGTCCAAATATCTGCCTCATCTTGGCCCATTCTCCTGGGTGTGGAGCCCATTAGTGGGCGCTCGCTGAGGCCGAAGCCCGCTATCGCTCAATAAGCCGACAGTCGCTCAGTCTGATCGCTCGACCTCAGCGCATGCCACCTATTCCGCTAGATCCTTTATGACCGTTATGTTCCGTATCGCTCAGTCGTCGTGAGCCCCCAGAATTCTACTCGCTAATAGTGAACCACCGGTCGTCGTCACTGATCGCTCGCTTCCATCCTTCAGGTGTATTGGCAAGAATATCCGCCATCCGCTACAATTATATCATATCGCCATATTCCCGCCACGATCGACATCCTGTCTGACCGATTATTTCCAGTCTGGTTAAGGTATCCCCCATAGAGGAGCCGTCCATCAGAGGTACCCAACTAGCCATCCTAGCCCGCAGTTGTCCGTCTGAACTGGCCGCTGTTTTCTGAGCGTGAACGCATTCCGACTCCTTCACTCACGATGTTATCCACTTTAATGCCGTGATCGGCTGCGGGCGTGCCGGTCCAGAATCCATCCCGTCAACTTTCCAGCCTGATGGAGAAATCCATCTCCCTCTCTAGTTTGGAAGTTCCAGTCAGCAGGAATCAACAGCGCCATGCAGAGAACAGTTCCAAAGCTTGCCATGCACGCTACTCCTACCAGAAGTCAGAATCTCAACCTCGACAACCCATCATTGCGTATCCGACCCGGTCAGCAAAGATCCTCTGTGGACAGACCTCGGATGCGACGGATTCGGCCGCATTTAATGTGTTTTCGGCCGCATTTAATACACTGTCAGTCGTTTTAATTGAGTTTCCGGCGCATTAAATGCTGTCTGTCAGTGTAACTATAGTTAACTATTTACCTTTGTCTTATTCTGTTTACTGTAGCATGTCTCCTTCCTCTATAAAAGGGGACGATTTTCACTGTAAAAGAGGGACGGAACTTTCGAGTGTCGTTACTCTGCCCAAATAGTGAGAGAGTGAACAGTGGACGTAGACATCTTTTTGGGCCGAACCACTCTAAAAATCTTCTGTGCCTCTTCCTCCTCACCTCTAACCTCTCCATGTCATTCCCTTTACTTTGCATGCAACCCATCGACCGTATGAAATTGTGAGTTTGGGCCCTAAAACAACCTCGTTGGCTAAGGAAAACCATTTTCCGACGTTAACATGTTTTTCAATCATACATTGTGGCTCTAATGCATCATCTCATCGAATTAACATTCTGATTGATGTAGTTTGTTTCATGTGAATTGTCTTACAATGAATTGCTATGTTTGAAGCAAAAAGTATTTTCATGAGAAGTAAAAAGTGAAAAATGATTTAAGTTACTAGGATGGCAAATCTGTATTTTATATCCTCTTCAACGTCACCTTCACCACCTTGCATTGACTCTAGGAACATGATATAGACATTTCAGAGTTCAATTCTTGGCGATCATTGCCAGAGAAGAAACTTCAGATAGAATCAAGGTTGTCTATAAGCCATGTAATTGACAAGCCCTGTTATAAAACTCTAAAGAGAAACCTAACTTGCGAGTTATGTCTTTTCAGATTATCAAGGTTTGACGAGATCCTTCTGTCACGGGAAGATTTACTGCTCCTTGATCACAGCAAGGCTGGTGAACATGAAGATTGGAATACCATGGGAAAGATTACAAGTTTTACCCCTCAACCAAAAGATCAGTATTTCTGGTACAGAAGTGACATGCTTAGATGCCAACCACTGCCCGGGTTCCATTATTATACTGTTTGAACCACCGAATGGTAAGGTGTGGTCCTCATTCACTTCTGAGATACTGTATTGTTTTTTGGTATTTTATCTTCTTATCATTTCTAAGATTAATCCTGGAATTATTCAAACAATCAGGCCGTCCTGCACACTGGTGATTTTCGTTTAAGCGAGGAAATGACAAGCTTGTCAGCTTTGCAAACATGTCCTATCCACACTCTCATCCTTGATACCACTTACTGCAATTCCCAGGTAACTTTTTATGTTTCATAGACGAGGCTGCAAACAGCCTGAGTTTGAGCTGAAACTTCTTGCTTTAAGTTGACATAAAAAGATAGGTACGGACACTAGATAGATTTAAGCCAGCAGTCCAGGTATCACTAACGACTTGTCAGTTACCAATCATTATATTATTTATAAATCTATTTGCTTTTATATATCAAATTTATAATTCACTATTCATGCTCATGCTGATGCCATTGGAGGTGATGACATTGGAGGGAGGTATGGCGATGACATTGGAGGTGGTGGTGGTGGTGGTATAGGATATAATTCACTATTCATGCTCATGCTGTCTAGGCCTGAATAAAGACAAAAATCAGACCCGCCACCACCATTAGAGTCCAACATGTTCCAAAACGACCAATCTATTGTCGTATCACTGCTGCCCACTTGCACCACCGCATCCGAGGTCACTGCTCCATTATCGCATGTGACGAAGTAGAATGTGACCCACCTGCAGTCATCGCCATCTGATGATTATCATCATGACCATTATGATCATAGGATCTTGTAGGTTCCTGATTAGCAAACCTAGCAGCAACCACTTGAATCTCCTGTGGAGTCAGCTGCCTGCCTTGTGGTCCGGCTATGTCCGGTGGATTATCCGGGAAGTTGAACTTAGCTGCCCTGCCACGTAGGCAACAAAACGCAGCGTCAAAAGCACGCGCCGCCTTCTCAGCCGTGTCATAGGAACCCAACCAAATACGTTCCCGGCTGTTGGGGAGCCGAATTTCGGAGACCCATTTTCCCCATTTCCTCTTCCTGACACCCTTGTACTTGGGTTGATCATCAATTGTTCTCTCCGTTGACGTCTGTCCTTGTTCAGGTGTTGTCTTCACCATGTCAGGACCAGAAATGACGTCGCAGTTCACCTCCGTTGGGTGGTGTATTTTTGAAGAGTTTTTGTCTATATAAGCAGTAGAAGTAGGAGCTTGTGGCTGGATAATTACAGTGGCGGCTGATGTGGGGGCATTTATATAGCGAGAAGGAGCGAAGGCCGGCTGACTGGGAGTGGAGTTTTGAAGGTTTGAAGCGCGTTGATTGAGAGTCAGAGAGAGACGAAGAGCGTTGAAAAGTGGACACGTGGCGCTTCTGGAGAGGATTATCCACTTAAAGGACGCGGTAGGGCCCTGTTAGAAGCACGTGGGTTTTGCCCTTTGTGTCATGTTTTTATATTTTCCTTCTGTTTTTGTATTTAATTTTAATTATAATTTTGTTCACTCGTGTCTCTAGCTTGGGTACCACCAAGGGCCCCCCATAGACATGATCATGGTTCGGTTCAAACCGTGTGGTTCGAATCGAACCGTCACTGTAGAACCGGAATCAGAACATAAGGTTCTGATTTCGATTTCGAACCGAATCGGAACCGTCATTGTAGTGGTTCGGGTTCCGATTCTGTTTCGATTCTGACCTTAAAGGAATCTGAACCGTCGGTTCAAAGAACCGTGGAATCGGAACCGCCTTGAACCGGCGGTTCTGATTCGGTTCCAATTCTTAAATAAATATAAAAAAAAAAACAAAAAAAAAAAGAAAAAAACAAGAACCAACCGTTAGGGTCAATTAAACGGTCCAACATGATCAAAAGGGAGGTCATTATTATAAAATATAAAAGTAGTTTTCGTTTTTTTTTTTTTTTTTTTGTGTATAAAAGTAGTTTTTGTTTGTGTATAGATTTATTTTTTAATTTTAAAATATAGTTTAATATTAATTTTTAAATTTCAAATTGTCGTTTTAAAAAAAGGTTTCAGAATCGGAACCGAAACCGTTATAGAACCGGAATCGGAATCGAAACTAGAACCGTTACAGAACCGAACCGGAACTGTTTTATTTCGGTTAAGGTTCCGATTCTAGCTTTTTTAGAACCGAAATCATCGGTTCGGAACCGAAATCGAAACCGAATCGAACCGTGGTCATGTCTACTCTCCCACCTGGATCTTTCCTTTTTACGTGAGTGAATCGGATTTGTAGCCCTATCACACTCTCCACCTTGGCGCCTTGGCGCGTTTCTCTTACGCCCTCACTTGTATTTCCTTCAAATTGTGTTTTATTAATATATAATCCCATAATCTCACCCAAAAACAACATATATATATATATATATCTTATTATGTATTTGTTTTATGAATTATACACCCTCCACTAAGATTATTTTACCCTTTTTTAAATATTAATTAATTGTTATTATTTTTATTTTTCAATTAGATATGTTAATAGACTGAAATAGCTAGGGTTCTCGAATATGATTAATCAGTGGACCTGGGGGTTGTCAGTCTTGGCTATTGTTTAAACCTTTATTGGTTTTGTCATCAATGACATCAAGTTCCGCTTGTTCTGGTCACACTAATTCTCCAAATAGAAATAAGTAAATAACAGAGTGACGTTCGTGTTTCTACCACCAACCCCCACTCCACGACCAACCACTGTTTCTTAGGCACTTTTTCTAACTTTTAAAACCAACGTGTTAAAGGATTTACTTGGCAGCAGGCCAGATGGTTGCCTCTAAGATTCCAATCCAGTTTTGTTTATTGAAAAATGTGGAAGCAAAGCAAAACCTCAAACAAAAATGGAAAAAACGTACGTGTTCACGGGGCTGTTTTTTTCCAAGCCGTCTCGTGGAGCGTGGAACAGCCAGCGGACAAACTCGTTTTATAAAATAGACAAGGTGACCAAAACAGTCAAAGAACAGGAGCAACACTATAGTACTCTACCAGTTGCTGTCATGATATAATTTAATAAATTTCTATGTCCAATTTTGCTTCTGCACTTCATTTTGAGTTCACCATTAAAATAATTTCTTAGAACTAGTTTGGTCACTTTAAAATGTTGGGACACTTTGGTTCTTACCAAATATTAGAATTCAGTTTGATTGAAAAAAAAAAAAAAGGTCTCAGCAGAAAGTAAGTCAATACATAAGGACTAACTTGATTATTACCTTATTGTTAGCTTGATTCCAGAGCAATATTTTATTTAAGAAAAATAAAATCAAGTCCCAATAGAATCTCTATTTGGCTCCATATTTTGACATTGGTCCTTCAATTTCTTCAATCATGCATTACTTTTGAAAAATAAGTTTAACGTAGAGGTTCCCTCGTGCTTTTTGCGATTTCGAAAGTGTTTGTTTATAATAGTTATATTATTGTATTACTCACTTTTTTTTTTTTTTTTGATATATTGTATGACAATTATAAATTAATTTCTATACCATTTTAAACCCCACCAAGGAATTCTTCTACAAAACTCAAAAACAAAACGAAAAATGATGAACAAGACCACTACCTCCAAAATTCAACAAAATAATATTAATCAATTTTTTTTTGGCTATTATTTTTAAAATCAATGGTGATTTGATCATATTTTCAATTTTAGGGATAAAATAATAATAATTTTTTTTTTAAATAATGTTAAGCTTTTCATATATTTAATCTAAATTCATATTAAAATAATATGACATATAAATTATCATTATTTTATCAATTATCATATGATCTCATAATTTATAAGATATTAATAATTCATATGTTACATAATTTAGACAAAATATTTAAAAAACTAGCATTATATTTTTTTAGTAATTTTATACTATCCAAAAATTTACCACAATTCATTGTCTAAATAATATGATAAATTTATGTATAATTACTACATCACTAATATATCATCTCAAAATTAATATGGTAACTATAAATTAGTTTATTATATTATTTAGGTAAATTTTTTAAGTAAATTTTTAAAAAGTGTAGTATTATTTATTTATTTTTTTTATTACAATAATGTAAATGTCAACTATATATTTTCTGACTTTTCTTTTCTAGTTGGTATATTTTTTAAAAAAAAAAAAAAATTGAGGAGAATGAATTAAATTCAGAAAAAACTATAAACATCTGATATTTTTAGGATAAAGATAAGACTTGACCCCTTAACCTCTTAAAATGAAGAAAAATGTTCAATCACTTCTACTAAAAAGATGGAGTGAACTTCCCAAAAGGGTATGAACTCACATCTCTAAAGAGGTTGATTTATAATGTTTCATTATGGGTTTACTAAATTTTAATATTTAACTCTTAATGCTTCATTGTGCATTAATGGTTTGGTTGATGGGTGAAGTAAACGAGACAAGATGAGAATGAGACAGTGACAGTGTGCCCCATAGTGCTATCTTTATATAAAGCACCATTATTTCTTATTTCTTATTTGGGATAAGAATTAAGAAATAATGATAAAAGGGTTCTTTCCATATTTAGGATGATAAGGACATTGAATTATTTGATTGGGCCCCATTTCACGTGCCTCACTCTTACTTAGCCCTACTACACGAGTCACTTTCAATGCACGTTAACTCCCATCACAGATGATAATTGTTCTTGAGAATTGCAATTTGGTTGCAAGACTCAAGACTTGAACTGCTAGTTTCAAACTTTATGTTGTTCGGTTTTTCACTTCTTTGTTTTATAATTATGTTCCAGAATTCATAATCTTTGATTTTTTTTTTTTTTAGCTTATGTTATTGCAATTTCAATCTATATATATATAAATTCTATTAAATTATGATGAAATTAGCACTTTGAACATCTATTATAAGTTTTGATCAAAATATTAACTTTGTAAAAAGAAACATATTTATCAACCATTTATTGATTAAAAAAGTTAAGTAGTAATTATTTAAATTAAAAATTTTAAATTTTTAAAAATAATAAAAAATTCAAATTTAATTCTAAAATAAATTAAAAATATTAATTAAATTTAAAAGTAAGGAGCTCACTAGGAGTGTGTATATATATATCTAATTTAAATGTGTTCATTATTAAATAATTATGACAATTTATCCTTCAATTTATTTGTATCTCTAACTAATCTCATTGAACAACATTTTAGGTGACTTATTATAAATAAATTTTTGTATCCATATGGTCTTGGACTGTTATAAACTTGAAACTAAGTCCCTATAACAAATATTTGATTAGTTAAAGTAAACTATTTTGAAACTAAAATTATGTTTTTTGAAATTTGGCTTGAATGTCTGACGTGAATCTGTAGATGTAGATGTAGGGGCCAAATTGTTAGCTCAAACATCAAATCATTGTCCCGCTCAAAAAAAAAAAAAAAAAAGAAAAAAGGAAAAGAATGGGAGACAGTAGACATGACCACGGTTCGGTTCGAACCGTGCGGTTCGAACCGAACCGTAACTGTAGAACCGGAACCAGAACATAAGGTTCTGGTTCCGGTTCGGAACCGAACAGGAACCGTCACTGTAGCGGTTCCAGTTCCGGTTCTTTGAAAATTAGAACCGGAACCGCCGGTTCAAGAACCGGCGGAACCGGAACCGACTTGAACCGGCGGTTCCGGTTCGGTTCCGGTTCTTAAATAAATAATAAATAATAAAACAAAACAACATTCATTGTAAACAATATATTATTCAATTAATATTATGATAAATAAAAAACTATAAAATATGAAAAATTTAAGTAAAATTTCATATTTAATTCATGAAATAAAATTATTATATGTGTTTATTTCAAAAAATAATTATCATATTTGTAATATATATTTAAATAGAAATATGAATATAAATAAGAAACTACATGTAATAGATTTGAAACAAATATATATTTATTTGATATTAAAAGATTAATAAATAAAAAAAATTATATATTAATAAATAATAAAATATATATAATTTTACAACTATTTTAATATTACTTTTTAAATTTCAAATTGTCATTTTAAAAAAAGGTTCCAGAACCGGAACCGAAACCGTTATAGAACCGAAACCGGAATCGGAACCTAAACCGTTATAGAACCGTCGGTTCTAGAACCGAACCGGAACCGTGTTATTTCGGTTAAGGTTCCGGTTCTAGCTTTTTTAGAACCAGAACCGTCGGTTCAGAACCGGAACCGGAATCGAACCGAACCGTGGTCATGTCTAGGAGACAGCGAAAAGAAGCCCAAAATGGAAAAAAAGCGAGAGAGATAATAAAAAGAGAAAAAGAATCACCCAAAAACAGAAAAAAGGAAAGAAAAATTAAACATGAAAGCCAAACGTGAGAAAAAGAAAGAAGAAAACAAAACTTCTTCCACCACCAACCCTCACTCTCTAGAGCTCTCTCTCTCTGTCTCCTCTCCACCATTTTCATCTCCTCTTGAGCACCCTGTCGCTTCTTATCTTCTCCTCCTGTCCACCACCAACCCTCACTTTCTCTTTTCTTCATTGTAAACCTCTGCTTTCACTTTTCTGCTTCCGTCTCCTTGTCGTATTCGTCTTATGTGTGCAGGTTCCTCTCGACCACCAACCCTCACTATCTGTCTCCTCCAACGTAAATCTCTGCTTCCACTTTTCCGGTTTCATCTTCTCGTCGTCATCGTCTTCCGTTGATTGCATTTTAGATCGGATTGTGTACGTGTGTCGGTTCCTCAAAGCTGGGATCCAAAAATGGATTTTCGGAAGCATATGATGATTCCCTTGCGTCTATCCTTTCCATTCCATTTCTAGTCGACGACGAATCTCGTTGCCCCACTTATAGGGTCTTTTTCAATTCATTTAAAGTCTTCTCCAAATATCCAAGGAACATTATGAGGAATATATTGTTAGAGTAAGCCTTTGAATCCATCATCTCTAGTTTCTGTTTTGTATTTTTATTCATATTTATTTATTTATTTTACAATTTATGTAGGAAAACAAATGGACAGCCGGGCAAAGAACCGCTACTATGATGATATCAAGAGGTACTACTCTCTTTCTCTTCTACACCCACTAATTGATTTTCGTTACAGCTTTTTTTGGTTGGTATATGGAGGGGCTTTGATGGTGTATGCACAACTGTAATTTGAACTAAGTCTCATCAAATGCAAGTGTAATTTGAACTAAGTGTCATCAAATACATTTTTCGAGCTTTTTAGATAGTTTTACACGTAATTGGACCTTCAGATTGGTTAATGGTTAGGTGGGTAAAAATCTCAAACCCGCATAGGAATTTGTATTTGCAATGCATATGTTAACATAGACAACATTGTTTTGACCTTGTAGAAGAATAGGAAGAGTGTAAATGATGTTGTATTGACGAAAACCGTAAAAGATCTGGGTACGTGGGCAAGAATGAGAACAGGTTTGACATTCTGGGAGAATTGTTCTTGTATACGTAAGGGTATGATATTTGAAACGGGAAGTAGGTATAATGGGTATGGAGAAAAGGTTTATTGATAGCAAATCCAGCTGTTTGCAGTCCCTAATCCTTCTATCATGTATTTATTATATAAATCTTTTGCAATTAGCAATTTGTACTTGAACTTGAAGGTAATTCAAATGGGATGCATATAATATTTTGTGGCGACAAGGTTCTCTATCCCCTTTCTTTTGTTGGTCTCATTTTTCTTTTTCTCGTGCTTGATTAGTGGATTATGGGGTCCGTAATGCAAGTCATCAGTGATAGCAAAGGAGAATTGTGCCTTGCGTTGCCTTTGCCCAGAATGTTATGAACTTGTTTACGAGAATGATCCTGTAAGATAGTTTATTTCAGATTCACCATTATTTACTAACATTCTGCTATTTTTCTTCATTATGTAGTTTTAATGTATTTTATCTGATTTTAGCTCGGAGAAGGAGAAACCGATTATGTTAGAAGCCTAGAGTACGAATTATGTCTTTATAAGTAAGTAAAATCACTTTTCTTTGAATCTGAAATATATTACATTTTAATCAATGTATGTATATATTGTAATATGCTTTTCATCATGCACCACAGTTTTGAGAAACCTGAACCCATATAGAAACCATATTACCAGTGTTCCTTCTTTATGATCTAAACCATATAGTTTTATATCTCAACTTAAAATTCCTATTTCTTGGAGCTGTCTTACATCAGCTTCTCATCTCAGGTTTTAATGATTTATTTATGTTATAATTATTCTTGATTACATATATGTTACTCTTGCAATCTTGTAAGCTAAAATTAAATTTTAAACAAAACTTTGTTATTCAGCTCTCGATCAGAGCTTGTCCTGTTTGATCTCATGTTGTGTATTTTGATACGTCCTAATCTAACGTGAAATTCTCTTTTATTTGTGAATATAATTTCAAAGCCTCATCATAATTGAATCAAATCAGGTTTTGTTATTTTATAGATATTGTGTTATTGTTGATGAATAGTTTTTAAGAATATCAATTGTTTAATGTTATTGTAAGGTTTGAATATATTTCTGGTCTGATTTTTATATTCAACTTTTCAAACATGTCTTGTTTGTTTTCTAGTTGAATATTTTAATTTTTGCTACTCTAATTAGGAATACTCTTTTATTTGTGATTAGAACCACGAAACCTCATCAAAACTGTCTCAAATTAGGTTTCATAATGTTGAAAATTAAGTGCAGTATAAAACTAAACCTGTGGATATCAAAGCATGAGGCAACCAACACCAAAACTAATAAACCAATCAAATACAATAATACATGAGTAATAGCTAGACATTCACAATCTCTACCATGGTTTAAATCTTACTGCTGGTGATATTATTGAAACCATCATTTGAATTTCTTTTAAGTCCTAGGGAGTGAAAATTTCTTCTATTGACCTTCTTTATGTGAGACACAAAAATTTGAAGATATTCTTAGATTTGACTCAAGTTCAACCTTAATGTGTATGAAATTTTGGAAAATGTAGGAGTATATCCAAACTCTTATAAGATCAATCATTCATGGTATGCACCAGTCAAACATATAGTGCACATACTACAACAAAATAGTTTCTTAAAAAAGTATTGTTGAATTTTGGGATGAGATTCTGTATCTTTTATTTATCAAGAGGGAAAAGGTAAAATATGGGAGGGCGCTAATTTAATTTTAGAAATTTATTGTTAGGGTGCTTGAATACTATTGTTAGATCCTATTTTTTCAGCTTTAACCTTTTGGTGGAGTGGTTACTAACATAATATCAAAACCTGCCGTGTGATTACCATTATTCATCATATGAATTTGTTATGTGTTTATGTTAGTAGGGCTTGAGCCATGTTGCAAACTTGTTACCCTTGTAGATGAAAGGATATGATAGAGTGCTTAAATACATGCGCTTGGGCTATTTGCTACGACTTAAGTTTATGAGTTCAATGCTTATTGACATTGACATACTATTTTGTCAATGTAAATGCTTCGACCATCTTAATAGAGAACAGTATGAAGCCTAGTTTTGGAAATGGAAGCCCAACAAGTGTGGTAGAGGTTTCTGCTGTTCTTATGTGTATTTCGTCCTGTTTTTAAGAGTATGCTTAGACATGGTGTGTACAGTATCGTGCATGTCTTGTTTATGCCTTCTGAAGCATAGTTGCAGTCAGTGGATTGTCTTTCATTTTCGCGCTTTCTGAAGTATAGGTTATGGCAACGTGTAAGTGACTAAAATGTCGAGAGAGAATGAGTGCAGATGTTGTTTGATTTTGTCTTTTGTCTTGTTTTTCAAATATTCTGAGACATTGTGTGCATTTTATGATTGTCACCTGAAGCATAGTTGTGGTTGTTGGATTGTTTTTCATATGTGTGTCTTCCAAAGTATAGGAGGAGACGAACCCAAACATCTCTTGCAACATAGGATTTTTTGAATAAGAAGAGGTAGGTATTTATTCTTTTGCCCAAGGGGGCTGGTGCACAAACTTTAAATGGAATTGACTATTTAGATTTTTTGTCACTCATTCCGGAGGTGGGTATTTTGTTTGTGGATTGTGGCTGTGGATAGCATCTCATCATATTTTCTTCTGAAGATGTTCAAGATAATTGATTTGGATGAGTCTTTACTGGATATCGATGTTCTAAGATTTAGTTAGACTCATGTTCAGTAAAAGATTAAGGCTGTTTTCTGGTGTCTTTGCAATGCCTTCATTTCTTCTCTTTGTTGCTCTCTTAGTCATCTAATCTACTACTAGGTCTGGGTCCACTTTTTGAATGTGCTCATGGTAGCTTACTGAGCTGTGCAAAAGTTGTTGCTCTGGTGAGTGGGTAACATGCTTAATCTCTGTATTGCATAATGTTGTAAATTGTTGGGTATTTGAGCCCTTACCTACAAGCTTAAGTTTAGCGGTTAATTAAATATACTACCGGAATCAGTTTTCTAAGGAGGTCCTGCTTTCAAATACCCTACATGATGGAATTGGTATATTTCGATATGTTATCTGCATATATCCATTATCTGAAGCTATATTTGTACTTGGTCTCTATGTAACAAGCTCATTGGTCTCGCACATGAAGTGTGTTAGTGTTGAAATATTAATATTTAAGCCCTTACAAACTTCATCTTTTGAGTTAATTGATACTTGACATTTTAACAAGATTGAGTATTGCAGGTGGTTTATTTTTGTATCTGGTCACTAATGTATATCATCACTATGCGGAGTGGAATTAAAGCTCTTTATTTTTGGTTTTTCATAACATGGCACATTTTTTTTCGCATTTTGGGTTAATGCTATTTTAGAACTGATATAGAATGTAACGATATATGAGCGATTTTGCGACTGTTATGTCCTCAACTTTTCTGATTTAGTAATAGAATAACAAGTATGTCAAATTTCATAATGTGTAAGCTTGCCTTGATCAGTATGGTGGCTGCAAGCCCCTAATTGTAATTGTTCTCAATTGTTACTATGCGGTTCATTTCTTCAGGTTTTGCAACTTTTGTCCTTGTTCATCTGTTTTTCAACTATTCGGAAATGTCTTTCCTAGTCATCCAGTAGATTTTATTCATAGCAGCCTTCTCTTCTATTCTACATTAATTTCAAATTTCAATAATTTTGGTGTGTGCATTCTATGCTTGGATGGTTTGCTAAGTTGTGACATCAGTTAATTCTTAGGACAACATGAAAGAATACCAACTTACACAAAAATTTGTAGAAAACGAGTGACTTTGAAGATCAATTATGGGGTTTTGATTTTCTAATATAGTTGTCTTATGACTTGGTTGAATATGTTATTATAGGTCTCTCTTTAGAAACAAATTAGCTTAGTAGTTACCTTTTGATGTATAGTAATACAGAGATTGAGAGAAACAGGTACACTTGTTAGTAAATTTTAGCACTATTAATCTTGGATAGGTTTGGTTTCAAATATCTCCTAGTTTGTGGACTACTCGTTCGCACAAAATCTTTTTTCTTTAATAAATTTTTTTGACTTCTTAAGAAAAATATATATGTTTGTATGTATATGTATGTATATATATATAGGGATTGGAGATCCATTTTAACCCATTTATATTCAATTGTTAACAGGGTGTTTGCTGGAGAGACCCTTGAAGGAGTCAAAGGTGCATTTGACTGTTAAATTATGTGAGCTAACAAAATGCTAGTGTTTTACTTTCTAATAGCATAACGATTTAACTAGCTTGCAGCAGCTTCAATATATAGGAGCACAAGCTGGTGTATAAAACCGCTGCAAGTTAGGAGCACAAGTTTAATTTCTAAAAAAGGAGAAATTGACTCTGGTTTCGTACAAATTGGTTAATGATGAGTTGGCAAGTGCTTATTTGTACCTATTAAAACCCCGATATTGGACCTAAACATTTGATGAACAAATTGATAGGATGTATCATATATATATATATATATATATATATATATTTGTATGCCGATTTGGTGTGCGTGTGTGTGTCTGGCTCAATCATTACTGCACCATGCAGGGTGAAAGAGTACGTTCAAGTTCAAAGTTGAATTGAATTAGCATGAGGTAGAAGGAGAATCAGTCTTTTATTCGACTGTGAGTTGAATTAGCATGTAAAATTTTCTTTTTATCTTTATGATCTATTCAAAATGAGATATCTTCTCTTTCCATCACGAGTGATTCCAACTGGAAAAAAAATAAAAAATTATTATCATAACTTACATGGTACTTAAGCATAGAAAATTAGAAAGAAGAGTGAAAACACATGACTTTGTGATACAATGAAAGAACGTTTTTATCTTTTTATAATGTTAATAGCCTCCAACTTGTTTTGTAGTTTTCTCGACAATAATCAAGAATCTTCCATTTTGAAAACATAATGGATACGACAACTCATGTTCTCACAATAATAAAAACTGACTATTTTATTTATTTATTTATTTATGTTGAAGAAAATGTATTTCATTCAACAAACCCATGACAACATCAACTACAATACAAGCGTCAAAACAAAACTACCTATACAACATCAACTAAAACAAAACGAAACTCCATTCCAGCAGCCAACTAGCCTGTGTTGTAATGCCCAAGAAGCAAGGTTATGAGCAATACCATTTCTTGATCTAGAGATCACCTAGTTTGTTTGAACCCCTACTTCCTTGGACAAGGTTTTGATGTCCTGAATCACTGAACTAGCTTTCGAGAAACTGACTGATTTGCCCTTAATAAAACTAAAAATAACACTTAGTTAAAAATTAATAAAATATGGAGCAAACTTTCTTGAAAAAAAATTATATAAGAAGTCAAGATTTGTAATCAGCCTAGCCCGTGATCACTTCGGAGATAGTAAGTATTCGTATTAATTTGAAAGTATTTGGAGTGCGTGACGTTATGTGTCCACGTCACGTTAGTTTGAGAAACTCTAATAATTCTAGGCTTTGTTGTAGGCTTTCATTTGTTTTTGGGTAGACTGATAAAGTATGTACATGTCATTTCCTTCTCATTTACGGCACTTGCTTTCCTATCAATTTTTTTTTTTCTTTTTTAAGAATTGGGATTAACACAATAAACAATTGGAATTGATCCAAAGAATAACTGGGACCAACTTGAATACAAACACTACAACACGATCCGAGAAACTATTTGTAAATGAGAGGGATACACTCATATGAAGATAAGGGAAGACCCATATGGAGGTGAAAAGGCTACCCATACTTAAGGGTGTGAAAACTATTATATTATTATTATTTTAACATAACTGCTGCTCTCTTTTTTTTGTTTCAAAAATCAATGTCCATTATTCAGACATGTTTATTCAGATAATTTTTTTTTTTTTTAATGAAATTTCATATGATGTACCATGAAAAACACGTGACTTTACGATATAATGAAAGAATATTCTATCTTTTTATAATGTTAAAGGCCTCCAACTCATAATTTTCTCAACAATCATCAAGAATGTTCCATTTTGAAAACATTATGGACACCATGACCCACGTCCTTATAATAATAAAATTGACTATTTTAAAATAATCCATTGACCTTTCTAAAATTTTAAAAATTCAGCAATTTTGTAGTAAGTCAATCGGTAATTAAACTTAACAATAATAGGGATACTTTAGATATTACAAATCCAATTTTTGTTGATTTATTTAAATTAATTACTGGATAAATATGTAGCCTTCTATGTTTCGAAATATTAAATAATTTTGATTGATTTATTTAAATTAATTATTTTCATAATTAATCACCAATTTTGAAGTTTATGATCACCAAGACTTTATTGACCATAATCATCATCATAACTATTAGATAATTTAATATTCACTTCAAGAAATGATATCATTTTAATTTAACCATGCGAGATAAATGATTTTTCATCCTATAATCATCAACATTGTTACTTCAAGAGCAAATTTGAAATATGAATCGTTTCAATCATCCAACTTCATTCATTTGGTAATCAAATATACATATACATATTTCTTTAAAAATATAAAGTAATACTTTTACTAAAATATATAAATCGTAATCACAGTAAATTAATGAATAATTTTTCAAAATACAGTTACAATGGATTGTAATAAACATTTAATAATCAATTAAGATATAAGAAAATATATGTTACATACCTTATTTTCGTATCTTGCTCTGATGAAAGAAGAAAGACGAAAATAATGTATCCTTCACTAACCAAAAAAAGAAAAAAAAAATTATGAGAAATAACAAATAATTATATAATTTTAATAGAAGAATAATAAAAATATTATATCTTCTCTTCTCAAAAATCCAAAACTTTAAGCTATAATGTGATTGTATATTATAATTACATGATCAAATTTGAAAGTAAATCAAAACCTTAGGTTTTGATATAATTGATAATAAAATTATTTTTCAAATCACATTAATCACTGTAATTAATTTTAGAATTTCAGGTTCTAGGTAAATTACAATCATATCTTAATTTTATAATATCTCAAACAAAATCATTATTAAAAAACCTTAAACATCATCGCTATCTAATTTTCATATCTAACAATTCATGTCACTGTCAGACCTATACCGTCACTGGAAATGTAATAGTTTAACCATAACATCAATAGATTTTAATCATATAACACGAGGAATGAGATTGTTATAATTCTTATTATATACATAAGTATGAAAATATATATCTCGATGCATTAAATTTCATAAATAGAAAATATAATACTTTAATGTATTTACGAACATAAATTTCACGATCTATATATCTTGAAATCATGAACAAAAGGTAGTACAAAAGATCTTTAAGTCTTTATTCACCCTCAATGAGGAGACATATTTTCAAACATATTTGATTCGAGACGAGTTTTTTTCGTATCAAATTCAAATTAATTTAATTTTTCTCAATTTTTTTTCATTTGTAATTTTGAAACTTCTGTTTTCAAAATTTAAATAAATTACAATCTAGAATTAAAGTAAGAATCTGAAACTTCAGGTTTGAATATCCAAATAAAACTAAGAATAAATTTATTGAGAATCTGAAATTTCTTATTCAGATTTAAAATATAAAAATTTGGATTTAAATCGTTCATCGAAAATTCAATCAATTAAAGTGAATTTAATGTAATCATTATGTCACATGCAAAAGTAAGAACATAACAACACAAGATCAAATATGTTCAATCTTTATTAAATTTTTCATAACTCGAAAAAATCATGTTGCTTTTTGTGTATATGTATATCCATAATATTGACTTCATACATAAAATACAAACTTGTACATTTTATTATCTTTTGTGTTTAAATTTATGGTCTAAGACACACTCTTTCTATATAATAGGCAGAGATGATTATATTACTTTAGACAACTATAATTTATTTTATACATATAATTGTCCACATTGAGTATGAAAGCTAACAAAATTTAATTAAAATTTTATTAGAATTTCTAGTTTTAAATAAATTGGCAAAATAGAGTTTTTAGTTTTAATAGATAAATATATCAGAATTTATAATTCTAATTAAATTGAAAGTGTAAAACCTCTAGTTCTAAATAAATTTATAATATAGAACTTTTGGTTCTAATGAATTGAAAATTTAAAACTTTTTATTCTAATTAAATTTATATTATAGAACTTCTAGTTCTAATGAATTGATAATTTAGAACTTCTTATTCTAATTAAATCAACATTATAGAACTTTTGGTTCTATTTGAAAACTAAAACTTTTAATTTTAATTATCACTTGCAAACTTGAGGTTGTAGATTAGAAAGTTAGAAAGAATATCATATTAAATAGAATATCAAAACATAAGTTCAATGATATTAAGTTTATTTTTGAATGCAAAAGATCTAAAAATAGCAATTCTCATATAGCAATGTTCATAAAATTATTTAAACAAACACCAAGAACATTAATATCTTACATAGAGTTAAAATATATATATATTTTATATATTTTTCGCATAGTACATAAACAAGGAAAAGAGTAATTTTTTTTTTCTCTCCATACACAAAATAAAGACAAACTCTATAATTTGTTTTCTTTTCTCTCTTTTTGCATCAATCAAATCATTAAAACAAATTTTTCGATTCAATATTTTTTCTTTATACAATTAATCGAATCATACAAACGGTATATAAATTTGAAGCTCTTAACATATACTTTCAAAATAAAATCCATATTCATATGCTTAAATAAACATATAAACCATAATAGCAAAAAGATAAAAATCAATTAAACTTGAAGAAAATTTTATTTTAGATCTAACATAACATCTGTTAACATAACATGACTTCTATATGAAACACATATATTAGTAAAATTATTTGAATCAAATAGTAAAAAGTATATCACATAAATGAAATCTCTCATACCATATTCGTGTTAATAACGTGTTATAAAATATAGCCTAAAAGTAATGAATATAAAATAATAATCAAATAAAAGAAAACAAGCAAAAATAAGAGAGAAAGAAAGAAAATAGTTCAGGTGATGTGTTTTCTCAATGATTATAATATAGATCTATTTATAGACAAATAGAAAAATCACTTCTATAATGAAATAGTAATAAATAAGGTAGAAAATATTATTAAAAAAAAAATGGTGTTAAGACTATATATTCATAACATAGATGACCAATATTGTTATATATATATATATATATTTTTTTTTCTCTCTTAAATCGCTTAAATTTTGTTTATAAAATTGTTAGCACCATATTAATATTGACAAAAAATTCTTTCATGCTTGTTCTTTTCTATTTATTTTTTTTTGTAAAGAACATTTATACTCAACAAATTGAATATTAGAGGTTGTATATAAAACTTCTTTTATAAAAATGCTAGCATCATATCAATATTTACAAAGAATACTTACTTTCATGCTTGTTCTTTTCTATTTATTTTTTCTTGTAGAGAACATTTATACTCAACAAATTGATTATTAGAGGCTGTATATAAAACATTGTTCAAATAATATGAATTTTAGGGATTTCCCCAAGAATGCAGACATCAGCTCATAAATTATTGGCTAGTTTTGAGTAGAACACATAGTTTGATTTTCGTTGCCAAAGTTGAAAACTAAATTGAGAATATTTCAAGCTGTCTCTAACCCAAAAGAGGATGTAGCCATACGCCCGATTCATTATCAATTAAGTCATATTATATTTATAATAATTAACAATTAAAATCATATTCACTTATTGTAATTAAACATGTTTAAATGCAATTTTTGGACAAATTAAAAGAGAAATTTTGTTTTTACCCACTTTTTCATATAAATTTGTTTTTAACCTCTCAAACAAATAATTTTCATTTTATATCTAATTTACCCAAATACCTTTAATTCAAACAATAATTACAGTTTTTAAATCCACTTTAAAAACCAGATTGGTATTTAAAGTTTATTTACTAGTTTTTAAGCAGACCTAAAAATCAATTCTACCCAGTCGTCGGCTTGACGCTGCATCTCATTGAAAATCTTCATTTTTAAGCCAAATCTAATCTTAATCATTAATACCCAACATCTAAAATGCAAAAAGGCTTGAAAAGCCACCAAAATAAATAAATAAATAAAATAAATCTCAACAAAACTCAAAAAATTAATAAAAAAAGCTAGAGATCTCATACTATAAACAATTGAGGAGAATAACAAAGTATGTAGGGATAATTTGAGTAGTTTGGATATAAACTGCAATTAATTTATTTGAGAGATTAAAAACAATTTTTTTTTTTCTTCAAATAGTGGGTAAAAACAAAATCCCTCTTTTAGGATGACTATTTCTTGTAATTTCCACAATGTCTAATTGTAATAAGATATAATAAAAAAAAAATAGATTTTCTCTATTTTTTTGGTAGAGAAAATGTCACTAAATGACACTTTTAAATATTTGATTAACAATCTTGTCCCATTTCAATAGAGTTAACAATTGAGTCCCAAACTTTATTTTTTTGGACACAAATACCCTTGATAAAATTGATGAGAATGCTACATATATTTTTTTTTAAATGATTCAATTGTTACATTTATTGTAAGGATATTTTAGTATTTTTACACATGATTTAGGACTCAATTATTATATTTTTTAAAAATAGACATAAATGTTAGGTCATTAATTTAATATGTTATTTTTACACCTGTCCCAAATAAATATATAATAAATTACAATTAGTAAATTTAAAATGTAATCACTCATTTGTTTTGTCAAGTATATTCATACCTCATGTGTTCCCAAAGATACCCCTATATATGAAAAACCTCACCATGACAAAACACCTCAATATGACCAAAAAAAAAAAGGGCTCGGAGACGGTACTAAATTGGCACATATCCGAGTTCTTATACAACTTCAAACTGGCAAAAGAGGCTAGTAGACTACTATAGAAGGCAGACTAAGATAAAGAGATCCGTGGAGCCATTGTCCTTACTCAACTGCATTACAAGCTGAAAATACATTTCTATCAAGTGAATTGTATGGTAATCCACCTAAGTGAAAAAAGGTAATGAATCATATGAAACATAGGGGGTTCTATATACAATGAAATGCTGATATCCAGTGGGTCAAGAATAAATTGAGTGTCAAGTATTCATGCATAATAGTAAGTGAAAGAAAATAACAGAAAGCACTTGTTGCTGACATGGTGACTTGTTAACAACACAAGATACACGATAAAGAATCATGATCTGTTCTTGATTCAATGCATGTAATAACTCTCAGACAACTTGTCAAGAACAAACCACCAAGTGTTGTATTCAATGAGAAAAACTGCATGATTAGGCTACACATTTTTTCTGGAAACCATCACATTTTGAATTAATACACTAAATCCATTCATATAAAAAAGCATACTTTTTACTTCAAAAAAACAGGTATACTTTTCTTTTAAAAAAAATAAATTATTTATTGTTTAATTAAAACTACCTTGCATGATGCTTGCCAAGAAAACATTCCATTAATTTATCAGAAGGGTAACTTCCAAGATTTCCATTTTTGCAAGTTGAATTTTGACTATTTCCCTGTCGGTTCACCTGACTGTAGTTCAGTCAAAGCCTCAGGGTTTTCCTCATCACCAAACTTGAAGGGATGTAACATTTGTTTCTTCAGAGATAGTCCTATGTACTTGTTGTCTATCTACTACCCTTGCTGCAAGCCCTTCCTTTTGTCACCTATATGAAAAATTCTCTTAATCAGTAAACAGAATCATAAAATGAATAAGCTATTTGCTGTTTTATTACCTGACGCTTGTATATCTTTTCTTCCATGGTTCCATGTGCCATCAATCAGTAAGCAAAAACTGGCTTTGTTTGTCTATACCTGAAAAAAAAAATATAAATTTATATGTAAAGTTAGCCCAAAATTTTAAACAAAATGAGCTAACAGATATAATATAACAAAGAAACAAACCTCCAAGCATGAAATATGGCCTGAAGATCGTATCTTGGATTCCAAGAACCATCAACAATAATTACATGGTTTGCAGAATGAAGATTAATCCCCAATGATCCAGCTCTGGTTGATATCAGAGTACATTTTACCCTTTGATTTAAGGGCTCATTGAACCTTTCCACCAACTTCTGTCTTACAGAGCTCTCTGTTCTTCCATCTAACCTGTCTGACAAATACAACAGGAAAAGGTTGAACTTCCAGTCTTCCACAGATTTTTACATCATAAACACAAAAGCCCATATGAGAGACAAATGGAAGAATCTTAAGGTGGATAGTAACAGCATGAGCAATTCAAAGTAAACAAGAGAATGCAATAAATAACTAACCGGTAATCAATTTTATTTTTAAATTTCAACAGAGTTTGTCCAAAAATGGCAAGAGAAGGAGAAGAAAAGCAATAATTTCTTCAACAATCTCTCAGGAAATCAAACTGAGAGACTGGTAAAAAACCTGTATTAAGAATCACCAAAGTAGGATTTTATTATTGAAGAAATAAAACCAAACAATGAAGCAGAACCATGAATCGAAGTTAAATTGATTTTGATCCATGCCGATATCAAGGTAATAGCCATTCAATAAAGCATCGAATTTTTAATTATGTTTTGAAAATACATCAAATATTCCCCAAGATTTCAAAAAAGTATCAATTTAGTGCATCTCGTCAGTCAATTAATGGTCAAACTTAATAGACAACATAGTGGGCAAGAATGATTTTGTCATCTTTGACCTCAATCCAAGATTTTGACACATGTATGAATTAGGTAATTTGGACAAAAATTAAAAAAATTAAAAATTAACAAAAAATTAAGAAAAATTTAAAAAACAACAATTAATAAGAATAATAATTTTTTTTTTTTTTAAAAATGATCTGATGATGAACCAGATCAACGATGATCTAGTTCGTCACCAGATTATGGTGATGAACCAAATGATCTGGTGATGAATTGAATGATCTGATGCACCACTAGAATCTGGTGATGAGTCAACTCATCGTCGACCTGGTTCATCACCAAATGATCTGGTGATTCTATTGATTCTAGATTTATAAAGATATAGTAAAGAAGATCTACGTTTTAATTCTTCTTTTAGGTATGTTTTATGAGATACCATTCATAAGGTTTTACAAAATTTGAAAGGCTCTAATACCACTTTCCCTACTCTGATAAGCTAAGTAGGAAGCATCAAGAAACAGGAAGTACCTACAAGGAATACCCAGAGAAGATTCTAGGAAATTGCTCAGCCATAATTTCCATTGCTGCAAGGAATGTAACTACCTAACAAATCACCAAATTATTAGGACATGGAAAAAAAAATTAAATTAAATTAAAAAATAAACAAACAAACAAGCAATAGATACAGAGTTTTAAAGCTTTACATACAGGAATCACATTACCAGTTTTCCCATTTGTGGGGATATCACTGCATAGACCTTTGAGTTTTCTATAATCTTATACAATCAGTCTCTGTCTCCACCAGTAGTTCCCATAACAAAGGACAATCCAACTTTGTAATATAACTCTACATTATCTACATTTTGCAAATGACACAAAAAAGTATTTATTAAAAAAAAATGAATAAATAAAATTAAAAGGAGTGTAACTTGTGTGTAGCCTAGGAAGTACACAACAGAGTGATTGTTGTAGTTAAGCTGGTATAAAATGTAACAAAATAACAAGGTCAACAAACTTTAAACTATTAATAGACCATAATGGTAATCTACACCGTTTGATTAAACATGGTTCAAGGACAAGGAATTGGTGACTTCGGTGAAATTTTCTATATACATTCCCTTTTTTATACTCTATCTTCATTTACTAGTAATCTCTACTAATATATATGATTCAAAAGACCTTAATCATAGCCTAAAGACTCTGCTCTTTCATTCAGGAAATAAAAAACTACTAAGTCCAATCTCTCAAACAGAAAAATAAGTTTCTAATTCTAATTTTGTACTCTTTTGAAAGTAACAAAGTACAATTAGTCACCATTCACTGCAGTAGGCACAATATAGTCCACCACGATCATGTTCGGATGTTCACCAAAGACCGAAGCAAGGACAACTACTTTGTCAGACAAACCATGTACCAGAATCTCTTTCCCACATACTTCCACAGTTTTCCCAGCTTACCCTGCTGAGCCAAATGATACAGGAATGAGACTAAGTCCTGCAGAGATTGCTACATTAATAACAGCCTTCCCCATTTTGCCAGTACAACCACTTACTTGCAATTAACAAAACAATGTCAAGGCATCAGCTATATCATTAACGCACAACACATACATTAAGCAAACATTCTTCTCAACTAAACAAGTACAACAAACACATAAGAGTCCACTAACACGAATCCTACACACACATGATAAAAACAAAAAAAGTTATGTTTCTTTTTCCAATACAATAATGTAAATATAACCTTTCTATTCAGTTTTTCAATCCCTAACATGCATCTGGATACATATATACATCCTTCCTTGCTATTAATTGCTATATCAGAGCGAATTCTACATGACAATCAAAATTCCATCTACACAGTAAATGCAAGCCAATCAAATGTCAAATTGATATATATATATATATATATATATATATATAAAGGCTCCATTAACACATGCCCTAAGAGTACATGGTAAAGACAACATTAAAAAAATTTTATGTTTCTTCTCCCAATATATTAACGTAAATGTAACTTTTTTATTCACTTTCTCAACCCTTAACAAGTACTTGACCTTAACAAGTACTTGAATACAATTATTTTGTTTCGCGAAATGATATAGTACTTCATTCGGGGCTGGAACAACAGAAGCTTTATGAGGAACAGCTTTCACACCCTTAGAAATTTTCACGATAGTCTTTATTCTAACAATTTGACCCAGACATTTGGTCCGGAAGATCGAAGAAATCTATCTAGAGAAGTTTTTGTTCTTAGGCAAATTTCCCTCTCTCTACCTCAACTTCTAGCCTTAGTTGAAGATTTCTCATTTCTTCTTCTACGCCTAGAAGGGCCCCAGTGTATTCATCCATCCATCTAAGGGACACTAATTGATAATTGATTTTTAGTCTCTTTAAAATAATATGTAATTCTCGAAGCCCATGTCTTAATTTATTTGAATACAAATACATATATTAGTTTCCTTGCCATTAAGAGCTATACTGAAGCGAATTTCGCATGACAGTCTGTTGTTTTTTTGGGAAAATACATTAAGGTCTGTTGCTACCATTGTAGTGTATGATCAAAATTCCATTCACACAACAAATGCAAGCCAATCAAATCTCAAACTTATAAGTTAAAAAATAAAATAAAATTAAAAAAGAAATGCTTTTCTACTCCAACTCAATGTTCAATACTAAAAAATGTTAACAACTCATCATTAACAAAACTAACCTAAAAAAAAAAAGGCCTATTGACAACAAAACCAAACAGAACAGAAGGGCAGTTAGTGTTGTACCATGATTTGAACATCCATCAGCTTAGACAAGGGTTTCTGTTGTTGATGTTTTGTTGTTGGTTTTGACATAGACATAACTAGTGGGACTAGAGGCTTTGGTTTGGAGAAAACAACGTTGACACTACCACCACCAAAGTGTCTTCTTCGGGGTCCGCTTTCTCCAGATAAAGAACCCAACTTTGGTCCAAACTGGTTGGTAGGTGGAGCTTTGAGCATGGGTGACATGGGTTTTGATTTCTGAGAGATTCAAGGCTTTAAAGCTTTGCACATACAGACACGGAGTGTGTGTGTGGGGTTAAGAGACACTAAGGCCAGTAGAGTCCAGACTCCAGGGGGACCGACCGGGCCAACCCGTGGACTTCATGGGTCGGGTCAAATAACAGTGATGGGTCAAATACGGACTAGACCGAGCTTGAATATATTTGGGACCGAATTGGATTTGAATTGAAATATATTTGAGTAATGATAGTTGCATCACACTAAAATTGTATGTGCACCTCCTTTTTGTATATACATTCTATTAAAGATTGTTTTAATAAATTATAAATTATAATTATGACTCACTTAATTGGATGAATTTAGTAAAAATGTGTACAAACATTTTTAAAAGAACCCAATAGCGGATTTTAGTGAAGTTTAGATTGGATAAAACGGATTTTAAACCGGGTGAATTGAAGAGTGATGATATTTATATCCCACTAAATTATATGTACACTCCTTTTACAAGCATATTCCATTATTTATTTATTTTTGAAAACGATTTTTTTAAGAAATTATAACCTAGTTAATATGAAGAATATTACTTTTTAAAATTATATTGTATATATATATATATATATTTATAAATGGATATCATAAAAATTAGAATAATGGTAAAAATCCAATATTTTTATCTAACTTTTCATTTAATCTTATATAATAGTTGATATGTTATTAAAATTATTAGGTTTGAAGTTGACAAGACAATTTATATGAAAATGACATATTAATTTGTATATAATATTAGAAGAGAAAAGTTGAATAAAAGTATTGGATGTCTATCATTATTTTAAAAATTATTTATTTTACATATATAAGATAAAGGGGTGTACATATAATTGGGAGAGATTTATATTAATATTGTTCAAAATGAATGAAATTGAACTCGAATCGGATTGAAGCAGGTCCATCAATGGACTTTGATGCCAATAATTTGGAGTGATTTGAGCTATAACTAAATTAAGACGTTATCAAATTGATTTGACGATTTGCAATCAAAACCAAACAATTTAGCTGTCAAAACCAAACCAATGAAATTGGTGTGGTTCTGTTTGATTTGTTGGTAGGAGTATATAAATATAATAGGTAGTATATTTATGTATGCTTCAACTTTTTATGGATATTAATATTGGAAATTGATTGATATTTGGGTTTGAACCACACAAGTGTCCTATTATTTATTGGATATGGAGGGCTGCAAGTGTTCAAAACAGGCATCTGGAATCACTTTTGTAAACTTCACTATTTTGTTTTTTGGATTTTGTGTTCACCTAAAGAGTTTGTTAGAAAGTATCGCATTGCATTTTCAAGAAAAAAACAAAAGAGTATCGCATTGCATTTTTGCCATTTGTATGACAAGACCTTTAAAAAAACAAAGATTAAATAATTCTCTGATCGAGTTACCTACTAATGAAAAAATTTTGATTTGTTTATGTAATATGACACTTTAGTAGCTTGTTTTCCAGTATCTTATAGCTGTCGGAAAGGATTTTGTGAAAAGAATTATTTAGCAGAAGTGGCTTCTATGCAAACACTTGGGGGAGTTTTGATTTTGATTCTCGAAGAATTGCAAATTTGATGTTGAATCTAACCCAGCCCAGATAAACAGCTAACTGTGGCCCAATTTTCATATGTTTTACAAATTAAGAACTTGGACATTTATGTTGAATTCTAAAATTTAAGGGAGGAGCTCTATAATTGTACACATTTTCAACCGTATTGATGATAAGGATTAAAATCTCATCTTAATTAAAATCTAAACATGGACAGACAAGATCCTACTAAAATGAGATTTTCGGATTGCTCATCTGATCTTGATAAATTCTGATAGAACACTCGTGAAACATATTAGTAAGGGCTGGATTAAGTTAATATGGGCCTGAGTATTTGGACCTGGGGCCTTGGGTCGTCCAACTCTGGTAGTGACTGTAGGGGTTGTCACATGCTTTGATGTTCATGAGAGCAAAATTCCAACAACCGGTAGCAATTTGAAAAACTGAAAAAATAGATCAACCACCAGTCCCCTCATAATCAAGAGTATAGGCAAGTTTAACAAGAGTTTGAAATTGTAATTAAAAATAAATAAAGTAAAAATTTTTTTTCTTTGAAGCCGTTATATTCATCAACAACAGGCACTAACATGACACTGTTGAAAAATATACATTAATATGACACTATTCTTTGAAAACATGTGCTAACATGAGACATAATCAAGAAACCAAACAAAAACATACTTAATAGATAAGAAATCCATCAAATCTTTAAACAACAGTTGATTTTCTTTTAAATTGATTTATATCTAATAAGATCTCCGTCAAAATACATATTTTTCACTGAAAAATGAAATTTTGAGACACAAAAACATGTGCAGGTTCAGTATATAAAACGTGCCAACCCCCATTATAGTAGTTAAAGTTTTTCATTTCAACATTGATTATATATATATATATATGTGCGCTACAAATATCCGCTACCACAGCACCACCACTCTACTCGAACCATGCACCAGCCTGATAATGTCAGTGACCCTCATGTGGCAGTCCTTGCCTTTCCATTCTGCACACTTGCTGCTCCTCTCCTCTCTATTATCAGCCGCCTAGCCTTCTCTGCTCCAATCACTCATTTCTCATTCTTCAGCACTGCAGAATCCAAGAACTCCCTCTTGTCTACACACAAACACTACTTCCTTCCCAATGTGAAAGCTTATAATGTTTCAAATAGGGTTCCGGATGGCTATGTTTTCCTTGGGAAGCCTCAGGAGGACATTGAGTTGTTCATGAAGGCGGCTCCTGAGGACTTGAGGAAGGCAGTAGCGAAGGCTGCAGCGGAGACAAAGAGAAAGGTGAGTTGTTTGGTTAATGATAGTTTCCTTTAGTTTGCGGCAGAAATGGCAGAGGAGATGCAGGTGCCTTTCGTGCCTTGTTGGTTATCAGGGTCTAGCTCACTCTCGACTCATTTTTATACTAATCTTATCAGGGAAAAGATAGGACTTGAAGGTATAATTTACCACCTACTAATATATGCATGCATGTTGAAGAGTTAAATTTATCCTAATTCTGTCCTGAATTTATAAAATAAGGGCTTTGTTTTGTAATGAATTCCAAGTGCTTGGAGTTCACCGAAGACAAAAGTTCGTATTTTATTAAAATCAGTTTGTGCCACGAAAATATGAACCATGTTATATATTTTTATGTTTGTAAAATGTAAACACAGGAATTGAAGAAAGAGAAGATGAGCTGTAAACCACCCTCCTTAATATTTATAATACCGTACTTATGTATAGTAAATTAATTAATAGTGTTGGAGTGTGTCGATTTAGATTCGAATGTTAGAATGTAAAAACTAAAATTTTAGTTAATGTGAGAGATAATCTTAGAACTTGGACCAATTAGAAATGAACACATCACTCAATGACATTTTGAAATATTAAAACAAATGGAAGGCAAAGTAATTGAGGCCAACCTTAGATATATATATATATAGAGGTATGTTGGGTTTAATTGAAAACTTATGAAAAGTTAACATGTTTATGCTATTGTTTTATTAAAAGTGGTCATTTTATAATATTTGAAATACAAGGGAACAAGTAACATTTTCAATTCTCTATATAAAGAAGAGAATGTGCTGGAAAAGTTGAAAAACAAAGCAAATAGAAACCGTGAGCAAGAAGACCATTCGGCCAAGTGAGGAAGAAGAAGGGTGAAGGAAAATCAGCCAAGGAGCAAGTGATCTAAGGGTTTTCAAGGTTGAATCCTAAGCTTTTAAGCTCAAAAATCAAGTCTCTAGCCTTCCTAGTTTATTCTCTACAAAAAATTGGTAAGTTTGAGTATTGATTTCATGAAAAATTTAATTGTTGTAGAGGTTTGAGTTGAGCTCATAGTAATCTAAATTCTTGGTGGTGTTCTTGGCATGTGAAAGACTAGATTTGTAGCTTGAATTGGTGTGGAGGTTGGCTTAGCAATTGAAAGCACAAAGAAATAAGAAACTAGTAAAATTTTTATGTTAGTGTAGAGATTATTTTAAGTGCTCTCCATGTGTTTGGTTTAATGCCTAAGTGAAGTGAATTAAGTTTGTGATGTGTTTTGAGAATTTAATTGAAGCAATATGATGATTAGAGGCCATGTAAAATTCAGCCTTAACAAGTATTAGAAGAATTTATATTAGTTTGAGTTGTTTTAATGTTGAAAGACATGAAAACTAGTAAGGAAATCATGGAAATTTAGTAAAGATTAATTAGGACTCATGAGGAGTTTGAGTGCTATGTCACTTGATAATTTTAGTATATGATGTATTAGTGCCTTGAGAATGATTTTGAATAAATTAGAGGCATGTGAGAAGGATAGCTTATGCATGGAAGTTGTTAGAGCTGAAAAAGAATGTTAATGAAGCAAAGAAGGGGCTGTTCGGCCATGATGATATAAAGCTGTCCAGAATTTTTATGTTGTGTGTTTAAGTGATTTTAATGCTTATTTAGATGATATATGAAGGTAGAAATTGAAATAAATTGAATTGGTATTGAGATGACACAAAAATCGGCAATTAAACTAGTTTAATGCCTAATTGTGTTAATATATTTCAATGAACTTTAGGAAGCCTTTAAAGTGTGTTTTGAATATGTTAGTATGAGAATCAATATGACAATGAAAGCTTGTAATGTAGACAAGCATGAGATGAGTTAATTAGTATGAGCACTTATAGAGAAATAAGTAGAAAAATTAGCATGAAGTTGCCTAAATGAGAACTTATTAATTGGTGGATAGAATGTGTGAAGTAATAAATTTTAATGAGCTCTATTAAATGATTAGTGTGTAATTAATGTAGATGAGCCATCGAGTGGTCTATAAACAAATCCGATCGGAGGAAATCGCCAAATTGTGAGTGTCCTTTTTAAAAATAGAATTTATGAAACAAAAATGTGTTTTGAAAATAGATTTAAATTTAGTTAAATTTCTTTTCATTTAGTAAATTCATTATGCTGAAATTTATTTATATTATGCAAAAGATTTATGTTTCGGTACTTCTTAAGGCATTAGAGATATTACCGGTCAGAGTACTTCTATCGTGCATGGCATAGTCGGGGTGTGTTACTAACAGCGGGAAAATGGGACTTTTGTAGTCAGTCAGTCCAGAGTCGCCCTCTGCACGTGTAGAGTATATAGAGTTAGCGCGCTATCTATTTTGTGGTGATGTAGAATTCCACCGCAATTACCGGATTGTGACTTGAGCGATGTAGAATTTCGCCTTGTCACCCTATACGGTATTAGTGATGTAGAATTCCACTTTGCCGTGATGCCTAAAGTACCATTAGAATATGATTGACTAGTAGAAAAATAGAGAAATGCTATGAATTTGATTATGACAACAGAAACTTATTTTAGAAATTTATAATTTAGTATTTATCATGAAAGGAATTTAAATTCATAGTTAATGCATTTGAATTCATAGTTATGCATTTTAATAGTTACTGCAATTTAAATGAAATTTTATGACACTCACTGGGCTAGTAGCTCATTCCCCATAATTCCCAAAACATTTCAGGTATAGGTACAGGTGCATCAGAAGCTGGGACCTCGACTCCAGTAGAATAAAAGTGCTGTGGTGTACATAAATAAATAGTAGAAACAATGTATGATTTTGGCAAATTGATAGAAGTTAAAGTTTTGTATAAAGCTTATGACTTTGTACGTTTATAAATAGGTTAATAGTTATAGAATGTTATTTTATGAAAATGACTGTAGTTTTAATTGTGCATTGTTGCAATTATATAAATTGTTATGGTTGAAGGTGATCACCGGATTTTAAATCCGATGATCGTAGTTGGCGTGTATAAAAATTTAGAAGTGTTCTAAAAGTTTTTCTTACAGGAATAAAATTTTTGGGATTTACAGAAAAACAGACGTTATACTGCCAATTTTTTTTTTTTAAAACTCCAAATGGATTTTATTATAATTATATGATTATTTAATAGTTAAATCGGCTCAACTTCATGAAAATTCTTCAGTCGACCTAGATATCGGCTGGAGGATGACCGTAGGGTGCCGGCGGGATCCCTATTCTACAGAAATAGTAGCTTAGAAGGATAGGGACTCGTCATGAGCAGCTTAAATTCATTCAAGAAATGTCGAAAGTGTGCAATAGAGACTTGCCTGAAGGAGTCCTCTTTGGAAACTTGCAATCAGTATTTTCCGATATGCTACATCGAATGGGCCTGAAACTACCACACGGAGATGCAGTTGTCATAAACAACTTTGAAGAATTAGATCCTACAATAAACAATGATCTCAAAACCAAATTAAAACAGTTTCTCAATGTTGGTCCCTTAAACCTAATCTCTCCACCACCAGTGGTTCATGATACCAGCGGCTGCCTGCCATGGCTTGACAGGTAGAAGCTTGCATCTATGGCATATCTTGGGTTCGGTTCTGTCTCAAGGCTGTCTTCTATTGATGGTTTGTAAATACGGCCGTATCAGGCTGTATATACGCTGATACGGCTGTATCAACCCTGGGACGAATAAATATGGGCGTATTAGCTTTGGGACGAACAAATACGAGCATATCTCACCCATATCTATTTTTTCCCATATAACGCGTATTGGTACGGCCGTACCGTGCTCGCACGCTCGTATATGACATTATATGGTAGGGGCAAAATGGGAAAAAAATGTATAAAATCACTACTGCCCTAAAACTCTCTCATTTTCTTCCCAAATCCCGATTGGCTGCATCCTTCCCAAACCCTCTCCTTACCGACGACCAAAGCTTCCACTTTCGGCGACGGCGCAACGCAGAAACTTTAAGGCTGATGCCATAAGTCTGTCTCCTTTCTTTTTCGAGTGTGCGACTGATATTCTCATTTGAACTGTGCTTTCTCTCTTCTCTTCAACTAATTTTTTTCGACTGGTTTTTATTTTACAAAATGAAATGTCTGTTGAAACTTTAAAGTTTGAAACCCTACAGAAACTTGAACATAATTGAAAAACTCGGTAATCAACAATCTCTCTTGTCTTCTATAGGCAATCTAGACGTCTAGTCTTTTTTAAGCTTCAAGTTTTTTTAAGCTTCAATATTATATTTATATTGTACTTATAAATTACAGAAGGTCTTGTGGTTGTGAAGTATAGAAGTTGTGATTTGTGAATTGTAAATTTGTGATGGCTAGTAATAAAAAGATCCGATGTGGAAGTAGGGGTTGAGATTGAAGTAGATGGGAAAAACTACATACGATGTACTTTATGTGATATAAGGGGTGGAGTTTATAAAATGAAAGAACACCTTGTGGATATTAAAGGGAATATTGCCTCATGTACAAATGCTCCATCGGACGTTAGGGATGATATCAAAAATTATATGGTGAATTCAGAGAAAGTGAAAATATTTAAATAGTTAGTTAGGGAGGAAAGATATGATAAATGTATGACATTGAATAGTTGATTGAAGTCTATGGAAGGGTCGAGTAGTGATAGTGTGACTCAAAGTCAGAGAGAGATTAAGGAACCTATGAATAGGTTTCTCAATAGTATGGAAGATGATCAGATTGAAGAATTGGGGGGAACTAGAAATGAGGAACCGATAAGGAGTTGCGTTACCGAACATGCAATGAGGTAGGCCAATTCGTTAATGTTGTTGATAGTCCATCTTTTATGGCAATGATGCAAGCAGTTGGGCACTATGGGACAGGTTTCAAGCCACCAAATAGCTATGAGTTGAGAACTTCCATATTGAGGAGGGAGGAACAGAACACTGAAAATATTGTGGCTGAAGTGAAGAAAACATGGGCGAAAACAGGAGTGTCAATATTGTCAGATGGGTGGAAAGATATTAGAGACAAACAGTTGATCAACTTCCTTGTAAACAATCCATATGGCATAGTTTTCCTTCGTTCGGTTGATGTTAGTGATGTAGTGAAGGATGCAACATTGTTGTTCAATTTACTTGATGATGTGGTTGAAGAGATTGGAGAGGATATTGTTGTTCAAGTGGTGATAGATAATGCCTCCAACTACAAGAAGACTGGGGAAATGTTGATGGAGAAGAGGAAACGATTATGGTGGACGTCGTGTGTAACTCATTGCATAGATTTAATGCTTGAAAAATTTGGAGAACTACCCCAACACAGAAATGCATTAAGAAAGGCAATGAAATTACCATAATAGTCATAGTATTACTATTTCTTTCTATATTTTTTCAACTTTAACTCATATTTTAATAAAAAATTTATGTCCTATAATAGGTGACAAACTTCATTTACAATCATGGATAGATGTTGACGTTGATGAGAAAGTTTACAAACAAAGAATTGGTCCGACCTACTCTTACAAGGTTTGCTATTGCACATTACAAGGTATATATGAACTGTGGCAACCTTTGTAGCATATGTTTACTTCACTAGAGTAGAAGAGATGTTCATATACAAAAAAGCCAGAAAGGAAGGAAGTCAAGAAAATCATACTGACAGATTTGACTTTCTGGAAAGGTATCTCTTGTACATTAAAGACAATTAGACCTTTTATTCATGTGTTGAGAATAGAGGATTCAGAAAAAGTGCTCGTAATGGGATTTATTTATGGAGCAATGGATACGGCTAAGAAGAAGATAGCCAAAAACTTAAGGGGGGATGTTGCAGCTTATAGTGAGATTTGAAACATAATTGATGACAAATGGGAGTTCCAGATGCACCGTCATTTACACGTAACTGCTTACCTTCTGAATCCTCAATATCAATATTCATAAGAAATGACCGATCATAAGATTAAGTGGGGGTTGCCTAGGATATAAATGCATGGATAGCTTATTGCAAATGATAGAGAGCGAGAGAAGGCAGATTTACAACTTGAAGATTTCAAGCAGGCGAGAGGGATGTTTGGCATATCCTAGGCAAAAACTTCTATCACCAAATGTACTCCCGATATGTGGAGTTTTCTTTTAGGTGTTGTTCAATCATTTGTGTTTTTTTGTTAAAGGGATTCTTATTAGCACTGTAGTTGAATGGTGGATGCAATTTGAAGATCGCACCCCAGAGTTGAGATCTTTTGTAGTAAAGATTTTAAGTCTCACTTGCTCATCCTTCGCTTGTGAACAGAATTAGAGCGTATTTAATATGGTATGAGTTTAGTTAGAATATACTATAAAATTATTTTTTTATTGATGCTGATTTTTTCATTATTAATTATTATAGATTCATACCAAAAGAAGAAATCAATTGGCCACGGAAAAGTTAAACTCATTAGTGTACATAATGTACAATAGAAAATTGTGGTAGAAATATGAGAAGCTCCAATGTTTACCTGATGATGTTGACCATTTAGTTTCCACCGACTTGCCTTCCGATAATGAGTGGGTCACAGGAGAAGATGTTGTGGAACCGAGTGGAAGTAAATCACAACGACTAAAGAGGATTAGAGATACACGTAAGTTTATCAATAAATAAATGGAGTAACTTGAATGTACATTGAAATTTTTAATTATATTACTTTAAATTCTTTTGACGTAGGGAAAGGAAAGGGTGTTCAATCAGTGGATAATGAAACGATGAAGAATGACATCCCTAGTGAGGAGGAGAATGATTGTGATGATGATGGTAGGGAAGATGACAATCATGACACATTCCGTTTCCATTTCAATTCTCATTTCCGACCAAAGACTTTACCAGAATCAGATGATTAGATCATCTTTGTTTTTGTGACTTTTATGTTGTTTTTGGTTTGGTATTGACGTATTGTTAATATGTAGTACGTATTAGTAATATATTGTTGTTCATCTTTGGTTTTTATGACTTTTGTATTATTTTTTGTTTGGTTTGATATTTAAATACATTGTTTTTCTATAAATTCATGACATTTCCTACTGTTTTTGTTTTTGTTTTTTTAAAACATTTACCATATAATACGGCCGTATTATGTGTACCGACCATACCGTACTGTACCATTTTAGGGTACCCGTACTTTTTCAAGATACCCGTACCATATCATACCACGTATTTACGAACCTTGCTCCTAATGAGATTGTAGCAGTAGCAGAGGCATTGGAAGCAAGCAAACTGTCATTTATATGGTCACTGAAGAAGAATCTACAAGCACATTTGCCACATACAAAGTTGAACGGAATTGTGGTGGAATGGGCTCCTCAGTTGGCTGTTTTAGCACACAATGCAGTAGGAGTTTTTATATATCATGGTGGTTGGAGTTCATTGATGGAGAGTATGGGATGTGGGGTGCCTATGATTATAAGGCCATTTTTTGGGGACCAAAGGCTTAATGCAAGAATGGTACAAGATGAGCGGAAGATTGGTGTTAGTGGGGAAGGTGGGATTATCACCAAAAGAGGATTACTCAGAAGCCTGGATTTGATTCTGTGGCAAGAAAATGGAAAGAAAATGAGGAAAAATGTTAGAAAATTCAAATAACTAGCTGGAAAGGCCGTTGGACCCCAAGGAAGCTCTATGCAAAATTTCGAAGCATTGGTAGATATAGTGTCAAGGCCAAAGGATACTTAATTTAATATTGATTTTCAGAGTGTGATGTCCGTCTTAAGTTCATATAATTCAATAAGGGTGCATTTGGCACACTGCACTATCTTGTGTCACTTTTATCATGTCTTTAATGCTTGAAAGAAATTACTCATATGAGAGGAAACATGCTTTCCTATGTTTTGCATATTTCTTTCTACCACAGCATATGACTTCAACATTCTTATAAGGAACAACTACCTGAGATGCAACAAGCCGCTGAATTACAGTCTTTACTTCAGGATCTCCACTGAGAGCACTACATTCTTATTCCCAATCACAATACATATAGAATTTTAATGGTCCGGACACTGTCTAATCTTCAGGTCAGACTTTCTAAACACTTCTTGCTTAGAAATGCTTCTTCATTTGTCTTAACAGTGAATACGGAAGCTTCAGATAACTAGTAGAAGACACAGAAGAATTAATCAAGCAACTTAATAATGGAGCCAAACAACTAGCAAATTATTAAGAAGGAACTCATACCGAAAGTTGATTCCTGGTTTACACGTCTCTAACACAAGTCCCACTATCTTGAAAGCAAACCAATCCTAAACTATAAGTAGATGTTCCAATTTAAAGCTTCTCATGCTATAATCAGAAAAGAATTTCCACAATGAATAAAAAACTAAATTTCTCACTCTATCATCAGAAAGCCATACCCATTAACGAAACTCTAAAAACCCCATTGAATTACCTCATAAAAGAAAAAGGTAGAACATTTGACTTTGATATTTCTTCTGAATTGATCCAGCTGAGAAAGCAAGCTCCTGATATCACAAATCACAATGACAACAAATAACCGCTCTCCTGATGCTGTGATCAGGTCCTTTCGCCATTGCTTTTAACAAGTACTATCGATACAGACCAATTACGTAATGCTTATCTGATAGATGGCGAAAATCCATGATAAATATAAATGTGTCATGAGATCAGATAAGAGAGGATATCATGATTCCATGTAAATATAAAACAAAATGGATATGGACTAACAAAAAAGACTCACAACATCTTCAAATAGATTAGTCTTTTAAATTGATTAGAAATTGTGTAATGTCGTATGTACCATAATTGTTGGAAGAATATGCATTAAAATGATTTCATCTTGTCATGACTACAAAGATAAGAGTCATCGCTGCCGAGCCTTTCAAGTTCAGGGGCGGACCCACCATTGGGCCGGGGGGATGGGAGGTTCTCCCCCTGAAATTTTTAAAAACTTAATTAAATAATTGCAATGCCATCGTATTTCACATCTGAGGATTGGTGCTGATGGTTGTTGTCTTGTTAGTCTTTCTCTATTGTGTCACTTGTTCGAATCTTATCTGGTGTACAAAATTTTGTTTTTTCTCTTTTTAAATCATTCATATATTATATAAATAAATTACGAAAATAAAGCATAACTGCATGGCAGTTTTGATGGTTGTGGTTGCCTTCTCTTTTTTGGATGAACCGGGTTCAACACCTTTATGCATCATTTATGTGTATTTTTTTTTTAAAAAAAAAAAAAAAAAATTTCTATTCACTCATTATAGTTGTTTTGTTCCTTTTTTTTTTTTTTTCCTCTCTCTCTCTCTCTTTTTTCCCTTATTATTAGAAACCAATCTTCAAATTTGAAATATTTAGACTTTATAAATCATTATACTCATTTTAAATTATTATTTTTATTGTAAACTATATCATGCTTATACAAATTAGATAATAAAATATATTGGATTATTTAGCCTTAACAAGTCTGAGTTTACTCGCGATTATTTATGCGATTTATTTTTCATTTAAATCAACTATTTTATATGATAAAATTTATAAATAAAAATAATCATATGAATTATAATTATTTTTATCTTTATTTTTATTTTACTTTACTTTATTGTAAATCACTTACGTTTATTAGATTAAAGACTAAAAATGCAGCTTGATTAGTAATTTTAATAATAAAAATATGTAGTTTGATTAAATATATTTATTTGCAATTTGAATAGCAACTATCATCATAGAGAAAACATATTTATAAATTAAGTTTTTATTTATTTTTTTAGTAATATGATATTTGAACTTCTTTCATTAAGAAAAATAAAGCTAATGCATAATTAACTCACAATTAATATGCTTTTATTTTTATACTTGTATTAAGAATATTATTATAAGAAATTTTGTTTACAATTTTGTGAGTAAAACTACATATTTTGTACTAGTTATATATTTTAACTATTTTTATTTCATATAATATTCTTCTAGCAATTGAAGGAAATATTATAAAGAAAATTTTATATATAAAAGTGTCTCCCCTCACACAGATCTTTGGGTGCGCCACTGCTTTCAAGTTCTCATAAAAATTTGTAACAAACTGGAATAATATTAACACAGGTGTAATGCAAAAAACTTAATCCAAAATTGAATTTGATTTTTATTTTTTTTCATCCATCGTGATTTTAAGTATTTTGAACTAAATTATAGACTAAACAAGAGCTGTGCATGCTATTAACATTGATACCTGGAGTACACCAGTCAGACACAAAAACCATGTTGCTATATATATTGCTACCACTGTTACAAGATTTCATCATACACACTTGCACACAAACATTTTCTGTATATATTTAATTTTTACCGCAAAACAACTATATCATATCCACAAGTTAATACATCATAACACTACTAATATAATAAACTAGAGAAGCCTACTAAGAATGAACTGAAAAACCGTGGATATCTACTCTCAACTAGCTATACAGTCTGAGTCATTTTTTTTATGACACACATGTCCTTAAACATACCTGATCCATATCGAAAGAGACTCCCAATTTCTGAAAGCATGAAATAACGTCCTTGGCAGTTCCAGAAGTGTCCAATTTACCTGCTTTATGCGACTCCAACACCTAGAGGCATATAAATGCATCAGTTATTATAATTATTAGGGATATTATGCAAAAACTCCCTGAAATGAAAACTAATAAGGATTTATCCCCAATTTCAGTTTAATACGTGAACCACCCCCTATTGGTTAAAAAAATGGGATGGTGTTATGTATTGAGAGCATAATGGTAATTAATTTTAATAAAATTAAATAAATATTAAAAAATAAAAAACTTATAGATTTTTCAACTCTCTCTCTCTACCATTCCGTCACTCATTCATCTTTCTCACTTCACCATTTTCTTCTTTCTCTCACTCATCCATCTCTCTTTTTTTCTCACCACCCACGTCCTCCTCTATTATTGGCGACCAACCCTCACCCTTCTCCACCATATCCATCTCTTTCTTCTTTTGCTTTTCGTTTTTTTTTTTTGGGTTATCTGGTTCTAGGTTTCAAAACTCAGAACCAAACTGGTTCTGGGTTCGAATCGACCCAGAACCATCTGGTTCTAGGTTCGAATTGACCTAGAACTACACGATTCTTGGTTCAGTGGACCTAAAACTAGTCTGGTTCTAGGTTGGTTCTTACCAAGAACCATCTAGTTCTGGGTTTCAAAACCTGGAACCAGATAATTCTGGGTTCAGTAGACCCAGAATCAGTTTGGATCTGAGTTTTCAAACCCAAAACCAGATTGGTCTTGCGTTCAAATCAACTCAGAATTAGATAGTTCTGGGTTCGACTGACCCAAAACTAGATTAGTTCTGGGTTAGTTCATACCCAAAATTGTCCAAAACCCAGAACCAGATGGTTCTAGGTGGGGTGTGACGGCGAGGTGATGATGGATGGTTGATTTAGGGTTATTCTGGATAGTGGATGGGTGGTTTAGGGTCATTCTTGGTGGTTTATGATAATGGGTGGAAAGGCAGCTCCTATTTGGTGGCTTTGGATACGATGGATCTTTGGGTTTGGGTTTTTTTTTTTTTTTTTGGGCAAATGGTTAATGATCGATGATGTTGCTAATGTTGTGGGTTAATGTTAATAATGGTGGGGTGAATGTTGTTGATGTTTTGATGATAATGGTGGCTAATTTGGGTTTCTAGATTTGGTTTTGATTTCGAATTTGATTTTGATTTTTCTGGATTTCAAATCTTTTCTGGGTTTTTGCTGGATTTGAATCTGGAACCATGATTTTTTTTTTGTTAATTCGGTTTTTTTTTTTTTTTTTTTTTTGAAATCTTGTGTTATTTTTTTAATTTAATAATATTATTAATTAATAATTTAAAGGTTAGTTTAGTCACTACATAATTTTTGAGGGTGTAACAAAAATTTTAAATAATCTTATTAAGGGTATTTTGATCATTTCATAAATTTGGATGGAAAATGTTAATATTTTGGATGAAAAGTTAACGGTAGAGGACGGTTCACCTAATAAAAATAAAATTGAGGATAAATCTCCATTAATTTTCATTCTAGGGGGGTTTTCATAATATCCCTAATTATTATGTAGATATTAACAATATCAACTTCATGGAACATAAGGATGGACTGTATTCTGTAAGGCAAAGATATTGATTTTCAATTAACTTTGGTGGACACTTATGTGTGCAGCAGAAGTAAAGAATGAATAAGTTGTGTGATGGAAAAGCTCAAATTAAGGACTAGATGCTCACATCGATTATAACGAATTAATCATTGACAATGAATGAAAACCAATGACTAGACAGGATGTAAAACTGATTCTCAATGGAAAACTGCTATAAAAATAATGAGAAACGTCCAGAAATTTATAATTGCTGCAAAAAGAACCACAATGATTGGTTTAGCTAAAAATATTACTCATGACAAGTAAATTGATGGTCAAATATTTGCACAGTTCCCCCACCTGAGGTAGGAAGCGACACCCAGTAGCACAAGGATTGACTTATAGCACATGATTATTACCAAAATTTCATTTCAGGCATTAACTTCTAAGTCATGAAGAAGCAGGCCACTATCATAAATTAAAATTTTTATAACTAGCATTTATGTCATCTAATCTTAACATACTGCAATGTTTTGTTTACGAAAAAGTCTAAAACCCTCCTTTCTTCAGTTTTTCCAAAATAACAGTCATAGTCTTCCGGCCAAGGATAAATATTTCATTTTCTACAAATATCAATAAACAACGAGGCTAAGCCTGCAAATCATACTAAACAACATAAATTTTACATTGTTTATACTATTCCACATATGATTTCAGAATATGCTATGATGCACATGAGTTTGGTATTGTTGAAGTGTCTAATCTTTACAAAAGGATTTTACATTATTTGCGTTGGAGCCTTCAAAACCTCAGGTTCATAATTTCATTATTTATAATTTTTTTTCATTAAGCATCCGGCAACTAGTATATCTACCTAAGAGTAAGCACTTGCTAGTGTATTTAGACAAGAGCAAGCACCTCCAAAGCCTGCAAGTGGGATTTAACATATTTATTTAAGAACTATATATATATATATCAAGTCATGTAGATGCTTATTGTTTCATCAAGGAAAAAGACAACCATAATGGCACAGAACTAGAGTTATTAGGAACATAGGGCAACTAGTGCATCTAACCAAGAGCAAGCACCTCTAGAGCTTGCAAGTGGGATTTAACATATTTGTTTAAGAAATATATATATATATATTATATATATATATATCTCAGGTCATGTAATGGTTTATCGTTCCATCAAGGAAAAAGACAACCATAGTGATGTAGAACTAGAGTTATTAAGAACATATAATTAAAACAATGAAATTAAATTATTTATCATCTTCAAATTTGTTGTAAGAATTGTTATGTGCTATTAAGACTATACTATTCATGATATAATATATAGATATTGCAAGTAAATATAAGTTTCTATTCATGATATGACATGTAGATATTGAAATAAATATAAGTTTATGTAAAAAGAATAATAATGATTTATTTTTAATCAAATGATGTTTACAAAATTTGACATATCAACCCTCAAAGGAAAAATAAAATTATTGTTGCTCATTGTAAAATGTTTAAAATAAGTGGCAGGATAATAGCAGCAGAGGCTTTAGATGTCATTTGTAAAGTGTCATCCATGTTGAGGATGACATTTAATGTTAATACTTGATATAGCTTCTATTACATGTTAGTAATCTATATACATCACTTTTGTCAATACAACTACAAATGGTATTAAAGTTATGTTACTACTGTAGTCAAAAGAATTTTTACTTCAATTAAATAATCATGTTTACTTTTCGATCATTTACTCAATCTAAACAATTGATTGGTACAATTTAACGCTATTAATCCTTACAATTTTTATTTTTTTTTTTAAATTAAAATTAGATCATTGATATGTAATTATTCATGAAGTAGCACCAATTAAACTCAGTTGGTTCACCTTTAAAAGTTATATTAAGCCACTTTTAAATAATTTAATTAAAATGGGATGTGAACTCATCACATTGCATAATGGAATTTATGATTGCTAAAATTAGAATTGTCTTGAAGGTAGATCTTGGTAGTGAATTGTATGCATTGTTTTGTTAGAAAACATGATTTTGTAAAAACAAGGGTATCACGGAAATTTGCATCTAAGAAGTAAGTTGATACCATATATATGTATGTTTAAGCAACAAATATTCTACAGAATTTGAAATATTCAATAAAAATTGTTTGTCTTTCTTGGAGCTAAATAGATAGCTAGGCAACTTCCTTCTAAGAAGGCTCAAAAGAGGTGGTTAGAAGAATCGAGATCTGCTATCGATCATGAGATGACTAGACCAATACAAACCCCAAGAGGCTTTAAAGGCCCAAAATTATGCTAGAAACAAGAAAAACAAAAGTTTGACCCAGCCCAAAACTGGATGATACCACTATATATAATCGTAGATTTCTATTAATTATATATAATAAGTGTGATGAGAATGGTGAATAATATTAGAATTATAAACCCTCTTGATATTTGTTTGAAAATAAAATAACAGTTTTATTTTCATAGAATTATAAATTAAGTATCCAACTTATCAATTGAAGGGTATATATATTATTTAATATCTATATTTTTGTTTAATTTTATTATAATTGAAATGAACACTTATATCCTTAAGGATAGGGGTGAGCGTTTTCGGGTTCGAGTTAGGTTGGGTTGAAAATTTTTCAACCCAACCCAACCCAATCAATTCTCCAACCCAACCCAACCCAACCCAATAATTGTCGGGGTTGGATTTGATTAAGTCGATCGGGTTGGCATCTCATTAAAATACAAAACATTCACATCAACTCGTTCAAATACAAAACGTTCTCGTTGGTCATATGGTATGTTTAATACAAATAAAAGTTTACGTTACTACATAATTAAACAAAAACAAAAAGAAAAAAATTCAATTAACCATGAAAAGGCACAAAAAAATAAAAACTAAGGTAATAATCCTAATAGAATCCGTCAACACGAGTTTGCTGTCATTAAAGTCTTCACAAACATCAAAAATCACTAAATATTACGTCCAATGGATAGCTCCCAAAGCATCAACTACATGCACCACATCTAAGTTCTAACATGAAGCAAAACATGTAAATTAAGTCAATCTAAAGTATAACTAGTTAACATATTTTCAACTTTTACAAATCATAAAAGAACAAATATATGTAAGTAAAATATAAGCTTTTTATTGAAAATAATTACCTTAATAGCATAAAAACAATCATGAATCCACATGTATGCTCACTCCAATATCTACATAAATGGAAGAACAAAATATTAGTAATTTATAAAATTTAAAAAGCATACATTTAACATTATCATAATAAAACAAATCATTTACCTTTTTCAATTGCTTCATACAACTCCATCTCATCCGTGGAAGGCTTAAGGTCCAAGCAAATATTAGTAGATCGCAACCAATTTTGCAAGCAAACCAATATCTCCACCATCTTTGGAGTCAAGCTACTCCTAAATGGGTCAAGAATACGGCCTCCCGTGCTAAATGCTGACTCGGAAGCCACTGTTGACACCGGAATGGCAAAGATATCCCTTACAATACGAGATAGAGTCTTATACTTAAAAGAATTAATTTTCCACCAACCCAAAAGATCAAAGTCCTTATCATCCAAATGTTCATCGGACTCTATCAAATACTTTTCAACCTCACTCTTTGAAACAACAAAATCATTCTTTTCTTTCATTTCCTTGAACTTTTTGAGTCTTTCCAAACGAAAATCAATACCTTCATTCGTCTTTCCCATATCATCATCACTAAAGGAAGGATTAGAGCTAGCAACTTGTTGACCACTTAAAATATTATCATCACTTTTGTAAAACTCATAAAGTTTAATCAAAAGATCTTTAATGTGACTAGTTAACTCTAAAACCTTCCTTTCATCAAACGTATCACTAAAGCAAAATTTGACATAATCCAACTTGTATCTTGGATCAAGAACAAGTGCAATTATCAACAATTTATTCACTTCCTCAGTTTTCCCCCAACATTTGTCAAATTTCAATTTCATTCCAATTGTCATGTCACACAACAAAAAATCATCACTCTTACCCAATCTAGTCAACTCATTTTCAATAGAGCACAATTCGTGAAAGAACATATTGGAAGTAATGGATATAGAAGCACTAAACTTCAAAGTAATGTCATAAAAAATATGCAAAAATTTAACAAACACTCTAGCATTACTCCAATCTTTTTCTTTTGGCGGCCCTACCTTTTTTTTCCCATTTTCATCTTCAACAAAGTATAACCCATAACGTCCATCATCCTCCAATAATCTATCAAATGCTTTTTCAAATTTTAAAGCACTAGATAACATTAAATAGGTCGAGTTCCATCTAGTAGGCACATCTACTACTACAAGGCTTTTGCTCTCAATTGTTTCATGCTCAATGCAAGCTTTAAAAGTTTGAGGTCTTAAAGGTGAAGATTTAACATATTGAATTGCATTACGAATGCGAACAATTGAATCATTCAATTCTTTCAAACCATCAGACACAATTAAATTTACAATATGAGCAGAACATCTTACATGCAAAAAATTCCCACCTAACACAAGTTCGGATTCTTCCCAATTTTTCAACTTCTTTTTTAGATAATTTATAGCTACTTTATTAGCGGAAGCATTATCTACAGTAACTGTAAACAATTTTTGAATACCCCAATCCTTCAAACATGACTCTAGAACTTTTCCAATTGTCTCCCCTTTATGGTCAGGAACAATACCAAAACTCAAAATCCGTTTATGCAACTTCCATTCATAATCAATGAAATGAGCGGTGATTACCATATAATTAAAATTTTGAATTGAAGTCCATGTGTCGGTGGTTAGACAAACTCTTGGTTTTTGTTCAATGAAAATTTTTTTAAGCTTACACTTTTCATCTAAGTAAAGTTGAAAAATATCCCTAGCAAGTATTCTTCTAGATGGAGGACAAAACCTTGAATTTAGAACACTATAAAAATCCTTAAACCCTTCTTTCTCAACAAAAGAGAAAGGTAACTCATCCTTAATAATCATTTTAGTGCAAGCTTTTCTACACTCTTCTTTGTCAAAACCCACGACCATAAGTTTCTTGTTATCACCTAATGCCCAAAAGTTAAGGTTTTTTGTTTTTTATCCTCCCCAACCTTTATAGAATTGTATTGTGCAGATTGTTTTTGTAAATGATTCCATAAAGTTGTTGTGCCACAATGTTTAGTAGAACATGCATAATCCTTACCGCAATAATTGCACTTACATCTAGACTCGTCACCATACTTAGTGAAACATTTCCACACATCTGACTTTGATTGACCCTTTTTGGGGTTTCCCATGTCATTGTTAACATCATCATCATGCTCGTCCATCTACAAAAGAATTTTAGAAGATTCAATAATAAAAATTTTGGATGATTAAATGTTTGAATTATAAAGTACTCTATCAAAAAGTGTTTGAATTTTTCATTACCATATTAAATGTAACTTTCATCTTCTTATCCATAATAGTCTTCTTCCTCCTCTCAAATCTTAATCAACAAATATTTAAATGGTAACTTGACCTATAACAACAACAAAAAACCAATAAAATAAAAAATAATAATAATAAAAAAAAGGAAATTAGCAAATAAATCAAATATCAATTTGTTATATAAATTGCAAGTGAGGTTTTATACACCACTTTTTTATACAATAGTTAGAATTATAAGCTTGACTTTTTGAGGTAAAATATTGTTTAAATTAAGATAAATTTAACAGTGAGAATACTATTCAATTCTACCTAAGAGTTTTGAGTCGTCTAGATCAAATGAATGTACTAATAAACGTGATGTATACAATCTAAAGTTCACAACTTATAATAATTCACACATTAAAATACTCAAATTCAATATTAAAACACATATAAATAGTGTGCCACATTAAATTAAATTCACAACTTATAATAATTCACACATTAAAAGACTCAAATTCAATATTAAAACACATATAAATAGTGGGCCACATTAAATTAAAAGAAATCCACTATATACACATGGTCACTGTCTCACATGCAACCAGACTGTCACACACTGGACAGTTACCACTATACTGAAAAATTGTAACCATGAGTCTCTGACTTTATTTGGTCCACAGTCCAGTGTCCACACTCATTTTAATCTTCAAACATTGGTCCCCTCACAGGCTCACACAATCACTCACATATACAGACAGTACACTACTACACAATCACTCACACATATAAATAATCTATTTCCTTCCTCCATTAACTCAACTCGGCACTCACACTCACAGTCCCACACACACACATACACATATCCATGATGATGATTCCATCTATATATTCCATCCTCCCACTCACACATACGCTCTTGCCAAGTTCCAACCCACCTCCACTCACACATTCGGCCATTCGGGTACCCACCCACCTCTACTCACACATTCGGCCATTCGGGTACCAACCCACTTCCACTCACACATTCGACCATTCGGGTACCAGATCAGAGTTAGACCCTCCCTGACCTGTACGGCTCCACCCTCTCCTCCCTCTCGACCACAGATCTGACACTCCCGGCCTCCAAATTTGACCCTCTCGGCCTCTCCCTCTCGATCTCTCATTCCATCTCTTCATATATTCCAATAGCCACATGACCGACACTCCATCCTCAACTCTCGGCTTCTCACTCAACCCACTCGCACCTTGCCTCTCGCCGGTCCAAGTAAGTTGATGATTGAACATTGAAGATTTGAAGATGAAAAAAATCAGGTTTTAAGGTTATTTCATTTTGAAAAAAATGGAGATTAAAGAGAAAATATACCTATAGAGTGTGGAGGCCGGCGAATAGAGTTGGAAGACCGCCGGTCTGCCGTGAAGGATGACAATGACAGTGTGAAGGCGCTGTGTATGGAGCGAGGAGATGGAGAGAGATGAGAGAAAAATTGAGAGAGAATGAGTGAAAATGGGTGATGTGGTCGGCGCTACCCGAAAAACTGGAAAAGAAAAGTTTATATAGTTCGGGTTTGGGTTGGGTTATCGGTTGGATATTTTGACTTGACCCAACCCGAAAAATAATCAGGTTACTCAAACCCAACCCGATTCGGGTATTTTACTTGCTACAACCCGACCCAACCCGGAAAAAAATGAGCGGGTTGGGTTCAACATGCCCACCCCTACTTAAGGAGAGGGTAGAGAAATAATTTAGTTTTATTATAATTGATTACATATATATATATATATATATATTACTCTAATAAAAAAAAATATATATATTTTCTTATAGTTCCCTTCAAAATATATAAGATTTTATTACTAACTTTTTTTTTTTTTTTTTTGGTTTAACTTAAAAAAATAAAAAATAAACTAACAATTAAGAAAAAATTAAAAAAAAAAAACAATTAATAAGAATAACAATTTCCTTTTTTAAAAAAAAAAATGATCCGATGATGAACCAAATCAACGATGATCTAGTTCGTCACCAAATTATGGTGATGAACCAAATGATCTGATGACGAACTGAATGATCTGATGCACCACTAGAATCCGATGATGAATCAGATCATTGATGACCTGGTTCATCACCAGATTGCAACCAGATCTATAAATACGGTCTGGTTCATCACCATATTTATTTTTTTAGTTTTTTTTTCTTATATTTATATATATATACATATATTTTTTGAGTTTATTATAATTAACCAGATTTTCTGTTTATTTTTTAGTTTTTCAAATAGAGTTATTATTATTTTCCTCCTAACGATTAATGAATCATTATTTTATATCCATTTAAGATATTTCTTTTTTTGATTATTTAAATTTTTATTTATTTTCTAAATTTTAATTTTATTTTCATTATTTTTTTGATTTCCAATGTCTATTCTTTTTAGTTAAAGTAATCATATTGGAATGATGAAAGTAACTTTTCTTAAGTTTGATCAATATTTGACAACCTGTTATGAATAAAATGAAATATATTCTAAACTAGAGGGACCATTAGAGCTGAAAGTGTATTTTCTAAACCTAATGAACCATATGAGTGAAAAATAAAATCACAATAAAAAAAATAATTTTTTTTTTTTTTTGGCTTTTTGGATAAAATACATGTATATACCTGTTATGGATAAATTAGCGATCAGAATAATCGGGCCCAAACGGACCTACAGTGCAGGCCCAGTGGCTAAGAGGCTCAATTATCCGTCATCCCTCCAGTCCATTCTCCTGGTGAAGAGACCCGTTAGTGAGCGCCTGTCGTGACAGCTGATCGCTGTCACTCAGCCTGACCGTCGATTCTGACCACAGGCGCCCATTATGAAAGCTTGCTCTGACCGCTATCTTCTCCGCCATCCAGACCGCCGATTTCTCCATCAGCTTTATTCGCCCATTCTGACCGCTGGTCCTGACCGCTGATCGATGGCTTCTGTCTCTCAGACTTACCGTTGGCCGCCATCCGTGACTACTAAGCCTGCTCGCCAGATTATCTGCCATGATCGACCGTCTGCCTCTTCGCCAATCCCGTCTGACTGAAGTATTCCCCAAAAGGGGCCATCCATCAGATATGTTCGACAAGTCCTTCTCGCCCAAGATGATTCGACTGATCTGATCACTGATCTCTGAGCGTGGCCGCGTACTGACTCCTTCACTCGTGACATTGCCCGCTTCACTGCTATGACCAGCTACGGACACACCGAATCATAACCCGCCTCCTCGACTCTCCAGGTAATCAGACTCATCAGAGATTCACTTATTCCCCCAATTAACTTGGTGCTCAGTCTGCTAGAAGATCCGTCTCCGCCTTGCTCCTGAGAGTCCCGAGTCTACAGAAGTTAACAACGCCATGCAGAGTACAGTTCCAAGACGTGCCATGCACGCTATATCCGTCAGAAGCTGTGATCTTGACCTCGATAGCCCATCATGACATATCCGACCCAATCATCAGAAATCTCCCTCGGACAGACCTCGGATGCGACGGATTTGACAGCATTAATGTATTTTCGACCGTATTTAATGTACTATTAGCCGCATTAATTGAGATTCCGGCGTATTAAATGCTGTCTGTCATTGTAACTGTAGCTAACTGTTTACTTTTGTCTTATTCTGTTTTACTGTAGCACGTCCCCTTCCTCTATAAATAGGGGACGATTTTTACTATAAGAAAAGATCCGATTTCTGAGTGTCGTTACTCTGCCAAAATAGTGAGAGAGTGAACAGTAGACGTAAGCATCTTTTTGGGCCGAACCACTTTAAAAACCTTCTGTGTCTTCTCTTCTTCACCTCTAACCTCTCTTTCTGATTCTCATTGCTTTGCATGCATTCCATTGACCGTCCGAAACTGTAGCTTGGGCCCGAAAACAACCTTGTTAACTAAGGAAACCATTTTCCGACGTTAACATTTTTGGCGCTAAAAGAAGGGGCTCATCTTCAGTTTTGTCACCTTTCTGCCCGTTAGCTTTCATAGCTCTCTCTTCACTCGCCATGGTTAGAGGGAGGATTCCTAGAGATTTTAACACAACAGAAAACCGCCGAGAGACTTCAGACCAACCCCAGGCCATGTCTACTGGAGGAGTATCCGATACTAGTGTAGGGATATCTAACGTGCCTGTGATGGGGGATGCTCAAGGTATACCCCCTCTTCCGACCCACCAACCTACATTTAATACTGCAGAAGGAGACACAATGCAGGCTTTGCAGCGACGACAAGAGAGGCTAGAGAATGTCGTCGCAGAGTTTATCGGTGAGGTCAGGACTCTATTTCGAAATCAAGCCCAACCTCCCCAAGTTCCTCCCCAGGCTGTTCCAGAAAGAAATATTCCCCGTGGGAGGCACGCAGAAGACCTTGGTGTGAACAGTAGGCATGTCAGAGAGTTTGAACGAGAAGGGTCTGCCCATTCCTCTAGCGTGCATTCTAGTGCTCGACTTCCACGGGTTCGCAATGAACATTGGCCAGAGCAGGCTGGCCGTAATCATGATTAAATCCCGGCCCGCGCCAACAGGATAGGGCCGAGGCCTAATGCTGAAAGGCAAGGTGGAAGAGACAACCGATCCCCGAGCAGGAGGGACAGACATTCCGCTGTCGGAGGAACTAAGACACGGGGTACATTGGTCTCAGAACTCCTCCAGAGGGTCCGTCAGCTGGAAGCGCGACCTACGATGCAGGAACATAGGGGCCAGACTGGAAAGAGAACCCCTTTCGCTTCGGAGATTGAGTTGAAGCCGCTCCCTCCAAGATTCAAAGTCCCCAACATCCCCCAATACCGAGGGAACTCTGATCCCTATGATCATCTGGACGCTTTCAACATCCAGATGGATTTTCAAACGACGAGTCCGCTTGTGAAGTGTCGTGTGTTCCCGGCTACTCTTGGGGACATCCCGCGGACATGGTTCAGAAGCCTCCCCCCGCGCAGTATCAACAATTGAAAGGAATGCCAGCAGAAGTTTCTGAACCAGTACAAGGCGTTGAAGAGGCGTCTTGCACCACCCTGTCACCTTTCTACCATCTGCCAACGCCTAGGTGAGCCTCTAAAAGAATACATTAACAGGTTTAGGCGCGAGGTGACGAATGTAGAAAACCCTACGGATGAAGGGGTATTGTCAGCCATCTCGTCCGGTCTAAGGAAAGATAGCAAACTGTACAAAAGCATATACAGATCCCTTGTGAAAGACCTGAGAGAATTCTATGAACGAGCCGAGAAGGAAATCCGATGGGAGGAAGTAACCAATCATAGGAAGATCAGTTCTCAGAGGGACGAAGCTGGTAGTTCCAGTCATGGAAGGAAAAGGAACAATGGGGGAAGCAACCCTGGAAGACGAAGAGAAAATCAGCAGGTTGCTAAGAAGGCCAAGGATTGGCAAAGATTGAGGAGCAGTCGAGGACAGGAGCGGCTACGGTATCAAGGTCGCTATAATACGTACAATGCCCTGTCGGATACCCAAGACCGAATATTTGAGATTGAGAAGAACAGGGAGAATTTCGGGTGGTCGGCTCCCCTTTAGGGTCCTGAAGGGCGGAGAGACATGAACAAATTCTGCACTTACCACAATGACATTAGACACAATACCTCGGACTGCTGGGCGCTCAAGGATGCTATTGAGGAGATGATCAGAAATGGTCGTCTGAGGGATTACGTTATGAGGCCCCCGAGGAGACCATCTCAGCAACAACAGCCCCGTCAGCGTTCAGAAGATCCTCCAGCTCAAAATCAGCCTGAGCCGAATTCTACTAAAGGGCCCTTCGTCAGAACCATTCATACCATCCATGGGGGACCCTCGGGAGCATGAGAATCTAACCGGTCTCAGGAGCGATTTGTGAGTGAAGCCAGATGCGTCCAACCTGTGGGGCATAGAGAGTCGGGGGGACCCGCCAAACAAGCCATGAAGGTATCGGATTACATCGTATTTACTGATGAAGACGCGCGAGATGTCCGCCTCCCTCACAATGATGCCTTGGTAATCAGGGCGCGCATCGGTAACTCAATGGTGAAGAGAATCATGATTGACACTGGCAGTTTCGTGAATGTTATGTACAAGGACTGCTATGATCAGATGGGGATTGGTGACGATCAGCTAAAACCATCCCCTGAACCCCTTTACGGTTTCACTGGAGATTCAGTCATCCTTGCTGGACAGATCAGGTTGCCCTTGATTCTCGGTGACGCCACCCGGCAGTCCACAGTGCTGGCAGACTTCCTCATCATCAACTCTCCCTCGGTGTACAATATGGTAATGGAGAGGCCTGTAATGAACGATCTCGACATGGTTGTCTCCACCAAGGCCCTCACGGTGAAGTTCCCAACTCCCAACGGGGTGGGATGTGTGCAGGGCGAACAATCCATGGCTCGTCGCTGCTACGTAGATGCGATCAGAAAGGGGGCCCAGGGGAAAAAGGCAGAGGTGATTCCAGAACGGGAGTTGCAGGTGATCACTTCGTCAGGAATCAGTCACGACTTAGACCTCAGGGAGTTCGATGCACATCAAAATACCGGTTCAGTAGAAGAACTGGAGGACATCCCGGTCGCTGAAGTAGATACGTCAAGATGTCTCAAGCTGGGTAGAAGTTTGATCCCGGAGGTAAGGTCCCGATTAATTAACTGCCTCAAGGGAAATGCAGACGTATTCGCCTAGAACCATGGAGATATGGTGGGGATTGACCCGAATGTGATGACTCATAAGCTGAACGTCGACCTCCGCCATCGGCCAGTCTGCCAGAAGAGGAGACAAATGAACCAAGAACGCAGTGAAGCTCTGAAGGAGGAAGTGGACAAGCTCCTGGCCAACAAGTTCATCCGCGAAGTCCAGTATCCGGAATGGGTAGCTAACCCCGTGCTGGTAAAGAAGAAAAACGGGAAGTGGAGAACATGCATAGACTTTACGGACCTGAACAAGGCTTGCCCGAAAGACAATTTCCTCTTGCCCTGAATCGATCAACTGGTGGATGCAACAGTGGGGCATGAACTCCTTAGCTTTATGGATGCTTACTCGGGCTACAACCAGATCCCCATGGACCCCAAAGACGAGGAATGTACATCGTTCACAACTGACCGAGGGCTCTACTATTACAAGGTAATGCCCTTCGGTCTGAAAAATATAGGAGCCACTTACCAGAGATTAGTGAACAAGATATTTGAGGAGCTAATCGGGAAGAGCATGGAAGTATATGTGGACGACATGCTCGTGAAATCTGAGAAAGCTGCTTATCACGTCCAGGACCTTGAAAGAATGTTCCAGATCTTGAGGAAGTATCAGATGAAACTCAACCCTCTCAAGTGCACCTTCAGGGTTTCCTCAGATAAATTTCTAGGTTTCATTGTGAACAACAGGGGAATAGAAGCCAACCCAAAGAAAATTCAAGTCCTGCTGAATATGAGGTCGCCAGGCAGCGTGAAGGAGATTCAAAGTTTGAACGGCCAGATTGCAGCCTTCAACAGATTTGTGTCAAAGGCCTCCGACAGATGTGCTCCATTCTTTGAGGTGTTGAAGAAGGCTAGAAACTTCAAATGGACTTATGAGTGTGAAGCTGTCTTCATACAACTGAAAGAGTATATAGGGCGCGCCCCGCTACTGACCAAACCAAAAGAGGGGGAAACTCTGACCGTCTACCTGAGGGTATCCCAACATGCCCTGAGCGTAGCCCTAGTGAAGCAAGAAGGAAACGGAGCTTAGGTCCCAGTATACTATGTGAGTAAGAAGCTGGTCGAGGCGGAAACCAGATACACCCCAATGGAGCTGCTTGCCTACTGTCTGGTGATGACGTCCAGGAAACTGCGTTCTTACTTCCAAGCGCACAAGATCGAAGTCTTAACCAGGTATCTCTTGAAGCAAATCCTTCAAGGCCAGATACCTCCGGCCGACTCATCAAGTGGACCATTGAAATCGCCTAGTATGACATCGAATTCAAGCCAAGACTGGCGATCAAAGGGCAAGCACTGGCGAATTTTATAGTTGAGTTCACCGGACCCGTGGACGATCAAGCTGAAACTTCTGAAGGACCGTACTGGGAACTCTTTGTGGACGGATCCTCTTGCGAAAGGAGTGCCGGAGCCGGTATTCTGTTGATCAATCCTGATGGGGGTAAGTTTCTCTGTGCCCTTAAATTTGGCTTCAGAGCGACTAACAATGAGGCCGAGTATGAAGCACTACTGGCAGGGCTCCGCTTAGCCAGAAGGATGCAGGTTAAGCGACTTAGGATTTTCAGTGACTTGCAGTTGGTAGTCTGCTAGATAAAAGGTGAATATCAAGCCAAGGGATCAAAAATGGCAGCTTATCTGCAAGAAGTTCAGAGGTTACTGTGGGCTTTCGAGACATTCGAGTTGAACTAGATCCCGCGCGCCCAGAACTCCCATCCAGACGCTCTGGCTCGTCTGGCAACCGCTAAAGATACAAACTGCACTGACAACATACCTGTGGAGTTTCTGCTTAAACCAAGTACCAAATCCGGCGTTGAAGTGATGGCTCTGACAGTAGCGGTTGGATGATGGATGAGCCCACTGGTCGACTACCTGCAAGATGGGAGACTCCCAGAAGATAAAATGGAGGCGCGCCGCCTGCGTATAAGAGCAGCCAGGTACTGTATTTATGGTGATGTTCTCTACAAAAGAGGCCTCTCAACCCCCCTGCTGAGGTGTATTGATGAGCCGGAGTGCACTGCCTTGATGAGGGATATACATGAAAGGCAGTGCAGCAACCATGCCGGATGGCTCTCTTTAGCTCAGAAGGCGCTCAGACAAGGGTTCTACTGGCCGACGATGAAGCAAGACGCTATTGACTTGGTGAGGAAGTGTGATAAATGCCAGAGATTCTCTAAGATTCCCCGGGCACCTCCAGCTTATCTCCGTTAGATGATCAGTCCATGGCCCTTCGCCATCTGGGGCATGGACCTAATTGGACCTCTCCCGGTTGGTCGAGCAAGGTGCAAATACGCCGTCGTGGCAGTCGACTACTTTACCAAATGGGCGGAAGCAAAGAAGCTGGCCAAGATCTCCACCACGAAGATTGAAAAGTTCGTGTGGGATAACATAATCTGTAGATTCGGCATCCCCCAGCAGCTGGTAACGAACAACGGGACCCAGTTCACAAGTGAACAATTTCAGGAGTTCTGCAGCAATCTTGGCATCGTCAAAAGCTTCTCAGCAGTCGACCACCTGCAAGCTAACGGTCAAGTAGAGGCAATCAACAAAATCATCAAGCAGATCCTGAAGGCTAAGCTTGAGGCTAGAAAAGGAGCGTGGGTGGATGAGTTACAGAAGGTGCTGTGAGCCTACCGCACTACCGCCCGCATCACTACTGGAGAGACCCCTTTCTCAATGGTCTACGGGTCTGAGGCCATGATTCCAACAGAATTTGAAGTCTACAGTCACCGAAGGGTAAGCTTCAACCTTGATGACAACAACCAGCTCTTGGCCGCCAGCTCAGACTTGCTTAAGGAGTCAAAGGAAGCTGCTCGCCTCAGAATGGCTGTCTACCAGCAGAGGATGGCCAGACATTACGACAAAAAGGTCCGGGTACGTCAATTCAAACCAGGTGACCTCGTCTTACGAGAAGTCCTACCCAATGCTCGCAAAGCAAGTGAATGAGTGTTGGGACCGAACTGGGAAGGACCTTACGTGATTCACGAAAGCCTGAAGAACGGAGCCTACCACTTGGCAGACATGGACGGGGCAAGTCTACCAAGGGCTTGGAATGCCATCCACCTGAAAACATACTATACCCGAATATTGTATTTTTATTTACTATCGCTGTTCTGTCACATATGTAAAACAAGCCGTGTACAGATATTGTTATGAGTGTTTTTTGAGCTATTTAAATGGGCTGGTAGAAGCCCATGAAGATTAGTGGCCCAAGCCACCAAAACCACATATATGAAGCCCAACATAGAAGCTTGTAAGCACGGATAAAGGACTAACGAAGTCAAGTCCGTGGGAAGACTAACAAAGTCAAGATCGCTAAACATCCACCCCTGCTGATGACGTAGAGACCGCCGAGTCTATGCGAAGTCAAAATCACTTATTTCACAATTTCAGTCCGTTTTCGACTTAGTTCGATCAATGCCAGCCCAGAATAGTAAGATGGCGTATCTTACACGATAAGTAAGGTTATTTCACCTAATGACAGCATAATTTCGGGAGATCTCACCAAACCAGCATGAGTTATCATCCAGCCCACGTGTTGCCAGAGTTGACCTGGCAAAAGTCAGAAGCATTAAATGCATTCCAGAAGCATTTATTGTGATAGATTAAGACCTTTTTGTCTGATTATTCTCTTTGTAGCCCCCTCTTCTCTATAAATAGAGGGGAGCATTTATTGTAAAAGGAGAGAGCGAAACACTTTTGAGAGAGAGTTATTGTCGGAAATAAGAAAAACAGTGGACATAGGTAGATTATAAGGGCCGAACCACTTTAAAAACTATGTTGCATTGTTCTCCTTTACCTCTTCTCTTTTGCCATTATCTAGTTTTTCTGTTGCAGGTCTTCTTACGTTGCGGCATTGGGCTCAAGAATCTGGTTGATTGGTTTCCCACGTCAACATTTTGGCACTAGAAGGAGGGCTCAACTGCAGGCGGAGGTCTGTAAGCGCCATGGCAAAGGGGAGGACTACAAGGAACTCTGACGCGATAAATGAAAGGACAGAGGAAGCCGAGCAGCGACGTCGTGCTCAGGTGACGGATACGGGTGCAGGACCTTCTAATGGGGGTAGGGACGTCGTCCACGCCCTAGCTCGACGTCAGGAGATGTTAGAGACCACTATGGCGCAGATCGCTGATACATTGAGAACGTTAACGCGAGGTCGAGAGCAAAATGCCCCTAGAACAACTGCGATCCTACCTCCCGGCCAAGGGCTTGAAGTCCGAAGTCAGCGAGCTCGGGAAAACGAAAACGCAGCCCACTCTTCGGGGTTAAGAGTGAGGGTAAGCCAAAGTGGGCATAGGCGAATCGAAGCGAGCAATGGGCGTCCGCGAGCTTCAGTCCGTAGAAATGAAAGCGAATCGCAGCGGCGGTAGGGAGACCTACTCAGAGAGGGTGATTATCATGGGTCAGGCAGGAGACGCGGGGCATATGATCAACATTCTTCTACCAGGACGGGTCGGTGAAGTGAAGGGTCTCCTGTAAGGCAACGTGGGATCCAGGACCCAATAATTGAACAACTCCTAGAAAGAATGCAGCGGCTAGAAGCACGGCTTGGGACCCAGAAAGCGGGGAGACGAAGTGAAGACAAGAGTCCTTTCACAGCGGAAATAGACCAGGAGCCACTCCCCATCAGGTTCAAAATCCCAAACATCCCGTAGTATAATGGAGATTCAGACCCGTATGACCATCTGGATGCCTTCAACGTTCAGATAAACCTGCAAACCTCCAGCTCGTTGGTGAAGTGCCGCGTTTTCCCTACGACGTTCGGGGACATTCTGCAGGCCTGGCTTAGAAACCTCCCACCTCGCAGCATCAGCAGCTGGGAGGAGTGTTAGCAAAAGTTTCTCGATCAATATAAAGCCCTAAAAAAGTAGCTTGCGCCGGCCTGTCACCTGGCTACAATTTTTCAGCGTTCAGGAGAATCACTAAATGAGTACATCAGTAGATTCAGAAGCGAAATCAACAATGTGGAGAGCCCGTCCGATAAGGGGATTCTAACTACGATATCGGCTGGACTTCGGAAGGATGGCAAGCTCTATGAAAGCATCTATAAATCACCCATAAAGAACTTGCGTGAGTTTTATGAGCGAGCTAATAGGGAGATCAGATGGGAAGATTCTTTCAACTCGAAAAAGGCTGGTCCCCCGAAAGGCGAGGCAAGTAGTTCCCACCAGGGTAAAAAGAGGGATCAGGGCGGCAATGAAGACAGAAGGAATCGGTCTAACAATCAAGTGGCAAACCGAGCTAGAAAGGAGTCCAGGAGAAACCGTTCTCCACCTCGAAGCCGCTTCCATCGTTACAGCACCTTGTCAGATAGGCAGGATAGAATATTTCAGACCGAGAAGCATAGGGTGAATTTCGGAAGATCAAGTCCTACCGGTTTCCCTGGCAAGTTCAAGAATCCTCACAAGTATTGTGCCTATCACCAGGAAACAGGACATAATACCTCCGATTGTTGGGACCTCAAGGACGCCATTGAGGATTTGATAAGGAATGGTCGTTTGAAAGAATACGTGGTGCAGCCCGCCCACGAGAAGTCTCAGAATCAGCGTCCTCGACAGAGCTATCAGCCCGCGCAGAAAAGTCAGCAAAACCAGGAGCAAGAGGTTGACCTGACAGTGAAAACCATCTTCACCATTCATGGCAGTCCTCACATCGCTGGATCTTCCAACAAATCTCACGAGCGATACGTACGGGAGGCCAATCACGTTCTAATAGCAGGACAAAGTGATCAGGAAGGGCCCGCAAAGAAGGCTAGGATGACCTCGGAAGACATTGTCTTTACCAAGGAGGACGCGAGCAAGGTCCGATGGCCTCATAGTGACGCCCTTGTCATCAGGGCGAGAATCAGCAACGCAGAAGTTTTGAGGATCATGGTAGATACAGGTAGCTCGGTGAATGTTATGTACAAAGAATGCTATGACAAACTTGGGCTAGGAGCAAATCAATTGAAGCCATCTCTAGAGCCTCTTTACTGCTTCACCGGGGACGCCGTCATCCCAATGGGCCAAGTCAGACTTTCGCTTTCAATAGGGGACCCAACTCGCCAAGCAACTACATTAGCAGACTTTCTTATCGTCAACGGACCATCTGCTTACAATGTAGTTTTAGGGAGACCTGCAATGAACGATCTAGACATGGTCATCTCAACAAAAGCTCTTACAATCAAATTCCCAACGATCAGCGGAGTGGGAGTCGTGCGAGGTGAGCAATATACGGCAAGGCGCTACTATGTGAAGGCTGTAAAGATAGGGGTGACATACAAAAGAATCGACATGGTAGCAGGGGGGAAGCTGCTTAAGGTCAGCAAAGAAGGATTCGATCGCGATCTCGATCCTCGTGAAGTAGACGCGGACAGGACGTCGGGTCCAGTTGACGAGCATGAGTCAATTCAGGTCAGCGAGAAAGACCCTATAAGATGTTTAAGTGTGGGGCGAGGTCTAGTACCAGAAGTGAAGAGCCAGCTTGTCGAGTTCCTCAAGGAAAATGTAGATGTCTTCGCATGGAATCATGAGGACATGGTTGGAATCGACCCAGAAATTATGTCACACAAACTGAATATTGACCCCTGCTATAGACCAGTTCGCCAGAAACGGAGGTCGATGACCAAAGAACGATCTGAAGCCATTAAGGAAGAAGTAGATAGGCTGCTGGCTAACGGTTTCATCAGAACCGTCCAGTACCCAGTTTGGCTCGCCAACCCAGTGCTCGTGAAGAAGAAAAACGGGAAGTGGAGGACGTGCATTGATTTCACAGATCTCAACAAAGCATGTCCAAAAGACAGTTTTCCCCTTCTGAGGATCGATCAACTGGTGGATGCGACTACTAGTCACCAACTGCTGAGCTTCATGGATGCATATTTGAGTTACAATCAGATCCCCATGAGTCCGGAGGACGAAGAGCACACCTCGTTCATCACAGACAGAGGCCTTTATTGCTATAAGGTAACGCCTTTCGGACTCAAGAACACAAGGGCGACCTACCAGAGGCTTGTCAACAAAATGTTTGAAGAACAGATCGGCAGGACGATGGAAGTATACGTAGATGACATGCTGGTCAAGTCGAGACAAGCGGAATCTCATGTGGACGATTTGGCGGAAATGTTTCAAATCCTGAGGAACTATCGGATGAAGCTCAACCCGTTGAAATGTGCATTTGGGGTAGCATCTGGGAAGTTCTTGGGATTCATGGTGAATGAAAGACATATCGAGGCCAACCCAGAAAAAGTCCAAGCCCTGATCAATATGAAGTCGCCTAAGAAGGTCAAAGAGGTCCAAAGTCTCACAAGTCAGGTCGCAGCTTTGAGCAGGTTTATCTCGAAAGCAATGGAAAAATGCATCCCCTTCTTTGACGTACTCTAAAAGGTGAAAGACTTCGAATGGACCGAGCAGTGCGAGCACGCCTTCCAGCAACTAAAGGAGTATCTAGGTCGAGCTCCACTCTTGTCAAAATCGGTAGACGGAGAAAAGCTCATCCTCTATTTGGGAGTATCTGAAAGCGCCCTCAGCGCAGCCTTAGTACGAGAAGAGAGCAGGACGCAGCTCCCAGTGTATTATGTAAGCAAGAGGTTGTTTGATGCAGAAACGAGGTACTCACAGATCGAAAAGCTCGCTGACTGCTTGGTGACGGTGTCCAGAAAGCTCCGCCTTTACTTCCAGGCTCACAAAATCGAAGTCTCAACTCGGTATCCCCTGAAACAGGTTTTTCAAACCTCGGATACATCAGGTTGCTTACTAAAATGGGCAGTCGAGCTAGCACAATTCGACATTGATTACGTTCCCAGACCGGCCATTAAGGCTCAAACCCTGACGGACTTTATTGTAGAATTCACGAGAACCTTGGAAGAAGGAGCTGAACCATTAGAGAAGCCGATGTGGGAATTATATGTCGATGGTTCATTAAGCGAGCTGAGAGCTGGGGCAGTTATACTACTTATCAACCCGGAGGGGCACAAGATCTTCTACTCTTTGAAGTTCGGATTCAAGGCAACCAACAACGAGGCTGAATACGAGGCACTTATAGCAGGGTTGAAGCTCGCCAAGGAAATGCGAGCAGACCAGGTGAGAATATTTAGTGATTCGCAGCTCGTCGTATGCCAGGTAAAAGGAGAATACCAAAGTTGAGGACCAAAGATGGCTGCGTACCTCGAGAAGGTCCAGGGGTTGCTCAAAGCGTTCCAAAAGTATGAGGTAACTCGAATTCCGCAAGCTTAGAATGCATACGCTGATGCCCTAGCTCGCTTAGCGACCACACAAGCAGCGGAAGATTTGAAGCCTGTACCAGTTGAGCTCTTACCAGCACCAAGCATCCAGAAAGGAGAATCAATGATGGCCCTAGTCATAGCAGAAGATTCGTGGATGAAACCGTTGACTGAATATTTGCAGAACGGAAAGCTCCCTGAAGATAAGAACGAAGCTCGCCAGCTGAAAGTGCGATCTGCGCGTTATTGCATTTATGACGACATGCTGTACAAAAGAGGATTCTCAGCCCCACTCTTACGATGTATAGACGGAGCAGACTGCGAGAATATACTAAACGGCATGCACTTAGGCCATTGCAGAAATCACTCCAGGGGACTCGCTCTAGCTCAAAGAGCGTTGAGGCAAGGATTCTACTGGCCTACGATGAAGAAGGACGCCATCGCCTTGGTAAGAAAATGTGATAAGTGTCAGAGGTTCGCAAAGGTACCCCGAGCTCCTCCAGCACTCCTACAACAGATGGTGAGTCCGTGGCCCTTCGCGATTTGAAGAATGGACCTGATTGGGCCTCTGCCAGCAGCCTGAGGAAACTGCAAGCACGCTGTGGTCGCGGTAGATTATTTCACAAAGTAGGTGGAAGCGAAGGAGTTGGCTGAAATCTCCACTTCGAAGATTATTAAATTTATGTGGAGTAACATCATTAGTAGATTTGGAGTTCCGCAGCAGGTGATAATAGATAACGGACTCAATTCAGTAGCGAACAGTTCGTCAATTTTTGTAACGATCTCGAAATCACCAAAAGCTTTTTGGCAGTAGACCATCCTCAAGCAAACGGGCAAGTTGAAGTAGTGAACAAGATTATAAAGTAGATCCTGAAAACGAAGCTAGAAGCTAGAAAAGGGGCATGGGTAGACGAGCTCTCGAAAGTGCTATGGGCCTATCGAACTACAGCTCGCAGCACGACGCAGGAGACCCCTTTTTTAATGGTATATGGTTGCAAGGCTATGATTCCAGCCGAATTCGAGGTAACAACGCATCGAAGAGCTACATTCAACGCTGAAGACAATCACCAACTCCTTGCTTGCAGTCTTGAGCTCGTGGAAGAGGTGCGAGATGAAGCTCAACTGAAATTGGCAGTTTATCAATAACGAGTTGCCAAATACTACAACAAGAAAGTCCACGCCCGCCACTACAACGTCGGGGATCTAGTACTGAGACTTGTTCTGCCAGCAGCACGGAATCCAAGTAAGGGCACTTTAGGGCCAAGTTGGGAAGGGCCTTACATCGTTCAAAAAGATCTGGGAAATGGGGCCTACCATTTGAGCAGCATGGATGGAACCGAAGTCACAAGGGCATGGAACACTGAGAAGCTCCGACCATACTTCATGTAAATTATTCAGCTCGAATCATTTGTCTCGAATGTAACAATCTTTTGGCATTTTATATATATTCAGGCAGATTTGCCTCGCTTCTCAAAATTATTTATCTCCGCTTTTGGCTCGCCTGCACTCATCAACAAAGTCCTGGAAGGAACCATCGCGTCCTGTGAGCTCGTGTCGCTCTGGATGGAGCGATGGTCTCCTATGGACCCATCAACAAAGTCCTGAAAGGAACCATCGTGTCCTGTGAGCTCGCGACACTCTGGACAGAGCGATGGTGCCCTGTGGGCCCATCAACAAAGTCTTGGAAGGAACCATCACGTCCTATGAGCTCGCGACGCTCTGGACGGAGTGATGGTCTCCTGTGGACTCATCAACCAAGTCCTGGAAGGAACCATCGTGTCCTGTGAGCTCGCGACGCTCTGGACGGAGCGATAGTCTCTTGTGGACCCATCAACAAAGTCTTGGAAGGAACCATCGCGTCCTGTGAGCTCGCGTCACTCTGGACGGAGCGATGGTCTCTTGTAGTCCCATCAACAAAGTCCTGGAAGGAACCATCGCGTCCTGTGAGCTCGCGTCGCTCTGGACGGAGCGATGGTCTCCTGTGGACCCATCAACAAAGTCCTGGAAGGAACCATCGCGTCCTGTGAGCTCGCGACGCTCTGGACGGAGCGATGGTCTCCTGTGGACTCATCAACCAAGTCCTGGAAGGAACCATCGCGTCCTGTGAGCTCGCGACGCTCTGGACGGAGCGATGGTCTCCTGTGGACACATCAACCAAGTCCTGGAAGGAACCATCCCGTCCTGTGAGCTCGCGACGCTCTGGACGGAGCGATGGTCTCCTGTGGACTCATCAACCAAGTCCTGGAAGGAACCATCGTGTCCTGTGAGCTCGCGACGCTCTGGACGGAGCGATGCTCCTATGGACTCATCAACCAAGTCTTGAAAGGAACCATCGCATCCTGCGAGCTCGCGACGCTCTGGACGGAGCGATGGTCTCCTGCGGACAAAAGGTGCGATGCGACGATCTCAGAATCGCCCCATCAATTATTGTCAAGTCATTCAAATCCTAAAGATCGCATAAATAAAAAATGAAGCAAAAGATGGCATGCATTGAACTAAAGCAAATAAGAAAACATGAATTATCCGTCCAAGTTAAAATATTACAAATAAAAACCTCGGAAAGAGGTAAGTTAACAAAAATGAAATCTACATAAAGCAAACGGCCTATGCTCCCTGGCCTGGAGGGTCTTGAGGGTCTTAAGGGGTTGAGCCTGTGGGCACCTGGTCACCATCGCCTTCGTGGGGGACGTTCTCCACAACCATTGGCGAAACTTCCTGAGGTTGACTTTGTTCTCCTTCCGCGGCAGCTGGAGCTTCTTCGGCATAGGACTCAACGTCCTTCACCGCCTCCTCGCCAAAGATAGAATAATCTATCTCAGGATGATTCACCCACAGGGTATACATGATGTTTTGCTCCGCGTCCACCCTTATCTGTTTAGCACGAGCTTCAGCAGCAGCCAGCGCTTCTTTGAGTCTGGCGATCTCCTGATTAGCCTCGGCAGACTCCCGCTCGTGCTGCTTCACTGCGGTCTCCAACTCTCTTTCCCGGTCAGCCAAGAGGGTTTGAGTCGTTGTGAGTTGAGAATATAGGCTAGTCGAGACGGTTTCATGTCTGCTCTTTTCTTGGGCCATAACAGTCTCGACCTCGAACCGAGCAGCCTGGGCTACGTCCAATCTTCCTCGAAGGTCCGCAGCCTCACTCTTTGCCACCGCAAGCTCGTTGTCGCACTCCGCCAAGGTCTCCTCAAGCTTTTCGTTGGCGACCTTAAGATCGTCCTCCTGTTCCTCCTTTGTCAGCTCCTCGTCCAAGGCCTTTGCTATTGCCATTACAGCCTGCATAACCAAAAGGCGATGAGGGGAGCAAGACCAAAAGATGATAAAAAGTGGAGTAGAGAAGATTCGACCTTAAGCGATTCGCGAGCTGCCCAAGAAAGCAAATTCACCCCATGGCAGGACTGATGATCCAAGTATTTGGCTGATTTATCCAGGAAGCTAGGAGCCTGATCAACCAGAAGATCAAAATATGACAGCCCAGGAATGTCCCTAGTAGGTTCTTTCGTAGTTTCCTCGCGTGGAGATTCCTGAGCTGCGGAAGCGACTTGCTTCCCCTTCTCCTTCGAAGTCTTTTTGGCAGGAGGAAGTTTACTGGGGACATCGTGATCTTTCCTCTTCATCCCCTGTTGAGCTGCGGCCTGTTTACCTTTCCCCACGGTAGCCGTGTCTTTACCCTTAGGAGCCTTCGGTTGAGATACGGGCGGCGCGACCTTAGAGACTGGAGGATCAGCCGTGCTCACGGCCTGATGTCTTTCTTTCGCCATTGCCTGAGACGAATCTGGAGCAACCGACGACGTCGCGGCCGAACCTCCGGTTTGGCGAACCCTCCTCTTCGGAGGAGGAATTACTTTTAAAGGCGCCATCTCAACAGCTCCTTCTGATGTGGCTCTGACCTCAGCACTAGGTGAAGGAGACGACCTAGGCGAATTCAAGCTTGACGCGACGTCAACTTCGTCAAATGCTGATCCTACGGGCCGATCAATCCGAGACCCTATATGTTTGGAATGAATCAGACTATCACCAGGACGGGGGGCAAGCTGGTACTGACGAAGGAGCTCGACTGTCAGTTTGATGTCGTCCTCGAAAGACTTCTGGGCGGACAAAACCTCGAGGTCCACGGTCTCCCCCTGAGTTAAATCGAACGGTCTCGCGCTAATATCTGCAAAAGAAAGCATAAAGTGGGTCAGGTCCGGTTACATGATCCGCTCGATGATAAGTGAGTTAGAACGCCACCTTACCTGGCTCAGCCCGAAAGCTGAAGTTCTCGAGATTTACTAGAGAAGGGCAGGACGCGAAAAACCAGTTCACTTTGTAATTTCCTACGTTGGACTTACCTTTGGCCTCGCCTTTTGACAGGACGTCTCTGTATATAGACGACGTCCGGGGAGAAACGTAATAATATCCATCTCGTGGACTCCCCCTGCCAGTGGCTTTGAAGGTATACAAGTGTTTAATGATCCTAGGAGAAGGAAGGGGAAGGCCATATTTCCTGAAAAATATGGCCAGCAAAGACAACTGGGTATATGAGTTGGGGGTCAGTTGAAATGGAGCGAGCTTGAGATCGTTCAGAAGCTCGATCAGGTAAGAAGGAACTGGGAATCTTAACCCAGCTTCTAGATGCTGTACGCTAACAGCCACGAAGCCCTTGGGAGGGATAGCTGCGTGATCCCGTGGTGAAGGTTCCACTAAGCGGCAACCCCTGGGGAAGTGATATTCTAGCCCTAATCCAACGAGGTCTGAATACGATAATTGTGTGAGGTAATGTCTAAACAGGTCATGACCCCTTCTGACCGTCGCGGACTCAAGATCTCCAGCCCCTATAGGCTGGTCGTTCCCAGGGTTGGACCGAGTTGCGAACCCTTCAGCGGTTTCCCCGCTCTGTAAGGACGCTTGTGGAACCTCCCTTACATACTCCTCGGAGCTGGAGGAATCGTCCTCTCCTATTATGTGCATATAGCGTCTGCGACCTGAAGACATCTACAAACGAAAAGGAGCAGTTAGGCCGCAGTACGCAAACCAATCCTACATAGACTAAGGCTCCAAGTCTGCTGCACTATTTCCTAAATTAACAGGTCACAAACGCCACGCGAGGCCGCTAACGACCTCAAAACGTGTTCTATTTCCTATGTGCGATCTCAAGATCGCCTAAACTTATAAAAAACCAATCAAACGGTTCCAACAACAATCTGATGAATCAAAGCGGTGGAATATGGAAAGATGCAGACATTCTGACATTCAAGCAAGAAAACCAAGCAACATTTAAAGAGAATGAAAAGCCAGAGAACAACAGCCAGAAAACAATAAAAAACAGCAAAACGCTAAAGAAAGAAGAGTAATAGAAACGAACTCACCGTTGATCGGAGTCGGAAAAGGTGCCTGAGTTGCGCACTGAAGAACTGAAGCCCAGAACTTGGTGGTGGACGAAAGAGAAATGAAGAAGAAGACTGACTGAAGCGTGAAAATGACAAGCAGAAAGTGAAAATGCGATTTTCGCCTTATATATATGGTCCCAAAGTCGCGTCCCCTCCGTTGGATTTGGTGGCTTACCAACCGCCTCAGATCTAACGATGCAGCGCAATTCTCGGGACGTGGCCAGCAGACGCCATCAGTTGAAGAGACGCGCATTAAATGCCCGCTACAGACGCTGAACCGTCATCAGGGGAATCGCCACGTGTCCAAGAAAAGGAGGGAAATTGTTTCCCATTATAATTCAAAGTTCTCAGGCCCCTAGAACGACCTAAGAACTGGGGAGTTGATGTTGTAGGTGTTTTTTGAGCTATTTAAATGGGCTGGTAGAAGCCCATGAAGATTAGTGGCCCAAGCCACCAAAACCACATATATGAAGCCCAACATAGAAGCTCGTGAGCACGGATAAAGGACTAACGAAGTCAAGTCTGTGGGAAGACTAACGAAGTCAAGATCGTTAATGTCCACCCCTGCTGACGACGTAGAGACCGCCGAGTCTATGCAAAGTCAAGATCGCTTATTTCACAATTTCAGTCCATTTTCGACTTAGTTCGCTCAATGCCAGCCCAGAACAGTAAGATGGCGTATCTTACACAATAAGTAAGGTCATTTCACCTAATGACAGTATAATTCTGGGAAATCTCACCAAACCAGCATGGGTTAGCATCCAGCCCACGTGTTGTCAGAGTTGACCTGACAAAAGTCAGAAGCATTAAATACATTCCAGAAGCATTAATTGTGATAGATTAAGACCTTTTTGTCTGATTATTCTCTTTGTAGCCCCCTCTTCTCTATAAATAGAGGGGAGCATTTATTGTAAAAAGAGAGAGCGAAACACTTTGGAGAGAGAGTTATTGCCAGAAATAAGAAAAAACAGTGGATGTAGGCAGCTTATAAGGGCCGAACCACTTTAAAAACTGTGCTGCATTGTTCTCCTTCATCTCTTCTCTTTTGCCATTACCTGGTTTTTCTGTTGCAGGTTTTCTTATGTTGCGGCATTGGGCTCAAGAATCTAGTTGACTGGTTTCCCACATCAACAGATATAATGAAAATTGTCTATCAATTATGATGAATTATTGCTGACATCAAATGCCTATGTGTGTTCTTATTTAAGGTACACCACCACAAAACGACAAAGCGTCAACATAAAGCTCTAACATCTGATGGCCCTAAGGGGCAGGAGGGGTTAAAACGGTCACGAGCCCGTGCACCTAATCGCCGCTCGCTGACTGGCCTCCCCCTCCACCTTCGCGCGCGAACAAAAATAAAGGGCTCAATCGAAGTGACACTCGGTCCGTTCACTCCATTATGTTGTAGATGCTCAGGTTTAACCTTATGAGCGCAGCTGGAGAGGTTCATTTTATTATGCTGTAGATGCTCAGGCTACGACCTTATGAGCGCAGCCGAGGTCTCAACCTTCACAACTCTCGCTGTAGATGCTCAGGTTTAACCTTGTGAGCGCAGCTGGAGAGGTTCACTCCATTATGTTGTAAATGCTCAGGTTACGGCCTTGTGAGCGCAGCCAATGTCTCAACCTCCACAACTCTCGCTGTAGATGCTCAGGTTTAACCTTATGAGCGCAGCTGGAGAGGTTCATTTTATTATGTTGTAGATGCTCAGGCTACGGCCTTATGAGCGCAGCCGAGGTCTCAACCTCCACAACTCTCGCTGTAGATGCTCAGGTTTAACCTTGTGAGCGCAGCTCGAAAGGATCATCGTACCAAATAACTAAGGCTCCTACCTTCTGAACGTAACCCTTCATTAACTCCGACAGCGATCAGGAAAGACAGGTCGTCGGCTCATATATTCTCTATCTGGTTTCTTCTCTTCCTCAACACACTTATTATTATCTACCTTGCCTTCTATCGTGTATATGTATTGGAAGTGTTACGACCACGTACTGGTGTGAAATGTATTTACCTACTCATTGGTTGGATCAATTTCTGCAAGAAAGCCGGTCGGCCTATTACTCCTAAATTTGGTGGTATTTATTCAACGATGGAAGTCAAGTTATCTATCCACCTTTAGGGATTCTTTTCTACCCCCCAGGTTATTATTCGTATTGGGGGCCATCTGCTGGGAAGCTTCCACAGCCCGCAAGGTCATCTTCCTTATTTCACCTCCCCAAGGATACATGCAAGGCCGGCTCGCCCCCTTTATTATTCTTACTTGTTGTTTATCTTGCAGGGTGTACTCGTTTATAATTTTCTATGATTACACACACATGAAGATAAGAAAGCGACAAAGCAAAATGAAAGAAATCCTACTGAGATAATGATTAAAAAAAAAAAAAAAACTACAAGATGTTCCAGAAATAGGGCAAAAACAATAATTACAACCATATTAATGTTTAAGAATGAGTCTTATCGACAACAAGGAGAAATATTGAAGTCATTTGTCTGAAGGGGCATTAGAGGAGCTGGCAGGAGTATCTGCAGAACCCTTTGAAGAGCTGGAGGGGATGTCCTTTGGATCTGTCTTACTGAGGGCTCCCTGAGAAGATGAGCTTTGGCCCCCATCCTTTGCCAATCCTTGAGGAGCTGAGGAGGAGCCGCCCTGGGCTGATGGGGCACCAGTTTGAGCAGGTGGCGGATCGAAAACCTTCGGCGGAGCTGGAGGAATTGCCCCATTCTAAGTAGCTTGTGCGGCCTTCATCTGGGCGTCTTTGGCAACACGAGCCTCGTACTTCTTCACCTCCTCCACCGCTTCCTTCTTGAGGTACGAGAAATCTAGCTCAGGGTGATGTAGCCACGAAGTATACAGGAATTTGCTGCTTGTCTTTTTAGTGGCCTCCTTCCAAGCCTGTCTGGCCTGGAGGTCCGCCTTGCGATACGCATCATGTATCTGAGCAAGCTTATCCTTCACCACGGCCAGATCCTTCAGCGTTGCTTCATTATTCTTCTTGGCATCATCAGCCCGTTTCTTCTGAAGGATAGCCTCCTCGGTGATCTTGTCTACATCTTCGGTGGCCTTCGCGAGCGAGGAGGAAGCAGTAATCCGAAGCTTCTTCTCAGTCTCCGCGGACTTCTCCGCATCCTTAAGCTTCTTCTCAAGCTCGTGAATAGCTCTCTTGTCAGCCTCGGACTCCTCCATGAGTTTCTTGTTCTCCGTCTCCAGATTCCTATTCACCTCCTCGAAGGCAGCCTTTTCTCCAATTAGGTCGGGGTGGTCCCGACGTATCTTCATCATGGCCAGTGAAGCCTGAAAAGGGAGCATATTAGCAACATGAATGGGCGTGAAGTATGAATACGAAGTAAGGAACAGAACTTACGAGCACATTGCAGCATGCAGCATAGTCAACCAACTGATCACCGCGAATGTGCTTCTGGTAGACATCCTGCTTGTTAGGACCCAGTAACACTGGCAGCCGATCCAGCAAGTCATCGAAGTATTCCCCCGTATTGGCCTCAGGGGTTGGTCCCTTATTAGCCCCCCCTGTCATGGCCACATTCTCTTTGCCCTTGCCTTTGGATCTCAGGCGCTTAGCAGGGGGCTCCATGGCCTCCTCGTCCTCATCCTCGGCCTTTAAGGTTGAAATTCCCTTCCCAGCGGCACCCCTTGATAAAGGTACCTGTTTCACGGTCTTCTTCGCCACACTCTTGAACCTCACCATAAGCTGTTTGGCAGACAGAGCAGCAGTTGTGGCTAATGGATCTACTGACAAAGCTGGAGGCTCTTTCAAACCCATTATCTTCACCTCGGGCCCTCCTGTCTTAGCTGCCAACGAGGGAGGGGGAGAGACCATTTCAAGATCCACCATCGTTTTGGGCTTCTTTGGGGTGGGAGCGGAAGTTCCTTCACCTGGTTTTGCAAAGACGGATTTAACTTCCCGACCCTTTCGCACTCCAACGTCAAAGGCCAATTTCAGAGGCGTGGTTTCGATTTTAGGTGCGAGCCCCTATTTCCCCAGGAGGAAGTTGGTTGGAAGATGGTCGTCCTCGGGATCCTTCACCTCGGCGAATCTCTTCAGCGTCTTTGTCTCCTTGTCTGTGAGATTGACCACTCCTTTGATGAAAGCTACATATAAGAATAAAATATGTTAGTAATAATGAGACATGAAGACACATGTGTACGCGCTCCAGTAACGAGCTGAAATACGCTTACCAGGACCATTGGTGAAATCAAAATGGACAAGTCTCAGTAGGGACAGACAAGAAGCATAAAACCATCTGGATTTATAATCCCCTACGTTTGATTTGCCAACCTTCTGTGGCAGAAATGTTTTATAAGGGGAGTTATGAGTGGTTATATAATAAATGTCGTCTCATTTAGTGGCGAGAGGATTAGTGGTGGACTTAAAAAAGAAAAGGCTCTGAATTATATTTGATGTTGGTGGCGGAAGATCGTTCTTGAGAAAGATATAGGCCAGGGTGGTTATTTGGCAGTAAGAATTCGGTGTGAGCTGGAATGAGGCTATCTCCAAATCATTTAGCAAGTTTATTAAGTATGGGGGAACTAGGAACCTGAACCCCGATTTCACATGTTGGCGACTGATCGCTATAAATCCGTCAGGAGGATCAGTCGCATGGTCACAGTGAGCAGGAACCATGACGCGACAACTGGAAGGGAAATTGTATGCCTCGGCCACGGTCTTAAGCTCGTCAAGGGTTATCTGGGAATCATGTTGGTAGAAGTTCTGATAGGCAAAGGTCTCCCCTCGCCCAGAGGAACTCAACGTATCCCCACTGCCCTGAGCGGTTGCACTTGAGGAGCCCCCATCATGTTGAGGAGATCTCTCCCGGATCTTTCTTTACTAAACATGACCCGACGGTATCGAAGTCCACGACTTGACATCTACAAAAGAAACAGCCAGTTAGGCCGTTGACAGCCAACCAGACTCAAAGAACAAAAGAAGCCTAAGTCCACTAAGCCTAAGCGTCAAGCCGTGCGCCTAGGAAGTCGTGAAAAAGGGGGGGAGGGGGATAAGGGCCTTATTCTGTAGTATTTCCCCCCAGGATTGAAGAAAGAAAGGAAGGAAAAGAAGCGAGCAAATACCCTATACTATTATCGGACTTTACCGGACCAGAGGCAGTACGGAGGTTATCCGCCCCAACTGGTCCAGATTCTCAAAGAAGTAAGTGCCACGCAAAAAATGAAAAACAGCAATGACGAAAACAATGTGAGCAGGGAAGAAGAGTCTTACCTTGAGTGTGTGGTGGTGACCGGTAGTTGCAGACGAAGGCTATTGAACATAAATGAAAAATCGAAGCAGAGGAATAAAATGATGAAAGCACCTGTGATTCTTGAAAATGCCAAAAGAAGAAGAGTATGAGGGGGGGGGGGGGTGTTTTTTCTTTTTAAAATAATTTAGCCCCAACCGTTGGATCAAGACAGCTGTGTAACCGCCCCCAATCTGACGACGTGGCGTGATTCTTGAGATTTTGTCATCATGCAACATGTCAGTTGAGTGACGTGCATTAAATGTGCATGGCGCGTGGTGTGACCTGTAACTGTTGTCTGGGGAAGCTCCATGTGACCTGGCAATAAAGTGGAATTCAAAAGGTACAGTAACCGCCTCCATTCTGTAACTGTTCCCACCCATTCTTCTCGTCCTAGAATATGTCTCCTGGTCCTTTTTAAAGCACCAAAAGTCAGGGGGCTTTATGTTATGGATAAATTAGCGATCAGAATAATCAGGCCCAAACGGACCTACAGTGCAGGCCCAGTGGCTAAGAGGCCCAATTATCCGTCATCCCTTCAGTCCATTCTCCTAGCGAAGAGGCCCATTAGTGAGCGCTTGTCGTGACCGCTAATCGCTGTCGCTCAGCCTGACCGTCGATTCTGACCGCAGGCACCCATTCTGAAAGCTTGCTCTGACCGCTATCTTCTCCGCCATCCAGACCGTCGATTTCTCCATCATCTTTATTCGCCCATTCTGACCGCTGATCCTGACCACTGACCGATGGCTTTCGTCTCTCAGACTTACCGTTAGCCACCATTCGTGACTACTAAGCCTGCTCACCAGATTATCCACCATAATCGACCGTCTGCCTCTTCGCCAATCCCGTCCGACTGAAGTATTCCCCAAGAGGGGCCATCCGTCAGATATGTTCGACAAGTCCTTCTCGCCCAAGATGATCCGACTAAGCTGATCGTTGATCTCTGAGCACTCCTTCACTCGTGACATTACCCGCCTCACTGCCATGACCAGCTGCGGACACACCGAATCATAACCCGCCTCCTCGACTTTCCAAGTAATCAGACTCATCAGAGATTCACTTGTTCCCCCAATTAACTTGGTGCTCAGTCTGCTAGAAGATCCGTCTCCTCCTTGCTCCTGAGAGTCCCGAGTCTACAGAAGTCAACAGCGCCATGCAGAGTACAGTTCCAAGACGTGTCATGCACGCTATATCCGCTAAAAGCTGTGATCTTGACTTTGATAGCCCATCATGACATATCCAACCCAGTCATCAGAAATCTCCCTCTGGCAGACCTCGGATGCGACGGATTCGACCGCATTTAATGTATTTTCAGTCGCATTTAATGCACTGTCAGCCGCATTAATTGAGATTCCGGCGCATTAAATGCTGTCTATCATTGTAACTGTAGCTAACTTTTTACTTTTGTCTTATTTTGTTTTACTGTAGCATGTCCCCTTCCTCTATAAATAGGGGACGATTTTCACTGTAAGAAAATATCCGATTTCTGAGTGTTGTTACTCTGCCAAAATAGTGAGAGAATGAACAGTAGACGTAGACATCTTTTTGGGCCGAACCACTCTAAAAACCTTCTGTGTCTTCTCCTCCTCGCCTCTAACCTCTCTTTCTGATTCTCATTGCATGCATTCCATTGACCGTCCGAAACTGCAGCTTGGGCCCGAAAACAACCTCGTTGATTAAGGAAACCATTTTCTGACGTTAACAATACCCATCTACTAAGATCACCTAAGCTAAGACGTTTCTGAGCAGTTTGAATATCTATCCACATTAAATGAGAAGTCTATCATTCAATTAGAGAGAACTAAACTGAAAATCAGTTCATATGAGAGACCAAGGAGAAATTGGCCTTTATTGAGGTTGTGGATGCTTGAACTCATGCATTCCTTTCTTTTTGGTACAAAGCCCAGGGTGGGAATTGCCACATTGCTAATCCACTTTGAAGCAAACAAAAAAATGTTAAAAGGAGAATCCCTAAAAGTCGCCTGTAACGTGTAAAATCTTTATTTTCCCACTCTAGTTTGAATTTTTCCAAAATTCCCCCTATTGTCATTTTTCTAACGGGGAAATGTTAAGAAAAAATCAAATTGTCAAATTTATCTTTGATTTAAATAATATTAAAATATAACAATATATAAATTCCCAAATCAAAATAAATAATATAAAAATATAAAAAATCAAATAATTAAAATAAATTATACAAAATCGATCATCTTCATCTTCATCATCTTCTCTCTCCCTTCTCATCAATTTTTTTTTGTCATTAGCCTCACCCAATCCAACATCTTTATCATCAATCAACTTTACCCAACCTATCATAAAAACAAATCCATTTTAAACCAAAAAAATCCATCACAAAAAAAAAAAAAAAAAAAAAAAACAAATTAGCAGGACCCGGAATTGGGTCTCTAACAGTAGAGATTGTGGTCTCCACCATTAGGAAACCCCAATAGTCTCCAACAGTGGAGACAGAGACCATCTGGGATGGTCTCTATATCTAAGATGGAGACCAATGGTCTTTAATGGTGAAGACAGATACCATCTCAAATGGTCTCCATATTTAGTCTATCCAAGTTTTTATTTTTATTTTTTAAAAATTTTAATTCTAATATAATTTTGTTAATTAATTAATTTTATTTATTTAGATTTGTTTAGTTTGTTCAATGATGTGTCACCATTAAAACCACTCATTATTATAATTTTTTTAAATTAATTTTTCATCTATATATTCATTTTTGCCGCTAGAGTCAAACTGTCAACCAACTCTAGAAGGTATTTTGAATGTTTTTATTAATGTAAGAGTAATTTTAGATAAAAGTGAAATTATATATGATAAGATAGATATTTTTGCAAATTACAATAAATTTTTGGAATTATCCCAATGTTAAAACATAAGAACATATAAAATAGGGAGCTTTTCACTTGTAGCTTTAATAAAAAAGAAAAATTTATTTTATCCACTTTTCTATAAAAATTTGTTTTTAACCTCTTAAACAAATTATTTTTATTTTATACATAAATTTACCAAACAACATAAAGTTAAAATTTTAAAAACACGGAATTTAAACTCGATATTAGATTTTATGGGACCATAAAACCCGAATTAAGTTTTGTGGGACCACAAAACCCGATGGCTACAAAACTCGAGTTTTGTGGCTTTCATAAAATCTGGGGTCATAAAACTTGAATTGGGTTTTGTGACCTCATACAACTTGGTAGTGAGTTTTGTGAACCCACAAAACTCAATATATTCAATCGTTCTTGTCGTCATTGCTGCATTTCATCAAAAACTTCAATTTTCAAACAAAATCCAATTAAATTTAACAAAATCTAATATTAAACATCAATACTCAACACCCAAGACACGAAATAAAAAATAAAAAAAAAATGAAAAGTCACAAAAAAACTCAAAGAATCAACAAATGAAGTCGAATATTACATACCATGAACAATTGAGGAGGAAAACAAGATATGCATGGATAATTTGGGTAATTTAGATATAGGCTACAACCAATTTGTTTGAGGGATTAAAATCAAATTTTTTAAAAATGTGAATAAAAACGAATTTTCCTTTTATCGAATTATCATTGTATTGTAATTTCCACTGTAAGGGTGTGTTTACTTATTGGAATGAGGAATGAAAATGATTGATGACGTTTACTTGCTCTAAAATCATTCTGTAATGAAAATAAAATGGTGGGTCTCATATAAATTTGAGGTTATGAAATAGAAATCTCATTCCTTCCATCCCATTTAAGAATCTCATTCATATACCTCTTTCCAAATTAAAAAGATTTTTATATCCCATATTAAATGAGATTGTAAAACTTTTTTGAAAGTTATTCTTCTATTTTTTTTTTTACTTTAATTTTTTTGTTCTATAGATTATATAGTATGTATTGTTATTAAATAAAATTATTTATTTTTACAATATTGTTAGGTTATATGAGAGTTTAGGAATAATCATAGCGGTTACAATGATGAAGCGTAACATAACGCTTTCAAGGAAGGTTTAAAAACAAAAATGATCATTATATAGTACATTCTTATTCGAGAAGTAATATAATATTATGAAATTTTTGTTTAAAAATAATAATAAAAAAATTATAATGTGATTTCATATATTATAAATAGTTTGAAATTCCGTAAAATGAACAAAAATAAAAAGTAAACTATAAGTATACAATATACTTATAATAATATTATTAAAAAAATTTATTTTTGTTATGGAGTATAAAATATTGTTCATCAATAACATTTTTATAATTTATAATTAATCTATTCTGATTCTAAAATAAAGTAAATAGCTCAATGAGAATACTGTTGATTTTGATTTTAATTTCTATAATTGAAGTAAATAATTTATTCTGATTTTAATATATCATTTCGATTTTAAACCATTTCGATCTAGATTATTTGGATTCATATTCTAATTTTTGTAATTGAAATAAACCTACAATTCAGATATTTTATTTTTGTTACGGGGCATAAAACATCACTCTATTTAAAACCAAGACCGAACCAACCGGGACCTCGTTTATCCGCTCCATTTCAAAAAACCTGACCCATCAGCGCACGCCCTCTGTCCTGTTCATCTTCTTCTTACTCGCATAAACCTCTCTCAAAAAAACACTCTGTAGCAGGCCAGCCTGCACCGACTTTTCTCTTAAAACATTCTCAAAATCCCCAAAATGACCCCCGAATCCCCAGCCTTTTTATTCACACGCCTCGTTTAATCTCCCTCATAGACTCCATTTTCATTTCTTCTTCATTCACCACCATTCTCCTCTCAATTCTCCCCACCTTCCCGCCAAATCACCACAAAACGACACTCCAGAATCCGAATTTCTCCCTCAAAACGACAGTCTAGATTCCTCCCGCCGTCGTCTACTCTCTTCAATTTCGATTCTCCAGAAGCTTCCACAACCTCGCAATGCTGCAAACAAGACGAGAAGAAATCGATTCTAGAACCTTCCAGAATCTCGAACCAACCGGCGGTGATTTTAATTACAAAGTCGATTGCGTATACAATTGCTTGTATCGCTATCGGTTTCACTCCGTTTGTTTCACTCAAAGGCGCAATCGCGGCACCAGTGGTGGAAATTTCGGAGAAGAAAGAGGGAGTGAGATTGTATTGAAAGCGAAGGTTCATAGGCTGTTAGAGACGGTTTCGAGTTTGTTGAGGGTTATAGAGGAGGTGAGAGGAGGGAATGGTGAGGTGGAGAGAGTGCGATTGGCGTTGAAGGCTGTGAGAAGGAGGAAAGAGCAATTGCAAGATGAGGTATCGAGTGGTTTGCAGGAGTTAGGGGGGGTGAAGAGGAAGAAGGACGTGTTGGTGAGGCGCGGAGAGGAGATCGTGGATGAGGTTCTGAAGGTTTAGTGGGAGAGTGAGAAGGTGGAAGGCAAAGAGAGGACGGAGACGTTGGAGACGATTAGGAGGTTGGAGGAAGATTATGGGCAGGTGTGGGGGAGAGTTGGAGAAATTGAGGATCACATTTTGAGGAGAGAGACCGTGGCGTGGAGCCTTGGGGTTAGGGAGCCTTGCTTTATTGAGAGGAAGTGTGAGGGCTTGGTTAGGAGGTTTGATCGCCATTTCAAGTGGAAGGGCATTGAAAGGTATAAGTAGTTTTGATGATGTTTTGGTTTTCAGTGTACTAGCATTTGATTTGGAATGCTTTGGATTGTGTTTGTTAGGAAATACCAGTTATAATTTCGTAGTTTTTGTTTTCATTGAGTCTGGCGTAAAAGTTTCGTTCAAGCAATAGTGTAGTGTGATGTGATTTTTGATATAAGATTGATGTTGAAAATAGAACTCTGTTGTGGATGTATAGTTTTGCGCAATTTGACTTTTAATTTATAGTGTGTCTTGTATCGGACGTTTTCTTTATATTTTTGGTTATTGGGTTGCAGGTTTGATGTTGCAAATGACAGTGTTTTTAATTTGAAACTGTAGGAGGTTTTTGTGTTATTTACTCTGAATTAGGTTCTGATCTTGATGGACTAGCATTAGTATATATATAACTCCTTGTGAAGTCTAATTGAATGAGTAATAACATATGAATGTATGAGTCCTGCTGTCCCGTTTGATAAAGATTAGATGATTTTGTTTTTCTTTTGTGATCACCCTTTTTTGTGGATGCAGTCAGCAGAAAAGATCGGCTACCAAGCTTTCAAAGGCTGAAGTTCAGAAAGAATTGGAAGCTGCGCAAAGAAAACACCTGGAACAAATGATTTTGCCTGGTGTTGTGGAAAGTGGAAATCTTGGATTTTTGTTTGATCAAGATTCAATGGATTTTGCTCTACGTATAAAAGGGTGCCTTGAAGATTCGAGGGAGTAGCAGAAGAATTTGGAGACTTGTATAAGAAAAGATATGAAGAATTTTGGTGATGAAAAATGCTTTGTTGTAGAAACACCGGAAGATGAGGTTGTGCAAGGATTTCTGGAAGTTGAACTGAAGTGGATGTTTGGAGATAGGGAGGTTGTGGTTCCTAAGGCTATTGGTCTCCATTTATACCGTGGCTGGAAGATGTGGCGTGAAGAGGCTAAGGGAGATTTGAAAAGGAGATTGTTAGAAGATGTTGATCTTGTTAAACAGTATGTGGCCTGATGCCCTGAAGACAAGTAGGTTTCCCCCGCCTTCTTCTGGTTTGTAATAATTGAGGTATCAATAAATGGCTCTTCTATAGAGACAGGGACATATTTGTTGGATTTTTATGTATTTATTTTATTATTATTATTTTTTGGCTCAGTTAACTTTGTATAGGTTCTGTTTTGTTCCAGGTTTCTTCTGGTTTACTTGGTTTCTTTTTCTTTAATAATATATATATATTTTTTGAGTTCTCAAGATGATAAGTTGGTCTTCTATATAATGTATATAAATATTGAAAATTTGAGTACGTGGAGGATGCTTATGTGCTTATTGTATTGGTGCTACTGTTCCATCCATTTTTCAGGACAGAAGAGCTCTTCTTCATGGAAAAGTAGTAAAGACCTGGTATCCCTGGGAAGGGATGCTATACAAGTAATTTCGACTAGCACAGTTAAGGCCACATTTTTACATGATTAATTTGTTCAAGGCTCAATTAGATATATTTGCCTAGGATTTTATGGAAGCATGTAATGCTTCTAGCTTCTTTAAATTTTGTTAGTGATGTCTGTTTTATTCTCATGTTTATAAGCCAGTCATGGCATTGTTGATTCTGCTTCCAGCATGTTAGTTTAGTTCCTTATATTGATTTCATGTGTTTGTGGTCTTCAACTGTTGCTATTTTCTATAATGTCGGTGGTAAAGTACATTTGTATATTTTTCTCTCTGTATTTCTCCAGATATGTAGTTTATTTGTCATTTTCAATTACTTAGGCCTAGAATGTGTCAAATATGTGTGATCAGTATCCAGTTGTCTTCTGGAGTTGATAATTAGTATTGGGCGTTTTAGGCAAATGTCCACTGTAAGATCTATATATTCTGTTCATTAGTGTTTATTTATCAAAGTGCTGCAGTGAATGATAACCTATGTTTTCTTGCATTTGTTCCATTTTTTTTTTTATTTGTGTCCTGAAAATGGATTTTGGTTGAGTTGTCGTCAGCCACTTGTGTCACATAATTAAATACATTATACATCTGTTGGTGGTGGTTTTAACTTATTTACTACTTATCGTATTTCAATTTAGAAATGTATTCTTCTGGATCAAGATAGAGTGGTCTCAAAGACACGGTACAATGAAGAAAAAAATAGGTGGGAAATGGACCCAATCGCTGTTCCTTGAGCTGTGTCCAAGAAGCTAGTAGAGAATGCATGAATCAGGCATGATTGGGGTGCCATGTGTATTGCACTAAAAGGGTATGACAAGGAATTTTATGTTGACATTAAGGTTCTACCCGTGTATATTGTTTCATCTCTTAATGCGCCATAATTTTTGTGGTTGTAACTTTGAGTTTCTTAATTCAGGAACTTGAAATGCTTTTTGAGGGTTTGGTGGGTTTGATGGACTGTACATGAAAATGCTTGCTTGTGGTATCCAAACTGTTGTTCACCTGATGTGGATTCCCTTTTCGGAGTTGGATTCTGGCCAGCGATTGCTGTTGACAGCAAGGCTGGCTTATCAATGCTTGAATGGATTGCAGAAGATGAGAATTGTATCGACTGCGGGAGATTGGGTGTTTGAGAAGATTAGAGATATAAATGATATCATGATAATGATTGTGTTTCCTCTTATTGAACTTATCATTCCTTATCCAGTATTGATTCTTTGGGCTAAATAAATCACTTGCTCACTAAGGATACTTAGATTCTAATGTTCCTTGTTCCTTGCAAGTTTCTTTTTCTTGATTGTGTTGTCATTCAATTACAGGTAAGGCTTCAATTGGGGATGGCATGGTCAGAGTATGTAGATCAAAGTGTTGGCACAACAAGGTACTAGAAATGGCAATCAAAAGCAGAGATGAACTTTATTTTTTATTTTTATTTTTGTTTGGTAGGGAACAAAACCTTTATTTCAAACAAGAAGAAAAAAGAAACAAACGTGAACTAGAAGTCCACCCGAACAACAAAAACAAAAACAAGAAGAACAAACATAAATTGAAAGGATACTTAACAAACAACAGACTTTCAATATAGCGTAATGAAAAATAAAGACGAATCTTTAAAGTCTTCACTGGTAGAAGTCCACAGAAAAGTTAAATAATAAGCTTTATCCAAAAGAAAGTTTTTCACATCAACATCTTCAAAAATTCTTTTGTTTCTCTCTTTCCAAATAACTCATGAGATGACAAAAACTTTACAATGCCAAATAATGCTTACTTTCTTTTCTCCACTAAGAACTATAAAATCTTTTAAAAAAAAAAAATCAAGAGTTGTCCAGTTCAACTCGACCAAAGAAAACAATTTATATCAAAATTTAGCCGCCACTAGACAATGAAGAAAAAGATTATTTATATTTTTCCCACTTTAACCTAGGTTTGATTTTGCTAACCTTATATGGAAGTCAAAGGCTCTGAATAAGATCAAATTTTTAATGTGGTTTCTGGCTCATGGGAAACTAAGTATGTGTAATGTCATTCAAAAAAATTTCCTAGTATTTGTCTTTCACCCTTTCGGTGTGTCATGTGCAAGAGTTGAGGAAAAAATTTGGATTATCTTTTTCTTCATTGTCCCGTGGTTGGTTTGTTAGGTAATAAGTTGTTTTATTTAGTTAGTTTGAAGTGGGCTGCTTCTAAATTATTATGTTCTCTTTTATTCGAAGAATTTGTAGTCTTAGGAGAAGGTAAGAAGACTAGTAATTTTTTGAATTGTTGAGTTTTTGTTATTTTATGGATTATTTGGAAAGATAAAAACATAATAATCTTTGAAGAAACTGAAGAGGAGGACAACTTTTAAAGGATAAAGTGTATTATTTGGTTTCTCTCTGGACATCTTCTGATGAAGAATTTAAAGATTTATCATTATTTTTTATTTTGCTGGATTGGAAGACTGTTATTTGTTAATTGTATATTCCAATCTTGCTTTTAGTTTTAGTTTTTTGTTTGTGGAGTTTTGGTTAACAATTTTTTTTTCTTTCTTTTTTTTCTTTCTTATTATTATTATTTTTTTAAATAAAGTCTTTACTTCCTCTTAAAAAAAAAAAAGGAAATTTTTTCTGGAGAACATCGTCGGTATTTAATTTTTCATGGGCGATAAGTCAAACTAAGAACTTCACTTTGTTCGGAACTTTTGACTTCTAAATAAGATTAGTAAAATCAAACCTTGAATGGGAATCATCTTGAATCAACCAATCAAAAGAAGACTTGCAAGAAAAAGATCCATTGGCATTCAACTTCGAAATCCTTTTATCTTCCAATCCCATGTTGAGAGTGACACCATCAATTAAAGAGATAAAAGAAAAAAATTCTTCAAACTTCTCATTCAAATTTCTCTCGAATTCGAAAGACCATCTTGAAGATTAAGGAGATATATCCAATCTATTTAAAATTGAAGCACTTGGAGAAGAAACAAGCTTATATAACCTCGAGAACTTTAAGCAAAAAGGCATAGAGTCTAAGAAACAATCCTCTTAAAATTAAATTCGAGTACCATTGCCAACCACAAACTTCAAATTAGAAGAAAAGACTTGGAAGTCTTGCACAATAGCTTTCTAAGGACATCGACTAAAACTAGTAAGTACCATGTTGGAATTCCAACCATTTCCTGAGATGCCATATTTACTTTTAATCATTTTATGCCATAAAAAATCAGACATCCATTTATTAAGTAAAGCTAAGTTTTTCTTCACAATATTCTCAACCCTTAAACCACCTTTATCTCGAGGACGAGAAACAGTATCCCAACTTATTATATGAGACTTCTTTCCTTAACCAATGCCACTGCATAAGAAATTCCTCACAATCTTTTCAATTCTTTTAGCCACCTCGATAGGAATTCTAAATAAGGAAAAATAGTAAGTGGGAATGCTATGCTACATAGCTTGGATCAATATCACTCTCTCTCCTTTAGATAAAAAAACATTTTTCCACTCCTCTAATCTCATATCTACTTTCTCTACCATCGGGGTCCACAAATATGAAGATTTAGGATTACCTCCCAAAGGCAAGCCTAAATATTTCAAAGGTCAGGATCTTACCTCTTACCTCACACCTAATAGCATTGGTTAAATCATTGATTTTTCTTTCATCACAATTTATGCCAGCCAAGATACTCTTAGCTAAATTAACTTTTAACCTTGATAACCAGTAAAACAAATGAATTACCTCAACCAAAGACTTAAAATTTTTTTCATTACCTAAAGAAAAGAAAACAGTATCGTCTGCAAACTGTAAATGAGAGACCATAACTTTATCCTTTCCAATGATAAAACCCTCCACCAATTGACATTTCTTAGCTCTATCAATCAATCTCCCTAAGTAATCCGCCTCCAAAATAAACAAAAAAAAGGGAAAAAGGGTCTCCTTGCTTAAGACCTCTATAAGCATTAAAATTTCTCTTAGGCCTCCCATTTATCATTATGCAAAAGTTTGAAGACTTTAAACAACTCATAATCTAACTTCTTCATTTTAACCCAAAACCTTTTGTTTCCAAAACTAAGTCCAAAAAATCTCAATCAACATTATCATAAACTTTTTCGAAATCAATTTTGAAAACTATACCTTCTCTTTTCTTCTTTTTATATTAATTTTTCACCATCTTATTAGCCACCAAAACAACATCAAGAATGTCTACCTTTAACAAAAGCAGATTGACAATAAAAAATAGTGTTGTCGAGAACCTTATTCAATCTAAAGGATGGAACTTTGGCAATAATTTTATATAGACTAGAGACCAAACTAATTGGTTTAAAATCGTCAATTTTCAAATAATTGGATTTTTTTTTTTTTCAAAATGAGACATGTATAAGTAGCATTGGTGATTTTGTTAACAATCCTATTCTTAAAAAACTTTGAAGACAGTTCCATCAAATCTTTTTTAACAATATCCCAACACTTATGAAAGAAATCCAAATTAAGACTATTTGGACTCGTGGTTTTTTCATTGCTACAATCTGCCATAGTTTTCTTAATTTCTTTTTCTTCAAAAGGTCTTTCCAACTAAGCAGCTCTATCTCTACTTAAACCATCCCAGCACAGACCTTGAATTCTAGGTCTGACCACTTCTTCTTTAGTATAAAGCTTTTGGAAGAATTGAATAATTTCCTTTTCGGTGACCTTATCTTCTTCAATTATAGACTCATCCCTTAATTCCAACTTAAGAATGTTGTTTCTACTCCTTTCGTTAACAACTTTATGGAAGAATTTAGAGTTACAATCACCTACTCTTCCTATCTAACTTTTGCCTTTTGTCTTCACAAAATTTCCTCTTTAGAAACCAAGTTCTTTGGCTTCAATTTCAACTGAGATATTTCCAATCTCGAAGATTCACCAAGCTCGCCATTACCTTCCTCTCTATCTAATTCAAAAATTCTAGATTCAATCTCCTGATTCTCCTTTAAAATATCCTCAATAACTTTCTTATTCCAAATTCTCAATTTCTTTGTAGTCCACTCAACCTTCTTTATAAATCTAAAACCCTTCCATCCTTGAAAATCAGCTTCATTCCACCAATCCTCTACATTTTTAGCAAAAGAATGATGTTTCAGCCAAACATTCTCAAATCTGAAAGGAGTAAGACCCCTTTTCCTTTGAGAAGATTCCAAAAGAATTGGGCAATGATCAGAAATCGTCCGCACTAAAGCATCTTGTCCGATCTTTCCATTGAAATACTCATCCAATTGAAATGAACAAACAAACCTGTCAAGCTTGCAACACACTACGCTTTGTCTGAGATTAGACCAAGTAAATTTCAAACAATTCAAAGAAGGGTCAGTCAAATTGGTTTCTCCAATAAAACAATTGAAATTCTTCATGCTTCTAGTCTCCTTTCCCTCATATGACTTTTTTGAAGGAAAACTAACAACATTAAAATCTCCACCTAAACACTATCTCGGAGAACATAACCTAAATAAACCGGCCGACTCCTTCCAAAAGGTTCCCCTCTCTCTTTTATTATTAGGGCCATAAACCCTTGAAAGCCACCATCACCTCTTTGGATATTAATTGAAACAAGAAATCTCCAAGAATTGATTCCTTCACTTTGACATCCTTGAAAATCCATATCACTAAAATTCCACCAGAACTACTAACCGAGGGTAAATAAACCCACTCCTTGAATCTCGCACCCTAAACACTTCTAATGATTCTATGATCCATGATTTGCTTCTTTGACTCAATTAGAATCACTACATCTGGATTAGCTTTTCTAATTGACTCCTTAATCATCCTCATCTTCTTCCAACAGCCCAAACCACGAACATTCCAGCTCAAAATCTTCATAAAAAATCTTGAGAGCCCTTGCTACAATTGAATCTTCTTTTTTCATAATTTAATCCCCACTGAAGATTCAACAATTCCCTATTCCTTTTCTTATTTACAGTAGCTCCCAAAACTTGAACTAATTTAATAGGATAAGAAAAGGACAAGTTCATTTTATTTAATAAAAATTTACACTTTTTACTGACTTTTGCATTAGGAAATTCCTTTAATTTTTTAGGTCCATCTGGCACTGGGCTCAGATTTTACTCTTTGTTAAACATCACAAAATTCTTCTTTCTACTGTATTGCAACAGAACACCTTCCTTATTTCCTTTTACACCAACCTCAGAACTCTTCTCATTAACTAAAACCTCATTCTGCTCATTAAATAGCTTAGAGAGCTCCTAATCATCATCTTTAAAAGCCTTTACTTGAGGAGTATTAGCTTCTTTATGAGTTCCAACTGACTCGCTATCAGAATCTAAATCATCGACAGAGCTTTTATCAATCAAGTCAACTGCATTACTTGAGATTTTAGCATTCTCAATCTGGTTTTCCGATTCGAAACTCACTCCAATAACATCATCAACTGACCCAAAGTTTAAGCAATTCATTCTGCACATAGTTTTAAAAGGCGCAAGGCGTAACCGGAGAAATCTAGATTTAAATCGTCGCCCTTTCGCTTTTTCTTTGATTCGTCTTTTTTTTTTAATCCGGGGGTGATCCCCAATGAACAGGTATGGAAGCTATAATTGAAAATCATGATCAAATTTATGGAAGCATTGGTTTACACATTCCTCTTAGTCTCAACTCTTGGGATCTTTTTTTCGCTATCTTTTTTCGCGAACCACCTAAAGTTCCAACTTAAAAAATGAAATGATTTTTCAGCCTTTTCAAGACGAGGTGCACTTAAAAAAAAAAAAAAAAAAAAAACTCAAAATATTATAAATTCATAAACAATCAACGATAATAAGATAAAATTCAACTAAATAAACATCAAATCACTAATTATAATCGAAATCATTATTATCATCCAAGTTCAATAACTAAGTATCCTAGTCAAACAACAAACAACAAAAATTATCATCAAAATTCAACTAAAAACTAAGTCAATAACTAAGTTTCCTATTAGGCAAATAATAAAAGTCATAAGTTATTACCAAAATACAATTATGTAAACAAAGTTTATATTGTGTCTTCGGCTCAAACTGCAACATATTTACAAAACTTAGGTGTAGTTATTTTGATAAATATTTTGACTCTTAATTGTTTCTTTATTTGTCATTATGTTTGATTGGAAGAGTCTAAAGAAGAGCAGAAGCATGACAAAGAAGGACTAGCAAAGCCAGTAGGAGAAAAGAGAGCATCTCATATACCCATCATTTAGGTGACACATTTAATGACCCATTTATAACTCATTTAACCATATTTAATACATTTAAATTTTAATATAGATCTAATAAAAAACAAAATTAAAATAAAGATATACAAGATCTTTTAAATCCACAAATGCAATCCAAAACATAAATATATATATACCTACCACTAAAATTATATGAATACCTCTTTAATATGAAATTATTTTTTTATTCATGTTAAACGGGTCAACCTGTTATCCGTTTAAGAAAACACGAATCCAACACGATTAATAAACAGGTTGGATAGATTGACCCGTTTATTTACCCAACCTGTTTATGTTCAACCCTAACCTGTAATAATTGTGTTGGTTTCGTGTCAACTCATCGTGTCAGATTCCAAATTGCCAACCTTAAACAATATCATTAAACACAACAACATCATCATTACCAAACTCTAACAACAATATTAAACACAACAACATAAAAAAAAAAAAAAAAAAAGGCTTGGAAACCTATACTTTTTCTGGGTTTTTGGTAAGGAAACCCAAGAAACTTATGGGTTTCTTGGACGCTTGAAAACCTAGAAACTTCTAGGATTCTAGTTACGGAAATCAAAGTTCGTAAATACCTGGTACGGTACGAAACGCATAATACACATTATACATAATGTATATACGGCAAATAGTTAAAAAAAAAAAAAAAAACTAAATTTTTAATATTTATTTTTTAAAAGCACTCTTTATTTAAATTTTTAGAAATTTTTAATATTTATTTGTATTAAATAAATATTTATTTTTTATTTTACTTAATTTTTAAAATTTTTAAAATTTTAATGTTTACTTAATTATATTAAATAAGTAAAAAGTTAATTTTGATTTTTTGTAGGAATTCATGGAATATAATATTAAAAAAATATTATAAAAAATTTAGTATATTAAAACACAAAAAACGAGGGGTCTCATCCATTCATTTCCCCCATGCTAGTTGTCTCACCTTTTTTTTCATCAGTTTATCAGTTTTGAAAATAAAAAAACTTATCACCTATTTCTCTTCTTCTTCGATTAGTTTTCCTTCTCTCTAGTTACTTTTCTCTCAACCATTTTCTCTTCTTATTTTCCATTTTTTCATCAGTCTGTGTCACGCTGTCATTGGAAGTGGAAGCTTTGGTCTTCGGAAATGGAAGCTTCGGTCGCCGACTCGTCGAAAAGGGAAGCTTTGGCGTCGGAAAGGAGAGGGTTTGGAAGGGATGCAGCCAATCGAGATTTGGGGCAGAAAATGGGAGAGTTTTAGGGTAATAGTGATTTTATGTTTTTTTTTTCCCATTTTGCCCTTGCCCTATTATGTCATATACAGGCGTACGCGTATGGTACGGTTGTATATGGGCGTACCAGTACGAGTTTTACGAAAAAAAACACAGATACGGGTGAGATACGCCCGTATCAGTGTATATACAGCCTGATATGGCTGTATTTACGAACCATGATGGAAACTCAGAAGTTTGGTTTCTAGTTATAGAAACCCAACGTCTAGGATTCCATTGTCAGTTAGGTCTTCATTGATGGAAATTCACCACTGAGAGTAGAAGAGAGAAGAAGAGAGGAAGAGAGAAAGCAGAAGAGAGAGGGAGAGAGTTTCTGGGTTTTTAGGCTTTTTTTTAAAAAAATTTTAATTATGCCCACATGATGGACGGTGGACATAATTTTAGAAAAAAATTATTAATATTTTAATATTTTAAAACTTTTTAATAATTAAAAAATATAATAGTTTTAATCATCACCGTTCATTTTAGAGATAAACGATGGAGATTTTCTTTTTAATTTTTTAATATTAAATTGTCATTTTATTAAATATTAGTAAATTTTTTACACTATATTTTGTTTTGACAGTTTCGCCTTTTCAAGTTAATGGTTAAATGTTTATTTTTAACGTTCAAGTTGATGGTAAGAGATTTTTTGGATATTTTAACAAACTATAGGATGATTTTTATCTATTTCGGAAATTAATATGGGGATATTAGCAATTTTTTAAATTTATTGGGGATTTTGACTATTATACCAAATTATAAGGAAAAAAAATAGGATTATCTCTTTTTCTTTTAATGTATTTAAATATTGAAAATTTCATACGTGGATGGAGGATGCTTATATACTCATTGTAACAGTTCTACTGTTCCAACCAACTTCCATGTATTATTTATTCCAACCACAAACACCATCCAATACTTGTAACCCACAAGTTTGCCTCACAAACGCATAAGGGACTCTCACCATATGAAGCAAAACTAACTCGGCAATCTGTTTTAAACTTTTGCAAACCTTTGAAATTTAATCATTATAACATTACCCTGTTAAGCATTATCATCACGTGAACGAATTATGATTATTACCCTCTCTAATTGAATGTTAAGGTCAGTCAACAACTCAAGTTTCTTCTATAATTGAAATTTAATCTGTTTTAAAATTTTAATCATATTTTTAATTGAAGGAATAAACACCAGTATAACAGTTTGGAATAGTGAAAATAATGCAATTTGAATTTCTTCTTTTTTGAAGTATTACAATTAATTCAGGATTTGAAAAAATAATAATAATAAGGTTCGAATCTCGCAATTTAAGAGTCATAGTGATGGACCAATCTCATTTTGTCTCAACTTGAAAATTTACTGAACAACAGATTTGTAAGCATTTATTTGTATAAAATAAGTTCTACGCTATGTCATACAATTTCTGATCAAACATCAACTTGATCTTCTATAATTACAAAATTAGCTTCAGATGTGCACAAACATTTGATTTCACAGGACTGTGCTAACTGAAATCACAGTTAAGAAAATCATGACTTAAAGATGGAAGAGTTGATAATCGCGTGTTGCTGCACCTAGTCCACAAATTCTGTGCTGTATTATTAGAGCTTGAATGGCACCATTCCTGTGCATTTAAGCTTATTTCTTCGACTTTGAATATGGCACCAGGTGTTTTCTACACGTCATGAAAAGCCGCCTTATCTGCTCAGAAGCTGCCGGCATGAATGTAACTGGACAGCGCTTATAGTGTGGCACTACAATTCAGCATAACAAAAATTAATATGGTAGAAGTTAGTTATGTAAAGGATATCAAACAAAGTTATTAATACAAATATTCAACCAGAATTAGATAATATAGCCATCTACACTTGTTAATAGACTTGCTTACGGAGATTTAAAAAATGAATTGCTTATGGTGAAGAAAAACGTGGTGAGTAAATTGTCCGTTCTACAGCAACCTTGTATATCCTATTGTTTAAACAATTTCACTTGTATTCAACTGGTTAAAAAACATAAGAATTGCTTAAAACGTGGTGAGGGCATATTAAGAGGATTAATGTCCTTAATATGTCTAGTGGTTGTAGATACATATCTAGTTGCCAGAAACCAAAGCAAAAACATAATAACTATAAGAGGTTTGGACGGTTCACTTGACAATACTAATTGAATATGAAAAACAATAAGTGTCAGATTTAATAGCACAGTGTGGCAAAGAAACATGAGGTTTGTTTTTCACATTTGGAGAGAGGAGTTGTTAAGAGGTGCAGTTTGAGGAAAAAATGTTTTGCTCAAGAGCCTAACAAAAATTAAGAAATCTGAGGTCTGCGTTCAAGAAGCAGAGAAAAAGTCAAAAAAGTGGCTTTTATAGGGGCACAAATATGGAGATAAGAAGACCCTATAGTTTGCTTTTACCCTAGTTTCTTGTACTACGATAAGTTGAGCTCAAAGAGCGCATAATGGTAATAGTTATAAAGCAAAGTTGTGCCAGACTTTCAATAACTGCTCTAATATTGAACCAAACAGCAACAATAACCATCAAAAAGCTTTGCCTTGTTAGGCCTTCAAGAATTAACTACTATTTTATAAAGGACATAACATCTAATGCAGGTTAATCACACTCAGATTAAAGAAGAATACTGATGCAATCAAGCCAGTCTGTGCATAGTCTAGTACTGCCTATGTTCACCTAAGTAATGCTCCTTGTATTGCCTGTAAACGTTTATTATGCCACATCAATATACCATAATTTCAGAATACTTTCAGGTGCATTATAACATTTTTCAGTATGTGCAGACAGGTTCAGTGTATAACAGTGGAAGGAAAATCACCAACTATACAAAAAAATTGAATTTATACCTTCAACCGCAGTGGGCCATGAAATCTCTCACGTTCACAATTTTGTATCTTTGAAATTCTAGAAGAATTGTCCATCTACCTTCACATCACAATTCTGGCTTTGACAATGCAGCAGAGTGATCATTTGGGTTGGATGATGAGGCCTTGCACTTATCGTTCTCCATTTTTCTTTGTTGCTCAAACATCTGCTGAAGATACTTTGCCTGTTCTTCGATTCTCAACTGCAAAGTTCTATGAATCTGTGTACAAGTAGAAGAAATCAGCAAATATGAAAACTAGTAGGTGTGCAACTACGAAGGCAAAAGCAAGTTTGAGAGCTCAAAACATTAGAACTAGAAAACAAAATATTCTTCCATTCAGAAGTTCAAGAAAGAATTAATTGTTCAAACTTTCAAACAATACACTTTATCATCAAGTTTACGCTTGGCATGAACTCTTGGTCACATGTCAAAATTGCCAGGTTTTATACTTCCAAAAAAAAATATAATAATAAATAAATAAAATAAGGAGGTTGCCGGGTTTTACTCTCTGGAGCATCACATTTGCAGTCTCCCTGTTTTTCATTTATTTATATTTAGGACATATTTGTGGTTTATTCAATCATTAATTTCTCATAAAACTTATTTCCTCAATTTTGACACAAAAGATTAAGCATAGAAGCATATATATCTCTGGGTTAATATTTTGTCTTATATCTTAATGTATAGAGGAATTGAAGCTAAAATTAGAAGCATACTTCAAGTTGTTCATAGAGCTGTTTCTGAACTTCCATCTGCAGTTGCAATGCTTCGGTGATGCTCATGGTACTGCTGTCAAAATCAAAGATACAATAGATGAATTACAAGCCTAAAATCACGCTAACTTTTCACTATTACATTGAGAGTACTTAAGTAAAAAGTTCTTGGGAGTAGCTCAGGTAGCACAAAAAACCAAAGCACAGAAACCACATTACAAACAGCTGCATTTCCAATTGAAAACAGAGTCCCTTTTCGGCACTAAAATCATATAGTATACTGGCACCTAGCACAAAATTAGTATGTCCAGAGATGCTCATGCATGAAATGAGTAATTTCAAATGATAATAGGAAGTTAGACCATGATTTTATGCAAACTGTATATTGTTGACATGATTTCTTTTACAGTAACCAATAATTGTTTTCAATTAGGATAACCAATAAATTATATAAGCAAAGTCTTCAAGGGCAGTCATTCAGGGAGTGTAAATAGATACAACAGATGTCTTAAAAAAAAATGACCTACCCTCACCAGAACCAATATGTCAACCTATAGATAATAACGAAGTGAAACTTAAATACATCAAATGAACTGATTGAACTTAATGACTCTAAGACAGTGAAAACAAACAAATCCCTGCTGGACCTGGTTCCTACTAGAACCGCGGCATGAAATCAAGTATAATGATGAACAGCAAAGTAGAATATTTAAAGAATAGTGAAATTTATTTTGATAATAATGTAATAGCATATATTATATTTATGCTTACATTGTCATTTACAAGGTATCTTGAAAATCTATTTGATGAGAATGAAAAATCTAGACTAGCTGACAGGAAAAGTAATATGGCAGCAATAGGACTATGGAATCATAGAGCCTTATGACAACATTGCTAATACAACATACAAAGTTGACAAGAAGCAAATTTTCTACCGAATAAAAATACCTGACTCTTTGTTGTGGTTGTAGGTCATGATGGGGTTGTGGGTGGTGGATGCCACCATCCCGGATAGAGCTTTTAGAATCATTGTTGTTATCCGGATCATCTTCACCATTTGAAGGCTCACGGATTTTCAGATAAGCTTCCACCCTTTGCATATGGTCCAACAACTTCATCATGCAATTGTCTGATTGAAGCTCCTACAAAAAACAATATACATATATATATGGTTAGTATATAAGTTGACAAAACAAATTCAAACAACCGATTAGTCTTCAACAATCTCATAAAAATTTTAACGGAGTTTTTCTAATTTTTTGATTATCTAGGGAATATAACCTACGTATTTAAAAAATCACACTTTGTCTATTACACTTAGAAACTCCGTCTCTATGTTCAACTATGTATTACTAAACAACGTGTCCACAATCTTTTTATTTTCTAAAATAGATATTTACTTAAAAATAAAATAAAATAAATAATAATATAATATTCATACCTAAGTATGAGAGGGTCTAGGTGCCGTCTCCTCTAATCCTCCCTCTCCAACAATCTCCTCATCATCATCATCACCACCACCAAAATTTCCCTTTCATTATCAGCAGCAGGTTAATCAATAAGTATTTTTATCACAAAATATAATTCATAAATGTAGATATATTGAACTAGTTCCGTGTTTATTAACCTTCTGGCTGAAAATACTATTAATAAATTATGTTAGTTTATAATAGATCATGTTAAACCATACCAGATCTCAAAATCAGTTCATACTTTTCATAAATCAATTACTTCAACTAATTAGAAGCACACATATACGCAAAGTATGTAAAATAATTCGATGAATAATAAAAATAAAACCCGGTAAATCAAGGAACACTGCTCACAGAAAAGTTCAAAACTGATTCATTTATTGCAAGTAAATTAGTTCACTGAAATATCCAATCGATTGCTAACCTTATTAAAAAAAAACAAAAACAATGATATACAAACCTAAAAAAGCAGAAAATTAACAGAGTCAAAATTTAAATATAATAAAACCCACAATTAACGCTACCATGTATACATCCAAACATCCATTATCAACATAAATCTCACAACATAAATCTCACTTACAGGCTCTAAAGGTGATTGCTCTTGAGTAGATGCAAACGTTGTCCGATGCTTAATGAAAAGCTTTTGTAGGTCATCGGCCTCCAGAATGAATGCATCCACATTTGTGATTGTTTTTATAGTTCTAGTGGAGATTGGACGGTTGACCGAATAAGGGTCAGCTTGAAACCAAAAAATTAGTTCTTCCCCACAGAACATTTCATCTTCGAGATAATCGATGCTCCAATCGGATGAACAAGTCTCAAGCTTGCCACACACAATAAAGAGCATATGTTGAATTGAACTACCCTGCCTTTGAATAGTCGGAGTCGTGGTATACCGAGGGTAGGAAACTGGAATCACTTTGTCACATAACTCATCCAATAGTTCATGACTCCAACTTCTAAATTCTTCAACCTTTAACAATATTGAAAACCAAAAATGATCAAAATACATTTGATTTCCAGTTAATTATTGTAGATGAATTAAAATTTAAACTTGCAAAAGACTAAACTATGAAGAAGAAATAAGACATATTATACATATAGATACATATAATTATATATGCACACATATATACATATATACATATAAGTATATATATGTATATAAATATATATACACATTATTACTCTCACATGTACATATGCATGTATATATAGATACATATATATGTATAGATACACATTATTACTCTTACATATATACATGTATGTATATATATAGATCCATTTATATATGTATATATACATATATATGTATGAATGTATGCGAGAGTAATAATGTGTATACATATAACTCACATATATATGTGTCTCTGTGTGTGAGAGTAACATGTGTGTATATATACATATATGTGTATGGGTGTGATAGTAATATATGTGTGTATGTACGTATGTATGCATATATATATGTGAGAGTAATGTGTGTATATATATACATATATATATACACATATTACTCTCACATATGTATATATACATATATATACACACACATTACTCTCACATATATATATATGCATGTATATATACATATAGAATGTTTCTATCATCAGAATGTCCAAACTTTTAAATTCAGAATGTCTTGATTATAGAACAACTCTATTCATATATATATACACACACGCACATTGCTCTTACATATATATACATATATATGTACACACACGTATGTATATGTATATGTATATATATGCATATATACATATATGAGAGAGTAATACATATGTATATGTGAGAGTATATATATACATATTAGTACTCACACACACACACACATTATCGCTCCCACATGTACAAATTATTACTCTCTCATATATATACACATATATACGTGTATATATATGAGAGAATAATAATGTGTATGTATATACATACATACATATATATATTAGTATTCACACATACACACACATATATATACACACATTATCACTCTCACATATATATATATGCGTGCGTGAGTGATAATGTGTATATATACACACACACATACACACATATATTTATGATAGAGTAATAATTTGTAAAACGCACACACACACATATATATGCATGTGTGTATATATATGTAAAAGTAATAATGTGTATACACATATATATGCATTATTACTCTCATATATATATATTAAGATTATTACTCTCACAAATAAGTATATTTTCTGATAGTTCCCTTCAAAACATAAATTTTTATTACTAACCTTTTTTCGTTTTGCTTAAATGAACCTCAATGGAACATGAAAAATTTTGTGAAAGAAGGAAAAGAAAAATACACCAAGCTAAGTGGGACCTAAAAATCCTAACCCTTCAAGCAAAACCAAAACAAAAGCGAAAATGAAATGAAAAACAAGGCTTGCAAACACAAATAATAATAATAATAATAATTAATAAATAAATAATAAAAACTAAAAGGAACTAATAATACTATCATTGGCTTATAAGATATCTCAAGAATTTACTCAATTTTTAAATATTAATTGTAAAATATCGCATAAATTGTATCGTATGAGTTGATAATCAGGTTTGTCAATGTCATCTATTAGTTCTATTATTAATTTCATCAACTAATAATTAATATTAAGTAATAGAAGCAAAAGAACTTACTTTTTTTATTATTTCCAAGAAAAACTTGTGTTTTATGTCTTTTATGATATTATCTGGAAGATTTAAGAACATCATCTGCAGATGATCGTCATAGTCTCTCTCCCATTTTTTGGGCTGAAATCTCTTAACCTTCTTTCGGAGGTCCTTCGGGAACTTCGCAAACAATCTGCTCTCCTCAGTCTTTATTTTTCGTTGTCTTGCATTCTCTAATTCTTGATTTCTGAATAGCAGATATGTCTGTTTCATGAGAACCACAAAAACTAAGATTACTATTTATTAATATTAATTTTAGATGGCTTATTGAGAAACTTTGGTGTACAGTCACACCAAGTGGTGCACTAACCCACTGAATATTTGACAATTGAAAATTTGATTTTTTGAAAAGTAGTTAATAAAAATAGAAGAAGGAAATTAGAGACAAACTTCCAAATATTCAGTGATCAAACTCCCAAAATTTTATCTTTAAAAAAAAAAAAATTATATAATAATGTATAACAACCAATATGTTTCCCGTCTAATATTCAAATATCAGCACACCCAAAAGGAACATGAAAATCAGAAAGACAAGCTCCCATCAGTTTTTAGCAAATGGGAAGAATTGACCCCTGTAAAGAGAAAAAAAGGAACTCATTAAGTGCATAAAATTTTAAAATAAATTAATATTATAGATTGATGATTATTTTCTATGCGGTAAAGATAAAAATCCTAAGAAAAGACAAGACTTAAGTAAAAAGTGTTTGAAACAAAGAGTAACAAAGATTTTACTAATCCAAAGTAAAAAGGTTAAAAAGTTCTAACATGTTGGTTGTGCTAAAACATGTTTGGTGTGTTATCCGGTTATTGCTACTACATTTTACCATACATCTTCCTTTTATCTTTAAACCTTAGTGTCTCTTGTACAAAGATAAAATGATTGGTCATACAAGACTTAACTTTGTAAAAACAACCTATTGTACAAGAAACAATTGAGAGGATAAAAAAAAGGAAAATCAAAATTGATCAAGACTTATATTTTTGTAATATATAATGATCAATAATACCAATTAGTCCAGAATGTGAGTAAAGCAAGGGTAAGCTCCTCACATTATGTTAATAAGATTGTGAGTTTGAATTATGTTTTGTCTAGAAAACTATCAATCCTACAATAATTTATATAAAGAATAAAATTATGTACCTGAGATTTAAGAGACCCCAATATAAACAATATAACATCCTTCGGAGATAATTAGGCTGCTCAACGATGCCTAACTCATTTGCTTCATAATATATCCCGAAATCAAACAAGGTTGTATTTCGAGATTTAGTTTGGCATATTTTTTTAATAATTGTGTGGGTTGTTGAACTTTTATCAACATCATCACATAATGAATTACGCCAACCATGGGGTGAAGAAGTATTTTTGGAGGCATACGCCCAACAATCTATATTTTTTGCAATAACAAATGCGTACCATATCATAAATATATGTGTGTATGTGTGTGTGTGTATGTATACACATTATCACTCACGCACGCATATATATATATGTGAGAGTGATAATGTGTGTATATATATGTTTGTGTATGTGTGAATACTAATATATATATATGTATGTATGTATATACATACACATTATTACTCTCTCATATATATACACATATACGTGTATATATATGAGAGAGTAATAATTTGTACATATGGGAGTGATTGTTAAGACCAAGTCCAAGTCCTTCATGCTTAGGAATATATGTCTATATAGAGAGAAAAACGTTAAATGCAATCGTATTTTTAAAATATTCCACCGTTGTGAGATATTTTTTTATGTGATGCAAGTGAATAATTATAAGTCTAATTGAATGTTTATAAGGTTAATTGGATGAATTGATAAGTATAGAATATTTTAGAAATACTATTGAGAGAAATAATGGTAAATATTATCGATATTTCAATTGTTATGGAAATTGACAGATTTAACGTAGTTATTTTTATGGGATACATTTTTTTTATAAGTAATATAAGTTTATGAGGATTAAAAGAGGTTATTAGGGAGTGTTAAGTATAAGTTAATAATGAGTAAGGACATGATTGAAAAAAGATAAGGGAGAGTAATAAAAATGTTAGTTAAAGAGGGGTAAACATGTGAAAAGTTGATTGAAAATTAAGCTGGCATAATTGAGAAAAGTTGAGGGGTATTTTGGCAAATTATGAAGTAATTAATTGGGTCTTCTTACAGAAAACACACTCCAGCAGACCCACAAAAACAGACCGGATAGCAGAACCGTAGACAAACCTCACTCGGCAACCTCTCTCTCTCGGCAACCAAGTGCAGCAACAAGATCAATCATCTGAGGGGTTTCGTCAAGCTCAGATGGAAGCTTAAAGGAGCTGGATGAGCATCTGATTTCAGCCCAGAAAATCAGATCTGAAAGTGAAGAAGTCAGACCAGAAAACGGGAAGAAGCTGAAGTCGCGATGGGCGTTGACGAGCTCGGCAGACTGCCAGTGAAGAAGCCAGATTTCGGGTGAGCTGAGACCAGAAAAAGCTGAGATGGAAGCAGCTGGATGAAGCCAAGAAATGGTGGAAAATGGTAGGGGTAGGCGTGAAGATGATGATCAACAGTAGGTAAGAGAAATCAATTGAGTTTGTGAGTTGTTTTATTGAGTTCTTTGTTGTCAATTTCAAGAGTTATGGTTGATTTTGGTTGTAGTTCAAGTTGGACAAGCTAAAATGGAAAGATATGGATGCCGTGAGAATCTCAGAGGAGTGGCTGATATCAAACTCAAGTAAGTAAGTTGGGTTTAATTGGTTTTGTCTCATGAAAAGCTGGAATGGAATAAATGATTGTGTAGAGTTTATGTGAAGTGTGTGTGTGCCGTGAGTTGAGTGAAAGAAATGGGTATGTGAGGTGTTATCTATTCGGCAGTATGTATGTGTATGTGTAAGGGTTGTATTTTGTTTAGTTAAATGAGAATTAATTGATTATTAAGTATATAAATGCATGATGGAATGTGATTACATGTTGGAGCCGAAAGAAAATCAAAAATAGTGTGTTCGTGTGATTTTGACTAAAGTAAAGGACAGCTGCATATAAGTTGAAATTATGGGATTTTAAGTTGATTTTAAGGTCCTAAGTATGTGCTTGAATATGTATTTGAGGGTGATTAAGTCTTAGATAACAAATTGCATTGCATGAAATGCGTGTAACACTCAAAGGTAATCGTATGACTATAAAATGCACAAGCTGTCTTCTTTGTATTTTCTTTTAAATTGGTGGTTTCAAGTGTGTATTTAAATGTGTTTGGGACAAGAAAACTTCACGGAAACGAATGGTATAAAATAAGGGCTTGTGATTGAGAGAATGTCGTTTGATTAGTTTTAAAGAATGTCATTAGAGTTTATATTTGAAATGAAGTTGTGAATAAGTTGGTGATTTAAATGTTAGGTGAATTGGAAGTTTTTCTAATGGACACCGAGACGTGTAAGAGGTGAAGAGGATTCCTCGAATTGGAAGTTAGCGAACGAAAGTGAAATCGTGAGTGTAAAACTATATATATATATATATATGTTTTGTTTAAATATATATTTGTATATATATATGTTTCTTTTAAGTATATATATATTTTATATATGTTTATAATTTGATTATAATTGTTTCGATTATAAAAATGTTTTAAGTTTCGATATCAAGTTTAAGGAAAAAGAATCAAGTGTTAAGGTTTTGATCCTAAGAAAAATCTTGACAAATCAAATGTTTATAGAAAGTATAAAAGAAATGGTTTTGGTTTTTAAATGAAATGTGGTTTATAAAAGGATTTTTAGCCGATGGTTACCCTAAACCCTATCATGACTGGATAATCGGTCGAGATACTTTAAATGTGTAAAGGTTTACGGGTAAAGAAATAGGTTACTAATTAAGGGAAGTGATAGAAATTATATGATTGCCTTTACATATTATAAAGTATTATTATGACGGTTACCCTGCGCAAGGTGTGATTTTATCCGCAGTGTAGTGGTTTTATGACTGGAAATGGATCATCTCGACACCGTCGCTTTTAGGCCGGTTGGTGAATTATTTCCCTGGGTTCCATTGGTAGTGACTAAAATGTTAAAAATTGTTTCAAATGTATATTTATGATTTTTATAATTGATAAATAAAATGTTTTATTTACTTATGTAAATGTTATGATTTACATTTGAAATGTTATGATTTTACTGAAAGATGTTGAAAGGTATTTTGTTATTAAATTGCACACTCACTGAGCTATTTTTAGCTCACTCTTCCAAGATGTTTTAATAACATTTTCAGGAATTGAGACTAGGAAGCAGTCTCAGCATCCTCTTGGGCAGTCGTAGGTAGCGTCCTTACAGACGACGACGACTTGAAAATATGTATAAAATTTTGGGCTATGAATATGTCATGTTTTATGGTTTTGAAAATTACATCATTATTTTGTATTGTATATACGTATATGCATATTTAAACTCGGAACTACGAGGGCTTTGATCCTCTATAGATAATCGAGGTACGTAGGCGTTTGGGAGTGCCCATCCTCTACAGGGTCAGTTGGTCCCTGATCTAAAAACTTTCTCTTCAAGAATTAAAGCTCTTGCTCATTATATTCATGGAAAGGGACTCAAGTTTGGCATGTATTCTGATGTTGGGTAGGATAAGATTTTGAACACTTAATTATACTTCTATGCAGATTAACAGTTGAAATTTGGATCAGGTTGAAAAGTGCAATGACAAGATTGACAAATTGGGTTCAAAAGGTATGATTAGTTGATATTTACTGAATTGTCTGGTAGCTATAGCATTGAATGAGTTCCTCATTCTTGTGAAGTATATATTCTTTTCTTTCTATGTTCTATTGGTTAAGTGTTCTATTGCACAAATCCAGAATTTTATTTTTGCTTTGTAGCTTACTTGCACTGACCTTCTCCAAGGCGTGATTCAAGGTACAAATTCTTATATTTTTTACTTTTAAGAGTTGTAATTACTCAAGGTACAAATTGGGTTCAAAGTGCTAATTTCATCATAATTTAAATGTAGCAGAAAATATCTTCTTGTGTGCTTTATTTATCAGCTTTGTTGTCTCTATTCTTTTTGGTATTTTCAGCAATAATTCCCTTTTCCCATGCTTCTTTATCAAATGCATGGTCTCGGCATTCTTGAGATGTCTCTAGGAGGAAGTAGCACGACCAGCTCTGGACTATAAGAACATCTGACCATAGGAACTTGTATAAGTAACTAAATGCCTTAACATGAGCAATGGTTGGTGTGTTCTTAGGTTTATGTTGAAGAACAGAACCAGAAATCAATAAAGGAAAACATAACATTAGGTTTTTGTTTACAATTACACTCAACTAATTAATATTAGTCTGTGTCACCTAACATCATCAAGTCACAATCTATTTTTCCCACCAATCAATCTAAAAGTAAAGACCAACCACATGTCAATAATATTCGGTAGGGTTGGAATGTTCCCTTTCCAATTTAGGTAAAAGTTTTAAACTCACCCAACTACTGAGTCTTTTGTTGGAGAGTGAGTAATTTTTCTTTGTTTTCTTCTCTCTTTTTCTCACGTTTCGCTTTAATGTTTAATTTTTCTTTTACCTTTTTTCTGTTTTTCGATGATTCTTTTTCTCTTTTTATTATCTCTCTCACTTTTTTTCTGTTTTCTTTTCCCTGCTTCTTCTCTCTCTCTTCCGTCTCTGCTTTCACTCTCCTCCTCTGCATCACGGTGTGTGGCCTCTGGATCTCTCGGTGTGTGGCCTCTGTTTTGTTTTTGTTTAAGATATTTGCAAACATGACGACTAAATTATTTTTGTTTTATGGAAATATGAGGAAGAATTTTGGAGAGAAGAAAGGGTAATTCCAAGAAATTAAAATGTCGGTGGGCTAAGTAATAGTATGTATTGACGAGCGTTTATTATAGTGGGAGGAGTAGTTGAAACTTGATTGCTCAGCTGAAAAATTAATGATAATGAATGGGTGACTAGTGCATGTGTGCCAAACTAAAAATGGACAATGAAGCATTAAAGAGGCCTGTCTCAACCCCATCATATCTTTCCAAAATTGGAAAGCCCAAACCATAATAACCAATATGACTACATAGATAAACATACTTTAATCAAGGTGTGAGTATTGTATTATTGGTAGAAGAAATTCTAGTAATTATTTTTTATCTTTTATTAAAAATTCGAAAGATTTTTTTAAATACTAATCTCACATTAATAAAACCAAAATATTGATAATATTATGTGTCTTTTTTCAATATATATATATAATTGTGTATACTTTTCATATTTCATTTTTTTTTTTAGTATAAGAATCGTAACTGAAACGGACCCAAATGACTATCGAAACCAATCAAGATAAGACACTAATGGCATGGGCCGGGTGACTGCACCCAATTGGAAGAGATTCTTCTATACGGAGATGGGAGGGAAACCCACACAAGAGTGGAAGATCAATCTACACATAATAGTGGACCAACCAAGATAGGACACTAGTGACACGATCCAAATGACTGCTGCAAATTGGGAGAGATCCACCCACACGGAGGTGTGGGAAAACCTATACAAGGATGAAAAATCAATCCACACGTAATTGTGGGACATCTATTATTATTATTATTTTTATTATGATTATTATGAGTATTATTATATTATATTATATATAGATTGGGATATACGGGATGGGGTGTCGAGGGTTCCTGATGCCAACAACCGTAGACTCCATCTTTAATTGTTATTTTACAACTACCTAATAAATCTGATCACATGTAGTTCGGTAGATATAAATTCAATGAGAAGACATAAATCTGATCACGTGTAGTTCGGTAGATACAAATTCAATAAGAAGACATTGGGGGCCACCAAAAAATGCAAGTCACAACCTTTCCAAAAATGTATCTATTAATTATATATACAAAAATGGGAAGAGAAGGTGAACGGTAGAAACTTTCCACACCCCGAAATTTGTTTGAAAAGAAAAATTCCTTTTTATCCTTATATGCTGAGCTGTTTGTATTTGTTTAAGAAGGGTAAAGAAGTAATTAAATTGTCCTAATATTTTGTGAGTTTTTTTTTTTCTGAAAAAACAAGCCTATATTTTGTGAGTTGTCATCCACCTTTCAACACTCTCGTTCCCCCACTCTCTCACTCTCTATTTCCTCTCTCCTTTTCTCATTTACTACATTGCTTATACAGGTTGCAGAGAGCTAAGTGAGTGGGATTGAGTCTTTTGTTGTCGGAGTTGGAGTCGAGAAGAACTTTGGCGTGTCTGAAAACGCGCTCTTGCATTGGGGCGGACATGTCAGCCGTACGTTTAAATCGACGGCTACAGCGGCCAGCTTCACTTGATTGGCTGCAGGAGCCAGCGCTAAGACGGGCCTGCTGCTGGGTATGCATTGCGCCACCTTCTCTTTGTTTTTTACGAATCTTCTTCTTCTCTCGCTCTCTAACTCCTCTGCTCTCTGACTCGCCATCAAGTTTGAAAGCAGAGATGTTTGACTGGGCTTGATGGGTGTTGATTGGTTTTATGTTCCAAAGGAGACAAATTACATTAGAGAGTTATTTTTATGGGGTCCAGATGGAAGTTTGTGATCTTTTTCTCTTAGTCTTTTTTTGTGTTTAAATTTTTCTGGGTTTATTTATTTTTGTGTTTTTGTGTATGTTGGAAGGAAAAGTTTTGATTTTTAGTAGGAACAAATTTCCTTCCAACATACACAAAAACACAAAAATAAATAAACCCAGAAAAATTTAAACACAAAAAAAGACTAAGAGAAAAAGATCACAAACTTCCATCTGGACCCCATAAAAATAACTCTCTAATGTAATTTGTCTCCTTTGGAACATAAAACCAATCAACACCCATCAAGCCCAGTCAAACATCTCTGCTTTCAAACTTGATGGCGAGTCAGAGAGCAGAGGAGTTAGAGAGCGAGAGAAGAAGAAGATTCGTAAAAAACAAAGAGAAGGTGGCGCAATGCATACCCAGCAGCAGGCCCGTCTTAGCGCTGGCTCCTGCAGCCAATCAAGTGAAGCTGGCCGCTGTAGCCGTCGATTTAAACGTATGGCTGACATGTCCGCCCCAATGCAAGAGCGCGTTTTCAGACACACTAGAGTTCTTCTCGACTCCAACTCCGACAACAAAAGACTCAATCCCACTCACTTAGCTCTCTGCAACCTGTATAAGCAATGTAGTAAATGAGAAAAGGATAGAGGAAATAAAGAGTGAGAGAGTGAGGGAACGAGAGTGTTGAAATGTGGATGACAACTCACAAAATATAGTCTTGTTTTTGCAAAAAAAAAAAAAAACTCACAAAATATTAAGACAATTTAATTACTTCTTTACCCTTCTTAAACAAATACAAACAGCTCAGCATATGAGGATAAAAAGGCATTTTTCTTTTCAAATAAATTTCGGGGTGTGAAAATTTTCTACCTTTCACCTTCTCATTCCATTTTTGTATATATAATTAATAGATACATTTTTGGAAAGGCTGTGACTTGCATTCTTTGGTGGCCCCCAATGTCTTCTCATTGAATTTATATCTACCGAACTACACGTGATCAGATTTATGTCTTCTCATTGAATTTATATCTACCGAACTACATGTGATCAGATTTATTAGGTAGTTGTAAAATAACAATTAAAGATGGAGTCTACGGTTGTTGGCATCAGGAACCCTCGACACCCCATCCCGCATATCCCAATCTATATATAATATAATATAATGTAATAATACTCATAATAATCATAATAAAAATAATAGATATCCCACAATTACGTGTGGATTGATTTTTCATCCTTGTGCGGGTTTTCCTACACCTCCGTGTGGGTGGATCTCTCCCAATTTGCAGCAGTCATTTGGATCGTGTCACTAGTGTCCTATCTTGGTTGGTCCACTATTATGTGTAGATTGATCTTCCACTCTTGTGTGGGTTTCCCTCTCACCTCCGTATGGAAGAATCTCTTCCAATTGGGAGCAATCACCCGGCTCGTGCCATTAGTGTTCTATCTTGATTGGTTCCGACAATCATCTGAGTACGTTTCAGTTACGATTCTTATACTAAAAATAAAATATGGAAAGTATACACAATTATATATATATATTGAAAAAAGACACATAATATTATCAATATTTTGGTTTTATTAATGTTAGATTAGTATTTAAAAAAATCTTTCGAATTTTTAATAAAAGATAAAAAATAATTACTAGAATTTCTTCTACCTATAATACAATACTCACACCTTGATTAAAGTATGTTTATCTATGTAGTCATATTGGTTATTATGGTTTGGGCTTTCCAATTTTGGAAAGCTATGATGGGGTTGAGACAGGCCTCTTTAATGCTTCATTGTCCATTTTTAGTTTGGCACACATGCACTAGTCGCCCATTCATTATCATTAATTGTTCCGCTGAGCAATCAAGTTTCAACTACTCCTCCCACTATAATTAACGCTAGTCAATACTCACTATTACTTAGCCCACCGACATTTTAATTTCTTGGAATTACCCTTTCTTCTCTCCAAAATTCTTCCTCATATTTCCATAAAACAAAAATAATTTAGTCGTCATGTTTGCAAATATCTTAAACAAAAACAAAACAGAGGCCACACACCGTGATGCAGAGGAGGAGAGCGAAAGAGATGATGCAGAGGAGGAGAGTGAAAGCAGAGACGGAAGAGAGAGAGAGAAGAAGTAGGGAAAAGTAAACAGAAAAAAAGTGAGAGAGATAATAAAAAGAGAAAAAGAATCATCGAAAAACAGAAAAAAGGTAAAAGAAAAATTAAACATGAAAGCGAAACGTGAGAAAAAGAGAGAAGAAAACAAAGAAAAATTACTCACTCTCCAACAAAAGACTCAGTAGTTGGGTGAGTTTAAAACTTTTACCTAAATTGGAAAGGGAACATTCCAACCCTACCGAATATTATTGACATGTGGTTGGTCTTTACTTTTAGATTGATTGGTGGGAAAAATAGATTGTGACTTGATGATGTTAGGTGACACAGACTAATATTAATTAGTTAAGTGTAATTGTAAACGAAAACCTAATGTTGTGTTTTGCTTTATTGATTTCTGGTTCTCTTCTTCCACATAAACCTATGGACACACCAACCATTGCCCATGTTAAGGCATTTAGTTACTTTATACAAGTTCCTATGGTCAGATGTTCTTATAGTCCAGAGCTGGTCGTGCTACTTCCTCCCAGAGACATCTCAAGAATGCCGAGACCATGCATTTGATAAAGAAGCATGGGAAAAGGGAATTATTGCTGAAAATACCAAAAAGAATAGAGACAACAAAGCTGATAAATAAAGCACACAGGAAGATATTTTTTGCTATATTTAAATTCTGATGAAATTAGCACTTTGTACCTTGAGTAATTACAACTCTTAAAAGTAAAAAATATAAGAATTTGTACCTTGAGTCACGCCTTGGAGAAGGTCAGTGCAAGTAAGCTACAAAGCAAAAATAAAATTCTGGATTCGTGCAACAGAACACTTAACCAATAGAACATAGAAAGAAAAGAATATATACTTCACAAGAATGAGGAACTCATTCAATAAATGCTATAGCTACCAGACAATTCAGTAAATATCAACTAATCATACCTTTCGAACCCAATTTGTCAATCTTGTCATTGCACTTTTCAACTTGTGCACCTGATCCAAATTTCAACTATTAATCTGCATAGAAGTATAATTAAGTGTTCAAAATCTTATCCTACCCAACATCAGAATACATGCCAAGCTTGAGGCCCTTTCCATGAATATAATGAGCAAGAGCTTTAATTCTTGAAGAGAAAGTTTTTAGATCAGGGACCAACTGACCCTGCAGAGGATGGGCACTCCCAAACGCCTACGTACCTCGATTATCTACAGAGGATCAAAGCCCTCGTAGTTCCGAGTTTAAATATGCATATACATATATACAATACAAAATAATGATGTAATTTTCAAAACCATAAAACATGACATATTTATAGCCCAAAATTTTATACATATTTTCAAGTCGTCGTCGTCTGCAAGGAGGCTACCTACGACTGCCTAAGAGGATGCTCAGACTGCTCCCTAATCTCAATTCCTGAAAATGTTATTAAAACATTTTGGAAGAGTGAGCTAAAAATAGCTCAGTGAGTGTGCAGTTTAATAACAAAATATCTTTCAACATCTTTCAGTAAAATCATAACATTTCAAATGTAAATCATAACATTTACATAAATAAATAAAACATTTTATTTATCAATTATAAAAATCATAAATATACATTTGAAACATTTTTTAACATTTTAGTCACTACCAATGGAACCCAGGGAAATAATTCACCAACTGATCTAAAAGCGACGGTATCGAGATGATCCATTTCTAGTCATAAAATCACACCTTGCGTAGGGTAACCGTCATAATAATACTTTATAATATGTAAAGGCAATCCTATAATTTCTATCCCTTCCCTTAGTTAGTAACCTATTTCTTTACCCGTAAACCTTTACACATTTAAAGTATCTCGGTCGATTATCCAGTCATTTCAGTCATGATAGGGTTTAGGGTAACCATCGGCTAAAAATCCTTTTATAAACCACATTTCATTTAAAAACCAAAACCATTTCTTTTATACTTTCCATAAACATTTGATTTGTCAAGATTTTTCTTAAGATCAAAACCTTAACACTTGATTCTTTTTCCTTAAACCTGATATCGAAACTTAAAACATTTATATAATCGAAACAATTATAATCAAATCATAAACATATATAAAATATATATACTTAAAAGAAACATATATATATATATACAAATATATATTTAAACAAAACATATATATATATATATAGTTTTACACTCACGATTTCGCTTCCGTTCGCTAACTTCCAATTCGAGGAACCCTCTTCACCTCTTACACGTCTCGGTGTCCGTTCGAAAAACTTCCAATTCACCTAACATTTAAATCACCAACTTATTCACAACTTCATTTCAAATATAAACTCTAATGGCATTCTTTAAAACTAATCAAGCGACATTCTTTCCATCACAAGCCCTTATTTTATACCATTCGTTTCCGTGAAGTTTTCTTGTCCCAAACACATTTAAATACACACTTGAAACCACCAATTTAAAAGAAAATACAAAGAAGACAGCTTGTGCATTTTATAGTCATACGATTACCTTTGAGTGTTACACGCATTTCATGCAATGCAATTTGTTATCTATGACTTAATCACCCTCAAATACATATTCAAGCACATATTTAGGACCTTAAAATCCCATAATTTCAACTTATATGTAGCTGTCCTTTACTTTAGTTGAAAATCACACGAACACCCTATTTTTTATTTTCTTTCGGCTCCAACACGTAATCACATTCCATCATGCATTTATATACTTAATAATCAATTAATTCTCATTTAACTAAACAAAATACAACCCTTACACATACACATACATACTGTCGAACAGATAACACCTCACATACCCATTTCTTTCACTCAACTCACGGCACACACACACTTCACATAAACTCTACACAATCATTTATTCCATTCCAGCTTTTCATGAGACAAAACCAATTAAACCCAACTTACTTGAGTTTGATATCAGCCACTCCTTTGAGATTCTCACGGCATCCATATCTTTCCATTTTAGCTTGTCCAACTTGAACTACAACCAAAATCAACCATAACTCTTGAAATTGACAGCAAAGAACTCAATAAAACAACTCACAAACTCAATTGATTCCTCTTACCTACTGTTGATCATCATCTTCACGCCTACCCCTGCCATTTTCCACCATTTCTTGGCTTCATCCAGCTGCTTCCATCTCAGCTTTTTCTGGTCTCAGCTCACCCGAAATCTGGCTTCTTCACTGGCGGTCTGTCGAGCTCGTCAACGCCCATCGCGACTTCAGCTTCTTCCCGTTTTCTGGTCTGATTTCTTCACTTTCAGATCTGATTTTCTGGGCTGAAATCAGATGCTCATCCAGCTCCTTTAAGCTTCCATCTGAGCATGACGAAACTCCTCAGATGATTGATCTTGTTGCTGCACTTGGTTGCCGAGAGAGAGAGGTCGCCGAGTGAGGTTTGTCTACGGTTCTGCTGTCGGGTCTGTTTTTGTGGGTCTGCTGGAGTGTGTTTTCTGTGCCAGATCTGAGCTAGAAGAAGACCCAATTAATTACTTCACAATTTGCCAAAACACCCCTCAACTTTTCTCAATTATGCTAGCTTAACTTTCAATCAACTTTTCACATGTTTACCCCTCTTTAACTAACATTTTTATTACTCTCCCTTATCCTTTTTCAATCATGTCCTTACTCATTATTAACTTATACTTAACACTCCCTAATAACCTCTTTTAATCCTCATAAACTTATATTACTTATAAAAAAAATGTATCCCATAAAAATAACTACGTTAAATCCGTCAATTTCCATAACAATTGAAATATCGATAATATTTACCATTATTCTCTCAATAGTATTTCTAAAATATTCTATACTTATCAATTCATCCAATTAACCTTATAAACATTCAATTAGACTTATAATTATTCACTTGCATCACATAAAAAAAATATCTTACAACGGTGGAATATTTTAAAAATACAATTGCATTTAATGTTTTTCTCTCCATATAGACATATATTCCTAAGCATGAAGGACTTGGACTTGGTCTTAACAATCACTCCCACATGTACAAATTATTAATCTCTCATATATATACACGTATATGTGTATATATATGAGAAAGTAATAATGTGTATGTATATACATACATACATATATATATATATATTAGTATTCACACATACACAAACATATATATACACACATTATCACTCTCACATATATATATGCGTGCGTGAGTGATAATGTGTATACATACACACACACACATACACACATATATTTATGATATGGTATGCATTTGCTATTGCAAAAAATATAGATTGTTGGGCATATGCCTCCAAAAATACTTCTTCACCCCATGGTTGGCGTAATTCATTATGTGATGATGTTGATAAAAGTTCAACAGCCCACACAATTATTAAAAAAATATGTCAAACTAAATCTCAAAATACAACCTTGTTTGATTTCGGGATATATTATGAAGCAAATGAGTTAGGCATCGTTGAGCAACCTAATTATCTCCGAAGGATGTTATATTGTTTATATTGGGGTCTCTTAAATCTCAGGTACGTAATTTTATTCTTTATATAAATTATTATAGGATTGATAGTTTTCTAGACAAAACATAATTCAAACTCACAATCTTATTAACATAATGTGAGGAGCTTACCCTTGCTTTACTCACATTCGGAACTGATTGGTATTGCTGATCATTATATATTACAAAAATATAAGTCTTGATCAATTTTGATTTTCCTTTTTTTTATCCTCTCAATTGTTTTTCTTGTACAATAGGTTGTTTTTACAAAGTTAAGTCTTGTATGACCGATCATTTTATCTTTGCACAAGAGACACTAAGGTTTAAAGATAAGAGGAAGATGTATGGTAAAATGTAGTAGCAATAACCGGATAACACACCAAACATGTTTTAGCACAACCAACATGTTAGAACTTTTTAACCTTTTTACTTTGGATTAGTAAAATCTTTGTTACTCTTAGTTTCAAACACTTTTTACTTAAGTCTTGTCTTTCCTTAGGATTTTTATCTTTACCGCATAGAAAATAATCATCAATCTATAATATTAATTTATTTTAAAATTTTATGCACTTAATGAGTTCCTTTTTTTCTCTTTGCAGGGGTCAATTCTTCCCATTTGCTAAAAACCGATGGGAGCTTGTCTTTCTGATTTTCATGTTCCTTTTGGGTGTGCTGATATTTGAATATTAGACGGGAAACATATTGGTTGTTATACATTATTATATAATTTTTTTTTTTAAAGATAAAATTTTGGGAGTTTGATCACTGAATATTTGGAAGTTTGTCTCTAATTTCCTTCTTCTATTTTTATTAACTACTTTTCAAAAAATTAAATTTTCAATTGTCAAATATTCAGTGGGTTGGTGCACCACTTGGTGTGACTGTACACCAAAGTTTCTCAATAAGCCATCTAAAATTAATATTAATAAATAGTAATCTTAGTTTTTGTGGTTCTCATGAAATAGATATATCTGCTATTCAGAAATCAAGAATTAGAGAATGCAAGACAACGAAAAATAAAGACTGAGGAGAGCAGATTGTTTGCGAAGTTCCCGAAGGACCTCCGAAAGAAGGTTAAGAGATTTCAGCCCAAAAAATGGGAGAGGGACTATGACTATCATCTGCAGATGATGTTCTTAAATCTTCCAAATAATATCATAAAAGACATAAAACACAAGTTTTTCTTGGAAATAATAAAAAAAGTAAGTTCTTTTGCTTCTATTACTTAATATTAATTATTAGTTGATGAAATTAATAATAGAACTAATAGATGACATTGACAAACCTGATTATTAACTCATAAATGTAATAAATATAAATGACATATTTAAGGTTTTTCTTTTTCTTTTTTTAGGAAAAGATAATGTATTGATAGGTCAAAGACAGAATACTAGCACCATTAGCTGTGTATAGACATGATTACACAAAAAAAATGCATGTCAGGAAACACATCCACACCGCTCTATGCTGACAGCTTCTATTTATAGGCCATCTATAGGGTCACATTTCTCATATTTCTCTTTCGTTTGCATATCACACCCGTGAGTAAATAAGTGTGCCCAGCCGACAACCAGACAACCACCCTTTGTAACCATTTTCTCTACTTTCGACTTTTGAGACAGTAAGGGCGTGGCGTGTTCTAAATGAGGCAAAGGACGAAGCAACGTACGCTTTTTGTCTCTATTTTTAATGAGTGTAAGTGTGAAAATGAGAAAAAATTAGCAGGATATTTTCTGATGACACAGTGGGGGTGGTTCCCGTGGACCTGGTGATGGTGAACTTGCAATGCAATGACCTTCCGTGACTTTCTATTTATGGAAATATGATGGTGACATCATCTAGGTAGTGGCGGGCCTGGTGACGCTGTTTATACAAATGTGAGAAGAGGTTTGATAGCAAGAAGCAGTAGTGGGGTTGGTGATGGTGATTTTGACTTGTCGACTTTAATATTCAAGACCACTTTTTTTATATTAAAGTGGTCCAATGTAATCAGAGAGGGCAGGACTCCATATTAGTGGTGCTAATTTAAATTTTATAAATTAAAAATTAAAATTTGGTTAAACAAAGGCAAACAACTCGTGCATCTCATTTTGTTTAAAAAAAATTAAAGTCTGTCTTAAAAAATCTCCAAATTATCTCTTCGTAATTATAAACTCATTTTTAATCATGCAAATTATAAAGTTTCCTAGAAAAATACATCAAACATCGTACAAAAGGCACGTTCCCACTTCCAACCCACACTTGCATGTGCTGTGCCCACTATCACCTAACTTTATCTGCATTTCTTTCAACTTTACGAAACTCAATCATTTCATTTACGAACACTTTCTTTTGGTCTTTCTTTTATTCCTTTTAAATTTTTAAAATCTACCAATCATGTATATAAACATGTATTTAAGACGGATTTGAATCTCAAAATCCCATAAATCAGTAAAATAACTAAAGTACTATATTAGTTAATTAAAATATCTGTAAAAGAATTTCTCAATCCCAATTCTGATATCATGTATCATCAGGTGTTAGACATCATCCATTTGTCAACTTCTGATCCATGGGGAAAAAAAAATCGAAGGCATTATCTGTTGCTTCTTCGATTTGTTTTCCTGAATGTCTTTGGCTGTGGTTTGAAGTCCTAGTGAATAGGTACTGGAATTGTTTATTATATATTAACATTATCAACATGATTAGTTAAACAAGCTTTTATATATTGTGTTTAAATTTTGAATGCAAAACCTTTTTTCTTTTCCTTGTGTGTATATTTTTAAATTTTAAAAATTAATTTTATTTTTTTTATTTTTTAAAATTGATCTTAATCATCCATATTTTAAATTGACAGTTTAAATCCATTTTAAAAAATATCTTTTATATTTAAAATTAAATATATCTCAACTGTTCATTTTCAAGATGAACGGTTGAGATTTTTTTTAACTCTTTTAATTTTTTTCTATAAAAGTACGGGTTCCTATGTCATTTCTGTCACAAATTAGTTAATCAAGGGTAATATCGTTTTTCTTCTCTATTTTGTCAACCTCCAGTTATCTCAAACAGTCAAACCTTAATCCAAGGGAGGAGACTGTTACAAAAAGCAAAAATGATTTCCATGTGTAATAATGTATTTATTCAAAGGTTTTCTAGTAATTCTCTCAATTTAATTTTATTATAATTGATTATATATATATCAATTAAAAGATCATTTGCATCAAATTTATTAAAAAAAATCCTAAACTAGCCATTAATATTAATTACAGAAACTCCATTATAGCAATTTTTAAACATTCAAATCAATAAATTACTTAGAAAAACATTTGTGTAGGCAGAGCAAATTTCTAATTTTGTTATAAATGCTTTGTTTCTTTGTATGCGTTTGTTACACGGTTATATTTGAATCATTTGAATCTATATACTTTGTTTTATAATCGATCCATCACAGAAGTCTTTTTTTTGGTTTCCCCATTTTGGTGAGATTGAAAATAAAATATCATGAGGTATTTTCATGTTTCCATTTTGTTGAACGAAGAGTGGAGGTGCATTATTAGATGTCGTGTAATTATTTTTGTTGTTTTCTTTTCCTGTAACAGACACCATCCGCCCCCACTCGTTTGTTCTTTTCTCTTCCTCATCTTTTACTTTCTTTTTTCTTTAATTTGGTTTCCTCCACTGAAAGCAAAAGATGGCCATGGTTGGTTGTTATTGTGATTACAAGAAAGGTAAATATATTTATCGCCTGCTTGATAAGAAAATTATAGTCTTACAAGATTACATTTATATAATTTTATATCTTCTAGAATTATCACACATGATTAATTATAATCATAATGCAAAATTAATTAAAATGAATGAGAGGATTTTGATATTTTTATGTTACATTATAAAAATTAATGATATCCTGACAAGTATATTTTGATTTTTCAAACTACAAATAGCATAAGTCCATGTAACACAACAGTTGAATTTTCATTAAAAACATGAGATTAGATGATTATATTGACTCTATTTATTCTATTTGCACCATTATTATCATTAAATCGGGCGTTTACTCCTATTTTTAATACAATTTTACGTCTTCGTAATTAAATTAAATTATAATAAAAATATTATGAAAATAATATTAAAATGAAATAAAAGAATTATAATAATTTTGCTTTAAATTATAAGTAAAGTTACATTATTCAAAAATTTATCTAAATCATTATTTAAATGATGTGATAAACTTATGTATAATTATATATCATTATTACATCATCTTAAAATTAATGTAGTGATTAAAACTCAACTTGTTATATCATTTAGATAAAATTTTTAAACACTCTAGTATTGTTCTTAAATTATATGTAACAATAGGAGTTGACTATTTCAAACTATAAATAGTGAATGTACGTATTAACGTAATTGTTTAAATCAATTTTTCTAAAAGAATAACCACTAAATAATAATTAAAAATACTATTACAATCTATATAAAATTTACATATTTTATACGTTTTAGTACACTGCCTCAATAGTAACAATGAAATAAATATCTTGCAATTTTTTTATTATTTCTTTTCAATATCTATCCACTCATTTTATAAATAATTAAAAAAACTTATTTAAAATTTGTTACTTCATTCAATTAAGTTCAAATAAAAATATTTTTTGTTTCATAATAGATTGATGATATTCATTCACCTCTTATTTATTTAATTTTTTTAGGTATGAAACTTGCTATAGTATATAAGTATAGATTTTTCAACTAAAATTTTTTTATTATATTCTAAAATTTATTTAGTAAAGTTGTACTTAATTTAGTTCACATGAAAATTAGACCTACACTATGCTCCTGATTGCTTATTGGTCATATAATATCACTCATGCTTGCTACCTATATAAGCATGTTTGGCTTCTCTCTAGCTTTTCATAACTAATATGATAAAGCATCTTCGTACCGAACTTTTCAAAGAATTTTTCAATTTGTATTGATAGACAAGTATAGACTTGTTGAAAAAAGAAAAATGGAACAGTATCTCAATTATGAAATTAGTTTTTTTTTTTTAAAAAAAAAAAATTCTTTTTTAATCATATGCAATTCTCATCAATTAGCTTTTGACCAAATTTGGTAATTTGTTAAAATTATTTTCTCAATAACTGAAAAGTGTGAACAAGAGTAACATAAATATGCATCATTAGGTTATCGGAACGTGTTAATATGAGATTGGACTGTCATAACAATGATTTGATAGGTAATTATATATTTAATTTTGTACTCTTTATTTCACATACGTAATATCTAATTGTTCAATGTACTCAGTTTTGACAAACATTTATTTTTATTACTCCACTAATTTTGATGGCTTCTCTTGTGGATTTTGGGACCCATTTTATATAAAAAATGGTAAAAGTTAAAAGACTCATTACAAATATTGGCACTTATTTGGGTTGAAGTCAATCTAAGTGATTAGATTTATTTTAAATTACATGATTTTGTTTGTGACTATGGTTATGGTGCCCATGGATTCTATGGAGAATAAAGCAAATGATAAAAAAACAAATAATCAAGTGGGTTCATGAATTGATGAAGAAAAAAAGAAAATTTGCTTAAAATTATTAGACATATGAGATGTTCTGTCTCTAAAATCTATGAAAAAAGAAGGAAAAAATCAATGGCCATTGACGGGTGTTATCATTAAGGACAAATAATCAAGTGGGCTCATGAATTTGTGAAGAAAAAAAGAAAAATTGCTTCAAATTGTTAGACATATGAGATGTCTTGTCTATAAAATTTGTGAAAAAAAGAAAAGAAAAAATCAATAGTCATTAGTGGGGCGTTATCTTCAAGGACAACATGGGAGTTTTAAGCGATCACTGATGATCATCACTGTGTACTATTTGCCAAAATTTTAAAATTTTAAATTAAAATTATGAGTATAGGATTCTAAGTGCATGAATAAAAATAAATGTCAAAATATATAATTATAATAATGATAACAACAATAATAATGTGATATAAGAAAAAGCTAAATTAAACTTTGATCTTATACCATTTAATGTTTTATATTTTCTACAACATTTCACTAATAATCATAAGTGGTGCAGTGTAAAAGCTAAAAGTGGCTTATAAATAGATTATGAAAGTTAAAATGTTTTCAATATCAATTATTTAGAATAAAGATAACAGAAAAATTTCAAATGATTGGAATTAACATTTTGAATCAGTTTCAACCTTACATTGAGATTTATTGTTGCACTATATGTCCCGCCATATTTGAGAAATGTTCGTAAGTATTACATGAAGGAGGCTGCGTCTCAAGTGAAAATTTTCTTATGTAATCAATTATTAAATTTAAAAATAAATTTTAGGATTATTATTAATTTACTCTTACCATTGAAAATAATATCAAATTACAGTTGATTTCGAAAGTAATAATTAAAATAGCTCAATGGTTAAATAGTGAATCCGACACCAAAGTAGCCGAACTACCCATTTGGAGGGCAAAAGGTTCATTTCCCTTGCTGACAGGCACAGAACACAGTTCGAAACAATATTTTTAAATTTTAATTAAAAAAAGAAAAAATGAAAACCACCCAGAATGTGCCACGTGTGGTCTTGTGGGTCCAGACACAAAAACAAAAAAACCGATCGGTCTCTCTTTCTCTCAGCCTCTCACCTATCAGTCTCTCACCATCTTACACTATTTCTCTTTCTCTCTCTCGGTCTCTCGTTCACTATCTGTCTCTCACCATCTTACACTGTTTCTCTTTCTCTCTCTCGATCTCTCATTCACTATCTGTCTCTCACCATCTTACACTGTTTCTCTTTCTCTCTCTCGGTCTCTCGTTCTCTTTCTCTCTTTTATCTCGCATTCATACTCTTACTGCTCACTGACATTCACTGATATCCGATTTGCGTCCCATTGGTGATGATGACATTTCTTGTTCAATTAATATTGAACAAATCATCTCATTTGTAAAAAAATTACATAAAATTTTAACAAATAAGTGGGTGGATGCATTCATGTGGACGACATTACTATGTGTTGATCCACTGCTATACTATGTACCTACTGTGGATAGTCAAAATTTAGCTCTCCACGTTAATTATTCACTGCTGATTACTATCTTGGTCCTATATTTGCCTCTTGTGGCATGTAGGATCTACCGGTGTGCGATCAGTAGGAAGAATCGGCTTATAATAATTTCAGCCGAAACCTCTATCCTAGTGTTTAATCATGCTGTAAGTATTTCTTCTATATATTTATTTGTTCTAATTGCAAATATGTTTTTATATTGATTTTAATGTTTATTTTTATACTATATGCAGGTGTGGTTATGGTCACTTCTATTCCGTCCAACAATGGAAATTCCAAGTCCATTGTCTGTGATAATTATGTTTGCAGCTGTGGGAGCTTATCTGGGAAGGGTTTCTGCTGTCTTCAAATGGTTCACAGATTTTGCAAGCCAAATACGATCTGTTAAGCAGCGTAGACTTGCACTTTGGCTGCTGGCTAGCACAATATATTTTTATGGAGGTTATGTAAGTGATCTTTTCATTTATATGTTGATTTAAAGTGTTCAAATGATAATTTATTGAAGTGAAAATCATACGAAATAGCACCTGATAGATTTCGTAAATATGAACTTTTTTTTTTCAAGGTAGGATTTTCAAAGTCATTGCCCCATCATTATTATAATTATTTTTTTTAAAAAAAAAATTCGTCATTATAATTTTGTATGCTACTGAGTATATGACAAGTGGGAACAAGTAGGAAAAAAAAAATAAAAAAAAATATAATAACAAGGCCAAACAATTTATATAACTTACAATTATATCTCAATTTTATTTGTCTTTATGTTCAAATACTTACATCGTGACTACTTCAGAAGAAAAAAAATACTTACATCATGACTTCGCATTCACAGATATTTGGCAGCTTCTGGTATTATCTGGCTGTTCGCAAGAAGATAATGTGTTGAAATGAGTCTTGCACAAGTCTCAATGGCTGCCAATTCTCCCCACCAAATTTAATTCTTAATTTGAAAGAGCGGGTAATTTTGAAAGAGCGGAGATACTAATTGAATCTTGTTCGGCAAATCCTCATAATGAGGTTAAACTAGGGATTTTTAAAGATGCCTTTGTGTCTGGCATCATTGAACATGAAGGGTTATGACAAAGAGTCTTCATGTGTCTGAGTTGGGGCATGCAGACTATGTGGTTTGTGCAAAATGCTTCTCTTATGGTGGAATTTTCGAACTTGCTAATGCACATAATCAGATTTTTTTTTTAATTAAGCTCTGTTATTGTTTTTTTTTTTTTTTTTTGTATCTTTGCTTCAGCCAATGCGAATTTCCATTCCTCCTATGAGGATGAGTTGGAGTCTGCATTTGTGATCTCAATAGCCATTTACCTTGTATTCACAATTGGCCTATCAAACCTATGTCTGGTATTTATATTATTTTAATTTGTTCTTATTTCTCATATGAGGTTATATAAGTTTAAGATGAATCACTTAACATTATGTTCTTTGCACCATACTTTTTGTGCAATAGGCTCCACAAAGAATATCAAGACCCTGGCAATTTTGGAGAGCACCAATCCCTCGCAGATTGTATTTAGGAGGCAGTCGTCAGCCATTAGAGCAAAGGCTTCCACTTCAGAGAGAGCTCTCAACAGTTCTAGTTAAGATGGGGAGATTAGATGAAATCTAAGGATCTAGAGCCGATGTGAGAAGTTCTTCTCCATGGAAGTCGGCAGCCCCAAGATATTCAGAGTTGGAAGAAACTAGTTCTTCCACCATTGGTTGTCACGATCAACAGCTTGAGAGAATTTTGTTGTATAAAAGTTAAAACAATTGATTGCCGGTAGAAAAAGCAGATTTTTTTTTGTTGTCAATGCTTATTGTAACTTGTAAGATTCAAGTTTTATTGTACTCACAAGTGAAAATCACTCCAAATATCAATTTTGGAGGATATTCGAAAAAAAAGTAAGTTTTGAAAATAATAGTAAAAAAGGGTTACTTTTGTAATTTTATTAAGTAATTTTTTATTACCATCATCAATAATAGTAGAAGTTAAATTTTTAAATTTTTTTAGCAACATCAATACATATGGATTTTGAAAATGATAATAAAAGTCATGTGTTTTTAACATCAACAATGCATGGGATGCTTTCATGAACTAAATGCTTAAGAAAAATCATAAAAAATTATGGAAATTAAATTGTTTGGTATATGAACATTCGGTAATCAACACCACCCACCAACGGTTGGTAAGTATTAAGGGTGAGCATTATCATGTTCAGTTTAGTCGCAACAGGAATCAAATCGAAAAATGTTTGGTTTTCAATAAATGGACCCGAACATGGTCCACTAATTGGAAAGAATCAAATCGAACCGAACACCCTCAGTTTGGTTTGATTTGGTTTTTCGGTTCCAAAGCCGTACTTTCTAATTTTCCACCACCACTCCAAATCCCCCAGAATAACAAACTCTAGACTTTACCGCTTTTAAAGGTCAAACATACACAAAAATTCACAACATAAAATCCATAATTTCACTTCGAGATTAAAATAAAAAAAAAACAACATGAATATACTTTATTGAAAAAAAATACAGTGGGTAAATGAGATGGAATTCCTCCTTGCTCTAGACACACCTTTTCTGTGGGACCCCCGACCGGCCTCGACCGCCTCGGAAGTAGGCTCGCCTCTGGGCCTCGGCCCAGCCCACCATAATCCGGTATTGTCCCGGGCCCAGGGATTTGTTGACCTTGGTCACGCCTCCCCAGCCGCTCGAACCCACCACCTGGCCATTGGTTAAATGGATTCTTAAAGCAAAGCTGGTACCAATTGAGCCAGCCTTACTTTAAGAATCCATTTAACCAATGGCCAGGTGGTGGGTTCGAGCGGCTGGGGAGGCGTGACCGAGGTCAACAAATCCCTGGGCCCGGGACAATACTGGATTATGGTGGGCTGGGCCGAGGCCCAGAGGCGAGCCTGCTTCCGAGGCGGCCGAGGCCGGTCGGGGGTCCCACATTTTCATCATTTCTCTAATCACTGACAAAAACAAACCACCACTTTTTAAACATTTCAAAGAAGAAGAAGAAGAAGAAAAGACCGAGTAGGAAATGCAAATTGAAGATGCTTTCTACTTATTGGATTGGATTGAAACTAACCTATTGAGAACGTTCGGGTCAGGGTGTGGTAAGGGAAGCAATCAATCTAGGTCAAGGAATTGAAACTCTTAATGAAATTAAACGGAGAAAGAAAGAAGAGACGGTGGGTTTAAGAAACAAGCCACCATTGACAAAGAAAATGAGATGAGATAAGAGGTTAGAGATTTAGGGTGATGGCAACGGTGATGACGATGAGGTAAGAGATGAAGAAAATGGGTGAGAGATGAGAGGTGGACAGAGTGGTGACGAACAGAGACTACGATGATGACGAGGTCAGAGGTGAGAGATGAGAGATGAAAGGAAATGAGAATAAGAGAAAATGGGGTTGGTTCGATCTTTAGAGTTTAAGGCATGTAAAATTACATATGTACATCTGTTTTACAGATCGAGTGGGTTCTACATATCTAAAATCGAATCGATCCGTGAAACATAGTGTGTCCTTGAGTTGGGATCTGAACACACTGAATTTGAACATGAAAACAAAATTGAACACCAACAGGTCTTCGGGTTGATTTTATGTTTTTATGTCCACCCCTAGTACGAACCTTACAAACTTGGAAGTTGTAATTCATCACCATTTATTAATATTTAAATATGCTTACTATGACCTGATTCTTTGCTCCCCATTCTACTTGTGATTGCTGATATCCACGACTTGTTTGTTGACACTTAGGCAACCAATTGTGTCACACCCAATTATATATTGCTATTTATATAACTAATTTAGATTTTAGACTTAAATTTCCCTCTTCGCTTGGTAATTAACAATGTCTTAATTTACTTAAAAAAAGAAAAAATCAATTTGTATTAATTTGTTCCAAAAATAAATAAATAGTTTTTCCTAATTACTTGTATAAAAGACATAAAAAAAAAAAAAAAATCTGTCCAAATTAACTATTTTATTTTCAAATATCATAATTTGAATATTGTCATCTTAAAGCACTACCTAATCTCATCCATCAAATTGAATTTAAAAAAAAAAAATCATCCATCAAATTTGGTAATGATCTAATTACCTCACATATATCCATATAAAAATTCTTAGATGAAAGTTTTTCCTTTTAGAAAGGTTTTGTTAGCATTTAAAACATCTATAATTACAATTAAAAATTCATACAAATTTTATAACAATAATGTTACATTATCAAAAATTTACTTAAATTTATCATCAAATAATGTGACAAACTAATTTAATTTGTAACTGACCATCACATCATTAATACATCATCTCATAATTAATGTGATTATTACAATTTAGCTTAACATATCAATGTTTAAAAAAATTTGAATAAATTTTAGAGTAATGCTAGACTTCCAAAAAATATTGTTAAAATCCATATCCAAATTATGTGGTATGTAAGTTATCAAAATTCTATTAATTATCATATTATCTCATTATTTACAAGATCTAGATAACTCAAATGTTATATTATTTTGACATAAATTTGAATAAAATTTTTGAAAAGTCTATTGCTATAAATTTTAACAATACACAACATTATTCATTAAATAATTAAAAGATAAATCTGCACCTTCTTAAAATTAATGAATTTCCAATCCAATCTTACGAATTTTAACTCTGCAATAAATTATTACACTGTATGGTAATATGGTCCCTCTACAAATTATGTCCCTCTACAAATATATAATAATATAATGACAGTTGTACAGCTTGTTTCATTTATTAAGAATACATATATAGAATACCCTTCAATTTTTTATTAAGAATACATATATAGAATACCCTTCGATTTTTTATTAAAATATATGTAGGAGTTAAGAGATTTTTATTTTTTTCTCATCATATTAGAGTGTCTTTCCTGAATATTAGAGATAGCCCAAATGGAAATTAAAATTCTTAAGAGAGATGGTTTACTAACCTAATTATACTTATTTTTTAACAAGAACATTGAATGATATGAAGAAAGATCATAGTTCTTTATATGTTTCTAAAATTACAAAATACAAAAAAAGAATAAAAAATATATAAAAATAGTTTTTCAAATCATATTTGTAATTATCGATCTTATTATATTTAATATTTAATATATTTGCATTAAAAAAATCTATTGTATTTGTATTTGAAAAAAAAAAAAAACTAGTTCAGTGATTGGGTTGGAAAGGGTATGGTGTGGCAGGGAATTGGATGCGTGTTAACTGCAGAGGAGAGATTCATATGAAAGAGACATACACTGGAGTCATTGGAGTTAAATCGTTTTGGTTTTGTTTAATTAATATGGTTGAAACACAAACAAACACAATTAAAATGGTTAATGAAAAAGAGTACAATTTGATGTTACTGGGTGTCAACCGTCGTTCTGCCTTCGAGGTTACAAACTCATGTTTGTATTTTAAAGGCACGGGTTCGAACGTGGACACTAACCGGAAAAGGCCAAAAAACTAAAAAAATGATGTTCCTGGGTAGTAATCTCTTGGTTTTTACATACAAAGTAATGTGAGTTGGTGGGTGGTTTATACATTAATTAAGATTGTTTATTTATTTTTGGAACAAATTAAGACAGATTGATTTGTTTATTTTGAAGTTAATTAAGACAGATTGTTAATCACCAAGTGAAGAGGGAAATTTAAGGCTAAAATCTAAATTAGTTACATAAATAGCAACATATAATTGGGTGGGGCACAATTGGTTGCTTAAGTGTCAACAAACAAGTGGTGGATATCAGCAATCACAAATAGAAGGGGGAGCAGAGAATCAGGTCATAATAAACATATTTAAATATTAATAAATGGTGTTTAATTACAATTACCAAGGCTGCAAGATACTTACTACTTACCATCCAGAGCAAGTCTCAATCAACAAATTGCATTCGTATTTCTATATATATATAAAAGAAAGGAGTAAGTCATGAATTCCCAAAAATTTGATATAAATTTATGTTTAAATAATATAATAAATAAATTATTAAAATTTTATTAATTATTATATTATTTTATGATTTATAAAATTTTAATGATTCATATATAATATAAATTTAGATAAAAATTTTAGAAATTCTAGTATTACTAATTAGAAAATATAACTAACTACTAATCCTATTTTATATTCAAACCTTCTTATCTTTTTATTCCCCTCTCTTTCATCTTTTGGTGAGGTGGAATTCAAGTTCCAGCGACCCTCTACCCGAATGCTACCCCTGATCCATCCATCTAAGGGACACTAATTGATAATTAATTTTTAGTCTGTTTAAAATAATATGTAACTCTCCAAGCCTATGTCTTAATTGATTTGAATACAATACATATATTGGTTTCCTTGTTATTAAGAGCTATATCGAAGCGAATTTCGCATGATAGTCTGTTGTTGTTTTTTTTGGGAAAATACATTTAAGTCTGTTGCTACCACTGTAGTGTATGATCAAAATTCCATTCACACAACAAAACAAATGCAAGCCAATCAAATCTCAAACTTATAAGTTAAAAAAATATAAAATTAAATAAAATTAAAAAAGAAATGCTTTTATACTCCAACTCAATGTTCAATACTCAAAAATGTTAACAACTCATCATTAACAAAACTAAACTTAAAATAATAATAATAATAATAAAATAAAAAAATAAAAAAAAAAAGAGCCTTTAAGGCCTATTGACAGCAAAACCAAACAAAACAGAAGGGCAGTTAGTGTTGTACCATGATTGGAACATCCATGAGCTTAGATAAGGGTGTGTGTTGTCGATGTTGTGTTGTTGGTTTTTACAGTCATAACTAGTAGGACTAGAGGCTTTGGTTTGGGGAAAACAACGTTGACACTACCACCACCAAAGTGTCTTCTTCGGGGTCTGCTTTCTTCAGATAAAGAACCCAACTTTGGTCCAAACTGGTTGGTGGGTGGAGCTGTGAGCATTGGCGACATGGGTTTTGATTTCTGAGAAATTCAAGTTTTTAAAGCTTTGCACGTACAGACACAGAGCGAGTGTGTGTGTGAGGTTAAGAGACACTAAGCCCAGTAGAGTCCAGACTCCAGGGGACCGACCGGGCCAACCCGTGGACTTCATGGGTCGGGTCAAATATAGTGATGGGTCAAATACGGACTGGATCGGGCTTGGATATATTTGGGATCGAATTGGATTTGGGTTGAAATATATTTGAGTAATGATACTTACATCCCACTAAAATTGTATGTGCACCTCCTTTTTGTATATACATTCTATTAAAGATTGTTTTATTAATAAATTATAAATTATAATTATGACTCACTTAATTTGATAAATTTAGTAAAAATGTGTACATACATTTTTAGAAGAACCCAATAGCAGATTTAGTGAAGTTTAGATTGGATAAAATGGGTTTTAAACTGAGCGAATTGAAGAGTGATGATATTTATATCCCACTAAATTATATGTACACTCCTTTTACAAGCATATTCCATTATTTATTTATTTTTGAAAAAGATTTTTTTAAGAAATTATAACCTAGTTAATATGAGGAATATTATTTTTTAAAATTATATCGTATATATATTTATAAATGGATATCATAAAAATTAGAATAATGGTAGAAATCCAATATTTTTATCTGACTTTTCATCTAATCTTATATAATAGTTTATATATTATTAAAATTATTAGGTTTGAAGTTGACAAGACAATTTATATCGAAATGAAATATTAATTTGTATATAATATTAGAAGAGAAAAGTTGAATAAAAGTGTTGGATATCTATCATTATCTTAAAATTATTTGTTTTACATATATTAGATAAAGGGGTGTACATATAATTGGGAGAGATTTAGATATTAATATTGTTCAAAATGAATGAAATTGAACTCGAATCGGATTGAAGCAGGTCCATCAAAGGACTTTGATGCCAATAATTTGGAGTGATTTGAGCTATAACTAAATTAAGACGTTATCAAATTGATTTGATGATTTGCAATCAAAACCAAACAATTTAGCTATCAAAACCAAACCAATGAAATTGGTGTGGTTCTGTTTGATTTGTTGGTAGGAGTATATAAATATAATAGGTAGTATATTTATGTATGCTTTAACTTTTTATGGATATTAATATTGGAAATTGATTGATATTTGGGTTTGAACTGTACAAGTGTCCTATTATTTATAGGATATGGAGGGCTGCAAGTGTTCAAAACAAGCATCTGGAATTACTTTTGTAAACCTCACTATTTCCTTTATTGGATTTGGTGAATCTAAAGAGTTTGTTAGAAAGTATCGTATTGCACTTTCAAGAAAAAAACAAAAATAGTATCGCATTGTTTTTTTGCCATTGGTATGACAAGACCTTTCAAAAAATAAAGATTAAATAATTCTTTGATCGAATTACGTACTGATGAAATAATTTTTTATTCGTTTATGTAATATGGCATTTTAGCAGCTTGTTTTCCAGTATCTTATATCTGTCGGAAAAGATTTTGTGGAAAGAATTATTTAGCAGAAGAGGCTTCTATGCGAACACTTGGGGGAGTTTTGATTTTGACTCTTGAAGAATTGCAAATTTGATGTTGAATCTAACCAAGTTGAAGAATGTCCGTTACTAGAGCTAAGGTATGGGCCGGTAAATGGGCCTACCACAATTGTGGCCCAGCCCAGATAAACAGCCAACTATGGCCCAATTTTCATATGTTTTACAATTTGAGAACCTGGACATTTATGTTGAATTTCTAAAGTTTAAGGGAGGAGCTTCTATAATTGTGCACATTTTCAACCGTATTGACAATAGGGATTAAAATCTCATCTTAATTAAAATCTAAACATAGATAGACAAGATCCTACTAAAATGAGATTTTCGGATTGCTCACTTGATCTTGATAGATTCTGATAGAACACTCCTGAAACATATTAGTAAGGGCTGGATTAAGTTAATATGGGCCTAAGTATTTGGACATGGGCCCTTGGATAGTCCAGCTCTGGTAGTGACTGTGGGGGTACATGCTTTGATGTTCATGAGAGTAAAATTCCAACAATCAGTAGCAATTTGAAAAACTGAAAAAATTGATCAACCACCAATCCCCTCATAATCAAGAGTATAGGCAAGTTTAACAAGAGTTTGAAATTGTAATTAAAAATAAATAAAGTAAAAATTTTTCCTCTTTGAAGCCGTTATATTCAGTCAAAAACAGGTACTAACATGACGTTATTGAAAAATATATATTAATATGACACTATTCTTTGAAAACATGTGCTAACATGAGACACATTCAAGAAACCAAACAAAAACATACTTAATAGATAAGAAAGCCATCAAATCTTTAAACAACAGTTGGTTTTCTTTTAAATTTATTTATATCTAATAAGGACTCCGTCAAAATACATATTTTTCACTGAAAATTGAAATTTTGAGACGCAAAAACATGTGCAGGTTCAATATAAAATGTGCCAACCCCCACTATAGTAGTTATAGTTTTTCATTTCAACATTGATTATATATATATGTGCGCTACATATATCCACTACCACAGCACCACCACTCTACTCCAACCATGCACCAGCCTGATAATGTCAGTGACCTTCATGTGGCAGTCCTTGCCTTTCCATTCACCACACATGCCGCTCCTCTCCTCTCTATTATCAGCCGCCTAGCCTTCTCTGCTTCAAATACTCATTTCTCATTCTTCAGCACTGCAGAATCCAACAACTCCCTCTTGTCTACACACAAACACTACTTCCTTTCCAATGTGAAAGCTTATAATGTTTCAAATAGGGTTCCGAATGGCTATGTTTTCCTTGGGAAGCCTCAGGAGGACATTGAGTTGTTCATGAAGGCGGCTCCTGAGGACTTGAGGAAGGCAGTAGCGAAGGCTGCAGCGGAGACAAAGAGAAAGGTGAATTGTTTGGTTAATGATAGTTTCCTTTGGTTTGCGGCAGAAATGGCAGAGGAGATGCCGGTGCCTTTCGTGCCTTGTTGGTTATCAGGGTCTAGCTCACTCTCGACTCATTTTTATACTGATCTTATCAGGGAAAATATAGGACTTGAAGGTATAATTTACCACCTACTAATATATGCATGCATGTTAAAGAGTCAAATTTATCCTAATTCTGTCCTGAACTTATGAAATAAGGGCTTTGTTTTGTAATGAATTCCAAGTGCTTGGAGTTCGCCGAAGACAAAAGTTCGTATTTTATTAAAATCAATTTGTGACACGAAAATATGAACCATGTTATATATGCTTATGTTTGTAAAATGTAAACACAAGAATTGAAGAAGGAGAAGATGAGCAGCTTAAATTCATTCAAGAAATGTCAAAAGTGTGCATTAGAGACCTGCTTGAAGGAGTCCTCATTGGAAACTTGCAATCAGTATTTTCCCATATGCTACATCGAATGGGCCTGAAACTACCACACAGAGATGCAGTTGTCATAAACAGCTTTGAAGAATTAGATCCTACAATAAACAATGATCTCAAAACCAAATTCAAACAGTTTCTCAATGTTGGTCCCTTCAATCTAATCTCTCCACCACCAGCGGTTCCTAATACCAACGACTGCCTGCCATGGCTTGATAGGTAGAAGCCTACATCCGTGGCATATCTTGGGTTCGGTTCTGTCTCAAGGTTGTCTCTTAATCATGGTTCGTAAATACGGTCGTATCAGGTCGTATAGACGTTGATACGGCCGACGAACATATACGGTCATATCAGCTCTGGAACGAACAGATACGGGTGTATCTCGCCCGTACCTATTTTTTCCTGTATAACTCGTATTGGTACTACTGTACCATGCGTGCATGCCTGTATATGACATTATACGGTAGGGGCAAAATGGAAAAAAATGTATAAAATCACTACTGCCCTAAAACTCTCCCATTTTCTTCCCAAATCCCAATCGGTTGCATCCCTCTCAAACCCTCTCCTTACCGGCGACCAAAGCTTCCACTTCCGGCAACGACGCGATGCAGAAACTTTCAAGCTGGTGCAGCGAGTCTGTCTGCTTCTTTTTCGAGTATGCGACTGATATTCTCCTTTGAATTGTGCTTTCTCTCTTCTCTTCAACTGATTTTTTCCTACTGGTTATTATTTTGTAAAATGAAATGTCAATTGAAACTTTAAAGTTTGAAACCCGATAGAAGCTTGAACATAATTGAAAAACTTGGCAGTCAATAGTCTCTCTTGTCTTTTATAGGCAGTCTTAACGTCTAGTCTTTTTTAAGCTTCAAAGTTTTTTAAAGCTTCAATTTAATATTTACATTTTACTTATAAATTACAGAAGGCCTTATGGTTGTGAAGTACAGAAATTGTGATTTGTGAATTATAAATTTGTGATAGCTAGTAATAAAAAGGATTCGACATAGAAGTATGGGGTTGAGATTGAAGTAGATGGGAAAAAGTACATGCGGTGTACTTTATGTGATAAAGTAATAAGGGGCAAAGTTTATAGAATGAAAGAACACCTTGCGAGTATTAAAGGAAATGTTGCCTCATGTACAAATGCTCCATCAGACGTTAAGGATGACATCAAAAGTTATATGGTGAATTCGGAGAAAGTGAAAAGGTTTAATCAGTTAGTTAGGGAGGAAATAATTGATAAATATATGACATTGAATAGTCGATCGAAGTCTATGGAAGGGTTGAGTAGTAGTAATGTGACTCAAAGTCAGAAAGGGATTAGGAGACCTATGAATAAGTTTCTCATTATTGTGAAAGATTATCAGATTGAAGAATTGGGGGGAACTAGAAAGAGAGGAACTGATAACGAATTATGTAACCGAACATACAGTGAGGTAGGCTAATTATTCTTTAAGAATGACATCGTATTTAATGTTGTTAATAGTCCATCTTTTGTGGCAATGATGCAAACAGTTGAGCGTTATGGGACAAGTTTCAAACCACCAAATAGCTATGAGTTGAGAACTTTCGTATTGATGAGGGAGGAACAAAACACTGAAACTATTGTAGTTAAAGTGAAGAAGACATGGGCGAAAATAGGAGTGTCAATATTGTTAGATGGGTGGAAAAATATTAGAGATAGACATTTGATCAACTTCCTTGTAAACAATCCATATGGTACAGTTTTCCTTCGTTCGTTTGATGTTAATGATGTAGTGAAGGATGCAGCATTGTTGTTCAGTTTACTTGATGATGTGGTTGAAGAGATTGGAGAGGACATTGTTATTCAAGTGGTGACAGATACTGCCTCCAACTACAAGAAGGCTGGGGAAATATTGATGGAGAAGAGGAAACGGTTGTGGTGGTCGTCGTGTGCAGCTCATTGCATAGATTTAATGTTTAAAAAACTTGAAGAACTACCCCAATATAGAAATGCATTAAGAAAGGCGAAGAATGTACCATAATAGTCATAGTATTACTATTTCTTTCTATATTTTTCCAACTCACATTTTAATTAAAAAATTTATGCCCTATAATAAGTGACGAACTTCATTTACAATCATGGATGAGTGTTGGCGTTGATAAGAAAGTTTACAAATAAAGAATTGGTCCGACCTGCTCTTACAAGGTTTGCTATTGCATATTTCACATTGCAAGATATATCTGAACCATGACAACTTTTGCAGCATATGTTTACTTCAGTGGAGTGGGAGGTATGTTCATACGGATAGAAGCCAGAAGGGAAGGAAGTCAAGAAAATCATGCTGATGGATTTGACTTTCTGAGAAGGTATCTCTTATACACTGAAGACAACTAGATCTCTTGTTCATGTGTTGAGGATAGCAGATTCAGAAAAAGTGCCCGCAATGAGATTTATTTATGGAGCAATGGATATGGTTAAGGAGGAGATAGTCAAAAACTTGGGGGGTGATGCTGCAGCTTATAATGAGATTTGGAACATAATTGATAACAGATGAGAGTTCTAGATACATCATCATTTGCACGCAGCTGCTTACTTTCTGAATCCTCAATATCAATATTCATGAGACATGACCGATTATGAAATTAAGTAGGTGTTGTATAAGTGCATGGATAGGTTTATTGCAGATGATAGAAAGCAAGAGAAGACAGATTTACAGCTTAGAGATTTCAAGCAGGCGAGAGGGATGTTTGGCATAACCCAGATAAAAACTTCTATCACCAAACATACCCCCAGTATATGGAGTTTTCTTTTAGGTGTTATTCAATCATTTGTGTTTTCTTACTAAAGGGATTCTTATTGGCATTATAGTTGAATGGTGGATGCAATTTGGAGATCGCACCCCAGAGTTGAGATCTTTTGCAGTGAAGATTTTAAGCCTCACTTGTTCATCTTCCGCTTGTGAGCGGAATTAGAGCGTATTTAATATGGTATGAGTCTAGTTAGAATATACTATAAAATTATTTTTTTATTGATATTGATTTTTTCATTATTAATTATTATACATTCATACTAAAAGAAGAAATCGGTTGACCATGGAAAAGTTGAACTCATTAGTGTACATAATATAAAACAGAAAATTACGGTAGAAATATGAGAAGCTCCAATGTTTACCTAATGATGTTAACCCTTTAGTTTCTGTCGACTTGCCTTTCGATAATGAGTGGGTCACAAGAGAAGATGTTGTGAAATGGAGTAGAAGTAGGCCACAATGACTAAAGAGGATTATAGATACCCGTAAGTTTATCATTAAGTAAATGAAGTAACTTGAATGTATACTGAAATTTTTAATTTTATTATTTTAAATTCTTTTGACGTAAGAAAGGAAAGGGTGTTCAGTCAGTAGATAATGAAACGGAGAAGAATGACAGCCCTAGTGAGGAGGAGAATGATTGTGATGATGATGGGGAAGATGACAATCATGACACATCCCGTTTCCATTTCAATTCTCATTTCCGACCAAAGACTTTACCAGAATTAGATGATTAGATCATCTTTGTTTTTGTGACTTTTGTGTTGTTTTTGGTTTGATATTGACGTATTGTTACTATGTAGTACGTACTAGCAATACATTGTTGTTCATCTTTGGTTTTTATGACTTTTGTATTATTTTTTGTTTGATTTGATATTTAAATACATTGTTGTTCTAGAAATTCATGACATTTTCTACTGTTTTTGTTTTTTTTTTTTTTAAATCATTTACCATATAATACGCTCGTATTATGCATATTGACCGTACCGTACTGTATCATTTTGGGATACTCATACCGTACCATACCACGTTTTTACAAAGCTTGCTCCTAATGAGATTGTAGCAGTAGCAGAGGCATTAGAAGCAAGCAAACTGCCATTTATATGGTCACTGAAGAAGAATCTACAAGCACATTTGCCACATACAAAGAAGACCGGAATTGTGGTGGAATGGTGGAATGGGCTCCTTCGTTGGATGTTTTAGCACACAATGCAGTAGGAGTTTTTATATATCATGGTGGCTGGAGTTCATTGATGGAGAGTATGGGATGTGGGGTGCCAATGATTATAAGGCCATTTTTTGGGGACCAAAGGCTTAATGCAAGAATGGTACAAGATGTGTGGAAGGTGGGATTATCACCAAAAGAGGATTACTCAGAAGCCCGGATTTGATTCTGTGGCAAGAAAATGGAAAGAAAATGAGGGAAAATGTTAGAAAATTCAAACAACTAGCTGAAAAGGCCGTTGGACCCCCAAGGAAGCTCCATGCAAAATTTCGAAGCATTGGTAGATATAGTGTCAAGGATGCTTAATTTAATATTGATTTTCAGAGTGTGATGTTTGTCTTAAGTTCATGTAATTCAATAAGGGTGCATTTGGCACAGCGCACTGTCTTGTGTCTTTAATGCTTGAAAGAAATTACTCGTATGAGAAGAAACATGCTTTCCTATGTTTTGCATGTTTCTTTCTACCACAGCATATGACTTCAACATTCTTACAAGGAACAACTACCTGAGATGCAGCAAGCCACTGAATTACGGTCTTTACTTTAGGATCTCCACTGAGAGCACCACATTGTTATTCCCAGTCACAATACATACAAAATTTTCATGGTCTGGACACTGTCTATCTTCAGGTCAGATTTTCTAAACACTTGTTGCTTAGAAATGCTTCTTCATTTGTCTTAACAGTGAATACGGAAGCTTCAAATAACTAGTAGAAGACACGAAAGAATTAATCAAGCAACTTAATAATGGAACCAAACCACTACAAATTATTAAGAAGG